>CM053598.1:188378451-188400595 GCA_028646575.1 Pseudocheirus occidentalis
TGTTGCTGATGTAATTTTGGCTACAGGGTCAGAAGGCCAGTCACTTGAAGTAACCAAAATCATGTCTGAAATGAAATAGACCTACCTTATATCGTCAACTCCAGTGAAAACTATCAGTCTCTTTTTATTACATCTGTTTTATAATCTGATAGTTTGATTGAAATTCTATCTGCCATTCTCCTAGATCAGTGGTTCTCAACCTTCCTAATGCCGCGTGACCCTTTAATACTTGTATGTGGGTGAATCTGCATGTGGGCAGACCTGCATGGAGAAAGATAGAGGTACGGCGTCTTGGTTCCTAAGAACGTCAGAAATATGTGTTTTCCGATGGTCTTAGGTGTCCCCTATGAAAGGGTCTTTCGACCCCCAAAGGGGTTGCAACCCACAGGTTGAGAACTGCTGTCCTAGATTGAATAGATGAGAGCAGGGTTTCTAAGAAATATTTCCATCTGAGATTTTCTTTCAACAGAAAAATTTGCCTTTTTGTTACTGTCTTGTCCTTTCTTCTTATCTGTATTCATTTTCTTCAGACTTCACATATTCTCCAGGCTTTAGCATAATTCTCTTAAATTGGGAAAAATAAAACTTGCTTTCCAAAGCCCCTTTTTAGAATTTATCTGTTACCTTTCCTACTTTGGATATCTTTGTATAGCAGAAAATTAGCATTCCTTAATATTTGCAGGAACCATACTTTTTAAAGTTAGATAAGATCTTAACCAGTTGCAATACAGAAGCTATTCCTCCTCATACTAGGGCACTGGGAAGATTCACAGAAGGTTTTATTATGGGTTAGAAATCCTGCTGTGTACTTTCTTTTCCTCCTGCTAGTAATAAGGAAGCAAAATAGGATATCTTTTCTCTTCCAATTCTGTTAACAGAGAGACTTAGACTACTTAGAAGAATATTCATTCAGGTGAAGGATATAGAATACTTAAGAACCCTTACTTATCATAATAGAAGGAGGCACAAAATCAGAACAACGCTCTTTATGTGAGTAGTAGAATTAATGTTCTGCATAACTAACTTTAATTTAATTTTGATTTCTGTAGCAAAGTCCAGGCTCGAGTAGCCTTCTCTGCCTACCTCCAACATGTTCAAACTCGATTGATGAAAGATAGTGGAGGCCAATCCTTTAGCGCCAGTTGGGCTGCCAAAGAGGATGAACAGATGGTGAGTCTCTTTATGTTAGGACTGTTCTGGTGGGTTAAGCTGTGGCTATAATTGAATTTAATTTCTTCTGAGATACATAGCAATGAATTTTTTCAACAAGAGGGTTGTTTTATAGTACTTTAAACATTTCTGTAAATGTAGAGAAAATCATCTGAGAGCACTTACTCAATATGGAGGATGAAGTTTGGCCCTTCTGAATGGAAATGCCCCACTGCAGCCCCTCTAAAACTGTCTTCTTCATAGGAAATGTTCCAGAAATTATCTTCCTTTGACTTATCAGCTATTTCTTTAATATTTATACATTTGTTCAAATATTAGATTAACTGGCAGTTAGCCAAACTTTTGAAAAATTGTCAGTATTTATTAAAAACCTGGATTTTTATGTAAAGTTTCTCAAGTCCTTTCTTGTATCAAGGTAACAGAAAGCTTCAAACCAGTTGATGAGGATAAAATGTCCTGAGAAATCTCTAGTTTTTTCATTTATAGATATTTCTAACCCAGGACAGAAGGATCTCTTTATTCTCTTTTTTAGTTTAGCAATCATTATTCCTCCATCTTCCTAGTTCTTTATACTCAAAAGGCAAGGCCTTATGTTCGACTTAGTATAAGTACAATTTGGTTATGCTTGAAAATAGCTTTTGAGAGTAAAAAAGCCAGAGCAGCACAGAGCAGAGAGATAAAACCTTATGTTGTGGAATAATCCTTCAGCTGTCGGTGGAAAATGTTAGCACTGCTCTTTCCAAGTGGAAAATTAAAATTACTTCTTCAAGAGTCAGCTTGTCTGCTGCACAGTGAAAAATAATATTTTAAAATAACAGATCAGACTACCCTACAGTAAAGTCAGCTAGAGTGGTACTGTCAAACCCAGCCTTCTGACTTAGAGATCACTCCTTTATGCTGGAATAAATTGGCAGCAATAGCACAACTGACCAAATATCCAGGGGAAAAAAAGCTCCAGCCTTTTAAAAAAAAATGCCCACTGAAGATTGCTGGTTTGGGATTTCTGTTTGGTTATCATAGCATATTTACTAGAGATTTGAGGATGATCTTTCACGTGATTTGCTGTTCATTGAAAGAGAACAATTTGTTAAAGGTCCTTTGGATTCCTTTTTTAAAAATAACTATTGGATTTTAAAAGCAAATGTTTGCTGATTTATTTTTATTTTTGTATCAGCTCCATGTTTCACAGTATCTTTCTTCCATACACTTCCTAGAAGGCTATTGCTGATAGTAAAGAATGTTTTTAAAAAGAGGGGAAAAGCTCAACTAAAGTGAGCAACACATTGAAAAAGTCTGTTATATGGGTGGTAGCTTTGCAAAAAAACAAGGAAATATCTTCTAATATTTCTTCTTTGGGGTGAACCTTGGTTGTCATTTTTAGAATTGTTTGAATAATTTTGTTGTTTCTATTTACATTTTATTGTCATTATGTGTATGTATACATATTTTTTCACTCTATAGGATTATATTTTTTCCAAATTTTGTTTATTTTACTTTGTATCAGTTCATGTATGCTCTGCTTCTTTTTATTCATCATTTCTTACAACACACTAATTTTATCAATTATCCAGATCTTGTTTACTCATAATTTGTGGGCATTGCTTTTAATTCCTTATTCCCACAAAAAGTTCTACTATTAATATTTTGCACATTTTTAATTTTTCTTTCATTGATATCCTTGGACTATATGCCCAACTACAGTGTCTCTGGGTGAAAGAGTATGGATATTTTAACTGCTTTGATAAAATAATTTCAAGTCGTTTTGTAGAATGGTTAAAGCTATTCACACCTCAACCAACAATTCATTACTGTACCTGTCCTTCCACACCTTCTCCAAGATAAGTTATTCTCTTTTTTTGTCATCTTTCCCAACTTGCTGGTTATGTGGCCAAAGTTCAGGATTATTTTCATTTGCTTCCCTCTTATTTTTGGTGATTAAAGCATTTTTGTTTTTTGTAATCGGAAGTTATAAACCTGGCATTCATGAATTTCCAAAAAAGTAACTATTTCAGTCATGAACATTGTAATCCTATATTTATTTTGTACATTTAAAAACATTATTCTGAGGTATCCATAGATTTCACCAGATTGTGTCAGAATGCTTCATAACAGAAAAAAAATTAAGAACCTCAGTTTCATAGTTTATATTTCTTTTTAGAATTGCTTGTTTATGTCATTTGACCACTTACTGGTAAATCACTGTTGACTTTACAAATTTCTTTTTTTTTTATTTAAAATTTTTATTTTTCAGTTCCAAATTTACTTCCTCTAGTTCCCCCATGCCTTGAAAACGCAAGCAGTATAATATTCCATTATACATGTAAAGTCATGACTTTATATATTTCTAATAATTGTCTATATGTCTTAGTTATCAAAATTATTTCAGAAATCTATAATACAAAAACTTTTTTTATTCCGTCAGTTTTTTCCTTGCTTTCTTAGGTGCATTAATTTTGGTCTAATTACTTTATCTTCTTAGTTGCTTTTTATTGCTTATTTCATTAAAAATTCTCCACCTTCCCATTGGTATGAAAAATATATTATCTGCTTCTCTTTCAATTTTTTATGTTATTTTAAATTTTCGGTTCATGTATCCATTTTGAATTTATCATGGTATATAGTGCAAATATTGATCTAAAACTAGTTAGTGCCAGACAGCTTGCTAGTTTTCCCAGAAATTCTTTTTAAGATCTGGAGTTCTTTCCCAGATAATGAATGTTTTCAGGTTTTTGAACACACCAGATTACTGAATTCAGTTATTTCTAATTCTTTCTTGTCTGGTCTATTCCATTGAGCTACTTTTCTATTTTTAATTGATACCAAATGGTTTTGATGATTATGCTAGATAATATAGTTTTCAGTAGTATGTAATAAAGAATTACGTCATTACTACTGTTTTTCTTTATTTCGCTTTGCATTCAAATCTTTTGTCTCTCCAATGAAATTTGTTATCATTTTGTTTAGGTGTAAATTATGTATTTCTTTTGTATGTTACTATATCTGTAAATTAGCTATGGTAATATTAACATTATTTTGGCATGGCACAACCATGAGTACTAATTCTTCCTACATTTATTTAAATTGTCCTTTGTTAAAGAACATTTTGTGATTTTATATGTGTATATATATATATATATATATATATATAAAGTATCTTTTTGATAGATTTGATCCTATGTGCTTTTTTGCATTTCATAGTTATTTTGAATAGGACTTATCTTTCTATTATTTCCTTTTAGATTTTGAGATTTCATTGTATGTATTTCAGTAGATTCATTTTATGAATTTCAAATGAATTTTCAATTTTTATGAATTTCATGAATTTTATATATATAAATTCAATTTATGAATTTCAAATGAGCTTTCAAATTTCAAAGGGTTTCAAATTTATTGAAGCTGTCATCTTTGTTTCTTTGTTGATTACCCGGTGTATTTTAAGTGATCATGTGATCAGTAAGTAAGAATAGTTTGTTGTCTCTTTGCCTGCCTTTATGTCTTTAATTTCTTTCTCTTATCTTATTACTATATTTTCTAGTCCTGTATCAAATAGCAATAGGCAAAAGATACATTCTTTATTTGTTAGAAAGTTGCTACTATTTCCCCATTCCATATAATGGTATATTTTGCTCTGGTAGATTCTTTTTATCCCATTAAAATAATTCCTATGTCTATACTTATAAAGATTTTTTTTTAAATTAGTGTTGTCATTTTTTAAAGGTTTGTTATTTGTTTGTTTATTAATTAGAGGTATCATGCCAAAAGAGATTTGGCTTGGGATCCAGGAAGGCAGGGTTCAAATTCTTCCCTTGACAGTTATTAGCTGTGACCCTGGATAAGTCACTTAACCTCTCTTTGCTTCACTTTCCTCATTTGTAAAATGAGAGAGTTATATTGGATGACATTTAAGTCCCATCTAACTATGAACATGCAAGTCCTGTCTCTGACAAATGCATTACTGGCCTTGTGAACTTAGACAAGTCATTTAGCAAGCCAAAAGAGTTTTTGAGAATAATTTCTGGAATATAAACATTCATTTTTCTTTAAAATTTCAATACAATCATCCTGTAAATCCATCTGGACCATGTTTTGTTTTTGTTGCTTTCCCCTTTTGGTAGTTGCTTTACATTAAAATTCAATTCACTTTTCTGATCTCTGATTGGTCTTCTTTTACCTTGGGTACTTTATATTTTTGTAGATAATCTTCTCTTTCTTTTGGCTTCTCAGTTATGTTTGCATGATTTCATATAGTAAGTTATGATAATTTTTATTTCTTTTGGGCTTGTTTATAAGTTTCAACTTATTTTATATTTTCTTTATCTGATTTTCTTATCTCTTTTTTAATCTGGCAAGGTAAAGCTTTATCAATTTTGGAAGACTTTTCAAAGATCAAGCTTTTAATTTTACTCTGATTAGTTCTATAGTCTTTTTAGTTTCAAATGCATATACATACATATGTGTGTGTGTATACCTGTAGCAGATGGCCTTTTAAAAGAGTTTAACCATGAATTGCAGAGGAGATATAGGATGATATTTAATGGCAATGGAAGGATAAAGTGAAGCATTTTTGAGGATAGGGGTGACATGGACATGTTAGTGTGCAGTAATGAATGAGCCTGTAAACAGGGATAGATTAAAAATAAATTATAGATTGGGCATGACAGAGAGGACAGTTCAGGTAGGAGAGGGGATAGAACGGGAGCAAATAGAGAGGTTAGCCACGGCAAGTAGTAAGGCCACCTCCTCATGTGAGATAGAGGCAAGAAGGCATCTAAATGATAGATGAAGAAGGGGATAAGGGGGAGTTCCCAATGAGTGGCCTCAGTTTCCTTCTCTTAAATAAAAGATGAGGTTCTCTGATGAGACTTTGGAGGGAAGGGGAGGAATGGGAAGTTTAAGGAAAGATCAAAAGGTTTGAAAGAGCCACTGAAGAGAGTGGGATAATGACTTGATTAGAGAGGTAAAGTATGATTGCCTAGCGGCAGTGAGGGCCCAGTCAAAGTTGTGTAACAAAAATTTGTAGTAGGCCAGTCAGAATGGATTTTCTCTATCTTTAGAAACAAATGGTGAGAATGATCCAAGACTGAAGCCTGGGAAAGTACAACCAGCAATATGATATGGGGGTTAGAGACTCAAGAGAAGAGGAAATTATAGAATTAAACTGGTTCACTAAGGGGTTAGGATGGAGAAAAGAGGTGACGGTGGCTAGTTCAGGGGAGATGGCTTGGGAGAGAGAATTAAGGGGTAAAGGGATTAGGGGTTACAGTATGGACACAGAGTGAGCTTTGGTAAAATAAGACAGAAGGAAAAGTAGAAAGCCATTAGATTATGGTCAAATAAGAAGGTTTCATAATTCTGAAATAGAGAAGTAATTGTGAACACAAGCAAGGTGGGATTTTTGTTTTTTTGTTGTTGTTGTTAGAGATCAATTTCCCAGGTTCATGCTAAACTATAAACATATGAAGGATCAATCACCTTTGAACCCTGGTAATTAGAAGCTATACTGAGCCACATAGGCCTTGGTGCCTTTTGGCTCTGAGCATATTAGTCAGAAGTGTGTGTGTGTCTGTGTGTGTGTGTGTGTGTGTGTCTGTGTGTGTCTGTGTCCTGAGGTTAGATATTGCCTTGAGGCTCACTCATGGGAAGAATGCTTTCCTAGACAAAACTTGGGATATAGCTGGTGTTAAAGGACCCCTTGGCTTTATGAACCCAGATGTCGGCGCTAATGTAAGAGAGAGGAGACCTCTGACAGAGAGAGAAAACCTCTGATACCAACCCTTGTGCAACACTGGAACACTGGACTAATAGAAAGTAAGATTGTTAACACCTTGGAGGAGAGTATGGGGTTTAGTGAGACTGGGATAGTTATCTGTTATTTCCAAATTATTCTATTATTTTACTGTGCCCAGGCTGGGGGAGGAGGAGCTGCCCTAGAGTAGGGGTGGTGCAGGCCAGAGACAGAATATGGGGGCAGGAGCCCTTGGAGCCTGCTATGCCTAGACTCAGGCAGGAATAGGGAGAGCTTGGAGTAGAGCAGTCCCTTCCCCTAAGAGGTAAGACATGGAGCAGGAGTGGAGAGCTGCCTGTGTTGGAACCCAGGCAGGAGCCTGGACTAGTCAGGTCATAAACCTACAGGAGGAAGAGCCATAGGACTCAGGACTTGGCCCCAGGTCAAGATGAAAACTTTGCAGCAAGACAGGAGCAGTGGGCATGCTTTCCTGCCACATCCCCCTGGGATGGTTTGGGACCCAGGGGTGGAGTTGTCTATGGTGGGAGGGGGAAAGTGCTGTGGTTCCTGGGGACCCACCCTGTTGTTTTGTCTCCCAGGAGTTTTGTCTCTTTTCCCCTCAGGACTTGGAAGTGGGGGCTGGAGCAGCATTAAGATTTGAATTCTTTGGCTCATTAGAGCATGTGTGCACCTGAGAGTTCTAGGTGGCAGCCTGCAACAGCAGTGTGGGGAGAAGGACAAACCCCTAAGAGGACTTTACCTGGACGCTCTGTTTGAATTGAGGGGATTATAACCTACTGTGACCTAGGAGGGTGTTGTGGGGATGTGCTGTGTTAAGGAAAGAAGCTAGCCTGGGATCTCCTGATTGTATAAATAAGTATTTTTGCTATGTTATGTTATATACTTTTGTGTCTGTCTGTTTAAAGCCATGAGGCCACCCTGGTAATAAGTTTTTATGTCATAGATTTTGATGTTATATTGTGAATGCTTTAGTTTCTTGAATATGGCTTAGTTTTGAATAAATAGAGTACTCATTATACCTTGCAATTAGACCCTTAAAATTATTCACAGCAGCAGCTCTCAAGTGTGCTGCCTGATTGACATTTCAGTGATACATTTGTGGGTGATGGTGACATAAAGAATATAACCACCTTTGTGTGTGGCTGAAGTGGGATGGTAGAAGTGGTATGGGTCATAGGAAGTTGGTAGGTTGAGAATCCAAGTGGTTAAAATGTTTGAGGAAAAGTATATTGAAGTCCCCTAATATAAGGCTAGGGCAGCTGGGTGACTCAGTAGATAGAGTGCTGGTCCTGGAATCAGGAAGACTAATGTTCCTGAGTTCAAATCTGGCCTCATACACTTATTAACTTTTTGATCCCAGGCAAGTCACTTAACCCTGTTTGCCTCAGTTTCCTCATCTGTCAAATGAGCTGGAATAGGAAATGGCAAACCACTCCAATGTATTTGCCAAGAAAATCCCAAATAGGGGGAAAGTTATACACAACTGGAAAAAAAGAACAATAACAACAACAAAAGTATGAGATCAGGAGTTGGGGAAAATTGTGAACCATGTAGCAAATTCATTGAGAAAGAAATGGGAGGGGGCAGAGCCAAGATGGTGGAGTAGAAGCAGGAAATTCCACGTGCTCCCCCCACAACTACCTCAAATACCTGAAAATATTACTCTAACCTAATTTCAGAGCTACAGAACCCACAAAGTGACAGAGAGAAACAAATCTCCTGCTAAAGGCATCCTGGCAGGCCAACAGGAAGGGTCTATCACACCAGGCTGGGAGCCGAGCACAGTTTTGGTGGCCCTGACCAGTGGCACAAACAGGCCTGAGCAAACTTCAGGAGAATGAATTGCTAGCAGCTGTGGTGGTTTCCAGACTTCTCAACCCATAAATGCCAAAGAGAAAAGAAAAGGTCAGTAGGGAACTCTGTTCAAACAGGGGGACAGAAATGTACTAGCCCCTCATCCCCCAGCCCGTGGGGACAGAGGTGGCAGCAGCATGGAGGCTACAGCTGCTGCCACATGGCTGCCTCCAGAGCTCCTGGCCTGCACATTGTAGGGGGACAAAATGACCATTCAAAGGGTAATCACTCTTGTTTTAACTTCTTGGATCTGGGTTGCTGTCTTGGGCAGTGGTCTGGTAGTGAGAAATGCCAGTATGCCAGTGTCTAGAGAGGGCACCCTCCTCAGACCTGTGACATTTGTGAAAACCCCAGTGATTTGGGACAAAACTCTCTCCACTGTGGAAGCAGAGTTCTACTGTGGCAAAGAGCTCAAAAGTCAAGTAATTGGCTGGCAAGATGAGCAAACACAGGAAGCAGAAACAGATCATAGGATCCTTTTTGGGACACAAAAAGGATCAAAACATGGAACCAGAAGAAGTCAACAAAGTCAGAACTCCTGCATCAAAAGCTTCCAAGAAAAATTTGAGCTGGTTACAGGCCATGGAGGAGCTCAGGAAGGATTTTGAAAATCAAAGAAGAGAAGTGGAGGAAAAATTGGAAAGAAAAATGAGAATGATGCAAGAAAATCATGAAAAGAGAGTCAACAGCCTGCTAAAGGAGACCCAAAAAAATGCTGAAGAAAATAACACCTTAAAAAATAGACTAACTCAAATGGCAAAAGGGGCCCAAAAAGCCAATGAGGAGAATGTCTTAAAAAGCCAAAATTGCCAGATGGAAAAGGAATTTCAAAGACTCACTGAAGAGAATAATTCCTTCTAAATTAGATTGGAGCAAATGGAAGCTAATGACTGTATGAGAAATCAAGATACTATAAAATATATCCAAAGACATTTCTTCGTCTTTGGACAAAGACAAAAATAGAGAAAGGAAGGGGAGTTAACTTGGAAATCTGTAGAAAATAGCCACCAAGATTTTGATTAAGTGATAGATATTAATGCACAAATCTCAGAGGAAAGGTTACTTAGTGTTAAAGGTAGGAAGAGAACTTGGACATGGCACTGAGGAGCAAGGAGTAATCCAACTCCCCCATTTCAACCAGTGAGCTGAGGGGAATGAGTGAATGTGCAACCAGTCCTGGAAAGGATTACCAGGGAAGCTGTCATTAGGGAGAAGCCAGTTCGATGATAGAAGACATGGTGGAGGAAAAGATTTAGAATGAAAGCAAGTTTTTGCATATGGAACAGGCTTTCTAGAGGGCACAGTGGAAAGGGGAGGGTGATATTTGATTGGAATATGGGGGTAAGAGGGTTAAGGGGATGAGAATAAGAATTCATGTGATAGAAGATGGAGAATGGGGTTTGAATGATCAATGGAGGAGTGCAGAAGGAGTGAGATGTGTAGGGAGGACTGGGTGAGAAGCTGTTCATTATTAAGTGAAAAATGGCACTCTTCTTCCCAAGAGGTTGGAGATGGGGCTGGAGACAAATGTAAAATGGAAGACATAGAGTCACATGATCAAATGGGAGACCACATTTCACTATTCCTCTTTCATCTGAAGGCTGGAGTTGGGGCCTATCTTGACCCCTTGCTGTCTTTCCTCAGGGGATGCTCACTACAAAAGATTGAAGGTGGTGGTCAGAGGAGGTTTGACTCCTCTTCTTCCCTGAGGGTGCAGATCTGACTGTATCTTCTATCTATACATGTACCCTGAGGGAAGGCTTCAAGGAATGAGATAGCTTTGGGGCAGAAAGAAGATGCTAGCCAACTTGACCCTTTGTAGCCTTCCATCAGACCCATAACAGGAGATAGAAGGCAAAAAGTCAGGAACATCTAGCTCTTCTCATTTGAAGCTGCAGATCAGGTATCCCAGCAGAAAAGTAGTGGTATTAATAGACGTCCTGACTTTATCAGTGATCTTTTTGGTTCTTATTACATAAAATGCTGCCGTTTGGTTTCAGATAGATAGCCCATACCACATTAAGGGAAGTACTATTTGTTCTCATAATTCTTTTCGTATGTGTGTGTGTGATTTTATTTTAAATAAATTTATTCATTTTTAGTTTTCACCATTCAATTTTTTCTCCCTGTCTTTCCCCTACCCCCACCCCAGAATAGCAAGCCTACTGAATACCCCTTCCCCTATCCGTTCTTTCTTATATCCTCCCTCATGCCCCCCAACTTTCTAATAGGGCAAGATGGATTTCTATACCCCAGTGCCTATGTATCTTATTTCCCAGTTGCATGTAAAGAAAAAAAAAACAGTTTTAAAAAACCAATTGTTTTTCAAACTTTGAGTTCCAGATTTCTTTCCCTTTTTCTTTCCTTACCTGCCCCACTGGAAAGATAAGCAATTCAGTATACATTGTACATGCGTAGTTACCCAAATAATTTCCATAGTAGTTATATTGTGAAAGACTATATTTCCCTCCATCCTATCTCCCCAGCCACTTATTCTATTTTCTCCTTTGACCCTATTCAGAAATTTGTTTCTATCTACCCCTCTCCCTCAATCTGTCCTGTCTTTTATCATCCCCCCTCTTATCCCATACCCCCTTATTTTCCTGTAGGGTAATTGGGTGTGTATGTTAGTCCCCCCTTAAGCCAAATTCAGTGAGAATAAAGTTGACCCATTCCCCTTCACATTCCTGCTCTTTCCCTCCATTATAAATTTTCTCTTGCCTCTTTTATATGAGATAATTTACCCTAATCTATCTCTCCCTTTCTCCTTCTCCCAATAAATTCCTCTCTCATCTCTTAATTTTATTGTTTTACATATCATCCCTTCATATTCAACTTATCCTGTGCCTTCTCTCTGTATACATGAACATACATATGCCCACACTCTCATATATATTTATATACACATACACCCTCTTATACATACATATATATGTATGTATACATATATATATTCCCTTCAACTATCCTTATACTGAAAAAAGTCTTGAGTTACGATTATCATTATTCATGTAGTAATATAAATAGTTCAACTTTAATAAGATCCTTATGATTTCTTTTTCCTGTTTACCTTCTTATGCTTCTCTTGCTTCTTGTATTTGAAAGTCAGATTTTCTGTTCAGCTGTTTTTTTTTTCATCAAGAATTCTTGAAAGTCCTTCACCTTATTGAATGACCATATGTTCCCTAAACATTATGCCCAGTTTTGATGGGTAGGTGATTCTTGGTTTTTTTTAGCTCCTTTGATCTCTGGAATATCATATTCCAAGCCCTTTGATCCCTTAATATGGAAGGTGCTAGATCCTGTGTTAACCTGATTGTGTTTCCACAGTATTCAGATTGTTTCTTCTTGGCTGCTTGTAATATTTTCTCCTTGATCTGGGAACTTCGGAACCTGGCTATAATATTCCTAGGAGTTTTCTTTTGCGGATCTTTTTTAAGAGGCGATCAGCAAATTCTTTCAATTTCTATTTTGCCCTCTAGTTCTAGAATATCGGGGTAATTCTGCTCAATAATTTCTTGAAAGATGGTATCTAGGTTCTTGTTTTTGATCATGGCTTTCAGGTAGTCCAATAATATTTTATTTGTCTCTCCTGGATCTATTTTCCAGGTCAATGGTTTTTCCAATGAGATATTTCATATTCCCTTCTTTTTTTTTCATTTGTTTGAGTCTGTTTTTATAGTATCTTGATTTCTCACAAAATCATTAGCTTCCAGTTTTTCCAATCTAATTTTGAAGGAGTTATTCTCTTCAGTGAATTTTTGAAATTCTTTTTCTATCTGACAAATTCAGCTTTTAAGACATTTTTCTCCTCATTGGCTTTTTGGGCCTCTTTTGCCATTTGGGTTAGTCTATTTTTTAAGGTGCTATTTTCTTCAGTATATTTTTGGGTCCCCTTTAGCAGGCTTTTGACTAGCTTTTCATGATTTTCCGTCATTGTTCTTATTTCTCTTCCTAATTTTTCCTCCACTTCTCTTTCTTGATTTTCAAAATCCTTCTTGTGCTCTTTTATAGCCTATAACCAGTTCATACTTTTCTTGAAGGCTTTTGCTACAGGAGTTCTGATTTCACTATCTTCCTTCTGCTCCATGTCTTGATCCTTTTTGTTCCCCAAAAAGGATTCTATGGTCTGTTTGTACTTCCTGTGCTTGCTCATCTTGCCAGCCAATTACTTGACTTTTGAGCTCTTTGCCACAGTAGAACTCTGCTTCCAGAATGGAGAGAGCTTTGTCCCAAATCACTGGGGTTTTTGCAGCTGCTAGAGCTATTAGAAGGGTACCATCCCTACAGCCCCCACAACCTCTGGCTCACTGGTTACACACCCCAGGGCCACCACCCAAGACCGTGATCTAGATCCAAGCAGGTTAAAACAAGTGCAATTACCTTCTGAATGGTCTCTTGGTCCCCCTGCAATCTGCAAACCAGGAACTCCTGAGGCAGCCAGGTGGTGGGTGGCTGCATAGCCACAGTGCCTCTGCCACAGCGCCTCAGGTGCAGGGTCCGGAGCCCTCTCTCAGTCCCCCTGTTCTGATAGAGTTCCACACTGTTCTTTTACTTTCTTTTTGGCGTTTATGGGTTGATACGTCTGGAAACCTCCACAGCTAATGGTGATTCTCTCCCCTGAAGTCTGCTCTAGGCCCGCAGCTGGTTGAGGCTGCCCTGGGGCCAGGGAACTACTGGGCTTACATGGGGCTGTGCTCAACTCCCAGCCTGGTGCCGTAGATCCTTCCTGTTGGCCTTCTGGGCTTCTTTTAGCAGGAGCTTTGTTTCTCTTCGTCTCTTTGTGTGTTCTGTAGCTCTAAAGTTTGGTTAGAGTCATGTATCAGAAGTGATTGAAGCAGGAGCCCACACCAACTTTGTGCTTCTACTCCATCATCTTGGCTCCGCCCCCTGTTCTCATAATTCTAATATTTTTAAAAGACTTGGGTATCGTATTTTGTCAAAAATTCTTTCTTGATCTATTGATAGAATTATGTGATTTTCTTGCTCTCATTACAAGTATGATCAGCTATGTTTGTAGTTTTCTTAATATTGAATCAACCCTACAGTACTGGCATATGAATCTAGTTTGATCATAGTATTTCTTTTATGTATATTGCTATAGCCATTTTGCTCATATCTGCTTTATATTTTTGGGTTGCTATTCATTAGTAACATACTGGTCTGTAGTTTTCTTACTCACTTTTGACTCTCCCAGGTTTGGGTATTGAGACAGTATTTTTAATATCAAATATATTATGTAGGGTGCCCTATTTTCCTTTTTTGCAAACAGTTTATATAAAATTGGAATTGATTGTTTCAGTGTTTAAAAGAATTTTCTTGTAAATCAGTCTAGCATTTTTTTTTCCTTTAACGGTTCATTTTTCTGAGTTTTGGTTGTTTATATTCTCCATTTCTTCTTATATAAATCTATGCATTTTATGTTTTTATGACTGTTAATCTATTTCATTTAAGTCATTGTTTTTCTGGCGTATTAGTGGGCAAAATAGTTTCTAGTATTTCTTTTTCCTTCTTGATTCATTGTGAATTCTTTTTACTTCTTATATTGATAATTAGATTTTCCTTTCTGTGCTTAAAATCAATTAATGATTTGCCTATTTAATTGCCCTTCCCAAAAAGCTTCTTTTCTTCATTTTTTCAAATTTCTGTTTTGATGTTTAATTGGGATTTATTAATTTGTTGGGTTTTTAGTTTTATTTTAGTCATATGCCCAATTCATTGGTCTGTTCTTCCTTTTTTTTTTGTTGATAAAAATATTTAGAAATATAAATTTTCCACTAAAGGCACTTTGGGTTTTATCATAAAAATTTCAATGTGTTGTCTCATGGTTATTCTTTGTAGTGATGAAGTAATCCATTGTTTAAACGACTGGGTCTTTGAGCTACCAATTCCTTAGAATTATTATTTAGACTTAAATTAATTTGTAATCTTTTCTTAAATGGTTCTTTATTGAATGTAGTATTTATTTAATGTAATGTAATGAAATTAATTTTACTAATTAATTTGTTTAATGTGATTTTTATAAAACCATGGCTTTATTTGTTACCAAGGCCCTTATTTTCTAATATATGATCAGTTTTTGTAGAGGAACCAAATACAACTTAGAAACACAGGTAGACATTTATATTTCACTCACAAATTGCCAGAGATCTATAATACCTCACTTTCCTAAAATTGTATGTTGGTCTTTAACTTTTGTTGTTGTTGTTGTTTTGTTACATTTGTTTAGGTCTGAAAGGGATATGTTGGTATCCACCACTATTTTTACTATGTATTTTTTCATTTTTTCTTTTCCTTTTTGGGGGAAGGGGGAGGAGGAGGAAAGTGAAGCAGTCAGGCTTAAGTGACTTGCCCAAGGTCACACAGCTACTAAGTGTCAAGTGTCTGAGGTCAGATTTGAGCTCAGGTCCTCCTGACTGCAGGGCCGGTGCTCTGTAAGTTGTGCCACCTAGCTGCCCCTTCCACTTTTTCTTTAAGTGTTTAGCTTTATACTGTTTGATGCATATATACATATATGTATTGATAATCATTTTATATGGTACTTTTTTAGCATAATGTGGATTCTGTCTTTGCCTCTTTTTATTAAGCTTCTTCTTACTGTTGCATTGTCTAATATTATGATTCTTCTTCCAAATTTTTTTAATTAAGCTGTGTGAATAGTTAGGTTTTGATCATGTTTCTTATAAAGATCATATTGTTGAATCTCTTTCTAATCTGTTCTGTTATTTATCCTCTTCCATTTTATAGACAAATGCATCACTCACAATAACAGTTATAATTGTTAATGTTGTATTCCCCTCTGTGCTATTATGTTTTTTCCTCTTCTCCTTATCTTGCCCCTCTTTAAAAAGAAAAGGCAGTGAAAAGAAGTGTACTTCACAGTAGTACTCTGTGCTTGATATAGTCAACTTCTGCCCATTTGATCCTCATTCTTTTCCTTGCCCAGACCTTAGTTATAGGTTGTTACTGTTTTCCTTTAAAAACTTTTCTCCATGATTTTTCCAGCAAGGTTACAATTTCTTTTACTTATTACTAGTTAATACCTGAATCCATCCTACCTCTTATTCCCAGCTCCCTGTTTCCTTTTGTTTCCCTATTGAGTTAAATTAATTTTTTTCACAAAACCCTGGATGTGTCTGATTGTCTATTCTACCCTCATTTAAGTGGTTTGAATGAAAGTATGGATAAAGTAAAGACCACTCCCCCTACCCCTTTCTCCTTGTTTGTGTAGTCTTCTACTTACACATCACAATTATGCAAAGTAGTAATTTGAACCCCCCCTTTCTTCCCTAGTTTATTTTTTTCCTTCCCTTTCCTTTATTCTTTTAGAGGCATCAGAAACTAACAAATTACTCTAATGATCTCATCAGAATAAAAACATTTCATATTTTGTTGTCCTAAATATGTCATATTTTAACATTTACCTCTGTATGTCTCTCTTGATTCTTACATTTGTATTTCAGCTCTAGGCTTTTGATGGGGAACATTGAAAGTCTTTTATTAATTTCTGTTTCAGAGGTTCATCTTTTTCCCTATATTACTTTACTCAATTTTGCTGGGTTACAAGTGCTACACTACTATGGGAATTACAAATATTGTGTGATACTACTTGTGATTATTCAGTACTTGAACTCTTTCTGTCTGCTTGCAATTTTTTTGTTTTGCAGTTTTTTTGTACCTGGAAGTTCTGAATTTTCACTATGATGTTCTAGGGAATTTTCATTTTCAGATTAGCTAGTCCCAGCCTCCTCACTAGCAGGGACTTCAGGGCTATGTTATCATGCCTAGTTTGTAATGATTCATAAATGATCTCCTCTTAATTTTTTTTCAGATTAGCCATTTTTGATATGGAATACTCTGGTTTTTTTTTCCTTTTTTCCCCAGCATTTTTACTTTTCTTTGATAATTATTATTGTCTCATCATTGGAGTAGCCAGGTGACTCAGTGGCTTGAGTACTGGGCCTGGAGTCAGGAAAAATTATCTTCCTGAGTTCAAATCTGTCCTCAGACACTTACTACTTGCTGTGTGATCCTGGACAAGTCTTTGCCTCATTTTCCTTCTCTGTCAAATGAACTGGAAGATGAAATGGCAAATCACTCCAGTATCTTTGCCAAGAAAACCCTAAGTAGCATCATGAAGATTTGGGCACAATTAAAACAACTGAACAACAAAAACAAAATTGTCTCATGGAATCATTAAATTATTTTTGGTCTTTTATATTTTCATTGTGTCTATTTCTTGAATAAGGTTTTATATCTTTTGTACTAAGCATATGATCCTCACTCTGTCTTTACCTCAATGTTCTCATTTCTTTTCTATTCTTCTAGAACTTTCATTTATAATATCATTTTATTTATTTGTTTGTTTTTTGCTTTTTGGAGGGGGGAATGCAAGGTAGTTGGGGTTAAGTGACTTGCTCAAGGTCACATGGCTAGTAAGTGTTAATTGTCTGAGGATGAATTTGAACTCAGGTCCTCCTGACCCCAAGGCCCGTGCTTTATTCACTGCACTACCTAGCCACCCCTCAATTCATTGTTCTGCTTCATTTCATTGAAGAGTTTTGATTGACCTTATGCCCAACCTATATTTTTCTTTGAGGCTTTGTTTGTAGATGCTTTGGAGTTATTCTCTTCTCTTGAGATTTTTACCTCGGACATTCCTGGTTCCATAAAAGCTCTTTATCGTCCATTTCTTTTGTTTGTTTACTCATTCTTTCATCCTTATTTTCCGAATTGGGACCATTGCATTATAGACATGCCCTATATACTTCTAGAAATAATGCTATGGCCTTATATTGTCCTAACCTATATTATCTGGGCTACTGCTACTTCATTCTCTGTGTATTGAGATACATAAGTCTGCATAAGTCTTCATTTGCTCAGGGCAGGGAACTACAAATTCATAGTTTTGTCTGAATTTTTAGACCTAAGTGGTCTGACTTCAGGCACACTCATCTCCTTGCATGAGATTTGTTACCCCTTAGTCGTGGTTTGGGTCTAGGCAGTACAGTGACAAGCTTGCATCTTATTGGTGCTCCACTAGACATTTGCTGAGGCATTCTGACAGAGCTTTTCCTGGTCTGACCCTTCAGTTCCTGTCCTTGATATTCAGTTATAGGCCCCAGGACAGGTCACTGGGGTGAATCTGCAGTTTTTAGTGAAAGAGTTATAGTTATAGTTATAATTGCAGTTTCTGTCCTGGTTACTCACAAATAGATTGAATTAACCATCTAATTTCAGGTCAGAATGATAATATCTCAGGCCTACCCATAGTTGCAATCCCTGCCTTCGTTACTCATCTGTTGCTGAAAATGAACTTAGAAAGGAAAACTGACCCATTATGTTCTCTCCATCAATTTCCTAATCACTACTCATTCTGATGCTCTTCCTAGATATCTGTTAAAGTACTTGTCGGGACTTCTAGGAGCCTAGATGGAGGAGTAAACAGTAAATCACTGTAACTCTCCCATATTTGCCTCCAAACAACCATAAAATAGTGCCCCCAAACAAAAAAAGACAGATTGAAACTATTTTTTTATCCAAGAAACTTGAAAAATCAGCAAGAAAGGTCTGTCTCAAATAAAAGGGGAACACATTCCAGGATAGGAATCAACTTGGCAATCCAGCAGCAAGCAGTAAACCAGAGGGAAATCCCTGAGCCCCAGCAGGTGGTCACCAGCACTAGGAACTGTGCTCCACCACCCCCTCCACCCCTCAGCCATGTGCCAAGGGAACTGGCAGACTCCAGCTCCAAGAATCACCACATGCTTCAGTGTAACTCTGGGCAAACAGGCAGAAACACCCCACCAGGCCTTAATACATGTGAGATACCACCAGTAGGACCCTATCTCAGGTAATCTGCCAGACCTCATGGGAAAAACAACTCACCTAGAAAATATATACAGGAGAGACAATATCATAATCCTTGGACTATCTGAAAACCATGATCAAAAGGAGGACCTGGACAGCATCTGTCAAGAAATTAACAAGAAAAACTACCCCAAAATCCTGGAACCTGAGGGCAAAGTAGGAACTGAAAGAATTCACTGATCACCTCAGGAAAGAAATCTCAAAATAAAAGATCTAAGTGACATTATAGCCAAATTTCAGAACTATCAAATCAAGGAAAAAATACTACAAGTGGCCAGAAAGAATCAATTCAGATATCAGGGAGTCACAATCAGGATTACACAGGACTCAGCAGCTGCCAAGCTCCCATCAGTCCAAGTCCATTAAAGAACTGGAGGTCATGAAACATGATATTCCAAAAGGCAAAGGAGCTAGGACTACAACCAAGAATTACTTACCTGGCAAAATTAAGCATAATTCATCAAGGGAAAAAATGGTCATTCAATGATTTCAAGGTTTCATAAGGAGAAGACCAGAACTAAACCAAAAATTTGACCTCCAATATCAAGACCCAAGAGAACCATGAACAGGTAAAAAGGGAAAAGAAAACATAAGGGATTCAATAGAGCTAAAATATTTACATCCTTGCATGGGAAGGTGATACTTGTAATTCTTAAAAATTATGCCACTAATAGTACAGCTAGAAGGAATGTACATAGATAGAGGATATAGATATAAGGTGAATTTGAGGGAATGATAAAAAAAAAACCTTAAGGGTAGTATAATGGGTGCAGAAGAAAAGAAGAGGTAGAATGGGGTAAATTATTTCACAAGAAGATGCATGAAAGACCTATTGGAGTGGAGGGGAAGATGGGAGGGGGGTGATGAGCATCGCTTGAACCTCAGTCTCATCAGTGTTGGCTCAAAGAGGGAATTACATAAAACAATCAGTTGAATATAGAAATCTGTCTTACCTGACAGAGAAGTAGGAGGGCAGGAGATTAAAGTGGGGTGACATCTGACAGAAGGAAGGGCAAATCAGGGGATGTGGTAGACAGAAGCAAAGCACTGGTGAGGAGGGAAAAGGTGAAAAGAGACAGAGAACAGACAGAAGGAAGAATAGGATGGAGGGAAATATATAACTGTAATGTGAATGGGATGAGCTTTCCCATAAAACAAGAGCATGTAGCAGAGTGGATCAAAAAGCAGAATCCTACAGTATGATATTTACAAGAAACACACTTGAAGCAGAGGAAAACACAGAATTAAAGGTAAGGGGTTGGAGAGAATCTAGTATGCTTCATCTAAAGTAAAAAAAAAAAGACATGGGTAGCAATACCTATCTCAGACAAAGTGAAAGCAAAAATGGACCTAGTTAAAAGAGATAAGGAAGGAAACCACATCTTGCTAAAAGGTATTATAGACAATGAAGCAATATCAGTACTAAACATATGCAAAAAGTGATATGGTATCCAGATTCTTAAAGGAGGAGTTAACTGAGTTTCAGGAAGAAATGGAGAGCAAAACTGTACTAGTGGGGGACTTCAACTGTCTCTGAACTCAATAAATCCAACCAAATAAACAAGAAAGAAACTAAGGAGGCAAATAGAATGTTAGAAAAGTTAGATATGACAGACCTTTGGCATGATTTAGGCAGAAAGGGTGACACTATGGGAAAATTAGAAGGGCAAGGAATAATCTACCTGTCAGGTCTATGGGGAGGGGAAGAATTCATGACCAAACAAGAGATAGAGAGCATTACAAAATATAAAATAGATAATTTTGATTATATTAAGTTAAAAAGCTTTTATACGAACAACCAGTGCAACCAAGATTAGAAAGAAAACAGGAAGCTGGGAAATAATCTTTACAGCACTTGTCTCTGATAAAGTTCTCATTTCTCAAATATATAGAGAACTGAATCAAAGTTACAAGAATAAAAGTCATGCCCCAACTGATAAATGGTCAAAGAATACGACGAGGCAGTTTTTCAGATGAAAAATCAAACCTATCTGTAGACATATGAAATGCTCTAAATCACTTTTTATTAAAGAAATGAAAATTAAAAGAACTCTGAAGTACCACATCAAATTGATTAATATGACAGATTAGTTAATATGACAGAAAAGGACAATGATAAATGTTTTAGAAGATATGGGAAAATTGTAAGGCTAACGCACTGTTGATGGAGTCATGAACTGATCCAACCATTCTGGAGAGCAATTTGGAATTATGCCCAAAGTTTATAAAACTGTGCATAGCCTTTGATCAGTGATACATTTTCTAGGTCTATATCCCAAAAAGATCATAAAAAAGGAGAAAGGACCCATATGCACAAAAATATCTTTTTGTAGAGGCAAAATATTGGAAAATGAGGAGATGCCCTTCAGTTGGAGAATGGCTGGACAAGCTGTGGTACATGAATGTAATGGAATACTATTGTTTCATAAGAAATGATGAGCAGGTGGATTTCAGAAAAACCTGGCAAGACATGTACAAACTGATGCAAAGTGAAATGAGCAGATCCTGAAAAACATTGTACACAGTATCAGCAACACTGCATAATGATCAACTGTGTACTCTGATCAATTATGATCAGCTCTTCTCAGCAACACAGTGATCCAAGGAATCATGAAGGAAAATGCTATCCATATCCAAATAAAGAACTGAAAGACTCTGCGTGCAGATTGAAACATTTTTTTTCACTTTATTCTTATGTGTGTGTTGTTTTCCTTTTGATCTGTTTCTTCCTTCACAGTGGTTAACTGGTATGGAAATATTTTTATATTATAGCACATATATAAAGTATATCAAAAATTTTCTTGACATGTACTTGGGGGAAATACTATTCAAATAAAGTTAAATTAATTAAATGGAAGTAAAATTAAAGTAATTAAAATAAAAATAAATTAATTGTGTGTGATAACTAGGCTATACTGCTTTTTCCTGCTTTAGCATTTTTGCTGGTGGTCTTAGTTGTTATTCATTAGGAATGCTGGTCTGCTGTTTGTGTTCTATGTGTCATTTCTTCCTGGTATAGGTATTAAGACTATGCTTCTATCACACAAAGGGTTTGATAGAATCCTTTCTTTTGCTGCTTTTATAAACAGTTTCTGTAATGTTAAAAATATTTGTTTTTTGAATATTTATTAGAATTCATTTGAAGTTCATTTATGGTTTGTTCAATTTCTTTTTTCTGAGATTGTTAGTTAAATGTTCTATTTCTCATTCGGTTGATCAAGTTTTATATATATATATATACATACATACATACATTTATACATACATACATATATACATACATACAGACATATATATACATACATATATATATACATATATTTTATTGACTTGTTTGTTTACTTTTAGTTTACAAGATTCAGTTCCAGAATCACTTGAGTTTCAGATTTTTCTCCCCTTCCTTCCCCCCCCCCCCCACCATGGTGGCATACAATCATACATAGGATCTGCAAACTCTTTTCACACTATACAATAGTCTGGTTATATCAGTGTTATAGTCAATGG
>CM053598.1:188401095-188421172 GCA_028646575.1 Pseudocheirus occidentalis
AGAGGCCTACCCATTCACCCAGCTTCTTGTTGTCATCAACCTTGATCAAGTTGATTTGGTGCTCAGCACACAGGGCCTCAACCAACTTTACATACATAGGTTCATCACAGTTGGAAGCAAGTACACAAAGATGGGCTTGGCGTTTGTCCAAGGCTTTGGCAGCTTCACGAATTCCACGAGCTAGGCCATCGTGGATGAGCGCGGTCTTCAGCACTTCTTGTAGAGCAGTGTTAACGTCCGTTACACCCCCAGCAGCAATGCCTTCCTCGGCCATGGCAGCGGTTCACGGGTGAAGTTAAATCTTGAAAACACCCGGGAGCCTCCGCCTCCCGCTTGACTCAGCGGTGACAGGGAAAGAGCTAAGCAGATATTCTTAAATTTTTTCTTAAATGTTCCTGGTAGACTTGTCTCTAAAAAGCAGAATACTTAGTTTTTCTTTCACACATCTTATGCCTTTTATTTTTCTCTACATTTTTTCTTTGATCATCATATAATTTTGTTGGTTCCAGTTTTATTTTCCAAAGCACAATCCTTTTCTGATTTGTTTCTGCTTATTTTAGTGAGGCTGAACTGGAGGAGGTTTTGACTTTTTACACCCAAAAAAACAAGTCTGCAAGTGTCTTTCTGGGAACTAATTCCAAAGCCACCAAGAACAGCAGCGGTTATTCTGATAGTGGGGCAAAAGGTGGTAAGTATTTTGGTTAATGCTGATGGTGAAGCTCAAGGGAAAGACGTAGATAGGAAAATGAGGCCAAGAATGATCCACCAAGAGACCAGACAGAGCAAGGAGATAGTCATTGTCTTTATTAATAAGAAAAGATACTGAATTTGATTTAAGCTTCACTTTTTTTCCTCCCGTGTCTGACTTGTATAACCTAGAATGCAGTCTACTATGTCAGTTTTTATTATTCAGTATATACATATACTTTTTTCCCATTAATCTCATTTTAGCAGTTTGACCTATGTAAAATTATGACATAACACTCACATAGTATAGTGATTTACAGAGAAAGAAGACTCCTGTAAGAGCGTTGGGAAAAAGTTCTGAAGGCATAAAGTTTTTTCTGGTGATGAGGCAGTATTGAGGTCATTGGTGATGGCAGCTCTGGGAGCAGTGGTGGTAGGATGAAATTTCATAAAGGAGCATTTCCCATGCTACAGTGGAGGAAGGGTTTAGGTGCAGCCACCATGTTTAGTAAGTTGAATGTTCATAAGTCCAGCAACCACCTCTTCATTAAAAAGATAAATGTCTATGTAAACTAGTTCTATCTTGAGGCTGTTTTTTGTTAAATGAATCAATGATAGATGAGAGAGCCTTAGCCTAAAAGGCAACTGTATAAGCTACCCACACCCCACAGATGTGAGAAGTTAGACCCTACTTTAGCCTCAGTATGAAAGATAAGAGCTAACTCAAACATCAAGATTTGTCTTTGGATACCTTTAGGCCTAGGTATGCCCAGAACAGGATTTCTTAACCTCTTCTGTGTCTCCTAAAATCCAGAGACCCTTTTAAGAATAATAGTTTTAAATGCATAAGATTACAAAGAAAACCAACTATATTTAAATAAGTTATCAAAATATTAAGAAAATAAGTGCACAAATCCCAGGATAAGAGACCTTGCCCTAGAGTATTGCAAATTATTATGAGTGAATATTTTTTAATTAAAAAGAAATTTTTAATTAAAAAAATAGTTTGTGATAGTATTACCATTTAATTCAATCCAGTAAATGTTTATTAAGCATTCTTCTGTGTGCTAGGTACTAGAGAGGCAAAGGTGGGGTAAAAAAGTCTCTGAGCTCAAGGAATTTACAGTTAATAAGGGAATAAGATATATACACATTTAAGCACAAGTTTACCTTGCAAAGGAGAGATTTAGGCAAAATACTATATGATACTTGAGTAGGAAGAGAGCATTTTTAGTTGTAAGAGTCAGGGAAGACATCATGGAAGAGGTAGTACTTGAACTGAGGCTTAAAGGAAGAAAATAATTTCAACAGGAAATGTATACCTGGCAAAGATAATGATTTTTCTAAATTCCTAGAGGCAGAGAAGGGAAGGATAGGCCTAAGACACAGCTAATAGCCTTATTTGGTCAATAAATATGACTTCATATGTCATATTTCTATGGCATTAGTCAATTTGAAATAAGTATTCTTTGTTTCCTTTGTTAACATATGAACCCAGCCCCTTGAGAAAATGATTCTGATTAAATGATTTCCCATTATGTTATATTGGGCTATTCTGATCCATTAAGGAGACACCACGATTCTCTATAAGAGATAAGAATTCTTTTTGTTGACTAACTCGTTTTCTAATACTTTAGAGTTTATACAATCTTGTTCTGCCTTAGTTATTTATTTATGCAAAATGGATATAGTGTTTGTGATTTCTTAACTCAGCAGAATTGTCTGAATTCTCAAAATTTCATGTATCAGACCATCCTGAGACAGTGGAAGAAGTGAGAATTAAGCAGCCCAAACATCAGCAGGGAGCAGAACTTCATTCTGACAAATTATCACGTAAGTCTTTTTTAAAATAGGGCATTTAAACAGTTATTAAGCTTATACTCTCCATAGGTCACTGTCATATGTCCCGGGGAATATGAAAAACCACAATTCATGACCTCAGAGAACTAGGCTACAACTACAGGCTACTAGTTGGAATGTGACAGACACAAATAATTGAGATACAAGACAGAATGCAATTGGAGGCAAAGAGGGATCCAGGAAAGACACTAGAAGATATTTGAGAGGAGAGAAGTCATTTTCACCCAGGAAGATCAGAGTGAAGGTCATCATAGAGGAGATTGCATCTGGGATGGACCTTGAAGAAAGATAAGAATTTCATCAGACTCGAGAGTATGTACTGGGGAAGGGAAATAGTCTGAATGTTGAGAAAGAAGATGGTCATATAGTATGAAAAGGAATAGTGTGAAATGAGGCTGCAGAGGTAGATTAGAGCCAAACTCTTGACTATGTTAAATGACTTTTTCATTTTATCCTGGTGACAGGGAGCATTTGGGGGTTTTTTAACAGAAGTCAACGTATGTATTTAGGACATTATTTTGCCAGCTTTGTGTCAGTTGAGTTGGAGGGGGAAGAGACAGGAGGCAGAGAGAGAGGCTTCCATTAGAGCAGATGAGCAAGCATCTACTTTTTTTAGCTTTAAACAAGCTAAAGAGGGACTGACTTTGGGTAGTAGCAGTGTGTGTAGAGAGGAGGTGGGGGGGTGTGTAAATTATCCTGTGGAGGCAGAATTGTTGGGATTTGATGATTCATTGGATATTATTAGTAAAGGAAAGAGTCAAAAATAATTCCATGGTTTTAAGCCTACCTAAGTATCAGGACAATGGCTTTATCAACAGAAATAATAAAAGTGGAAAGATGACTGGTTTAGGGAGGAAGATTATGGTTTAAATTTTAGACACATTGACTTTGAGGTATTTACTGAATTTCCAGGTGAAAACGTTCAGAAAATTTTTGGAAATGCTGGGCATCAAGAGATTAGATTTGACTATATAAATTAGGAGGTCATCTTCTGAATAGTGATATTTGAGATTGTGAGAGCACATACAATGTCTAAGGCGGAGAATGTGGAGAAAGACTTGTTTAGTACAGAGCTTTGGGATATAGTCACACATAAAAGGCAGGGAAATGATGAGGAAAGAGGAGAATAAGAGGAACATTGGGAAGGAGGGAATATAACCAGGATAGAAAGCAATGACTTGGAAGACAAAAGAGGACTCAGAATCATCAGCCATTTCAGATGCTGCAGAAAGGTCAAATGGATGACAACTAAGAAAAAGTTGTTGGTTTTGGCAATTAAGTTATCGTTGGTGACCTTGAAGAGAACAGTTTTGGTTTTATTTATTTGTTTGTTTGTTTTGGATAATAGTGAGCTTTATTTCAAACCAAAAACCCAATACATTTAGACCTAGATTTCTTTCCTTTTTTTAGAGTTTATTTATTTTTAGTTTCCAACATTCACTTCCATAAGTTCAAAATTTTCTCCTTCTTCCTCATTTCTTCCCTCCCCAAAATGGCATGCAATCTGATATAGGCTTTACATATGCATTCCTATTAAACATATTTTCACATTAGTCATATTTTATAGAAGAATTATAACAAATGGGAGAACCATTAGAAAGAAAAACAAACAAACAAACAAAAAGATAATAGTTTCACTCTGCATTCAGAACTCCATAGCTTTTTCTCTGGATGTGAATAACATTTTCCGTCATCTTTCTTCTGGAATTGTTTTAGGTCCTTGCATTGCTGAGAAGGGCTAAGTCTATCAGAATCAGTCATTGCACACTGTGGCTGTTACTGTGTACAGTGTCCTCCTGGTTCTGCTCATTTCACTGAGCATCGGTTCATATGAGTCTTTCCAGGTTTCTCTGAAATCCTCCTGCTCATCATTTCTTATAGCACAATAGTGTTCTATTACATTCATATACGACAACTTGTTCGGCCATTCCCCTCAGTTCCTAGTTCTTGGCCACCACAAAAAAAGCTGCTATAAGTACTTTTGTACATGTGGATACTTTTCCCATTTTTATGATCTCTTTGGAATACAGACCTAGTAGTAGTATTGCTGGGTCAAAGGGCATGCAGATTTTTATAGCCCTTTGGGCATGGTTCCAAATTGCCCTCCAGTTGGATCAACTTACAGGTCCACCACCAACGGATTCATGTTCCAGCTTTCCCACATCTTCTCCAACGTTTATCATTTTCCTGCTTTGTCATACTAGCCAATATGATAGGTGTGATGTGGTATCTCTGAGTTTTTCTGATTTGCATCTCTCTAATCAATATTGATGTAGAGCATTGTTTCATATGACTGCAGATAGTTTTAATTTCTTCCTCTGAAAACTTCCTGTTCATATCCTTTGATCATCTGTCAGTTGGGGAATGACTTGTATTCTTGTCAGTTTGACTCAGTTCTCTATATATTTTAGAAATGAAGCCTTTATCAGGGACACTAGTTGTAAAAATTCTTCCCCAGTTTTCTGTTTCCCTCCTAATCTTGGTTGCATTGGCTTTGTGCAAAAACTTTTCAGTTCAACATAATCAAAAAACTAGTTGTAAAAATTCTTCCCCAGTTTTCTGTTTCCGTCCTAATCTTGGTTGCATTGGCTTTGTTTGTGCAAAAACTTTTCAATTCAACATAATCAAAATTATCCATTTTGTTTTTCATAATGTTCAAAGAGAGTAGGTTTTGTAGAATGGTAGGTAAGGGCAGTTTGCAGGGACTTGAGAACAGGTGGTGAGGTAGACTTAACTCTTCCTAGATAGCTGTGAAAAGACATTTAGGACAGTAAGTGGAGGGTATAGAAGGATCAAGGCATAGTTTTTGAAGATAGGAGGGAACTGGGTAGATTTGCAGTCACAAGTGGGAATCATCAGTTGAGTCAGATCAAGGAGGAAACCTTACTGGGTCAATCAATCAGTAAACATTTATTAAGTACCTGCTATGTGCCAAGCCCTGTATTTGGTGCTGGAGATACAGAAGGAAAAAGCAAATGTTGTCTGGCCTCAAGGAGCTCATGTTCTAGCAGAGGATACCTAAGTGTATATAAAACATACAAAAATACAAGATAATATTAGGGATGGGGGAGGAAGTGGTGTCAGGGATCAAGAAAAACCTCATCCAGGAAATGTCACTTGAGCAGTGTTTTGAAGGAAACTGGGCAGTGGAAAGGAAGGAACAGTTGAGGGAAAGAGGACGAGTTGTGCAGAATTACTGAGGTAGGAGATGGTCAAGACAGCAGGGAGGCTTATTTGGCTACATGTATTATAGAGTCCGTTAAGGGATGGACTTATATGGAGTAAGTCTGAAAACATAGATTGGCATTGAATTGTGTCAGATGTTAAATGCCAGTCAGACAAGATTGCAGTTGATCATAAAGGCAACAAGACATGATTGGAACTTTTAGAGCAGGGAATGACATGGTCAGACCTGTGTTTTAGGAATATAACTTTGGCAGTTTTGTGGAGCATGGACCAGAGGCAAAGAGCCTAGGAGACTTCTTAGAGTATTGCAGTAGTATAATCAATAGTCTAGTCAATGATGAGGGTCTTAATTGAGTTGATAGCTATGTAAGTAGAGAGAAGAAGACAGATGTTACTGTGGAAGCTGAGTTGATAAGACTTTTCATGAGATCAAGGACACAAATAATTTCCTCTGTAGTAAGGAGGAAAGCCATTACATCCTTAAAGATTGGTGCAAGACAAGGGAGAATGGGTGACTAAATAGAGAAGTTTTAAGGGAAGTTAAGTGAGGCATCATGATAGATGGCCTCAACCTCTTCAATAAAGTAGAGCCATGGTTATTTGCTGAGAGAGAGAAGTGGTACTGAAGTTCTAAGAGAGCAGTTTTGGACAGATTTAATATTGTAAAAGAAATCCCTAGAAAATAGTAAGATAGCTTTGAGCCAGAAATAAATACAGATCCCAAGATATTAAAAATATGATGTTGAGAGATGGTAGTACTTACCTACCCCCTGGAAAGTGCTTTTTTCTCTTCAAAATCCTCTTTTTCCATTAATAATCTTTTTCTCATTCAGAGAATTTTTAAAATTCTGATTGTTAAAAATCCATTGATATTACAGTCACTTTCTGTATTTTCCATGAGGATGAAAGGGTAGAGAGGGAAAAAAGGGTGAATGAAGTGAAGCAAGACATTAATAGTCTACCTCTCCTGGAAATTTTGCCCTAATTGTCAAACATTACAAATGTTTGCCTTATCTACTTTTTGAAAGTGACCTAACTTGGACTCTTAGAAGGGATTAAGAACAAACTCCCATCTTTTGTTTTGTTCCATTTGCCGAATACAGTTTTTGAACAGTACAAATTGGAATCTACTTTTTTTGACACCAGCGTCAGGCAAAAGTGGCTTTGTTTTCAATTTTTCTCTGTATAGTTTGTTTTATTATCCATTCTCCTTGAAATAGTCTGATTCTTTTTAATTCTTTTAACAGGATTTACCACATCAACAGAAAAAGAGAGTAAATTCCCCTATAGCACTTCCCTTTGTCCATCCTCTGGTCCTACTGCTATTCTTCAGAAAATTCCCAACTCCCATTTGACATCTCTGATTTCATCCTCTGACCTCACACCAGTACCTAGTCATCACTCTGCTTTTTCCCAAGTTCCTCCAGTTACCTCCAATGTGGCTCATCAACCAACTGCTTTACAGAATGCAGCCCCTAATAACTGTTCTCCCTCCCCACATTCGGTGTCACATCGTGTACCTAGTCCAGCTGTACTGCCACGCTGTCGGTCTGGCAGTTACACCATTGGCCCCTTCTCTTCATTTCAAAGTGCTGTGCAGATATATAGCCAGAAACTGTCCCGGCCCTCCTCAGCTAAAGCAGGTGAGTATAGCTATTTGGGCAATAGCATTTTTTACTCTGAATCTTTTTTTTTTTAATACATAAAGTATGTGTTAATTTAATATTTTAGGATATCTCTAAACTCATAAATTATTTACACATAATTAGCAGATTCTTCCTAATACACCCATAGATATGTTATTCTTGTTTTAAAACAATAGCTATTCATGAATTTAGTTAATGTGATCTTATATTTGGAGTTGTATCTTTAAAAGACATGCCTGCTAATTGAGAGATTCCCTGGACTACTGGGCATATCAGAATTAAAACACATAGGGAGAAGAATGGGTGTTAATTTAGCATTCATCTTTAGTTCCTTCAGCTTCCTATTCTGTGGAGGGAATACTTTGGCACAACATAGTAACTTCAGTTCCAAAATTAATCTGAAAAAACAACAGCAACAACAACAATACATTTATTTTCTTGCTTCATATGAAAGGATTGGAAAGTCTCATTTTATAGATTAAGAATGTAAAACAGCTTCATTATTTCACATTAGATATAGACTATGATAAAAACATAAAAATTGACAGGTGGGACGAGACCTGTGAACTCACCAGCATTTTATTCCATCTTAGACAGTGGCTTCAAGGAAATAGAAAAAAGGAAAAAAGATCCAATGTTTATGCAGATGCAAACCATAACGAACCTTAATGAGTTAAATGGTATCTTTCTTAGGGGGGAAAATTTCAGTAGCTTTTGAGTCTGTCGAAGTTGAGGAAACTATACCCTTTCAAATCATTAGAATTTTCATAGCGCTTGTAAAAAAGCCTCTATTATTTTTTACTATACTTAAAAACCCATGCAGACCAAAATGCTCAATAAAGGCTCAGTTTGGTAATGAAAACTTAACAAAAGAAAGAAAATTAAAGCAATTCTAAAGGGAAAAGCCAGTGTTCCAGAATATAGGATAATGAGTATGGTTCTGAGTGTATTCAGCTATGTTTTTTTTCCCTTTTCCCATTTGGAGATTCTTAGGAAAACTATGGATATCATGGTAGTGGGTACCTTAGAAATACCAGGCTAAACAAATACTGAAAAATAAAGTGGTTTGCTTCAGCTTTAAACAAACAAACAAGAAATGTAAGTAAAATTGCATGAAAAAAACATCAAAGACATGATTTTTATCATTGTTAGTAAATCATAAGATTGGTCACTATCTTACCAACTACTGTTTTTCTTAGTCACATAATGTTAGAGCTACAAGTAACCTTAAAAATAATTTGTTAATCCAACTGACCTCTGAGCCTACAGTGAAAGTAGTAATTAGTTAAACTTTCTGAGTGAAATTATGCCAAGAAATACAGTTTAAGAATTTAACTTCTTTATGTGATAGAGTCTTTTGAGATATTTTATAGATGCATGTAAAGTGTTTTCACCTGTTGTTATTTGAATTGTGAGCAAAGATCCAAAATTCAGGGAAAAAAAAAAATCTGTTTGCTTGATTAAGTTCTTAGCCATCATTTTGATTTCTTGTAAGACTTCTCAGCTAAGTGGATGAAAATTCCTTGTGATTCTTTAATTTAGCAGGTACATGCCATCCAAATAGACACCATGTAGGCTTAGCCAAAACACCCAAGGATGGAGATGATAGTAGTACCTTTGCCAAACGATACAATCCAAGCCTGATCACAGCTGAGCTTCAGCGGCTGGCAGAGAAACAAGTAGCGCGGCAGTATTCCCCCTCCAGTCACATCAGTCTTCTCACTCAGCAGGTATGTACAACAGTGCTGCGAAAGATAGACTTTAGTGACAGGATGTTCTGGAAGAGGTACAGAATGAGCTTCCTTCCTTTTCTCTATTTGTGCTGATGGCAAGTGAGGTGCTTAATGGTTACACGCTTAATTTATAAAATTATTTGGTTCACTTTGCTTTCAATTTCAGAGACTGTCTTGATGGTTTGAATTTAGGTATGCTTCTGCTTGAGATACACTTCTTTTGTAGTTTAATGTATTGATTGTCCAGCTGCAATTAAACTTTTGAAGGGTCTACAAAATGTTTCATATTTGCTGAATTTTCTGATATATATGGGTGAATTACTAAGGATGACCACTTCCACCCTTCAAAATCTGCATACATGGAATATCTGTAACATAATTTCATCCAGCAACTTTGCATTTGGTTATATTAACCAGAAAATCAGCACTATGAAGTTAGATGAAATTCTCAAGAACTTTATGGATTCTCTTTGCTCTCAATACTGTTAATTCATGAGATACTCAGTTGGAAGGAGAATTCATATTTCCTCATCTATTCATTTATTTATGGCTCTTCATAAGCCAAAATGGGTTCTTTTAGAATGAATCACTCAATCTACCACGGGGAACATATGTTCATTGCTTTGTAGAGTACTTAGCATATCAAAGACTCTCAATAAGTATTAAATAAAGTCAACTTAACTTATACTTAAGACAAAAATTAGCTCTGTCATTGAAACATGATGCCATTTGGATAAAAGAGGCCTTTCTTAATGGTAAAGGACATCCTGATCCTTTGGGAAGTGTTGCCATAATTCATAAGAATTCATAACTCATAAAAGGTACCACCCCACACTATCTTTAATTGTTTTTATCACAGCTTATGTAATGATATTCAAAGGTAGGAAAAAATGGAAGCAGAAAATTATTTTAAGTGTGTTTATTTGCCTCATTGTGATATGAAAGTGACCCTGACTTCTTGAAAGCTCTGACGACAGAACATAAATTCTGGCAGGTTCCACTAGTAGTGGGAAGCTGTGTGTGTAGTACGAACCAGTAAATTGTCTACTATGTGAATAATCCTTTGGCTATGGAAAAATCCTGTTCAGAAAATGATTCTTTGTGCTCACTGGTGATGTCCTTCTTCACCATACTAAAATGTAGACTAAAAGCCAGAAGTGAGCCTCTTTGGTGCTTGTTCAGTTGTTTTAAGTTAAGACTTAATTTTCCTTTGCTCTTATTTTTTTAAAAATCTCTCAAAGTGCTTTTTTGGGGGTGGATATTTTGCTGCTGAATGACAATGCTCAGCTTTTACAGGCTCATTTGGGCACCTACTGACAATGGTTTTGGAATAGCACTGAACTTTAAAAATTGATTTTCCTCCCTTCACACCTTGTTCAGCCCAGGAATCCTAGGACTACTTCCCCACCCCTCCCCCTAATAACTTCTCAGGCACCCAAGATCCCCATCGCCCAGTCTCCCTGACCCATTGGTAAATTCCTTCTTGCAACTTCCATTTGAGGATGTGCTTACCTTTTTTTTCCCCCCTTAAAGACCAGCCTTAACCCAAGATCACTTTGATTCTCATTGATTGGCCAACAATAGGTCTTAGACCGAACCCTACTTGGTCATTGTTTGGGCCTTGATTGGCTCAGAATGAGTATAAATAGGAATTCTTTCTGTTTAGGTCAGAAACTCTGAGTTTCCCTTCCAGATTGATTTTTATTTAATTTATTTTTAATTTGATTTTTTTTTTATTTTTGACTAGGTAAATTTGTCTCAATTCTTAGTAAAACTTAATTATTGAATGGGCATTGCCTCAGTCAAACTGAGACTATTAAAGCCCCTAGCTTGAAAAGTTCAAGGTCTCACACTGCATCCAGTGCCATCTCCAGTTGTCCTGATTGGTATGTGGCCACTGGACCCAGATGGCTCCAGAGAAAGTGAGGCTGGTGATTTTGCACAGCCCTCCCCCACTTTAATCCTGTTCATTTGCATGTCATGGCATCACCTCCCCAGAAGTCATGGACCTCTTTGAGAACAAAGGATAAACAACAACAACAACTTCTTTGGACTAGAAATAATATGTCCTCCTACCAATTGGTGAGACAGTAGAATTTCCTTAGCTCCCAGGCCTAGAAGCTATAGTCTAGCACAACTTCTTCTGGAACAGCTGGATGGCAGAAGAGAGGAGGAGGCCTAGTTGAAATGAATCATGAGAAGACTGTGATAAGGAAGCACAAGTTATAGCAAATGTGATCATGGGATTTAAGGAAGAAATATGAAATAGGTAATAGTAGAAATTATTATTTAAAAAATGATGATGACAGGGAAAAAAGTTTAGGTCACTGGAAAGGAAAGGCAGAAGGTGAGATGATCAAAAGGGCAATGAGAAGACAAGTGATGCACACACACACACACACACACACACACACACACACACACACACATACACACATACACATACTTTTTCTGGCATGAAGCCACTGGAAGAGTGTAAATAAGAGTAGCTCCAAATTGCAAATGAGCATATTAGAATTGCCAAAAATGACATTATTTGTCTGACATCCTATCACTATTCAATGGTAGTTATTTGGAAAGGGATTTCTCTTTCTACTATTACTTCTTGTGTTTTGTTATTATTATACAAAAATGCTGTTAATTTTTGAAGATTTATTTTGTAGCCTACAACTTTGCCAAAGCTATTATCTCAATTAGTATCTTGGCTTATTTTGTAGGATTTTCAAAGTATATCATCATATCACTATCAGCAAGTGGGGTGATTTTATTTCCTCTTTATATAGGGATAATTTTTTTTTTTTGCCTTTTTTGGAGGGCAGTTGGGGTTAAGTGACTTGCCCAAAGTCACACGACTAGTAAGTGTGTCAAGTGTCCTCCTGACTCCGGGGCCAGTGCTCTATTCACTGCACCACCTAACTGCCCCTATGGGGATAATTTTATCTTTTCTTTATCATTATGCCTTTAATTTCTTTTCTCATCTTATTGCTGTTCCTAGCATTTCCAGAATTATATCAAATAATAGTGGGGAGAGGGGGCATCCTTGTTCTGTTTCTCTATTTATTGGGAAAAGATTCTAGTCTATATCCTTTGCCTCTGATGCTTTTGGTTTTAGATATATGCATTTGTAGTGTTGCTATTTGTCAAAGGCTTTTTCTGTATTTGTCAAGATGATTGTGTGGTTTTGGATGTTTGGTATTTAATATGATTAATTATGTTGATTATTTCCCCAATATGCAATCATCCTGGCATCTCAATATAAATCCCCCTTCATAATGACTGATTTGAATAAATCACTGTAGTCCTTTCCATAGGATTTTATTTAAAATTTTTGAGTCTGTATTTATTAATGATACTGGCTTTTAGTTTTGAGGGTTTTTTTTTTTTCTGTTTTCTCTTTCCCTGGTTTAAGTACTTGTTTCATCAAAGGATTCTGGTAGCGTCTTTCTCAGTTTTTGAGAATAATTTGTAAAGTAGGGGTATTAACTGTTTTTTTAAAAATTTGATACAATTCTCCTACGAGTGCCAGACTAGGAATTTTTTGTTTGATGGTTCCTTTACACCTTAGATGGATTTCTTTTTCTCAGATTGGGCTATTTGAGATCCCTGTCTGGTATTCTTCTTTTTTCCTATATGTATGATTGTAAGGAGATTCTGAGGACTCCTATAGTTACATCCCAGTAATTTTTGTATGTTGTTTTATCATTATAATTTTCTTTTATATAGTTATTAGTTGCTTTTATGATTTCTTCTTTGATGGTCTCATTATTTAGGATTTCATAGTTAATTCTGTATCTGGGTCTGTACCTTTTGTTTGTGGACCCAAAACCAGTAACTTTTCTTTTTTACTGTTTATAGTCTTTAAAAGATGTGTTAACTATTTCTGTCTTTTAAAATTTGTTTGCAACATCTCTGTGCCTTAGTACATGATCAATTTCTATAAAAGTTCCATGCTGTGCCAAGAAATATATATCTGTCTTTTTGCTGTCCCATTTAGTAGATACCATAAGTCTTTTAACTGTAGTTGCCATATTAATTCGTTCAATTCCATGGTTTCCTTTTATCTGTTAGACTTATTATCCAAAAACTGAAATCTCTTGTCCTTTTTGTGTTACTGTCTATTGTTCAGATAATTGTTCTTATAATTGTTTGGATAGTGTTTCCTTTATGGATTTGGATACTAAGGCATTTGGAGTGAATAAATTTATTACTAATATTGGTTTGTTGTCTATAATTCTTTCAGCATAATATAATTTCTTTGTTTACTTTTAATTTTTTAAATGTTTTATTTTTGCTTTGTCAGATAGCATGATGGCAACTCCTGCTCTTTTGGATTCATTTGATGCTTAAAAATTTTTTCCCCTATCCCTAGTTTTATTTTTTGTATGTCTTTGTTTTTTTAAGTGTGTTTTTTATAAGCAACACTAGGGTTTTGTTTTCTTATCCAAATTGTCACTTTTTTGTTTCATTGCATTGCATTGTTTAATCCATTCACATTTAACTTCTGAGAGTTAGGTATATATTTTCCTCCATCTATCTCTGATGCTGTTTTTTTTTTCCTAAGCTTTATTTTTTTTTGTCTTCTGTTGTAAACAAAACTCTTAAATTCTTTCTTTTACTTAACTTTAATCTTGTTTAAGGTGGGTGGTCCTATTCCTACTGGCTCTCTTCTACTCAACCCTTATTTCCTTATCTCATTTATTAACTCTTTCTCTTTAGAGTTTACTTGTTCTTTTTACCAACAAAAATATTAAACATTTCAGAGAGAAGCACAGATCCTTGAGAAAATCCATTAGATATCTTCCTTCAGGTTGACATGTAAACATTTGTAACTATTGTTAGGCCATTTAACTAGAATTATAAAATTCTACATTTGAAAGAGAATTTGGAGTCTATTTGGTCTAATCCTTACCAGAACCTGGATCACTTCCATAGCATATCTGACAAGTATTATCATCCCTCCATTATCTCTTGAGGGCAACTTATGTTACTTTTGGATGACTTTAATTGTTAGGAAGTTGTTTATATCAAGCCTAAATTTGCCTCTTGCAAGTTCACCAATTGCTTCTAGTTCTGCCCTCTGATACAATTTCAATTAAATGAGCTTTTTAAAAGCCAGGTAGAACAAATCTAATCCATCTTCCATTTGGGAGCTAATAAATGATCCTTCATTCTCACTACGTGACAAGACCACCTGTTTTATCCATATTAATCATTCCTTTAATGATATTCCTTATGCTATATCCTTGATATAGGTCATTATTAGAAATATAACATGCTATTGCTTATGAATAGTACCATTTGGGTTACCCAGAATTTTGATTCCTTGGAAATCAAGATGTTCTAAGACTTGGAATCATATCGAATTGTCAGGAACACATGTTAAAAAAGGGGAAGAAGGGGTATCTTTGAATTGAGAACCATTCTTTTAAAAAATATTGCATATTTTTTCAAATGCATTTCACAGTGTGTTATTGTTCCTAGTCATATATGGGCCCACTTCCTTATCCATTTGTATTTTGGTTGTTGTTGTTCAGTTTTTCAGTCATGTCTGACTGTTCATGACCCTGCGAACCATAGCAGGCCAGGCTCTTCTATCTTCTTTCTCCAGAATCTGTCCAAACTCCTGTTTGTTGCTTCCATGACACTATCTGTTCATCTCATGCTCTGATTTCTCCTTTTCCTTTTGCCTTCAGTCTTTCCCAACATCAGGATTTCTCCAGTGAGTCCTATCTTCTTTTCTTATTATGTGGTCAAAGTATTTAAGCTTTAGCTTTAGTATTTGTCCTTCTCATGAATAGTCTGAATAAATGTCTTTAAGTTTTAACTGATTTGATCTCCTTGCTGTCCAGGAGACTCTAAAAAGTCTTCTCCAGCACCACAATTTGAAAGTGTCATTTCTGCAGCATTCAGTTTTCTTTATAATCCAGCTCTTGAAGTTGTACATTGCTACTGGAAAAACCAAAACTTTTTGACTATCTGGACTTTTGTTGACAAGATATCTTTGCTTTTTAGTGTGCTGTCTATATTTGGCATAGCTTTCCTTCTAAGAAGCAAGCATCTTTTTTATTTCATGGCTGCAGTCACCATCTGCAGTGGTTTTTGAGCCCAAAAACATAAAATCTGACCCTGCTTCCATTTCTTCTCCATCTGTTTGCCAAGGAAATGATGGAACCAGTTTCCATGGTCTTACTTTTTTTAATGTTAAGCTTTTATACTTTCCTCTTTTAACCTCATGAAGAGACTTCTTATTTTTTCTTCACTTTTTGCCATCAAAGTGGTATCATCTACATATATATCTAAGATTGTTGACATTTCTCCTGATAGTCTTAATTCTGATTTTTGATTTATCTAATCTGGCATTTCACGTGATGTACTCTGCATATAAGTTAAATCAGCAGTTCTCAACCTGTGGGTCGCGACCCCGTTGGGGATTGAATGATCCTTTCACAGGGGTTACAGGGGTCGCCTAAGACCATCAGAAAAGACATATTTCCGATGGTCTTAGGAACTGAGACTCCGCTCTTCTATCCGTCTCCAGAAGGGTCCGCCTACATGCAGATATGCCCACATACAAGTATTAAAGGGTTGCGGCATTAGGAAGGTTGAGAACCACTGAGTTAAGTAAATAAAATGACAATATACAGTCTTGTCATACTCTTTTTCCAATCTTAAATCAGTTCTGACTGTTGCTTCTTGCCCTGCATACAGGTTCCTCAGGAGACAAGTGAGATGATATAGTATACTCATCTTTTTGAGGACTTGCCACATTTTGTTGTGATTCACGCAGTCAAAGGCTTTCATGTAGTCAATGAAGCGGAAGTAGATGTTTTTCTGGAGCTCCTTTGCTTTCTCCGTAATCTCACAAATGTTGGCAGTTTGATCTCTAGTTCCTCTATCTCTTTGAAAACCAATCTGCTCTTCTGGTAATTCTTGGTTCTCATATTACTGAAGCCTAGTTTGTAGAATCTTGAGCATAACCTTGATGGCATGTGAAATGAGCACAATTGTCTGGTAATTTTGTATATTCCTTGGCATTGCCCTTCTTAGGATTGGGACATAAATGGATCTTCTCCAATCTAGTGGCCACTGTTGAGTTTTCCAAATTTGCTGGCATATTGAGCGCAGCACTTTAAGAGCATCACCTTTTAGGATTTAAAATAGCTCATCTAGGATTCTGTAACCTCTCCTTGTGTTATTGTTAGCAACCGTTCCTAAAACCCACTTGTCTTCATTCTCGAGGAGGTCTGACACCATCATGACTATCAGTGATATTAAGACCTTTCCTATATAGGTTTTTTCTTGTATATGTTTGCCACATCTTAATAAGATTTATTTCTTTCAAGTCCCTACCATTTTTGTCTTTTATCAAGCCCATTTTTGTATGAAAATTTTCCTTGATATCTCTAATTTTCTTGAAATCTCATGTCTTTCCCATTATGCTATTTTATTCTATTTCTTTGCATTGCTTATTTTAGAAAACCTTATTTCGGGGTGGCTAGGTGGCGCAGTGAATAGAGCACCGGCCCTGGAGTCAGGAGTACCTGAGTTCAAATCTGGCCTCAGACACTTGACACATACTAGCCGTGTGACTTTGGGCAAGTCACTTAACCCCCCCCCCCAAAAAAAAAGCAAAAAAAAAAAAAAAGAAAACCTTATTTCTCCTTACTATTCTCTGGAATTCTGCAACATTTGAATATATCTTTCCCTTTCTCTACCTTTTGCTTTCTTTCTTCAGCTATTTATAAAACCTCATCAGACAGCCATTTTGCTTTCTTTCTCTTCTTTTTCTTTTAAATATTTTTTGTTGCTGCTTCCATGACAATATTGCAAACCTTTGTCCATAGCTCTTCAGGTGCTCTCTACCAGATTTAATTATTTAAATCTATTCATCACTTCCATTTCATATTCATAAGGGATGTTATTTAGGTCATATTTATATGGTTTATGGTTTTCCTGACTTTCTTCAATTTAAGTCTGATTTTTGTAATAAGAAGCCGATGGTCTGAGCCACAGTCAACTCCAGGTCTTGTTTTAACGGACTGTATAGTGCTTCCCTGTCATCGGCTGCAAAGTATATAATCAGTCTCATTTCTACATTAACTATTTGTTGATATCCATGTTTAGAGTAGCCTTTTGAGTGTTTTCTAGGACCAGCAAATTGTCTTGACAAAACTCTGCCCTGATTCATTTTGTTCTCCGATGCCAAATTTGCTTGTTACTCCAATTATGTTTTGATTTCTTCTTTTAGCATTCCAGTCCCCTATGATCAGTGTGCCATCTTTTTTTTTTCTTTTGATGTTATTTCTAAAAGATGATGTAGGTCTTCATAAAACTGATCAACTTTGACCTCTTAGTCATCAGTGGTTGAAACATAGAATTGTATTACTATGATGTTGAATGGTTTGCCTTGGATTTGAGTAGATATTCTGTAACTTTTGAGATTATATTCCATTTCTCCTTTTTTCACCCTTATATCCCCTATGAGGGTTGTTCCATTTCTTCGAAGGGATTCTTGAACACAGTAGTATATGTAGTGATCACCTGAATTAAATTCATCCATTCCCCTTCCATTTAAATTCTTTCATTTCCTCTGAGCACATCCAGCTTACCTGGTTCATAGACCTTACATTCCAAGTTCCTTTGCAATATTGATCTTTACAGCATTAGACTTTCCTTTTGTCACCAGATGCATCTGCAGCTGAGCTTCCTTTCAGCCTTGGCCCAGACACGTCATTAGTGCTGGAGATATTTGTAGTTGTTCTTTACTCTTCTCCAGTAGCATGTTAAACACTTTCTCACCTGAGGGAGCCGTCTTCCACTGTCATATCTTTTATCATTGTAACACTGTCAATGAAATTATCTAGCAAAGATACTGGAGTGGTTTATTTCTCCTGTGGACCACCTTTTATCAGAATTCTCTTCTATGTCTTGTCTGTGTTGTGTAACTCTGCATGGCTTAGCTCATAGTGTCATTGATCTATACAGGTCTAGAAGGTCCCTTCTCCATAGCAAGGCAATAATAAAAGAGGATCTGTACTACCTGTTCCAGATATATGTATGGTAGACTGACCTAGTGTACTGCATACCAAGTACATGTCATTATCTGAACAATGTAGACATTTTTTCATTCTTTTTGTTTTTCTTATGTAGGTTGCTGAACTGATAATCTCTCTCTTTTTAAAAAAAATGATATTTAATTTTTCATATTACATTTTCATGGTGACAAATGGTCAAAAGATATGAATGAATTCTTCTCAAAGAACTGCAGATGTTAAGTAGCCATATAAAAATGACTCCAACTCACTAATAAAATAAAGAGGAGTACAAATGAAAATAACTATGAAGTTTTACTTCAAATGCAACAAATTGGCAAAAATGATAGAAGATAGGAATAGTTCATTTGAGTGGAAAGATAGGCATACTAACATACTATTGGTGGAGTTTTGAATTAGTTTAACCATTCTTTTTTTAAAATTTTTATTTATTTTTAGTTTTCAACATTCTTTTCCACAATATTTTGAGTTATAATCTTTTCTCCCCATCTTTCCCCTACACCCTGGTTTAAAAAATAGCAAGCCTACTGAATACCCCTTCCCAAATCTGTTCTTATATCCTCCCCCATACCCTTCTAATAGGGCAAGATGGATTTCTATACCCCAGTGCATATATAGCTTACTTCCCAGTTGCATGTTAAAAAAAAAATTTTTTTTAACTTTGAGTTCCAGATTTTTTTTTCCCTTCTTCTGTCCTCACCCACCCCCCACTGGAAAGATAAGCAATTCAATATAGATTGTACATGTGTAGATACCCAAATCATTTCCATAGTAGTTATATTGTGAAAGACTAACTATATTTCCCTCCATCCTATCCCACCTCCCAATCATTCTGTTTTCTCCTTTGACCCTATCTCTTTTCAAAAGTGTTTGCTTCTAACTATCTTCTCCCCCAATCTGCCCTCCCTTCTTTCACCCTCCCCGCCCGCATCCCCTACCCACTATTTTCCTGTAGGGTAAGATACCCAATTGAGGGGGCAGCTAGGTGGCTCAATGAATAGAGTACCAGGCCCTGGAGTCAGGAGGACCTGAGTTCAAATCTGACCTCAGACACTTGACACAAAAATTAGTAACTAGTGTTTCTTTGGGAAAATCACTTGGGCGGCTAGGTGGTGCAGTGAATAGAGCACCAACCCTGGAGTCAGGAGGACCTGAGTTCAAAGCCGGCCTCAGACACTTAACACAAAAATTAGCCATGTGACCTTGGGCAAGTGCTCCAAAAAAAAGAAAAAAAAATTAAAATAAAATCACTTAAGCCCAATTGCCCTCCAAAAAGGAAAAAAAAAAAAAGAGATAACAATTGAGTGTGTATATCATTCCCTCCTTAAGCCAAATTCAATGAGAATAAACTTGTCCCATTTCTTTCACCTTCCTGGTCTTCCCCTCCACTGTAAGTTTTCTCTTGCCTCTTTTATATGAGATAATTTACCCTAATCTAACTCTCCCTTCCCCTCCCAATAAATTCCTTTCTCACCTCTTAATTTTAGTTTTTAGATATCATCCCTTCATATTCAGCTAATCCTGTACCCTCCGTCTATGTATACATAAACATACATATGGCCACACTCACATGTTTTATATACACATACACTCTCCTATACATACATATATATGTATGTATACATATATATATATATATTCCCTTCAACTATCTTCATACTGAGAAAAGTATTATGAGTTAACAATTATCATTTTTCCACGTAGGAATATAAATAGTTCAACTTTAATAAGTTACTTATGTTTTATTTTTTCTGTTTACCTTCTTATACTTCTCTTGCTTCTTGTATTTGAAAGTCAGATTTTTCTGTTCAGCTCTGGTTTTTTCATCAAGAATGCTTGAAAATGGGGGCGGCTAGGTGGCACAGTGAGTAGAGCACTGGCCCTGGATTCAGGAGGACCTGAGTTCAAATCT
>CM053598.1:188421272-188432807 GCA_028646575.1 Pseudocheirus occidentalis
CTTCCCTCTCCAAAAAAAAAAAGCAAAAAAAAAAGGAATGCTTGAAAATCCTCTATTTCATTGAATGACGATATTTTCTCCTGTATCATTATACTCAGTTTTGCTAGGTAGGTGATTCTTGATTTTAGTCCTACTTCCTTTGACCTCTGGAATATCATATTCCAAGCCCTTCAATCCTTTAATGTAAAAGCTACTAGGTCTTGTGTTATCCTGATTGTGTTTCCACAATACTCAAATTGTTTCTTCCTGACGGATTGTAATATTTTCTCCTTGTCCTGGGAACTCTGGAATTTGGCTGTATTATACCTAGAAGTTTTCTTTGGGGGATCTTTTTCAAGAGGCGATCAGTGAATTCTTTCAATTTCTATTTTGCCCTCTGGCTCTAGAATATCAGGGCAATTTTGCTTGATAATTTCTTGAAAGATGGTGGCTAGCCTCTTATTTTGATCATGGCTTTCAGGTAGTCTAGTAATTTTTAAATTATCTCTCCTGGATCTATTTTACAGATCAGTGGTTTTTCCAATGAGATATTTCACATTGCCTTCAGTTTTTTCATTTGTTTGGATCTGTTTTATAGTATCTTGATTTTTCATAAAGTCATTAGCTTCCAGTTGCTCTATTCTAATTTTGAAGGAGTTATTCTCTTCACTGAGTTTTTGAAATTTCTTTTCCATCTAGCAATTTCGTATTTTTAAAGCATTTTTCTCCTCATTGGCTTTTTGGGCCTCTTTTGCCATTTGAATTACTCTATTTTTTAAGGTGTTGTTTTCTTCAATGTATTTTGGGTCTCCTTTAGCAGGCTTTTGACTTGTTTTTCATTTTCTTGCATAATTTTCTTGCATCATTTTCATTACTCTTCTCAGTTTTTCCTACATTTGTCTTATTTGATTTTCAAAAGCCTTCTTGAGCTCCTCCTTGGCCTGTAACTAATTCATATTTTTCTTAGAGACTTTTGATGGAGGAGTTCTGACTTCATTGTCTTCCTCCCACACCATGCTTTGATCTTTTTTGTTCCCAAAAAAGGATTCTATCATCTGTTTGTGCTTCCTGTGCTTGGTCATATTGCCAGCCAATTACTTGGCTTTTGAGCCCTTTGCCACAGTAGAACTCTGCTTTCAGAATGGAGAGAGCTTTGTCCCAAATCGCTGGGTTTTTCGCAACTGCTGGAGCTATTTGGATCGTGCCCTTGCTACAACCCCAACAAGCTCTGGCTCACTAGTCACACACCCCAGGATCACCACTCAAGACCATGACCCAGATCCAAGCAGGTTAAAGCAAGAGTGATTACCCTCTGAATGGTTACTTGATCCCCCTATGATCTGCAGGCCAGGAGCTCTAGAAGCAACCATGCAGCAGCAGCTGCAACTGTTGTGCCTCCACAGGCCAGGCCGCACTCTTTCATCCCCCCCCACTCCAACAGAGTTCCACACTGATCTTTTACTTTCTTTTTGGCATTTGGTTGAGAAGTCTGGAAACCACCACAGCTGCTGGTGATTCATTCTCCTGAAGTCTGCTCTGGTTGTCCTAAGGCCAGAACTGCAGCTTGTGGGGGACTGTGCTTGGCTCCCAGCTCAGCTTGATAGACCTTTCATGTCCGCCTGCCTGGCTTCCTTCAGTGGGAGATTCTCTCTTTCACTCTGTAGGTTCTGTAGCTCTAAAGTTTGTTTAGAGTCATTTTTTTACATGTATTGGAAGTGATTAGAGTGGGAGTTCACACCAAGTTTGTGCTTCTACTCCACCATCTTGGTTCTACCACCTAATCTAACCGTTCTGGAAAGCAGCTTTGAATTCTACTGAAAATGTATCTAATATCTATAACCTTTCACCCAGACTTCCAAACATAGACCCCAAGAAGGTCAAAGATAGAAGGAAAAGTTTCAGTATCCATTGCAGAACTTATTTATGCTAGTAAAGAACTGGGAGCAAAGTAAATGCTTGCCATTTGGGGGATGGCTAAATAAAATGTGGTACATCAACATAATGGGATTTTACTGAGTCATAAATGATTGAATATGAAGAATTCAGAGAAACATAGGAAGACTTATATGAATTGAATTGAAGTAAAGTAAGTAGGACCAACCCCAACAAAACAGTTCTTTTAGGAAGAACTACCACCACCACCTTCATAACAACAATAAATACTCCATGCTATGTAGTTAAAATGATCAAGTTTCACTCAAAAGTAGAGAGAAGAAAATGTACCTCTCTCCCTTCTATTCAGAGGTGGGAGATTATGGATGTACAATATTTCATATATTTTCAGACTTATTAGTTGATGTGTTGGTTAGTTTTCTTAAACTGCTTTTTTTTTCCTTTATTTTATTCTTTATTACAAAAAATGCTGTTTGGGGAAAGAAGGAAGGAGGGAGAAATTTGGAAATGAAAGTAATGTAGAAACCAAAGACATCAATAAAGATTGAAAGTAAAGAAAAAAAGAAAATATGTAGTTCTTGAATAGACAGTGAATTACATGTAGTTGCATTTTATCTTCTACTTCTTTAGAGTTCACTTAAGACAATCTCTAAATGTTTTTAAGGGTATGTCACCTCTAGCATTAATTTCCCCCGCATATACTTGGTGTGATCCAACTGTTCTTCTCAACTTAATCTCTGTACATTTAGAATCATAGGATCACAAATTTAAAGTTAGAAAGGACTACAGATGCCATCTAGAACAAACCTCATCATTTATATCGGTTGAGACTGAGGCCCAGAGAACCTAAGTGTCTTGCCCAAAGTGGTGCAAGTAAGTATCAGATACGGGATTTGAACCCACTTCCACTGACTAAAGAATCTGTTCTTTCCACTGTACCACACTGCAGACTGAAGGCTGCTGTGTTTAAAGTACAATTGTGGCAATTTCTCAGGAAATATGAAACTATTACATAAGATTATTTAGCAAATATTTATAACAATTCCCATTGAATGTATAAAGAGAAGATAAGCATCTTAAACATTTATTTGTCTTAAACTGCATGCAAAAGGATGCCCATCTTTCAAAGACAGCATTTTATGGACATTGTTGTGTATATACATGGCTGAAATCAGGATTATATGAATCTTTTGGGTACATATCTATTACATACTTTCTATGTCTCTTTGTATTTTAGTATGTATATACATAGATACATGTGTGTATCAGTGCACATGTACGCATGCGCACACACACACACACGTTTCTTGTGGAGGCTGCTATAGGGACTAGGAAGGTGCCAAAATAAAAGGTCTGTGGGAGGTCTCATTATCACTGCCCTACTGCTACAGCACTCTCCACAGTCTTGCATGTACTTTGTGGTTATTGATGTCAGTGAAAAGAAGAATGTGGCAAGGAGGAGGAGGAGGAGGAGGAGGAGGGTGACTAAGGAAAGCATGGGAGCCCTGTGTTGGACCTCTCTGTAAGGGAGTTCAAGCTTTCAGATCCCAGATATCATTAGGAGCAGCTCCAACTCTTCCAGCAAGGAAGTTTAATCAAAGGGATAATGTCAGACCACCCAGGCTGGGGCCAGAACAAGCCGTCTCCATCTCTGTTTCTCAGCTTGCCAATGCCCATGATACATCCAGACCTCTTGGAAATTTGCTGACAGATCCATAGAAGATAAGACAGTTTTTACTTCTCACATTTTTTCATCTAGTCAGAGGGTAGAGACTAAAACCAAAAAGTTCTTTAATTTTTCTCTTCCTTACTCCTAAGACTTCCTACCTGGAGTCAGGACAATGCTATGAAACTGTAGTATGACTTTGTTGCCACTATGTGCCCTGAGGATATCAAAATGAGACTTAAATCACCTCATAATATTGTTTCTTTTACTGGGGGAGGTTGGGTGAAGTCAGAAATTCTGGACTAGTGATTTCCTTGGACTAGAGAACTGAGGAAACTCAGTCCACCAATGCAAATATTCTTCAATTTGTTATCTCTGAGAATTGCCTCAGGCATAGACACTTACCTGTATGTGTCTGTGGTGGGACTCAAACCTAGGTCTTTCTAACCCCAATGACCAGTTCTCTTATCTACAATGCAGGGCTATCTCCCTTATTTATTCACTCAACGACTATTTATTGAGCCTTTCTATATATGGAAACACTCCCATTTTCATTTAATTATTTCTTTCAGCTGTGAGGAATATAGTCAAGTTAATTTGTGCAAGGAATTCAATCTGAGGTTCTCTAACTATCAAGACTATTTCTTGAGGGGAAATTGGATAGGAAAGGGGTTAATGGAACCTTCCCCATTCTCTGTCTCTGTTATGTTTACAACTATCACCTTTGAATCTGGAAGAGAAGCATCTAGTCCCTATTAGATGTTTTTCCAAAGAACAAAAAGATTTTTAGATTTACCTGTAAGGATTTCATTAATGACCTTAAGGAGAACTGTTTCAGTAAAGTAGTGAGGACAAAGGAAATGTTGCCAGGAGTGGAAAAGTGAGTGGGTAGCAAGGAAGTGAATATAGAGACTGCAAACTGGTTTTTTTTTTTTCCTAGAAGTTTTGTAGTAAAGAGATAGAAGTATTGTTTGAGGAAATAACAGGGTCAGGGAAAGAGTTGTAGGAGGGAGGAAATAGATGAAAGAAGCATATTTTTAGACTGAAAGGGGATGATGGATGGTAGTCATACGGGAGATGCAAATTGATGTAGTTGAGGATTTCCACGTCCAACTTTCCTCCAAGCTCTAGTAAAATATTTTGTAATGCTTGCTGAATATCTCTACCTAGAAGCCTCATTGATACCTCAAAACTCAACAAGTCAAAAATGAACTCATATTTCTCCCATACCTTCCCCCCCCCAAAAAAATACCCTTCCCTGAGTTTCCATATTTCTATTGATGATGGCACCATTCTCTTAGTCCATGCCTAATAGCCTCAATCATCTTGGATTCTTCCCTCAAAATCCCATACCTTTGAGTTGAAAGGGACTTAGAAAGCTCTTTGGTCCAATCTTTACCTGACTTAAAAATATTCTCAACAAGTGGTTATTCAGCTCTTCCTGAAGACTTCTAGTGAACTTCCTTGAGAGGGTTCTTTCTCAGTCCCAACATCCATTTACATGTGTATTTTCCTCCACAGTACCTCTCAAACAGATCCTTTCCTTTTCATGCCCTCTATAACTACCTCAGTTCAGGCCCTTATTCCTTTGTGCTTTTTCTATTTTAATACCCTCCTAATCTTTTCCCCTGTATCTCTCTAGGCTATCCTTACTCAAATTAGTCATTCATACTATTTTCTAAGTAATCTTATCTCAGTACTCTGATCATTTAAGGCTGTTCTTCTCCTCAGCCTTCCATACTTCCAGTCATTGCTTAGTAAACTGAGTATAACTGCCTGAGTATGGTATTCAAGACCCTTAACACTTTGACTCCAAATTGTCTTTCCAGTTTCATACTGTTCCCCTCCATATACTCCACAGTTAAGTCAGATTGGTCCCCTCTGTCCTCCAATCTCTCTGCTCTTGGCTAGCACCATTGCCTTTGCCTAAAATGTATTTTCTGCTCATATACCTCTCTTTCTTTATGTTTTAGCTCAGATGTTACCTTCATATTCTCACTTATTGCTTATATCTCTTTCTTTCTTTTTGAAATCTTTTAAAAATTACATGTAAAAACTATTTTTTCCTTTCTTGTTAAAAAAAATGTTGAGTTTCCAGTTCTCTTCCTCCTTCCCCTTAATCCCTTCCCATCTCCCTGAGACAGCAAGCAATTAGATATAGGTAATACCTATGCAGTCATTAAAAACATATTGTCCATATCAGCCATGTTGTGAAAGAAAACTCAAACCAAAAAAAAAAAACCCACAAGAAAAATAAATAAATTTTTAAAAGTATGCTTTGTCTGCATTCAGGCTCTATCAATTCTTACTCTGGAGGCAGATAACATTTTTCAGCATAAGTCCTTTAGAATTGTTTTGGATCATTGTATTGCTGAGAATGGCTAAGTCATTTACAGTTGATCATTGTATAATATTGCTGTTACTGTATACAGTGCTCTCCTGTTTCTGCTCACTTCACTTTGCATCAGTTCATATAAGTCTTTTTAGGGTTTTCTAAAAGCATCCTGCTAGTCATTTCTTATAGCACAATAGTATTCAATCACAGTCGTATACCACATCTTGTTCAGCCATTCCCCAACTGATGGACATTTCCTCAGTTTCCATTTTCTTTGCCACCACTAAAAGAGCTCCTACAAATATTTTTTGCATAAATTGGTCCTTTTTCCTTTTCTTTGTTTTCTTTGGGTTATAGACCTAGTAGTGGTATTGCTGGGTCAGAGGGTATGCACAATTTTATAGCTTTTTGGGCATGGTTCCAAATGGCTCTCCAGAATGATTAGATTAGACCACAACTCCACCATTAGTGTCCCAATTTTTCCACATCCCATGCAGCATTTGTAATTTTCGTTTTCTGTCTTGTTAGGTGATCTGATAATCAGAATAGTTTTAATTTGCATTTCTCTAATCAGCAGTGAGTTGGAACATTTTTTTCTTTTTCTTTTTCTTTCTTTTTTTTTGGAAGGGAGAAAGTAAGGCAATTGGGGTTAAGTGGCTTAAGTGACATAGCTAGTCAAGTGTCAAATGTCTGAGGCCAGATATGAACTCAGATCCTCCTGACTCCAGGGCCGGTGCTCTATTCACTGTGCCACCCTAGTAGCCCTTGGAACATTTTTTCATATGATTATAGATAGCTTTGATTTCATCTTATGAAAACTATCTCTTCATATCCTTTGAGCATTTATCAATTGAGGAATGACTCATATTCTTATAAATTTTTCTCAGTTATCTATATATTTTAGAAATGGGATCTTTATTAGAGAAACTTGTTGTAAAATTTTTTTTCCCACTTCTGCTTTCCTTCTAATCTTGGCTGAGTTAGTTTTGTATGTGCAAACCCTTTTTAATTTAATGTCGTAACAATGATCCATTTCATATCCTGTAATGCTCTCTATCTCTTGTTTGGTCATAAATTCTTCCCTTACCCTATATCTGACAGGCAAAATTTTCCATGCTCTCTTAATTTGTTTATGGTATATCATCCTTTATGTCTAAATCATGACCATTTTGACGTTATCTTTGTATATAATATGAGATGTTGGTCTATACCTAGTTTCTGCTCAAATACTTTCCTGTTTTCCCAACAACTTTTGTCAGATAGTTCATTTTTGTCTCAAAAGCTTAGATCTTTGAGTTTGTCAAATACCAGATTACTATGATTGTTTCTATTGTGTACATAATCTATTCCACTGATCCACCACTCTATTTCTTAACCAATACCAGAAAACATTTTGAAACCATAACTGCCTGAACTCATTGTCTTTCTCCTTAAACTCAGTCTCCCCTCTTATATTACCTATTACTATCAAAGGCATACCTTTTCCCCAGTACCCTGGGCTCACAACCTAGGAGTCATCATGGATTCCTCATTATCTCCCCATATATCCAATCTGTTGCCAAGGCCTGTTGATTTCACCTTTGCAGCATACAGCCCCTTCTCACCTCCGACACTGCCGCCGCTCTGATGCAGTCCCTTATTACCTCCTATTTAGACTCCTTCAGTAGCCTGCTCATGGGGCTACCCGCCTCCACTCTCCCCATCCTCTATTTAACCACTAAAGTGATTTTCCTAAATCAAAATGGACCATGTCAACTCCCCATTCAGTAAACTCCAATTACTCCCTGTTGCTTCCAGTGTCAAATACAAAATCCTCTATCTGACATTCAAAAACCTTCATGACCAACCCCTGCTTCCCCACACATACTTTTTGATCCAGTGACACTAGCCATCTCACTGTTCCACCAACTAGACATTCCGTCCCTTGGCTTCAGGCATTTCCTCTGGTTGCCCCCTAGGCCTGGAATGTTCTCCTTCCCCATCTCTACCTCCTCCCTTCCTAGGCTTCCCTCCAGTCCCAGTTTAAATCTTATCTAATACAGGAAGCCCTTACCAACTTCTCTTAATGCTAATACCTTTTCTCTTTTAATTATTTTCCTATTTATCTTGTGTATAGCTTACTTGTTTATATTTGTTTGTTTGTTGTGTAGATTGTGATCTCCTTGAGGGCCTGGGTTGTCTTTTGTCTCTTATGTCCCAAAGGGGATATAAATGCTTATCATCTTTGTCTTTCACTCAAAAACCCATATGCACAATGTCTACAATAATGTAACTGAAAAGAACAACTGTAAAATAAAAACTGAAAATTATTTAATTGTAATGGCAAAGGTTGGCCCCAAAGAAAAGATATGTGAATTTACCTCTTTTCTTTTGTTGCAGAGTTGAGAGACTATGGGTATGGTATTTCACATATGGTATGTTGCTTATTTTTGCTGAACTTCTTTTTTTTCTTTCTTTTTTTTTGTTGTAATAGATGTCTTTTTGGCAGGAGAATATATTTGGAAATAAAGATATTATAAAAATAAGATATTAATGTATTTTAAAGCATTGTTGGATTTTGTCTTTATACCATCTCTATTTCCTGTTTCTCCCTTCCTCTCCCTTTACTTCTCTCTTTCTTCCCACTTTCAGTAATCTCCCATGAGGAAATAGAGATGTTGAGGTTTAGGGGCTCTGGGACCCTGAAATAGCAATATGCAGGTCCTGCCTGAATGAATTCAACCCAATCCTTTCAGCTAAAAAAATAATAATAATAAAGTTTATTAAAAATTTGCTATATTGGCCAGGCTCTTAAGAAATTTCAGCACTGGCTAGATAGACTCTTAAGGCATCTGAGCATTTGTACAAGCCAGCCAAACGAATCTGAGTCCCTCCATGGAGGCAATATAGATCTTATATACAAAAAGAATGTGGGAGGAATCCAGGCGTGCCCAAGTAGTCTGGAGTGTCTGGAGAGGAGGTTCCAGGGAGGGTCTTGATGGATGTAGCCTAAGGTGACTAGAGGTCTAACCTAGGGAAAATCTTGATGGAAATGACCAGTATTCTGGGGTGACTAGAGATCAAATCTAGGGAGTATCTTGATGGCAGTGTCCAGTAGCCTGGAGAATGAGATTAAGGGTAGGGAGTAGCTGAACAGAGATTTGGACATAGGGATAATGAAAGGCCTCAGGTGAGTGTCAGACGAAGTGGAAAGAAAGATTTAAGAAGAGTTCAAAGAGGCCCACAGAGTTTGTACCCCATCAGAGAGAATAGGGAGAAAAGACAGGAAAAAGAAGAGACCCAGAAAGGCCTTCGGGTGTACACATTGTTGTTGGGTGTGACAAAGATGATGAATGGGCATAGGAGATTGAAAAGAGACAGGATCAAGAGAACCAGAAGAGAGCAATCACACAGATGCACATGCATGTACACACATGAACAAAAACAGAGAAGACAGAAGATATGGGAGGAAAAGGTGATCAACATTGTTCAGTGCTGTCTAGAGGGCTTGATATCTTCACCTAGCTGTATTATTAATATCTCAAGTTTAACATGATTAAAACATGTTTTATCTTCATTTCTAACTTGCCCCACTTCCAAACTTTCCTATATCTATTGAGGGCATCTACATAGTTCTTTATTAATAATAGACATTCAGTAAACTTGTTTAATCAGATTTTTAAAATGGAATATTTGTATTTGTACCTCCTCCTTTCTAGGGTTGTTACAAGGAAAACTTGGGGATTTATCCCCAAAATTGTAAAGTACTATATATTACATTAATTCACATATTGTGTGTAAGTGTATGTGTGTGTATGTTTATCCCTTACATGAGATTTTGTAGAAAGGAAAAAAAATACAAATATTTATCATTACCACTATTTCATTTTGGAGGCAGAATATACTTGGGTTATGGTATTTCAGCAAGGTTTTTGTGACTAAGGACAAGGTTAACCCAGATCAGTCACTTAAAATTCCTTCTGTGTTCACTCTTCTCTCACTCCACTATTTGGACAACCCTTTGTTCTTTAAAAAGTTTGGAAATCTCACTATTCTTTGGAACCAATGAGACTGGCTTCCCTCCCAGGATTTTCTGCCCTATGACACTTAAGCTCTACAGAACTGCTTCTTAAGCCCAAGCAGCATCCCAGGGCAGGGGCTGTCTCAACGAATTGAAAATAGAGCCCAACCCTTAGGACAAAGTCTTCAGGGATACAAATTCCAGGAAATCCCTTTTCATTACTCACATCTAGTTGTCCTCTGTAACCTCACTCTCACCATGGAGGAAGGAAGAATTAATGAGCTTTGTAGTGAGTGCCCCACATTTAAAAGTATTGATGTAATGTGGAAACACCAAAGCAAGAGATACCTGCCACTGGCAACAAGGGGCATCCAGCAAGGGCTACCCTGACAGATTTAATATGTGAGGCAGTACAGGCACTGTTGCTATTGCTTCTGTTGCTATTTAAGAGACTATTGAAGGGAATAAGTATTTTAGTGCCTACTATGTACCAGGCAGACACTGTGTTAAGTAAGTGCTTTACATATACCTCACAACAACCATGGGGGGGTAGGTGCTGTTATTCTTCCCATTTTACAGATGAGGAAACTGGGGCAGGTTGCACTTAAATGTTTTGTTCAGGCTCACACAGCTAGTAAGTGTCTGAGGAAGAATTTGAACTATGGTCTTCCTGCCTCCAGACGCATTGCTTTTTCTAATGTACCACCAGTTGTCATTGAGGCAGAATCTGTGCCTGTGACTGTCGGGGTTACTAGCTGTGTAATTCTGGGCAAGTTATTTAACCTTTTTGGGTTTAAATTTCCTTCTTTGTAAAATGGGGAAATTATATGTGTGTGTGTGTGTGTCTATATATACATATACATATATATACATGGAGATGTATGTGTGTGTGTGTGTAAAATGGGTACTTATACTACCTATTGTTTAGGGTTGTTATGAGAGGATCTTTTGTAAACCTTAAAGCGTTCCACAAAAATTGTTATGATGGTTCAACCCAGCAAATATGGTGCTTTAAGGTTTGTATAAGTGTGCATTAATTTTAGGTACAATTATAGCTTTTATATATATAGTCAGAAGTGAACACATGTCAGATGCAACCTATATATCAACCATTATAGTAAATGTGAGCTATTATGATAAATGTTGGAATGTGGATGGAGCAGAGAACATGCCCATCTTGACTAAGATTTAGACTGATTAGAATATTTATAGGAGACAGACATATGTTGGTGTTCATCTAAGCTCTTCATATAGCATACTATCGGTCTGTTCCGTAAAAAATGAAAAATGTCTCAATCTTGGCATCACACATCACATTGATCATAATACTTTATGGTAGCTCCTAAAGCTCCACCCACGGGCTTCTGCTGTGCAGATACTTCTAGGCTTACCCAGAACATGTTGTAATAAAGAATCTGGGAGAATACCGGCAGCTAGGAGGGACCCAGTGATTTGGAACAGAGCTTTCCCCCTCCACGAAGCAGAGTTCCACAGAGCTAAAAAACCAAGTAATTAATAGAGTGGCCAACATGAGAAAAAGGAAGCAAGATAGGAACAGCAGTAAAATTCTAGAATCCTTTTTTATGGACAAAAAAGATAAAAGCATGGAGCGGAAGGAAGACAACTCAGTCAGAACTCCCTCACCAAATGCTTCCAAGACAC
>CM053598.1:188433307-188464540 GCA_028646575.1 Pseudocheirus occidentalis
CAAATGACTTTATGAGAAATCAAGATACTATTAAACAGATACAAACAAATGAAAAAATAGAAGGCAATGCAAAATATGTCCTTGAAAAAACTACTGACCTGGAAAATAGATCCAGGAGAGAAAATTTAAAAATCACTGGACTACCTGAAAGCCATGATCAAAAAAAGAACCTAGAAATCATCCTTCAAGAAATTCTCAAGGAAAATTGCTCTGATATTTTAGAACCAGAGGGCAAAATAGAACTTGAAAGAATTCACCAATCACCTCTTGGTAAAGATCCCTAAAAGAAAACTCCTAGGAATGTCATATCCAGGTTCTGGAGTTCCCAGATCAAGGAGAAAATATTACAAGCAGCGAAGAAGAAACAATTTGAATACTGTGGAAATACAATCAGGATAACACAGGATCTAGCAGCTTCTACATTAAGGGACCGAAGGGCCTGAAATATGATATTCCAGAGATCAAGGGAGCTAGGATTAAAACCAAGAATCACCTACCCAGCAAAACTGAGTTAGAATAATGTTTCAGTGGAAAATATGGTCATTCAATGAGGTGGAGGACTTTCAAGCATTCTTGAGGAAAAAACCAGAACTGAACAGAAAATTTGACATTCAAACACAAGAAGCATGAGAAGGTAAACATGGAAAAGAAATCATAAGGAACTTATCAAAGTTGAACTATTTACATGCCAACATGGAAAAATGAGAATTGTAACTTATGAAACTTTTCTCAGTATGAGGATAGCTGAAGGGAATGTAAATGTATGTATATGTATATATATATATAATATATATATATATACACACATACACATATGTCCATATAAGAGGGTATATATGCGTATGAATACATATGTGAGTATGTGTATATATGTATACACAGACAGAGGGCACAGGATCAATTTAATAGGAAGGGATGATATTTTATTTTATTTTTTTAAATGTGTGTATTTTATTTTTTATTTTTGGAGGGCAATTGGGATTAAGTGACTTGCCCAAGGTCACATGGCTAGTTTTTGCGTTAAGTGTCTGCGAGTGTATTTGAATTCAGGACCTCCTGACTCCAGGGCTGGTGCTCTATCCACTAGCCGCCCCAGGGATCATATTTTAAAAGGTGAAATTGAGAGGTGGGAAAGGAATAGAAGGAGAGGAGACAGGGAGAGACAGAATGGGGTTAATTATCTCATATAGAAGAGGCAAGGGATAACATACAGTGGAGGGGAAGAACAGGAAGGCAAAAGGGAATGAATGAACCTTACTCTCATTGAATTTGCCTTAGGGAAGGAATGACATACATTCTAAACTGGGTATCTTGCCCTACAGGAGAGTAGGGGGGCATGGGGATAAGAGGGAGGATGATGGAGGGAAGGGCAGGGTGGGTGGGAGGGTTGTTAGAAGCACATACTTCTGTAAAGGGACAGGGACAAAGTAGAGAATAGAACAAGTGGGGGACAGGATAGGAAGGAGGGAAATATAGTCAATGTTTCACAATATGTCCATTGTAGAGATGTTCTGTGTAAATACATGTGTACGGCCTGTACTGAATTGCTTGTCTTTCCAGTGGAGGTGGGTGACAAGGGAGGAAGGAAAAGAATCTAGAATTTAAAATTCTAAAATCAAATGTTAAAAATATATGTGTGTGTGTATACATATATATGTATAAATACATAATTATAATTATTATCATTATTTACATACAACAGGAAAATAAAATATACAGGCACGGTGGTAGGGAGATCCATCCTGCCCTACCGGAAAGTCAGAGGGGTGATGGGGGAAGATATAGGAAAAAGCAGATTTTGGGAGGGGGCATACAGTGGGATCGCTATTTTGGGGTGAAGGTAGGGGAAAGATGGGGAGAAAATTTGTAACTCAAAATCTTGTGGAAATTAATGATGTAAACTAAAAAATAAACAAAAGTTAGTTTAAAAAAAGACATGTACTACCTACCTCAAAGAATTAATCTGAGGAAAGTCCAATAATAACTTCAATAACTCAAATAATGTTGTACTTTATCCATTTGTCTTATCTTCCCCCGCTCCCTTCCACCATACTTACTGCAAATTCTGTACAAAACAGGTGTTTAACAAACATTTGTTAAACTGAATTCATTACATTAGGTCAGTTTAAGTTCTTAACCCCCTGGATTCACAAGATATTTTTTAACTTAAAATTATGTTGCCACACAATGCGGCTATCCTAATAACCTTAATTTACTAGCCAAGTCTCTAATGAAATCAAGCTAGACCTAAAAGAATCAAATCATGATGAAAGATTTAATTAAAATGGAAACTATATTGAACACAGAGTAGTTATATTATTCAGTCTGCTTATGATGTCCACTAACAAAAAACAAATCCTCTTCATGACAAGGTTATACCTTAGGAAACAAGAAATGTTTGGCAAAATAAGTCTTGCTTCTTCCTTGGTACAAGGTGGCTTTAAAAGGCAACTTGCACAGAGTTTAAATCAAGAGGGAGAGACTTAAATGCCTTGTGTAGGCAGTCAATACAGCACCATGCTCCCTATTCCTCCTCCTCAGTTTGATGGGGGGAGATGAGAGGTGATTGGTAATTCAGATCAGAGAGTACGGTCAGTGTACTAAAGAGCAGTCAGTGTGCTTACAGGAACGGGATCTAGAAAGAAAGCAATGATTTTGCTTTCCAGGTTATTGAGTAACCTCCTAAGCCTTTAGATAGCCTTTGACTATTAGAAGGCTTTCAACAGTAGGGTTTTTATGTGATGGAATTACTATCATTTGAAAGAATTCGCTATCACTTGGGTTTCTCTTCTTCATTTAATTTCCCTTCAAACAAGTAAAAGTGAGAGAGTGATTGATCTCAGACCTGGAATGCTTCTGACCATTTGCACATTGCTCATGTTTCCAAAGTTTCAAAGTCTTAACCAGATGTGAAAATCAAACAGAATAACAGCGGTTATATATGGCTCACACATGTCACCTTGTTATATTACCTCCCCGTGTCTTTGTGGATTGGCCATAAAATAGACAGTGGTAATTCTGAAAGTATCAGTGTTCCTTCAGGATAGATGGCAGCAAATGGAGTGGACAGCTTTAATAGGTAGGGGTATCTAAAGTCTATTTGCGGGCACTGTCCAGGTACAAGAAGGATTAAGGTCTTCTGCCCTATGCTGCCTGGCCACCCTTATTATCACTCTGAAAAGCCATTCAGTTTACAGAAAGTCTGAGAAGGCAATAGGCATTCTAGCCAACATTTGTTTCCCATTATGGTGAATAATCGCCTTTCCCTTCCTCTCCCTATCTCCCCACTACTTTTCTATCTCCGAGCCTTCCCTTCCTCCTCCATTTTATATAAAAAATACATCAAACACTTCCCCCCCTTCTTAATATTTTCCAATGAGATTTTTTTCAGCTTTCGGGGGTTTGTATCTATTCTGGTTATTCATAAGAGGAAGAGACAGACAGCTTGGAAGAAACCATTTAGAAATAAAAGTGAGGGTGGAGAAAATGCTTATGGAAGATGGAGAAAAGACAGGAGAATTCTTTCAACCATCTGATTTGTTCTACATTAAATTAGTTTTGACAATAATTAGAGATTAAGGCCAGTGGTGACCTTAGAACCTTCAACTTTTGAGGCAAAGTAAGGATACTTCCTTCCTTAACTTATATTGTTTAGTCACAGGGAAATCACTTGTGAAATTGAATACCCATGTGTATTATAATTTATTTACTCCATTAAAAGTACAACTGGCTATATATGTCTGTATGAAGACCCACTGAGAAAAAATGAGTAATGGAATAAGGTAGAAATTTTACAGTCACAGGATAATTATACAACATTTAGGTACAGTTTCCATTCTATAGCACATTAAAAATTGGAGAAGAAAAATCAATTTTCTAAATTCTCGCATAGACTTGGCAAAGTTTGCAGCTTAGAACATTTCTTAATTCTGTTATGAGTATCCTACAACACTGACAGAGAAGTCAACTGTATGGAAAATAATCTTACTGGACCAAAGTGATCAGCTATTCCACGAAGGCTCAAGGGAAAATTTTCCATTGTGAGGCACTTTCTCTTGAAAAATTAACAAAACCAGAAGCATATCTTCATGAATAACAGTAAAGTGCTGGACCCTTCCAATGACTTAATCATCATGTGATTCTTTATGTAGGAAGTAGTAGCTACTGATCATGAAGAAGGGAGGCCACTGAAGTGCTTTTTCTAAGAATGGACATGGATTTGTCCTCACCCACCTGTATTCTCTTGGTTGGTCCCTACCATAGCCAAGAGTATTACATGGACAAGACATCTGGGCGGTCCATGATCATAGAAGGTGGTGTTTTAAGCTCTACTAAATTACCTAATTCATCAAAAACTATTTATCTGAAACCAACTAAAACGAATGGATGATGGAATCTGTGTATTTTCTTGGGGATTTTCAAAATAAGAGGGGATACTTGACTGGGACAACTTGAGATGCAGTCTGAATTGTATAAAGGAGGCTAGACCAAACAGTCTCTGTACCAATGACTCCTTCATACTCCTAGTGCTTAGCACAGCACCTGCATATATTAAGTGCTTAAATAAATGCTTTTTGACCGATACCTAATGAATGACAGGATGGTGTATTGAAAAGAATGTTAGACATAGAGTAAGAAGAAATCTGACTTCAAATTCCTTCTCTGACACTAACTGGCTATATGACCCTGGGAAAATTCTCTGTGCCTCAGTTTCCCCATCTTTTGAAATGCAGCATATGTACCTTACTGGGTTGTTGTGTCAGTCTAATGCAGTGGTTCTCAACCTGTGGGTCGTGACCCCGTTGAGGGTCGAACGACCCTTTCACAGGGGTCACCTAAGACCATCAGAAAACACATATTTCCCGTGTTCTTAGGAACTGAGACATAGCTTCTCTATCTGTCTCCAGGCGGGTCCACCCACATGCAGATATACCCACATATGAGTATTAAAGGGTTGCGGCATTAGGAAGGTTGAGAACCACTAATCTAATGAGAAGACATATGTAAAGTGCATTCTGACCTTTAAAGTGTTACATAAATAGCTATTATTATTTTACATAGGAAGTTGTGTTACATTCCATTTGGGGTTCTTTTCATTAAGGCTATAAACACAGATTTGTCAAATGGACTGTGTTGTCATTTGGGAATAAGGTGTGGCACAAAAACCTCCTCCAAAAGTGTTATAGATTGAGGGATAACCTAGAGATGGTTATGATAAAAATGCAAATGCACGGTCTTAAGCATTTAAACAAGTTTTAAGTGGATATAAAGGCATGATTTTCAAGGTTATGTTTGTACAGTTCTTCCCTGACAGGAGCACACTGTGAAAAGGATGAGGCTACTCATGCTGAGATGGGTAGATGGAACCTTCAAATCAGAAAGACCATGTGACATGATGCAATAAAGGGGCAGAATTTTCAAGAAGAGACATAAAGAAAACAAACAAACAAACACAAAAATAAGAGCCTGTGAAAAGGAACACAGATATGCTGATGGAGATGGGCAGTTCAGTTCTGGGGAATGAAGAAAGGGTTCAGCTTCCATAACTAAGAGAGCTAATCAGGAATTTCCTGTGGGCAGATCCCAGAAGGAGATCAGCTTTAAGTGGGAGTGTTGAGATAGTGAGTCAGGGCAGCAATTACAATTTGAAAACAAAGAAGAATGAACCTGGGAACCCAGGCCTAAAAATGCCGAGTCTTCACTAACCTAAACCACTAAAATAGCATGTTTGGTTTAAGCCATTCAGGAGACAACCAAGTCTAACAATGACTTCCAAGGAACTGAAGCTGATGAGGGGGTCTGCAGACTGAGAAAAAACTGATGATAGGAAGCTGCTAGAATGGACTGTTTAGTATTTTAAAACTGTGCCAAGCCCGGTAAAATGAGACTTTAATAAAGCGACTTATTTCCAATGTAATACAGTCTGTATAACCTTCAGCGTAGTCAACAAATAATTACTGTGTGGCTACTATGTGCGAGGCATTGTGCTAGACAGTGGCAGATTTAAAAGGTCTAAGGCCAAAGTATAAACTTCTGATGCTGTGATTCAAAGCCCTCCAAGATCTAGCTCTAGCCTACCTTCCCAGCCCTGCCTCCTACTTAGTATTTCCTAATGTACTGAGTCTCTAACCAAACTGGACCACCTTTGTATGGATGAGAGACTGTCTTACATGGACAAGACATCTGGGCAGTCCATGATCATGGTACATTGTTTTTTAAGCTCTCCTAATTACTTAACTCATCAAAACTATTTATTTGAAACCAAGTAAAATGAATGGATAAGAGAATCTATATATTTTCTTGGGGATTTTTTAATAAGAGTAGCTACTTGATTGGGATAACTGAGATGTAGTCCTGCCCTCTCATCCTGCCCTCTGCCATCTCTGTGTCTTTGTCTATGCCATTCCCATGCCTGCAGCACTCCTTGGTCTTCATCTGTTGAAGACTCTCCCTTCTTTTATGATTAAACACAAAAATGCTGCTTCTTTCATGAAGCCTTCCCTGGTGCTATCCTACTCCCTGTATGCCAAAGGTGAACATAATCTTTATCTCCTCAAATTTCTCAAAGCATCTTGCCAGGATTTCTCATTTGCCTTCGTGTTTTTGTGTGCATGTCTTCCCCTCCCTTAGACTGTAAGTTCCCTGAGAACACTTTTACATCAAAGCTATATTTGTATACCACAGCAGAGTGTCTTGGACATAGCAGGTTAATAAATAAACGTTTCCTGCCCTTGATAGATTTATAATTGGAAAGAAAGGTCATATGCCTGAAAAGTAAACTAGTATAGTTAGGTGCCAAATGAACGGTAAAAATAACAGATGTTAGAAGAGTTGAGAGGAATGAGAGATGCCCAGAGTTAGCGCTGGGGTGGTCAAGCAGCTTGAACTGACCATGTGTTAGATGACAGTGCACATGGCTGGAAAAAAGGGCACTATCATAGAAAGAGAAAGGAAGGAAAAACAGAGAGAATGAGAAAAAGAAGTAAGGAGGGGAGAACAGGGAAGATTCCCTTTGAAGAATATGGGTGCTTGAGGGGTAATAATTAAAAGTTATCTTCAGTTTATCAGTAAATGGAATCTGGTTGGGTGAGTTTTCTACTTAAGGATGAATGAAAGGAAGCTGTCCCTGAGTGATACCAATTTCATTATTGGGGGGCGGGGTGGAGAGGGTAAGACATAAAACTTGTCAAAAATAATGATTTTCCAACATAATGAAATGATTTTCATTGGAAAATGTTGGCTGCCACCAATAGAAAATAAGTTCTTTGAGTACAGGGAGTATTTTGTTTTTGACTGTGCATCTTCAAGGCCTAGCAAGATGCCTTATACTTAGTAAATAACTAATAAATATTTGAATTGAATGGATTCTTCTGTATGACTTAGATTTGATCTCACCTCTGATCACAAATGGATGGGGCTAGGAGAAATATAGTGGAAAGAGAAACAAAATTAAGCTGTTTTCACCAACAACAGCGTTTTTTAAAAAAAGGCAAAAGCACTGTACTCAGCTAATTTCAAAATTGAACATTTACCTTCCAAAGAATCATACTCAAGTGTATATACACTGCTCATTTGTAGCAAAGAAAAACGTAATACAGGAACATGGCAAAGAAGTCTGAAATGCTGAAACAGCATACCTGGCAGCTGCTAAAACAAAACTTCCAAGGTTTGGCCTCTTTGAAAACCCATGAAGCAGGACCCACCCACTCCCCTGGCTTGCCACAGCTTCCCTAGGAGCTGGTACACTTAACCACTTCCGCATGTTTGGCTCTATTCCTCAAAGCGATAGCAGCAGCATATGCAATGTCAGAGCAGCCAAGCAAGTGGGTAGGTGGAAAACGGTGGCTGAAAAGTAGGCACCTCACCCCCAGTGTCTAGCCTCAGGCATCTCAGAAAACAAAAATGGTAACACGGGGATCCACTTCAAAAAGTCCTTTTCACCCTAAAAACCCAAACCAGATCGACTAGAGATCAGCAATCAGGAACCTTCAGATTTTCTGATTCCCAAAGCATTAGAATCCCAATGCCACAAAATGGTTCAAGAACAGCATCTGTAGCAAATTTCTGGGCCTGAACCAAGGGGACAAAAGACTGGCAGAAGATCCTCACGTCGCACGTGAAAAATGCCTCTTGCATCAGTTATTACTCTTTTCTAACCCTACTTAGACCACAACAGTTCAGATTCTTGTCGGCTCACGCATGACTACAGTAGTTCCCTCACTGGTCTCTCTGCTTGGCCCTGCTCCAGTGTAGCCTGCCTGTCATGAATCTTTTTAATCTTTCCCCCATGTCACTCAACTGCTCCAAAGCCTTCAATCGCTCCCCAACATTTATTGGATAATATTCTAATTCCTTAGCCTGGAAAATGTTCTGATCTCCCAGGAACCTCTGACACAATTTCACTGTATGACAGACATAACTTGCTCTTTGTTGCTTTTATACCCAGGGTACTCCTTGCTTGGAATGTTGTCCCACTTCTTTTCATTAATCTGAATCTTACAGACCCTTCAAGGCATAACTCAAATCCTATCTTTGGGAAGCTTCCTTTAATCTCTCAACTCAAAACTCTCTTCCTCCCCAAACTCCTACAGGACTTAACATTTTTGTGACTCATTTGGTACTTATCAAAGACACGTTAAAAGATAACTGTACCAGGCAAAAAGAAGTATCCATTGTCTTTCCACTCAGAATCACAGAGTCAGAGGAAACATAAGAGGCCGTCTAGATCAAGCCATACTCCTGAACATGAATTCCCTCTACAATACGTGTGACAAATCCTTGTATAAGGCCTGACTTGACTCTCAGTGATAAAGAACATACCAAGTCCTGCGGCAGTCCATTTCATTACAGTATTAATCATCAGGACTTCCCTCCCCCCTTTCCCTTTTTCTTTTATCAAACTAAAATCTATTTCATCTTGTTTGTTTTGGGAAGGGATAAGGGGCACAATTTCTGTCCCCGCTCCTAGATCTGTCTTTGGGGTACAAGATGGATAAATCCAATCTCTCTTTCATATGACAGCCCTTCACACAATTTATGTCTTCTTTCTTCCAGGCTAAATCTTTCTAGTTGCTTTTACATCTCTGGCATGGTCAACAGTCCCTTCATCCTTCTGGCTACTCTGCTCTGAACGGGCTTCTTTCTATAAATACCCTTTCTAAAATGTGGGACCAAGGAATGAATGAACACTCAGGATGTGATCAGCAGAACTTTCAGCTCCCTCACTATGAACACTTAAGTGACTCAATGTAGCTCCAAAGAAAAGACCACATTTTTTTTTTTAACTGGGAAGACTGTTTACTCACACCGAGTTTTAATTTCTTGGTCTGGACTAGTGGTCTCAGAGGTGTGGAGAACCTCTGGCTTGTAAACTCCCACCACTGATGCAGATCAGCAAATCATCTGTAATTGAAAGGTTTATCCAGTGGCATGGGGCATGGTGAGGTTAAATGTATTATCCATAATTTGCATAAAGGTGCCTGCATCCTCTCCTTCCCTTTTCCTACACCCCCAAGTAAAGCAGGGTCTGCCTTCTGCCTTTCTTCCTGTCTCTAGTCCTTAGTGCCGTGCCTGTTGTTAATAATTCCTGTTGTGTCCAACTCTTCATGACTGTGACCCTCTGTCCATGGGGTTTTCTAAACAAAGATACCAGAGTGATTTGCCATTTCCTTCTCCAGTGGCAGAGGTTAAGTGGTTTACTAACAATGAGGAGGTTTCTGAGGCTGAATTTGAACTCAAGTCTTTCTGAGTCCAAGCCCAGGGCTCTACCCATTGTGCCACCTGGCACACAGGGGACACTTAAACAAAGTTTATTGACTGACTGCCATAGGATGTGGCAGAAGTAATATTTGCCTCTTACACTGAGCTTTCAATTCAACAAAATCCTAATTTTTTTTCCACACAAACTGTTATCTAGTCATATAGTATCTCTAACTCCTGAGTAGAGGTTTTCAAAGTGTGGTCTGAGGATATCCAGGGGTTCCCATGATTGAAACTATTTTCATAATAATACTAAGAGGTTTTCATTTATAATAAATACCTATCAATAGATATAACCAATGTAACTTCCTTGAAGGAGGCCTTCAGTAATCTTTTTTTGTCTTTTTGGAGGGGGGAAGGCAGGGCAATTGGAGTTGTGACTTGCCCAAGTTCAGCTCTAGTAAGTGTGTCAAGTGTCTGAGGCCAAATTTGAACTCAGGTCCTCCTGACTCCAGGGCTGGTGCTGTATTTTCACTGCCCCACATAGCCTCCCCCCTCAGTAATTTTTTAAGAAACTTAAGGCATCCTGAGACCAAAAAGATTAACTGCCATCTTTTATACAGTATTGCTATTAACTCCTAATTGGTTTCCTGACTTCCATTTTCTTCCTTCTGCAATCCGTCTTCAAGACTTGCCAAATTGGTATTCCTAAAGCATAGGTCTGATCACCTAACTCCTTTGCTCAAAGTTTTAGTATCTCTTTAATGACTCTAGGTTAACGTAGATACTCCAGAGCTTGTATTTAAAGACATTCATATCCTATCTCCAATGTATCTTTCCAGGATAATGTCATATTATTCTTTGTCATGCATTCTCTGTTCCAATCAAACTGGCTTGGCTGCTGTCTCCCATTTACAACATTTCACCCCCACTCCCTTGGTGCTTGGTGCCTCCCATCCCTTAGGCCTAGAATGCTTTTCTTCCCTTCTTCCACCTCCTGGAATTCCTAGCTCCCTTTAAGGCTCATAAAAACAACCACCCTCTACAAGACTTTCCCTAACTCTACCGGCTATCTGTGCTCCACTCTGAAAAGCTCTTCTCTGTGTGTCACATTTACTTAGCTGCTTATATGTTGTTTCCCCCTGGTAGAACACAAGGTCCTCGAGGGGAGGGACTGTGCCTTTTCTGCCTTTCTATCCCTAGATGTTAGCACAGTACCCAACATATAACAGTATTTTATTACTAAAAGCTTGTTAAATTTAATTGAACCAAATTTTATCTTATTAGACTTTTTTATTCCAGTTTATCAAAATCTTTCTGGTTCTTCATCGCCATTCAAAATGTGCTATATTCCTCTCAAGCTATATGTCACCGGCCATTTGATAAGCATGACATCTATGCCTTCAACCAAGTCATCGGTCAAAAATTGCTAGAGTAAAGCACCAGGGACAATTCACCTGGGACATTCAAAGTTGCTCTCAATCCATTAATAAATATAGTCTGCTTTTAAAAAATAGATATTTATTTTTCATTCTAAATTCGTCAGCCATGAACATTCAGATACAAACACAAATTAAAAATACATAAGACTGAAAATTCCATCATTTAAAATTTGTCAAATCAACACATACATCAACTTTAACAAAGTAACAAAAAACATCTATTTGCTTATGTGTACCATTCAGATCTCTCTTACGTCAATGAATTTTGATTCTGTTGCTATGAATATTTTTTACATAATTGTAATCAGTATATGTGTAATTATTGTGATTCTGCTTTCTTCACTCTACATTACTTTATAAAGTCTTTTCATATTTCTCTATACTGTTCATACTTAAATGACTAGTCTTTGGGTCTAGATGATTCACTAATTCCTGAATCCACCTGAGATTTCTCTGGCATGACCTGTTCTTCTTGATGATGTACCAGCTCTTAGTGATCACCTTTTCCCTACCTCTTTAATAATACATTCTAGCCTTTGCCAGGGATCAACTAAAAGATTCTATCTGCTTCCCTTTCTTGAAACTTGGAACAACATATACTTTTCTCCAATCCTGTAGCAAATTTCCCATTCTCCATGATTTTTTCAAAGATCACTATTAGCAGCTCAGCAATCATATCCACTAATTCTTTCAAGGTCTTAGGATGTAGTTCATCTGGGCCTGGTGACTTGAACTTATTCAGGGTAGCTAGGTGCTCTCTTATCTCCTTAACAATCTTCGGTTTCCACTCCCTGTTAGCCATTTTTTTCTCTATCCTTCCCAGTTCGAAGATCATTCTCCTTGATAGAGAAAACAGAAGCAAAATAAGAGATGAATAGTTCTGCCTTCTCTATCACCTGTTATCATTGTCCCATTCATTCTGAATAGCAGTCCTATCCCTTCTTTTATTGTCTTCTTGCCCCTAAAATATATCTTCAAAATACATTCTTAAATGCCCCTTTATTGTCCTTAGCATTTATCACAAGCCTTAGCCCATTATGAGCTTCAGTGCTCCTGACACTATTATTCTTACTGCACTCTCTTTGGAGCATTCTTTTTTAGCCATCTTCACTTACCTGCCCTTCCATCCTTTACACATTTTTTCGAAACTGAGCTTCAGTGAATTCCCTATACATCTACATTGGTTTCTTTAGACAGCTTTCTATTTTTTTCCTCATCAGAATTTTTTGTGTCTGTCTTCATAATCCCATTCTTGAAAATTTACCATCCACCTTAGACCAACATCCCTTGTAGAATGCTATGCCTAAACTATTTTTTTCTCTGAATTCTTTGAAATCTATTCTTCTAAAACCTAGATGGTGTCTCAGACTATAACCTAGCCTTTCACTTCCTCTCAAAGTTCCAATTATTTCTACTTCTGCAATATCTTTTCCTTTGTAGTAAGAACTGCGTATAAAATAGCAATTTCTCTCATGTCTTCACTTTTTTGAAGTGTGAAATGATTAAATCTAGTCAATAACTGAACATATGCTCTGCTTTTGGCACTAAGAAAGCTCCTGAAAATATCTGAATAGTTCAGTGTTCCATCAGTGTTATGACAATCCTTTACATCAAGTTTAAGATGGTTCATCAATTCTTCGTCTGCTTCCTCCTTCTGGCCAGGTGATCTTGACTGAGTGTTCTCCAAAGGCAATTTCTTTTGTTCTCCTTCTGTTAATCATCACTTAAATGCTTTCCACAATACTTTCCTTTTCTGGTTTCTCAATTTCCTAAAATCAGTCAATCAATCTTCACTCCACTTCTATTTTTCCTTTTGAATAAAGTGGCATCATTGCAGAGCCACTTTCCAGTTATAAGTACCATTCTACCATGTTCTAGTGATACCTATGTGCTCAAATTTACCTATTAGGGTCAAGAAATCTCGTTGACCTTATTTATCATCTGTACTTGGTGTAATTGATGTTATGAGTTTTTATATTTGGATATTATCTCCTGGGAATAATTAGCCCTCTCTACTAATATTTTTCATTCATGTTACTCTATCTGCTACTCTCTAGCTTGACAGATATTATGTGGGCAATCTCCTTCCCTCTATGTTTTCAGTTTAAAGTCATCTTAAGCAGATTTGTAAGACAGTTTATTTTTCTTGATCATCATTAAGCTTAGTCCATTCCTGATCAAAAGCCTATCACTCTAATAGTTTAAACCATGGTCCAGAAATCTCAATAATAACTAGCATTTACAAAGCACTTTAAGGTTTGCAAAGCAAACCTTTATTTATATGAACTCGTTTGATTGTTTTCGCAGTCATCAACTTTTCAATCAAATGTTATTCACCTCCAAACCCCTTCCTCCTCTGACCTCATTCTGGTGTGCAATTTTAGATCTCCATTCTTTACAGCACAAGAAGCTGCCTCCTCCTTAGAAAGACAAGCTTAGCCCTATGGTAGATATTTTACCAGCTCTCTTCTCATATTTATTCCATAATTCCAAATCTCCAGCTTTCTTCTTCCCTTTCCTTCTCTGTGTCATATTCTTCTATTCTCTTCATATACTTTTAATTGCTATATTTTTTTCCTTTAAAGCATTTTCATATTATCAAGGAACACACCATTCTTCCATGATAACCTGAAGAGAGGCATTCCTTCAGCACTTTCATCTTTTTCTCTAGCAGGGAGACCTATCTCCATGCTACATATACTTGGTGCTCTTTCTCACGGGTAAAAACACATAGTATATTCTTTTTCCTTTTATAGGAAGGGAGTTCTTAAGTCTTTGGCATTTTTATTGGTAGATCTACGGCCAGATCATGTAGCTTTCTGCTTATTTGTATGACCTGGAATTCTTAAACAGAGTTTAGGCCTCCCACTTTTTTTCTGGTGCTTTCCCCACCTTTTGTCCCACTACCTTGTTTGGTTATCTTTGACCTTCAATGAGCATAGTCAGATTAGTTAACATGTATAAAAGAGTTAGCACAGGTGCATTAAGAAGAGGTCATGTCTGATTAACTTCATATCATTTTTTGACAGGTTACTACACCAGCAGATCAAGGAGATGCTGTAGATACAGTTTACCAGTTTTTGAGTAAAGTATATGACAGAGTCACATGGCTTAAAAATCCAAGTCCCTTGGACAAGATAGAGAAATGTGGGGTGTATAATTAGGTATATTCAGAATTGGACGTGTGGTTTGGTGTCATAATGGAAGGCAGTCTCTAATGGAGTGGTCTGCCCTGTGCTATTTAATGTTTTTATCAATGACTTCAGTAATGACACACGTAGCATGGTTATCAAAGGTGCAGATGACTGCTGGTTGTTGTCCTTTGTGCTCAAAGAGGGCCACAATAACATCACTATGTCGAAGTCAGTAGTGTCTGTCTGACTGTGGTAAAGCTAGGAATAGGTAATACACTAGATGAAAGAATTCAAGTTCAAAAACATATTGACAGACTTTAGCAACGGGCTGAATCTAATAATATAATATTTTATAGGGACAAATGTGAAGTCTTAGGTTCAACAAATCAACTTCACAAGTACAAAAGGGGGGAAATGATGACTGGAAAGCAGTTTGTCTGAAAACAAGCTAAGAGTTTTAAGTGTGCTATGAGTTCAATATAAATAAAAAAATATGACCAGCTGCCAAAAAAACGACTGCAATCTTAGACTGCATTGAGAATCATAGTATTCAGGCCTAGGGATGTTTGTGACAGTTCTGCTGTGCTCAGCCCTGGTCAGATCACCAGTGTAGTACTGTATTCAGTTCTGAATACCACATTTTAAGAAGAGCCATGATAAGCTAGAGGGCATTCAAAGGAAGAATACCAGGACAGCAAAGGGGATTAAGAGCCTGCCATGAAGACTGGATGAAGCAACTCGAGCTATTTAGCCTGAAGAAAATAAGACAAGACTTAGGGGGGACATGATAACTATTTTCAAGTATTTGGAGGTCTGTCATAGAGAAGAGGAATTGTTTTACTTGGCCCTGTAGGGCAGAACTAGGAGCAATGGTTAGAAGTTGTCAAGAGGCATATTTAATCTGAAAGTAAAGAAAATTTCCTAAAAACTAGAGTTCACTCTAAGTAGAATAGGCTAATTCAAGAGGTAATGGATTTCTCTTCAAGAGAGGTGTTCACACAAAAGTTAGATGACCTCCTGTTTGGTATATCAGAGGGGAGATCAGAATAGATACAGTATAGATTCAGTGGATTTTGAGGTCCCTTTCACTTGTGAGATTCTGTGATTCCTGCCAAAGTTCTAATGCAAAAATAATTTGCCCCCACCTACTGTCTGCACAAGATCTTAAGAAGAAAAATTACTTCCAGGTACTTTTTACTCCTGCTTTCATTTCCTTCAATTGTCTTAATGATCAAATTTCAGATGCTTAAGGCCCCTACTGTTACAGGGATGGTGCGTCATAAATTGTGTGTGGGCATAACAAAGTATATACTGGGAGCAGGAATTAGATCTTAGATCTCATTGGTAGAGGGAACTCCCTGGATAAGGAAACTCTCTCTTACTAATGTGGGTTATCACCTTTTTAGCAAATGACAGTCTTAGAAAACAGCCTAGAGCACCGAGAGACTGAAGTCAGTCACAGGGTCATTATGTGTCAGTAGTGAGACTTGAACTTGATTTTCCCGAGTTTGGAAGGTGATTGTCTACTATGCTATGTTGCCTCTCAGTATAATTATTGGATAACTGACTGAATCTCCAATTTTCTATCATTTCTATCTATGAAAATCTACCCCCATCTTCCCAGAATAGTATCTTGCCCATCTAAACTCTCACATCTATTTTTTATCTTTAACATTCATGTGGTACAAATTAAACACTGCCTGTGATATTTTGTACATTATTCTACTGCCCTGGAAAACGTGCTACTCTGCTTTTTTTGCAGCCTTATCTTGTAGCACTCCCTTCCCCATATACCACCATCTTAGCCAAACTGGACTTCTTTTTTTCCCCTGTGCATACATAACTTTTCTGTTTCTCTACTTTTGTTCACAATTCCCACTGTGGTTATGATTCCTTCCTCCTTCTTCTTCACCTGATGAATTTTTATCAGTTTTTTAGAGCCTAACCTAAATATGAATGCCTTCCCATATCTGCCCATTTTCAATGCATGTATTCCAGAACCCCAAGGGGACTCTGATCACATCATTGTGGGTACATTCATACAGATCACAACTCATCCATGCCTGTCCACGTCCTCCAAAAATTTCACCACAGAGGATCAATCCAATGTGCTGAAAGTCTTTCTTATGTTCTTCTAATACTGTGTAGAAGAATCTTTAGCTGACCTAAAGAAAGAAGGCTGGGGGAGCAATCTCTGACAAAGCAAAAGCAAAAGCTGACCTAATTAAAAGTGATAATCATGCAAACTACGTTTTGTTAAAAGGTACTATAGACAATGAAGTACAATGAAACATTTTTACAGCACGTTTTCTTTGATAAAGGCATCATTTCTGAGAGGTGGGATGATGGAGGGGAGGGCAGGCTGGGGGGAAAGGTTGCTGGAAGTACACACTTCTGTAAAGGGACAGGGACAGGGTAGAGAATAGAACAAGGGTGGGGGTGGGAAAGGAAGGAGAGACATATAATCAGTCTCTCACAATATGTCCACTGTGGAGATGTTCTGTGTAATTACATAAGTACAGCCTGTATTGAATTGCTTGTCCTTCCAGTGGGGGTGGGTGACGAGGGAAGAAGGGAAAGAATTTAAAGTTCTATAATCAAATGTTAAAAATATATATGTATAAAAATTATTATTAGTATTAACTAAATGCAACTGGGAATTAAGATATACAGGTACCGGGGTAGGGAGACCTATCTTGCCCTACCGGAAAGTTAGAGGGACGATAGGGGAGGACATAGGAAGGAGCAGATTAGGGGAGGGGCTTTACAGTGAGATGGCTGTTTTGGGGTGGAAGGTAGGGGAAAGATGAAGAGAAAAATTGTAACTCAAAATCTCGTGGAAATAAGTGATGTAAAGAAGAAAATAAATAAATTCAGAGTGGAAAAAAAGATAAAGGCATCATTTCTTAAATATGTACAGAAATGAATCAAATTTGTAAAAATAAGAGCCATTCCCCAATTAATAGTCAAAGGATATAAACAGGCAGTTTATAGACGAAAAAATCAAAGCTATCTGCAGCCATATGAAGAAATGGTCTAAATCACTACTGATTTAAGAAAGGCAAATTAAAATCACTCTGAGGTACTACTTCACATGTTACCTCACATGCTAGAGGGGATGAGGAGAAATAGTACAATAATGAATTGCTGGAATCAAAAGTGAATTGGTCCAAACATTCTGAAGAACAATTTGTAACTATGCCCAAAGGGCTATCAAGCAGCAGCACCACTACTAGGTCTGTATCCCAAAGAGATCAAAGAAAAAGGAAAAAGACCTATATGTACAAAAAGATCCACAGCAACTATCTCTGTGGTGGCAAAGAATTAGAAATCAAGGAAATGCTCATCAGTTGGGGAATGGCTGAACAAGCTGTGGCATATGATTATGATGGAGTACTATTGTGATATGGGAAATGACAAGGGGGTGGTTTCAGAAAAACATGGGAAGACCTATATGAACTAATGCAAAGTGAAGTGTGAAGAACCAGGAGAACTTTGTACACAATAAAAACAATGTTTGTTGTAATGATGATCAATTGTAAAGATTTGGCTATTCAGTTCAATATAATGATCCAAGACTGTTCCAAAGGACTCATGATGAAAAAAATGTTATCTACCTCCAGAGAAAGAAATGATAAACTGAGTACAAACTGAAGTATAATTTTCTCACTTTCTTTTTTTGCTTTTAAAATATATGGCTAATACGGAAATATGTTTTGCATGATTTCACATGTATACTGACATCAAAATTTGTCTTCTCAGTGAGTGAGAGAGGCTGAGGGAGGGAAAGAAAATTTAAAAAGAAAAGAATGCTAAAAATAATAAAATTTTAAAAAAGATTTTATAGAGAAGGGAAAATACATGTATTTATGAAAAATTGTTGAGGATTTTTCTGTCATTTTGAGGGCATAATAATAATACATGTGTATTATACACATGTATACACGTAGATATGTATAAATATACAAGTGTTTGTGTATATACATACACATATATACATACATACATACATATATATATATATATATGTATGTATATCCTTTTTCCTTGGAAAGGGTGTATCATCATCCTCTTTGAGATATTCTGAAAAATCTATCTCCATGTACCTATAAAATTACATTACCTCCAGCATAGATTATTTCTGTATGTAATGAGCTCCAGCCCCTCTTCCTGATCTCCTTTTAAGTGTCATTTCCACTTCCTTACACAGCACAGTAAGTAGAGCAATGGCACTGCTAGGAACAGCTAACCATAGAGATATCAGTACATCTGTTTTATTTCACTTCTATTCATTGTTGGTCTTCCACTTTCATCTATAAATGCTCCTGGAGTGTCTCATGCCACACTATTTCCAGGTTCATTTTTCCCTTTAATGATTTTTGCCATTTTTGGAGGAGATTCTGCTTATAATCTTCCCCAATACTCCTCCACAATATTGGACAAATATTGCTGAATTCTAAGCCTGAATTTTTTTTAGTGGAGTCATATAAGAGTGGCTGGGTAACATGAGTACAATGCCAGGACATGACATTGGATGCCATGCCAGATATAAGGCAGCTGAGGCAACCCAGACACCCCACAGAACACTAGGAAAAGAAAATAGGACATTTTGGAGATAAGCCAAAAGTAGATACAGCTGAGTTTCCTGTCAGGGGCCAAGCTACGGAAGGTTCTCTATCAGGTGTTTGCTGGTTTACTTAGTTTTGAAGATCTTTATGCTTTTGTCTTTGTGACAATTGTTTTACCTTGGTTAAATTTCTCTAAGAAATGGGGATAAGAGTCAGTGTCGTAAACTGTTAGAGATGATGTAATCACATGTGATGACAAAAAAAACTTTATCCTCTTTCATTTCCTGATATCTACCACATTTTCCAAAATGTGCAACCAAGTAACTAATTATCAAAGCAATTGTTCATTTAGTTGCCACTAGGCCTACAGTGAAACCAACTTCTAAAATCCTTTTTTTTTTTTTTTGCTACTGAGTGGAATGTAAAGACCATTTAGTAGCAATGTTTTGTTTTTATACCTAATTTATGCTGAGAATATCAATAAGAATATGATTTAGTTTCTCCAATATTATACTGAATTATTATGAATCACTGGACAAACAGCATAATAGTCAAATTAATTTTCATAAATAGTAATCAAATTGTATAATCCTTTAAACTCTCTACTCTTCTGCCACTCTAGATCAGAGGTGTCAAATGCTGGCCTGCAAAACTCTCTAGTACTACTCAGATCAGATTAAAACGTAAGGGGAAAATATTTAACAAAATTAACAGAAATACAACAAAACATAGATGATGTTAATTTGCAGTTTTCTAAGCCATATAATATATGGCCCAGAGTTATCATTTTCTATTTGAGTTTGACACCAGTGGTCTAAAGAAAATCACACAGGACTGAAGAATGTTTTATATTCTGATCTATTTCATGGATCATTACAGTAAAAAAAAAATTATCACTTAGCAACCAAATTCAGGGTGATGATACTTACACCACTCCTCAGACAGTGCGTACAATCTGCTACCTAGCTTATCTATACTCTAAGCCCTTCCAGGTTGCAATCTTCTCCCCTAGGCCTTTAGAACTTGGGAGTCACCTGACATTATGAAGCCTTGGCAGAACTTACTAGCGCATTTCTGTGCTTAGTAACTGATTAATGTTTGTGGAACTGAAATGACTGACTATGGAGTCAACGATGTCATGGGAGGAAATCGGAGCAAGGAGGGATCCAGAAGATCTGACAAAAACAAGAGACTGGGTAAGAAGGACCAAGGATGTGGCGGAGGTGGAATGAAAGGAAATCATTATCATCTGAGGCATCACTGCCATTTTTACGTTCACTGTTTTTCAATATTCGAAATGTGGGGATTTTTAGCTACCTTGAGAATCTCTCTTACTGTCAGTATTACAAACCCTACTTAAAGAACTAAGTTAAATTCATCTTAATTGCACTATCCCATTGCCTTGCCTCTGCTTAAATATGGAACATCACACAAGATGCTTAAACCTGTTTCAAGAAACTCATCAAATAACTGGCTTTGTGACTAACTGACTATATGTTACATTGGTTATTCACTGATAAAATTGACCATCACTCTACATACTTTACCTCCACCATCAAAAAAAACTATAGGTGGAGACCTGAGTGTGGTAGTGAATGCCTGTGAGGAGGCCTGGCTGAGCCCCAGTGAGCTAAGCTCAAAGGGTGTCTGCATTAATGTGGCACCAATATAGTGAGTGCACTTTTAGCAGTGGGTGGGGGTTCCCTAGGTTGTCTATGTAGTAAATGAACTGGCCTGGGTAAAAAAATGGAGTAGAACAAAGCTTCTGTGTCAGTCAGAAGTGGGATCAGACCCATGAGTGACTGCCACACTTCCAGCCTGGGCAAGATAGAGATTTAGTATTCAAAAAAATCCAACCCACAAACAAACAAAAATCTAGTTATAATACTTTCAATATAATGAACATATGGGCATGCCAAAGTGATAATGGCAATTACAATTCTGAAATGCAATGTATTTCTAATTCCCTGAACTCTCAAATGTTCTTTTACTGATATTATTTCTCAGACAATCCTGGATTTCCTGCCTATCTTTTGGCACACATTTCAACTGATTTTTAGTCTTCATTGCCTTCATTCTGAAAAAGTTTTTATCACCAATATTTTAATTTAATAATCCCTACTTCAAGCTGAAAATCTGAAAAATGAATTTATAAAGTACTTAAAATATTTTATACAGATATAAAATACTAAAAATTGTGACCGGCTTTTGCTATTTTATATGTGCAATTCTAAACCCTCCTCTGTGGCTATATTGTATAGAAAAACTTCACTCTAATAAAAAATTAAGTATGGGAGAATTTTTTTTCCCTCTCAGTTCATAAATTCTAGTTCTTTATCCAAGAGAAATAACTCATTGTCTTTTGTTATAGGACAGGAGTTTATTGACAGATAGGCTAGAGATGTAAAAGAGATGCTTTAATTAAAGGACTTGTAAATCCACTAAAACTTCTACCCTCCTTCCCATTTCATGTTGCTTTCTCTTGAGTTGAAATGAAGGAAAGTTTCTTTGATACCTTTTCAGTGATTCTAAGCAGGAGCCAGAGAAAAAAACACATAAACATTTCTTCATCACTGTTTGGGGGACCCCTTACAAACATAAATGATGGGAACTGATTTAACAATAATACATATTAAAGCAAATGAAAAGACAGGTCAATTCTGTTATGTTTGCCCTAGTCTAATGAAATAATTTAATATAATTTAGCACATAAAGCTATGTTATGCTCTCGAAACTAAGAAATTAATCTGATTTTCTTGGATATTTAAAAACAAGGCAACATTTTTGAGCCTGTGCTGGTAATCTTAAGAGATTTTAAGACTGGTTATCTTGTCTGAACATTTGTATATAAGACACCTGAATAAAATTCTATTTAAACTAAAATATAAAAAAAAGCAAGAATGCTACATCATAAAACAACCTGAATTTTATTTTGGCTTGTAGATATGAATATGATTAGCACTATACTTTCCTCACCATGCCTCTGGCACAATTCCCATCTCCTCCAACCTACCTAGCCTGGCCCCTGGCAGGAAGCCCAGCAATATTTACTTTTGGATGAACTCCAAAATTTCCTGATTTCTTTCCCTAGTATTCAGTGGGGCAGCTGGGTTGCCCAAACTGCCTGTACCTGGCACAATGCCCAGTCATTCTGGTCCTGGCACAGTATACATGTTACCCAGCCACTCTTCATGTATGAGTGGCAATAGAATCTGACAAAAAGTTCAGGTTAACATAAGGCAATAAACTTTAAATCCCCACTTTAGCACTATACTGAGAGGTAAAGTCTTTTGCTAGGGTTATAGGTCATGGAGTGAGTTAAGAAGTGGAATGGTCCCAAATAGAAATGTATAGGTCTTCACATATTAAGTAAAGAAACTAAATTTTGCTCAGAAAGAAGTAAAGGTGGGGTGGCTAGGTGGTGCAGTGAATAGAGCACTGGCCCTGGAGTCAGGAGGACCTGAGTTCAAATGCAGCCCCAGACACTTAACACAAAAACTAGCCGTGTAACCTTGGGTAAGTCACTGAACCCCAATTGCCCTCTAAAAAAATAATTTTTTTTAAAAAAAGGCAAAAAAAGAGAAAGAAGTAAAGGTGGGATCAAGAATGGGAAGGGAGATTATTTTAAGGGAAAAAAGGAAAAGGAATAGGGAGTCAAATCAGACTTCCTTATAATTCTGAAAGAGGAAACAATTGTGAAAAACTTTCTGGGTTTCTCTTTTTTTATTTGACTTTTGGCAAAAGAACTGTGTTTATATAATAGAATGAAGTACCAAATTATGAGCTCTAAGATCCTACAGAGAAAAGCCACCTCAAAGTACGACCCCCAGGATGGATGGAAAATATGAATGTGTACTGGCAAGAACAACAGGTTTCAATGGAAATTTTAGTAGCCAAAAGGAGAGAGCTGTTGAGGGCCTGTCTCCAGTTAACAAAGAAGGTCAAACTAAAGGGAAGGATAGTATGTTGGTCCTAGTCTGATGCCTCCCAAGGGACACAAGGAAAGCATATGAAGCTTTTAGCTCTCTTTCTTCATGCTGCTGGATCTAATGGAAAGTCTCTACCCTACAGGCCCAGGCTGAAGCTTCTCTTTCCTTTGTTAAGAAAGGGCTACTGTCCCCATTCTTCTCTGAGTAAATGTATACATTAAGAAGAGGAATGGTAAGAGTCTTACTTGGCAGGGTTTAAAAGCCCCATTTCCCCCCACAAGTTTCGGTTTAATGTCCCTGACATCTTGGTTTCAGTTTCCATAATGATTATAAAGTCATTGTGTACCTTTTAGAGAATCATAATCTCCCTTCTTTAATTCATTTTGTACTTGACTTGATCATATGATAATAATACAGACTAAGTAAATGCAGTTTATACTATGAGTTGTTTTATTCTTGAGTAGTCTGTATTGGACAATTAAAAAACCCTGATTATAAGCACTTACTACATGCAAGGTACTATGCTAGGGACTAGGGACAGACAGATCAAAAAGAAACTGTCCTTGACCTTGAGCAACTTTCTAGGGGGAATAATTACAAAGTCATTTCAAGAAGGGCATAGAAATTAAAAATAGGCAGATCAGAAAAGACTTCAAATGGGAAATAAGAGAATTTTAAGAGGGAAAGATGAGGGGGAAATGCATTTCAGACATGGAGTATAGCCTATGCAAAGGTGCAGAAATGGAAATGGCAGGTCAAGTTCAGGGTGTACCAGAGAATAGATCAGTTTGGCTGGAATGTAGAGTATGTGAAGGGAATAAATAATAAATGAATGAATGAATGAATGATAAATATTTGCTTCCAGAAATAAACATGGAAAGGTAGGTAACAGACTAGTTGTACAGGGTTTCAAGTTTCTAGTTGAGTAGTTTATATTTTATCCTAGAGACAATACGGCACTACAGCAAATCTGTTAGTAAAGAAGCATTTCGGGAACACTAATACGGCAGCTGTGTGAAAGATAGCCTGGAGAAAAGGGAGACTAGAGGTAGAGAGATCATTTAAGTCAATATAATAATATTCTAGTCAAGAGATGACTAGAGGCTAGACTTGTAGAGGAGCAGTTTGGTGAGCTTAGAGAAAGGGATGGGTATTAGAATTATAATAAAAGTAGAAATGATAAAATTTGGCTACTGATTAAACATGGAGAGTGGTGAGTGAAGATTGAAACTGCACCCTTCAAGGACGGTAGTGTCCTCTAAAGAAAAATGCAGGTCGTCTAGATTTTAGAGGAAATATAACGAGTTATACACAATGGACATTTTAAATTGGAGTCCAGAAGGATAGGAAGATGGAAATCTTTAGGAAGCAGCTAGCAATGTGGACCTAGAGCTCAGGAAACTTAGGGAGCCATGTACACAGAAATGGTAAGAGAAGCTGTGGGAACTGACTCTATCACCAAAAGAAAAGGGAGAAAAGAGAATTCAGGCCTGATCCTTTAGGGAAACACATGCTTACCTGGTGGGACTTGGATGATATTCCAGTAAAGGAATGCTCAGACAGGTATGATGAAAAACAAGACAGAACAGTGTCATAGAGTCTTCCTTGTACCAGAGAAAGAGAAAGTACTGAGGAAAAACGGCTGGTTGACTGACAGTGCCAAAAGCTACAGAGAAGGCAAGGTAATAATAAGTCACGGATTTAACATGTAAGAAATTTTTGGTAATAAGATTGAAAAGTTTCAGGCAAGTGGTAGTGTTGGAAACTAGAACATAAGGGATGGAAAAGTGTTAGAATGGAAAAAAATGAAGAATGTGAGTATACGTTACCCCTTTGAAGAATCTGGTTTCAAAAAGGAAAAGAGACATAGATGGCACTATGACTTAAGGGGATAGAAGGGTCAGGCAAATGTATGTTTTTAAGGATGGGGAGACCTAGGGATATTTGTAGGTGGCAGAAAAGGAAACACTAGATTAAGAGAGACTGAAAAGAAAAGGAGAAGGTAGGATCAGAAGGGAAAGTTCCCAGAAGACAGAAAAAAGGGTGGAATAAAAAAATACAAGTAGAGGAACTATCTCTGGCAAGTAGGTCACCTTTCTTAAAGAATGGAACAAAGAAGGAGAGAATTATGGATAACGAAACCAAAATTACAGAACCTCAGAAGAAATTCCCTATAATTTCTCAGTAAAGTAGGAGGAGAGGTCCTCACAGGACAAAGGGCCTCGAAAGGAAGATGGAGTAACTATTGCTGAAAGTATGAAAGTAAATCTGGAAAGAATAGAGGAACAAAAGTTTAGCTATTAAGGATCCATTTGAAATTAGAAAATATTCATTTGTGGTAGATCCTGAGGCATGGTTTCATGATTTTCTCGAGGAGTGTTCTGTAGCATACGACTGATGAGCTGAAAAGACAGGTATGGTAGGAGAACCTAGTACTGGGGCTTGGTATGGTATGACTGGCAAAATGATAAGGAAGCAAAGAATTCAAAGGTGAAAAATAAAAAAGCTGAAACTGTAAACCCTAAGGTACAAGAAAGTAAGGCCAGTAACAAGGTGATGCACCAGAAGAACAGGGAAGAGTGGAGGGACTGGCGGTCATGCTGAACACAAACAATAGCTTTCATAGCAGTGGGGCAGGAATTTATTATCAGAGAGAGAAATTACAGAATTCTCAATCATTCAAGATAGCAAGATTAGAGGTGACAGTAAGATTGAGGTTATAGGTCATATAATTGAAGAAGTGGGAGGGAAGGGTGTTTGAGAGGATAACAGTTTATATATTGAAGGCCCAAATAGTAAGATATGAATGAGGTAAAGAGAAAGACTCTATGTCAGGTACTGAACTTGGAAAAGGAAGAACAACCAAGAGGCTAGTAGATGACAATAACAAGGATCTGTTTCAAGTGGTATAGAAATATCAGGGGCAAAACCTTCTATCTTTAACTAGACTATAAACTGCCTTTTTTGGGGGGGGGAACGGTAACAGATCATTACACCTAGCAAAATGTTAGACATGAAGATGTTCAATAAATATTTTTGAATGACTGATTGAACATGGAAGGATTCCAATGCAGATGCCTAAATCTTCAATACTTTAAAGAAACAAGTAAGAGAAAGAGAATCAGCTAGTGTCTGAAAACAAACACCCCAAAAAAGTACTTAACAAGATAACCGATAAATGAGCTATGATAAGGAACTCATGATTCAAAATTCTCAGATGTGGTTTTTCATTCTGATCCATATTCAGCAGGAACAATGAGGAACTGACAACAAATGCATTTGTTCAATTTGTGCTTGGCCCAGGCACAGAGCTGCCCCTGACAAAGACGCCAGAAAGCACTCTTCTGCAAAGATGACTGGACTATTCCTTTGTACAATGTGACAAAGCAGTTCAGCAGGATCAGCTGATGCAAAACAAGACAATTTTCAAATCTTGCCCACCTTTAGTGTGGAGGAATAGACAAATACCCAGGTTCCATGCATTAAAAAGCCAGGAATGGATAAAAATACTTCAGTGACAAATTTTGGAAAAACACACAAAAGGGCAGAAGCCAGATGATCGTGGGATTCCCTGACAGCTCCATCCACAAGGAAGGGCTGGACTGGAACAAAACAGGGCCTCAGGTTCCTGCCAAGCTGTCTGAGGCCCTGTCCTTCCCAGATCATTCAAAGCAGCAGCAGCCACTGCTGCTGCCAGCACTTCACAGTAAGTAACCCTTTTAGCTCCCACAGAGGAAAACTGTTCTATTAACTCAATGAGTGCTAGAAAAAGAAAAATGTGCCCTTCCTGTTGTGGTTAGGTTCTGTGGAAGTCTGGCAATAATAGACCAACATTAATAAAGTCTGAGCACCTAATTATCTATTGTGTCTAGAGAAAGAATAATTCTATTGGATAAAATAATTTGAAAGTCTCTACTCTCCTTTCACCCCCTCTTCCCCCAACATACACTTTATTGAGTAGAAAGAGGCCAAGTCATTTATGCATTAGAATCTGGAAACCATAATAGTCACTTTTAAAGGGAGAGTATTGGTGGTATGGTGGTAAGTATTCTATACCTGCAAGTTCTAGTGACACACAATTTTTCCAATAAGAGCCTGCCTTGTTTTGAAGGTACACTCTAGTCCTTGATAACTGGGGTCCTAAACATATTCTGACCCCAATTCTTTTCTTGTCTGGTGAAGAACCTACAGTAAATCTCGCATGTTCCCTCTGAAAAGAAAACAGCGAGGAATGGCTGGCCAAGTCCAACTCTACTGTGTCTAGGGAGCTACATGGCCAGGCCTCAGACTGTCTGGGCAAGTTATAGGCTTTCTGCCTTCCTCTCCCACAACAAAGCAAGAACTCCAGACAGACTGAAAGAACACAGGGATTTGAGAAGCTGAGCTCACATTGACCTATAGGAGACAAAAGCCCTGGGGCCACACTTGAGGTTATTTCCAAAGTGGGGGGTGGGGTAGAGTAAGGGAAGAACAAGGTTGTCTGGTGAAAAACTTGTGTGATCCATAAAAATTAAGAACAATAAGAAAACCACAGGGAAATAAAAAATAACACTATGAAGGATTTTTGTGAGTCACTAGTTTTCATTCCTGTGGCTACCGAGTCACTGAATCCTCCAACATGTGGAGATGAAACCTATAAACAATAACAGGATTTTCTTAAAATTTCATTCCAATTCATAGGGCAGCCCACTGAACACTATGATTATCCATTATTTTGGTGAACTGTCAAGATTTTTAAATACTGCAATGCGTTGTCACAATAGAAATAACAAAAAAAGAATGGCAATTTATATTTACTTAGCACTCATTTCTAGGGAGATCAAAGTGTTTATAGATAATCTTGAAATTTCTTAAAATAGCTTAGTTTGCAAATTAAGTATGTTTATCTAAAAAGAGATTTAGTGAATGGCTTAAGGTCATGTAGCAAGTCAGTGTCAGAAACAGAATAAAACTCACAACTTTGGGCTTCTATTCCAGTACTTAATTAACTTATCTAACTTTACCTCTAACTGTGTAAAAAATTGGAAGTCAATAAACTGGGTTAATTCTCCAAGTGACAAATATCCCCTGAGATAAGAATTAAGACAGAGATCCTATATGGCACAGAATTTGGGCAGTCCTGGGTAGGCCCTAACTCATCTCCACTTAAGTACTTTAGGGAAGTCATGCTAACTCTATGACCGACCTGGAAGCTTAAATCTACTTTCAAGTATCTTTAGGAATTCCCAACAGAATTATACCTCCTGAGATGATTCTGGAAATGGATGATTCTGGACCTAGCACCATCCCAGCAGACTTATGAAACAAGGGTTACCTGAGGCCAGTTTAAAAACTTCAGGTCCCCAGGGGTTGTACTAGAAAAGAATTAGAATCCCTCCTGTGATAAAAGCAGACTAAGACTGTAAAGTTCTACACACAGCATTTCTCTTTATAGTCAACTATTTAGGAACATACTTATCTCATATATTAAGGGATATTTACATATTTTAAAGATTTACAATTTCATTTCATCCTTTAAAAAAAAAATTTAGACTGCAACCCTTCTACAACAGTAGTGGTCTTCCAGAGCTGGTATAGAAAATCAATCACTTTGCAGCAAACCTGGTGAATGAGTTTCTCTGATACTCGCTAGGCAAAAAATACAGGATCTGTTTTTAGACCCATACTTGAAGGTTTTTCCCTTGTCAGAAAGCCTGTGTGCTGTTTGTATAGCCCTGGAGCACCTGAGCAGAGGTGATTTTTCTGAAATAAGCTATTTATAAGTAGCAAGTTTAACATTAACTAATAAAATTATAATAATTAGATATTAAAACTGTGCCCAAGTCCTAGGTCACCTTTCTGAAACTCAGGATAAGGCAGAATGCCAAAGGGTGTTGGATAGAGAACAGATAGAAGAGATATTCTGGAACACCTAGACTAGTGGTTCTCAATCTTCCTAATGCCAGGACCCTTTAATATTCCTATGTGGAGACAGATAGAGGAGCAGTGTCTCGGTTCCTAAGACCATCGGAAATATGTTTTCGGATGGTCTCAGGCAACCCCTGTGACAGGGTTGCTCAACCCCAAAGGGGTCACGACTCACAGGTTGAGAACCATTGACCTAGAGGAAAGTTTATTAGGATTACATAATCACCCTTATGGTCACAGTGTGTTTACCATCTTTTTCAGTCTTTATATGAGGTAAATGAAAGGAAGGTTAGATATTACATTTTTGATACCTGAGTATTTATAATATGGGGGAAAGTAGTAAGTTTGCATAATCCACAAGCAACTCACAACATAGCATGAATTTTTCCACGATCTTTATATCTGGTGCCACTTCCCTCTCCTTTAAAATTATTTTTAAATGATACTTCTTCCTTCTTGTCTAGCTTGTTAAACTGACACTAAGGATTTTATTCACTTTATCATAAACTTTAAAAAGATACATGTACACATAACTATACTTATATACTTTCTCTGCCTTTCATTCTTCCTATCTAACCCCAAACTGAGTCCTACACCATTTAGCATACCTATTTACTGGTGGGCTAGTCCTGCTTTCAGGGACTTGAGGGTCTGAATGTGCTGACCATGTTGGACCGCCAGGACTGTGTACTGGGCGAAGGGTAGGGGGAGTTGTAGCACCTGTTTGATTTGTGACTCCACTTGCCAAATTCAAGTTTGTTACCTAAAAATGAAAACAGAGAAAAACAAAACAAAATAAAAAACTCAGGCTACAAAGTTTCAGAAAGTACCACACATACAGGTGAACCCTGGATGGCAGCAAGGCAGTGCAGTGGATAGAGCTAAATAAACTTCAGGTCTAGAAAATAGGAGTTCAAATCTTGCCTTGGACACCTAGGACTTGTGTGGTGCTGGGCCACACTTAATCTCTCAGTCTCTATGGCCTCCTCTCTGAAATGAGATAATAATGGCATCTAGCTTACTGGGTTGTTGTGAGAAGCTCTCAGATTATATATCTATATATGTATATAGATACAGATACACACACACACACACACACGTACTGCTCCGCGAACTTTAAAGAGCTCCATAATCCTCGCTCTTATTGTTGCTGCTGTTGTTAATTAAATAACTGGAAGATGTCAGCCAATATGACTAAAATCAGTGGCTAAGACAAAAGGAACTACAAGTAACAGGAGGTTCAGATTCATATGACAGAGTAGAATCTGAGATAGCATCAGTAAGCCCAGAACAGTGATGAAGCAGCCATTATCATGAAGGAAAAAGAAACATGGTAGAGCAGCTCGATGACTGGCCTCAAAGTAGGGAAGGCCTAGGTTCAGGGGACGCCTCTGATATTTCAGTTACTGTGTGACTCTGAAAGGTCACTCAAACCCTATGTGCTCTAGGCCACTAAGACTGTTAGCTGCTTAGAAGGTACTGACCTGCCTTGGTAGACGAAGTCTCCGACTCAGGAATTCTCTATATTGCTCCAATACAGGTTCTAGTTTCTATTTCCTATATTTTAGGCACTATCCTAGGCACTACTGGGTTGAGAAGAAGCAATACAAAGAAGATAAGAGAGATTCCATGTCTACAAGGAGATTACTCTCATATGCACATCAATGGATGACTTGCAAGGGTTTTTTGGAGGAGACTTATGATTTCATCAGTGTAGGAAACTCTCCAGGAGAAAAGCAGATCAGTATCTTATCTACAACTTACAATTTTAGAGAGTTGTCCTAGACAAGCAATTTGTATGAGCTAGTAAGTGACCTCCCAAGTAGGTTCTTGAATTCATCTTCCTGATTTAAAGCCCATCTTTCTACTACAGTTTTTGCGAATCAATTCACAAAAACAGGTAAAAAAAAGTTAAGTACCAAGTCAGAAGCAAGAAAATGAAGTGCTATAGTTTTCATACAAGAGGAAAAATAACTTTAGGACAAGAGAGTAAGGAAAGACTTCAAGGCTGGAGTTGAGCTGGGTCTTTAAGGATGGGTAAAATTTGGATGTCAGGACCAGAGAAGAAAGTAATATAGGAAAGAGGAATAAAAGTGTAAAGGAAGATGTGATGAACTGGAGGCATTTTTTGAGTATTACCCAAAGAGGTAATTTTGCTTTGTTTGACTATACCTATTAGCTATAAGAGAGGACTTCTATTGGTAGGAGAGGTAGGGTGATTTAGTGGGTAGTGAAAAGGATGCAAAATGAAAAAGAAAGAAAATGCTATCAAGGAAAGATTTTTTTTTAATGCCTGAAAGAAAACAGAATTTCAGAAAGGGATACAAACAAGGCAATTTTTTTGACTATACTGTTAAATCTAATGTACTTTTTAAAAATTTTATTTTTTATTTATTTTCATTTATTTTCTTGGTTACATCATTCATTTCCACAATGTTTTGAGTTACAAATTTTCTCCCCTTCTTTCCCCTACCCCCCAGCCCAAAACATTGATACCACCATAAAGCCCCTCCTACCATCTGTTCCCCTTTATGTCCTCCTCCAACACCCCTCT
>CM053598.1:188465040-188526028 GCA_028646575.1 Pseudocheirus occidentalis
TTCTCATAAAGTCATTTGCTTCCGTTTGCTCCACTCCAATTCTGAAGGAATTATTCTCTTCAGAAAGCTTTTGAGATTCTTTTTCCATCTGGCAAATTCAGCTTTTTAAGGCATTCTTCTCCTCATTGACTTTTTGGGCTTCTTTTGCCATTTGAGTTAATCTATTTTTTAAGGTGTTATTTTCTTCAGTCAGGTTGTTGACTCTCTTTTCATGATTTTCTTGCATCATTCTCATTTCTCTCCCCAATTTTTCCTCCACTTCTCTTATTTGGTTTTCAAAATCCTTTTTAAGCTCCTCTATGTCCTGTATCCAGTTCATATTTTTCTTGGAAGCTTTTGGTGTGGGAGTTCTGACTATGTTGTCTTCCTCCTGTTCCATGCTTTGGTCCTTTTTGTCCCCCAAAAAAGGAATAAAGTTGGATTGCTGGGCTTGCTTTGCTTCCTTTGCCTGCTCATGTTGCCAGTCAATTACTTGGCTTTTGGGTTCTGTAGAACTCTGCTTTCAGAGAGGAGAGCTCTGTCCCAAATCACTGGAGTTTTCCCAACTGCCGGAGCTATTAGGAGGCTTCTGTTTCTGCATCCCCCACCAGCCTTGGCTCACTGAAAACGCACCTCAGGACCACCACCCAAGACTGTGGTCCTGATCCAGGCAGCTCAAGGCAAGAGCACTTAGCCTCTGAATGATCACTCGGCCCCCCTGCATCTGCAGGCTGGGAGTGTCTGAAGCGGCCAAGTGCAGGTGGCTACAGGACCTGTGCTTCAGACTGCTTCTAGCTCTGAAGGCAGTTCTGCCGGACCCTCTCCCCCAAATTTAGCCTAGTTCCACTGACCTTTTCCCTTTTTCCTTGAGTCTTATGGGTTGGTCATTCTGGAAGTAGCGACAGCTGCTGATGATCCACTTCTGAATGCTCCAGCTGCGGCTTCTCCTGGATGCCCTGGGGCTGAAAACCGCATGGGGCTGGCTTCTGCCCCCAGTGTGCTGAGATGACCACCCGCCAGGCTGCCTTCAGTGGGAGATGTGCTTTTCTGTCATTTTGTGGGTTCTGGAGCTCTAAAATTTGCTTAGAGTCGCATTTTATAGGTATTTGCGGTGGTTATGGGGTGGGGGAGCTCCCAGAATTCTCCTGCTTCCCTGCCGCCATCTTGTCCCCGCGCCCAGTAGTGCTTGTCTTACTGCGCTTCTTTTAAAGTTGAGAAAACAGACCCAAAGAGGTGAATTACCTTACTTGCTTATGGTCAGACTTTCTGTGAAGGTCTGAAGCAAGATTGAAACCCAGTCCTCCTGAGTTGAGCCCTTTTTCATTTTGCTGTGATCACATTGTCACATCAAGAAACGCGCTAATATAAATGTGGGATTATTAATACAGTATGTTAGCATATATATGATATAAGTAATTGATAATAAATGCTTATTGATGGATAATATGTATGTGAACTATTATCATTGTTATCTTTTTCAAAGGAACCATCATAGCAAGAGTAGAAGGTCCTCCCTTCACCATAGACTTCATATCCTTTTGATGTCAGGCTTATGAAGAGTCATAACATTAATTTAGGGGTTAAAACAATGACAATCACAAAGAGATCAATCATATATTTCTTCAAGAATGGCAAGATGTTAGAACTGAAATAGAACTCTACAACTCTACCTTTAAGTTCAACCAAAAAACTCCTTATTTGTTTTGTTATTTATTTTTACTACATTAGCTCCAGATCTCCTAAATGTCAAAAGAGCAGAACTTACCATTCCAGGAGTGTCCTTTGTTGGTTCATCGGAAGCCTAGATCATATCCCAATCAGTCCCCAAGATAATGATGTGAAATTGTAGACTCTAATGATTTCGTATTCAGAGTAGACAGCTAACTGAGGGTAATTGAATCATCCAATAGCTTATATGGTAGTTTGCTCTAGTCTAGTGAGAGCTGCCTATATTTATCACTACCAGGGACCTTGGAATGGTCTTTTTGTTAGTCACCAGGACAGAGAGACCTTACAGAGACCTGCCCTAAGCAAAACACAAGCATGTTCCCACCATGCCTGTAACTTTGACTTAGGGAACAGGATGCAGTTTCCTGCCTTGATGAAAGATTTTTTTTCCACAGGTTCTTACCATAGATGAAAATATCTCATGCTTAACTCTTAGAAACAGTTTCTACACTAAGAAAAAAGACTTGTCTTATTAATGTACGTTTCGTTTTCTTCTCCTTTATTTTGTCGTCTTTTTTCCCCTTTTTTCTCTCCTTCCCACCTCTCTACCTTTTTTTCTTCCCGTAGCCTGGTTTGTGATTTTCTTCTAATTTTCCCACTCTTAAAATCTTATATTTCTTCAAAAGTAAAGTGGACAGGTAGAAAAGGTACAAATAGGGTGGGGTTTTACAACTGCCTCCAATTACTTACCCTTGGCTCTGATCATGGAAAAGGGGAAGAAACAGGGCACTAGAGCCAGAGAAACTTGGGACTTGAATGTTCCAAGTTGTCAGCTGTTTTGCTTCATCAGGAAAAAGTAAAGGCTAAGGAAACTTCATTGATATGATGGGTCAGGGAATTCTAAATCTGTGTGATTTCTTGTTAGACATTTGCTACAAATTGGGTTTGAATCCAAATACAGTTCAGAGCAAAAGTGTACACAGCAACAAGAAAGCCTAGGCAACCTGAACATTCACTTTCACTTAAAAAACAGAAAGACAAACAAAAATTTCCCCTCGCTTTGGCTTCTGCTTTCAGGTTTTATGATCCAGTTTTACAAAAACCAGTGTTTGCTGTCATATGGTAGCTGAATTTTTGACAGCAGGGCACCAGTCTTTTCCTTTTCACTTAACACAAATCCTACTAAGCTGATTGCAGCTTGGTTCCTGAGTGAGCTTATTAGAGATTTCTCTTTTCGCTTTCTTACGGGTTGCACTTTGCTCACTTCATTTCTGACATAATCAGCTACATTTAAGGTCTTGTGGTACAATGGTCATGCCAAAGTACGAAGGTAGATCAAAGACATTTCTTCTTAATGAGACTGAGGAGCAATGGATCTTTTCAGGCCCAGTTGGCTAAAAGATAAGGAACCATGGTTGTTCATCTACATGAACTGGTTCCAAGATCTCTTTTTAAAACTTCTTGTAAACTTGAACTTTTCAGAAATTTTGATTTTATGTCCTTCTTTGTGTTCTTTCAAACCTAACCTAAAAGTTTGTGCCAGATGCACTGAGAAATCCAATTTTTATTCTTATTTCTTCTTTCCAGGGGCCATCCCCTCAGTCACACAGTGATGGGGCTGTGGAAATGGCAGGGATCTGGTTCATTTTTATGTCCTTTTTTTACCCCAAAATTTTATTTTAAGCTCAAACACCAGAACACAAATAGAGTAGAGAAAAAAGAAGCAAAAACATCATAAACTTAAATATTGGAACTTAAATACAAAGTTAGAAAGAAATTAAAACATGTCATCTTCATATCAGAACATAAGAGAGGATTCAAAATATGTAATAACAGATTTTCATTTCAAAAAGCCTATATAATAAATGATACTCATTGTGTTGAAAATTTTCCATCTTTGCTTCCTTGTGAGTTTTTTGCTCTCTGCTGTGCACTTTTTTACTTTTTTCTTTTTCCCCTCCCTTCAAAGCCCCTCCAGAAGGCCACAATAAAGTTCAGATATGTTTCTCTGTAACTATAAATATATGTTTATTAGATGTTTTTTCATGTTTAAATATATACATATATATATATAGACATATACATTGCCAAACCCATTCTACTCCTGATCTTTGTTTATATGTATATGCATATCTCTTGTTTCCTTTCTCTCCTGTATTGTCTACTTTATTTTTACCCACCACCTTGCCCTCCTATGACTTGCCTACCCCTCTCCAAGGATCCCTCCCCTATCGTCCCATTCCCATAAATCTAAATACCCTTCTATACCCCTATTTACCTCTTCTCTCACCTTCCCCTCTAAAGATCTCTCCCTTGTCCTCTTCCCCCCTCCCTATGCCCTGCCATTTTATTTCTTCTGAATTTGGAAAACTAATGTACTCTTTTAAATATGTGTGTGTGTGTGTGTGTGTATTATCCCCTCGTACACCCATTCCCAATGAAAGTAGGTTATCAGAACTACCAGCCCTCCTCCCCCATCTAATTCTTATGTTATCAGTTCTTCCTTTTACACCTCAGTTGTATAAAATAATTACTCCTTTTAGCTGTTCCTAAATGGTTTTGCTTTTTAAATTCATATCATGTCCAGGTTTTCCCCAGTCTTTTTTATGAACTACCCAATTATTAATAAGACTCTTAGACATAAATTTTACATGTTTCATATTTAAAAGGTAAATAGTCTATCCTTATAAATCCCTTATAATCAATATTTGTTATGTATCTTATATTTATATTATTTTTTGTATGTCAAATCATATATTAAGTTCAGGGTTTTGTTTTGTTTTTTAAACAAAGTTTTGAAAACCTGAGAGTTTATTAAATGTCCATTTTTTTTTTCATTCAAGATAATAGTTAACTTTGCAGGATACATTTTTGACCGCAGCCCCAGTTCTTTTGCTCTTTGATATGTTGTGTTCCAAGACCTGTGGTCCTTTAATGTTTCTGCTGCTAGGTCTTGTGTAATTCCAATTGTGTCATCCTCATATTTAAATTATTTTAATCTTAATGCTTTTAATAATTTTTCTTTAACTGGGGATTTTGGAATTTGACTGTGATATTCCTGTGAGTTTTCCTTATACGATCTCTTTTAAGTGGTGATCAATGGATATTTTCTATTTCTACTTTCCTCCCTTGTTCTAATGCTTCAGGACAATTTTCTTTAATTATTTCTTGTATTATTATATCAAGATTCTTTTTTATCATAACTTTGTTAGTCCAATTATTTTTATGTTTTCTCTTCTTAATCTATTTTCCAAATTTGTTGTTTTTCTCTTATAAGATTCTCTTCTATTTTTTCATTATTCATACTTTGTTTAATCTTTTCCTGATCTTTTATAATTTCATTGGCTTCACTTTGCCCAATTCTAATTTTTGAAGTGTCATTTTCTTCCTTAAGATTCTGGATTTCCTTTTATAGTTGGTTGACTTTCCTTTCATACCTTTCTTGTTTTTCTTAAATTATTCTTATTTTCTTTTTTAGTTTTTCTTCTATCTCTGTCATTTGATTTTTAAGGTCTTTTTAAAGGTCTTCTACAAATTATTTTTGGGCAGGTGACCATTTGATGTGGCTCTTTGGGGATTTCTTTACTTCAATTTCCTCCTCTGAAGATGAAGCCTGGTCTTCTCTATTCCCATAATTAGTTTCTGTAGTTGGATTCTTTCTCCTTTGCCTGTGGTTGTGTGTGTGTGTGTGTGTGTGTGTGTGTGTGTGTGTGTGTGTGTGTGTGTGTGTGTGGTGATAGCTTAGTTATTTGTAGTCACCTCTAGCCCTGGGATATGGGAAATGATGCCTCTAGCCCCAAATCTTCAGTTCTCCCCTCTAGCCTAAAACCAAAGCCAAACCTCCAGCCTCCTGCAAGTAAGTGCCCACAGCCAGGGGCTTTCTGCCGCGCTGCTTCTCCACTCAACCTGTGTGTGCTGGTCCCTTCTTGCCCCTGCTGCTCTTCACAGCACAGCTGGGTTTGGCATTCCTGGTCAGCAGAGGTTCCCTCAATCTTCCCTGGCTCAGGCAGCCAACTCTCCTCACTATCCCAGGGGTGAAAATTCCAATGGCTAGGCTGAGGCAGCCCCTCAAACCAACTAACCCCACAACTTGCCGCTTGTTGTTTATGAGGCTTGCTGTTAAAATGGAACCTAGCCTGGAGGTTTTTACTCTTCACAAGGAACAAACCTCATCTTCCTGGGATTTTTCTTCTGATCTTCTCAAATCATCCCAGGAGGACTCCAGTTATGCCCCTGTTCTTATTTATCTCCACCCACACTTTGTTCACCCTAAGGTGCGATTTTAACTCTTTTGTAGGGGAAGGTCTTAAGAGCTTGGAATTTTCTAACCTACTCTGCCATCCTCTCTATGTCCATTTTTAATTTGAGCTGCTTGGACAACGCTAAAATCTTAAAGGATAATGAGAATACTGATTTATTTATATCCCTTCCTTTTTCTGCCTGCATTGGGATAATTTGTGATTATATTGTCATCATTTCATTTTTAATTAAATTTAATTACGTTTTAGTAATTGCATCATGCCAGTGTTTTTCCTGGACTTTCTGAACTCAGCTTTCACAGAGTCCAACATACACACCAGTCTTTAACTAATCCTGATGCCATGGTCACTTTAAGTTTCCTGTTGCTTTCACTTCACCAGTATTCATTCAGAATACAGACTAGGCATCTTCTCATTGCTTCTTCAGATGCTTCTGGGAGATGAAACTATCAGTGAGAGAAGTCAAAAATTTATCAGATGATTTGCCTTTGACAGCATGAGACTTTTATCAGCTTCTCACCATTACTATGTCCCCTACCAAAACTGCTAGCTTTATGAAATGTGTTAAGGCAGCATCATCCTTATTTTCTTTATGGTTAATTGGTCTATAGTATATGCCCATGATAATATCACTTTTCTTTCTTTTGCCTTTCCTTTCTTTCTCTTTCTTCTTTCTTTTTTCATTTGACTTTAGATAGCTTTGATTTCTTCTTCTGAAAATTGCCTGTTGTATCCTTTGGCCAATTATCAATTGGAGAATGATTCATATTTTTATAAATTTCATTCAGCTCTCTGTATACTTGAGAAATGAGGCCTTTATCAGAGGAACTTGCTAAAAAAAATCCCCCCAGTTTCCTGCTTCCCTTCTGATCTTGGCTGTATTAGCTTTGTTTATGTGAACCCCTTTTAGTTTAAATGTAATAAAAATTATCCATTTTACTTCCCATGATCATATCTACCTCTTGTTTGTCCATAAATTCTCCCTTTATCCATAGATCCAACAGGTAACATTTTTCATGCTCCCCCAATTTGCTTATGATGTTATCTTTAATGTCTAAATTATGTACCCATTTGAGCTTATCTTAGCATACAATGTGAGATGCTAGTCTGGACCTAGTTTCTGCCAAACTCTTTTCCACTTTTCCAAGAAGTTTTTGTCAAATAGTGAGTTCTTGTCTCAAAAGCTTGAGTCTTTGGGCTTACCAAACACAAGATTATTGTAGTAATTCACTACTGTGTGTTGTGTACCTGGTCAGTTCCACTGATCCAGCACTGTATTTCTTAGCCATTATCAGGTTGTTTTCATGATTATCACTTCATTTTTTTTTTATTGATTCCCTTGATCTTCTTGATCTTTTGTGCTTCCATATGAATTCTGTAATGACTATAAATATAAAATAAAATATAAAATTTTTTTGGTGATTGGGTTGGTGTGGCACCGAATAAGCAAATTAATTTAGGTAGTATTACCATTTTTATTATATTGGCTTACTTTACCCATAAGCAATTAATATTTCTCTAGCTGTTTAGATCTCTTTTTAGTTGTGTGAAAAGTGTTTTGTAATTTTGTTCATATAGCTCCTGGGTTTGTCTTGGCAGATAGACTCCCAAATATTTTATATTATCTATAGTTATTTTAAATGGAATTTCTCTTTCTCTCTTTGCCAGATTTTGTTGGTAATATATAGAAATGCTGATAATATATGTGGGTTTATTTTATATCCTGCAACTTTGTTAAAGTTGTCAGTAGTTTTTAAGTTGATTCTCTAGAACTTTATAAGTATACCAGCCTATCATTTTCAAAGACTGATAATTTTGTTTCCTCATTGCCTACTTTAATTCCTCCAATTTCTTTTTTTGTCTTATTGTTATAGCTAGCAATTCTAGTACAATATCAAATAATAGCAGTGATATCCAAATTGTTTTCCAAAATAGCTAGACAAGTCCACATTTCTTCCAACAGAACATTGATATTCCTGTTTCTCACAGCCCTTCTAACATTTTTTCATTTTTTCCCTTTTTGTCAATCAGAGGTATATCAGGTGGAATTCCAGGGTTGCTTTAATCATATTTCTTTATTAGTGATTTGAAACATTTTTTCTTATGGCTGTTTATAGCTTTCAGGTAGCTAGGTGGCACAGTGGATAGAGTGCTTGGCCTAGAGTCAGGAAGACTTTCTGGCCTCAGACACTTACCAGTTGTGTGACCCTGGGCAAGTCACTTAACTCTGCCTGAGCTCCTCATCTATAAAATGAACTAGAGAAGATGGTAAATTATTCTAGTATCTTTACCAAGCAAACTCCAAAATGGGGTCACAAAGAGTCAGACAAGACCGAAACAACTGAACAACAAAATTTATAGCTTAGATTTCTTCCTTTGAAAATCGCCTACTTATATGCTTTTATCATTTATCAGCTTGGGAATGGTTCTTATTATTGTATATTTGAATAATTTCATTTTGTATCTTAGAAATAAGGCCTTTTTCATAGAAACTTGCAAAAAAGATCTACAGGTTAACTGTTTACCTTCTAATCTTTTTTCCCTCTATTATATTTATTATTTATTTTAAAGTTTTTAAAATTTTTAGTTCTACATTCTTTTTTTCCCTCCTGTCTCTACCCTACTCACTGAGAAGACAGGCAATATTATATTAATTATATGTGTGAAATCATGCAAGACACATTTTCGTATTAGCTATATTGCAAAAAAAAAAAAAGCAAGAAAAAAGTGAGAAAACTATTTCAGGTTACATTCAGACCCTATCAGTTCTTTCTATGGAAATGGGTAATATTTTTTGTTATTAGTCCTTTAGAATTTTCTTGTATCATTTTATTGATCAGAATAGCTACATCTCTTACATTTTGATCATCATTACAATTTTGCTCTTGCTGTGTACAATGGTCTTCTGGTCTTGCTCACTTCACATCAATTCATATAGGTCTTCCCATGTTATTATGAAACCATCCCTCTTGTCATTTCTTAAAGCACATTAGTTTTCCATCACAGTCATGTGCCACCACTTGTTCAGCTATTCCCCAGTTCTCCCAAATTTGATTTCTAATTTTTTGCCACTATAAAAAGAGTTGCTATAAATACTTTTGTAATATAGGTCCTTTTCCTTTTTTTTCAATCTCTTTAGTTGTATTACAGGGTCAAAGAGCTTGCATAGTTGTATATGCCCTTTAGGCATAGTTGCAAATTGTTCTCCAGAATGCTTGGACCAGTTCACTACTCCACAAATAGTGAATTAGCATATCTGTTCCTTCATCCTTTCTAGCTTTTTGTCTTGTAGCATTTGTCAATAGGTGTAAGATAGTACCTCTGAGTTGTTTTAATTTGCATTCCTCCAAACAATAATAATTTAAAGCATTTTCATATGACTATAGCTAGCTTTGATTTCTTCTCAAAACTGCCTGTTCGTATCCCTTGACCATTTATCAACTGCGGACTGACTCTTCTTTTTATAAATTTGACTCCGTTCCCTATATATTTGAGAAAAGAGGCCTTTATCAGAGAAACTAGGTATAAAAATTTTTTATATTATGTCCTTGTCCATAGTACCTTTTTTGAAAATATAGTTTCCCCAGTTATCTCTTTTAATTAGGTCTGGTTTTTTTTTTTGTCTGAGATCATGACTGAGACCCCTGCCTTTTTTACTTTAGCTGTAGTATAATAGATTCTGCTCCATCCCCTTATTTTAACTCTGTCTTTCTGTTTCAGGTGTGTCTCTTATAAACAACATTATTAAACAGCTTTCTAATTCATTCTGTTCTCCACTTCCCTTTAATGAGTGAGCTCATCCTATTCACATTACCATTTATGGTTACTATATATTTCCCTCTGTCCCATTTTCTTATGTTTATCCTCCCTCCTCCCCACCTTTCTTCAAAACCCTGTTTTGCTTCTGTCCACTGTCTCCTTTTGTGTGCTGCTTTTATGTGAGACATTTTTCCCTAATTTACCTCTCTTCCCCATTCTTCCAGTGCATCCTTCTTTCTTAGCCCTTTATTTTTTTTTACCTCATCCCAACATAATTAATTCACACCCATGCCCTCTATATACACTGCTTCTGATTGCCCTAATAATGATAAAGTTATTAAGAATGATATGTGTCATCTTCCCTTATAGGAATGTAAGCAGTTTAACTTTATTGAGTCTCTTATTATTTCTCTTTCATGTTTACTTTTTTTTTGCTTCTCTTGTGTTTTGTATTTGAGTGCTGAATTTTCTATTCATTTCTGGTCTTGAATGTTTGAAATGCTTGAAAGTCTTCTATTTCATTAAATTTCCATTTTCCCCCTGAAGGATTATACTCAGTTTTGCTGTGGAGGTTATTCTTGGTTTGAATCCTAGCTTCTCTGCCTTCCAGAGTATCATATTCCATGTCTTCCACTGCTTTATCATAGAAGCTGCCAAATCTTGTATAATCCTGACTATGGCTCCACAATATTTTAATTCTTTCTTTTCAGCAGCGTGCAAAATTGTATCTTCAACATGGGAGCTATGGAATTTATCTATGATATTCTTCGGGATTTTCATTTTAATATCTATTTCAGGAGGTGATCAGTGGATTCTTGAATTCTCTTTTACCCTCTGAAACTGAAGTACTAGGGCAGTTTTCCTTGATAATTTCTTGAATTATGTCTAGCCTTTTTTTTTCTTGGTCATGGCTTTCATGTAGTCCCATCATTCTTAAATTATTTCTCCTTCATCTGTTTTCCAGATCATTTGTTTTTCCAATGAGATATTTCACATTTTCTTTCATTTTTCATTCTTTTGACTTTATTGTTTCTTGATGTCTCATGGAATCACTAACTTCCACTTTCCCAATTCTGATTTGTAAGAAATTATTTTCTTCATTGAGCTTTTTTACCTCTTTTTCCGTTTGGTCAATTCTGCTATTTAAGGAGTTCTTTTTTTCAGTGAAATTTTGTGCCTCTTATCATTAAGCCAGTTCTGGTTTTGGGGGTGTTATTTTCTTCAGTATTTTGTGTATGACCTTAACCAAGCTATTAATTCTCTTTTCATTGTTTTCTTGATCATTCTCTTTTCATTTCCCAATTTTTCTGCTACCACACGTTTTATCACAAGTCCTCTGGAATCATACGTGAGCCTTAACGCCTCAACAGTTTTATTCTAAGTTTAATATTTCTCCTTCCCTGCCTCTCTTCTCTTTCCCTCTTCCAGAGTTTAGTCATAGTATTTTTTGAAATATAACTTTCATTTTATACCCTTCTTTGTAATACACTCTCCATGATTCGTTTTTTTAAATTTATTTTTTAGTTTCAACATCCATTTCCACAGGATTTTGAGTTACAAATTTTCTCCCTGTCTCTCCCCTGCACTCCACCCCAAGATAGCAATCCTACTGAATACCCCTTCTCCCAATCTGTTTAACTTTCTTGCAGGGCAAGATGGAGTTCCTAGGAGTTTTCTTTTTGGGATCTTTTTCAAGAGGTGATCGGTGAATTCTTTCCATTTTTATTTTGTCCTCTATTTCTAGAATGTCAGGGCAATTTTGCTTGATCATTTCTTGAAAGATGGTGTCTAGGTTCTTTTTTTGATCATGGCTTTCAGGAAGTCCAATAATTTTTAAATGATCTCTCCTGGATTATTTTCCAGGTCAGTGGTTTTTCCAATGAGATACTTCACATTGCCTTCTATTTTTTCATTTGTTTGGATCTTTTTTATAGTATCTTGATTTCTCATAAAGTCATTAGCTTTCATTTGCTTCACTCTAATTCTGAAGGAATAATTCTCTTCAGTTATTTTTTTGAAATTCCTTTCCCATCTGGTCAGTTTGGCTTTTTAAGGCATTCTTCTCCTTATTGACTTTTTGGGCCTCTTTTGCCATTTGAGTCAGTTTATTTTTTAAGGTGTTATTTTCTTCAATTGGGGGGATCTCCTTTAGCAGGCTGTTGACTCACTTTTCATGATTTTCTTGCATCATTCTCATTTCTCTTCCCAATTTTTCCTCCATTTCTCTTACTTGATTTTCAAAATCCTTCTTGAGCTCCTCCATGGCCTGCGATCAGTTCATATTTTCCTTGAGGGCTTTTGATGCAGGAATTTTGACTTTGTTGTTTTCTTCTCGTTCTATGTTTTGGTTTTCTTTGTCCCCAAAAAAAGATTCTATGTTCTCTTTGCCCTTCCTCTGTTTTCTCATCTTGCCAGTTATTTACTTGTCATGGTAGAACTCTGCTTCCAGAGTGGAGAGTGCTGTGTTCCAGATTTGGGGGGTTTTGCACAGCTGTTGTCAGAGCTATGAGGAGGGCACCTTCTCTATAGGCATCACAAGTTCTGATATGCTAGTGCTCCTCACGCCAGGACCCCACCCGAAACTGTGACTCAGATCCAAGCAGGTCAAAGCAAGACCAATTACCCTCTGAATGGTTGCTTGTTCACCCTAAGATTTGTAGGCCAGAAGCTCCAGAGGCAGCCAAGTGGCAGCAGCTGCAGCTGCCACCACCACACCAGGGACAGAGGCTGGGCTGTGCTTTTCTCTCATCTAGTTCCAACAGAGTTTCGTTCTGACCTTTTACTTTCTCTTTGGTATTTATGGGTTGAAAAAAATCTGAAAATTACCACAGCTGCTGGTGATTCACTCTTCCGAAGTCTGCTCTGGCTGGTCTGAGCCTTGGGTCTGGGCTGCGAGTCTGGGCCAGCATGATTCATGTGGAACTGTACTCCACTCCCAGCTTGGTGCAATAGACCCTTCCTGTCAGCCTGCCGGGCTGCTTTCAGCAGGAGATGTGTTTCTCTCTGTCACTTTATGGGTTCTCTAGCTCTAAAATTTGTTTAGAGTCATTTCTTTTTTCAGGTATTGGAGGTAGTTGGAGTGGGAGCTCAAGTAAGTTCCTGCTTTTATTCTACCATCTTAGCTCTGCCCCTTGTTTGTTTTTTGTTTTTTTAAGTTAGGACTGGTCTGTTCCTTATTCTGCCTTTCCTTTTACTTCCCTTTCCTTCCTGCTTTTATGTTGAGTGAAATTTGTATTTCTGCACCCAATTGTGTGTATATTCTTCCTTTCTTTAACCAGTTCAGATGAAAGTGAGGCTCAAAGGTAACCTGTTCCCCCATCTACCTGTCCTTCCTTGTTTATACTGTTTTTGTATTTGCACACTTCAATTACATTAGAAAATTTCCCATACCTTTTCTCTCCCATCCCCCTTAGTTTTTTCCATTTTTTTTTTAATGTCCTGAAAACATTAAAAAAATACTCCCAGGTCTTCTGTCTTATTAGACTCCCTCTGTGACCCCCAGTGATGATAATTTGGTTCTCAGGAGACACGTCTCATCTACCAGCATGAGAACGTAAACAGTTTGCCTTTGTTTAGTTACTAATAATTTACCATTATGTTTACCTTTTAAATATTTTCTTGCCTCCTATGCTCACATTTCAAAGTTTCTACTCAACTCTGATCTTATATAAGTTATAATTCCTTTATTTTATTCAAGATCCATTTTTTGCCCTTTATAATTATACTCCGCTATAAGCCATTTCATTTATTTATTGGGTCTTCTAGACTATCTCATTCCATGCTTCCTGCTTTCTTATTGTGTTGGCTGCTAAATCTTGTGTGATTCTCACTATGGCTTTTTGGTACTTAAACTCTTTCTGATAACTTTCAGTAATTTTTCTTTGACTGGAAGCTCTGGATTTTGGCTATAATGTTCCTAGGAGTTTTCATTTAGAGCTTTCAGAAAGTGACAAGTAGTTTCTTTCTAGTTCTACATTTTCCTGTGGTTCTAAGAGGACTGTGCACTCTTCTTGTGAGACATCTTAAAATATGATGTCTAAGCTCTTTTGAGGGTATGGCTTTCACGTAGTCCAGCAACTCTTAGAATCTCTTTCCTTTTCTTTCTTCCAGCACTCTCATTTATTTTCTAACTTTTTCCTCAGGTACTTTCATTTTGGGCTTTTTAAAAAAATTGTTTTCTCTAGTGTTCTCATTTCATTTATAAAATCATTTAATCTCTTTTTAAAACTCTTTATTTCTTCCAATAATTCCTTTTAAATTTGTGCCCAAACTCTGTTTTCTTTTGAGACTTTGCTTGTATGTATTTTGAAGTCATTCTCTTCTTCAGGGTTTATATCTTGAAAATCCCTGTCATTATTATAACTATTTGTGGTCGAGTAGTTTTTGTTTGTTTGTTTGTTTATTATTCTAACCTTATTTCCTGAGTTTGACTTTGTGTGAGAACCAGATTCTGTGCAGTTTTGAAGGGAATGTATAAACAATGCTTAGTCCTGTTTTGTTTTCTCTGGGGTCCTATTGCCACTTTCTTGGGATATTGGGTTGTATGTTATTTTAGGATAACAGGAATCATTTAGGCTAGACTCCTATAAGCTTTAAATGCTCCCATAGTGGCCTGATACAGGGCAAAGTCTGAATAGTACCTTAATGGCTTTGCTCTACAAGTTGCTGATCTGGGTTTGAGTATAAATAGCACAATTGTGAGTTAGCTTCTTGTTGGAGCTCCAGTAGACTGCTGCTGGACTTAACTGTTGTCAGCCAGAAGGAAAGCTCTGAAGATTCCAAGTGACAGAAGTATGTACTCCCCTTTGGTCTGAACTTCCTTTCCTGTTTCTTCTACAGTAGGCCTGAGAATATACTCTAAGCTTGATAAGAGACTCTACTCCATTTCTGGTGTCAGAGCCACACAACTGCTGCTTGCTTCTGTATTTGCTCCTCTCCCACTACACAAATTAGGATCTGTGAATGCTTCTTGCCCTATACTACTCATCCCTTCTTAGTTAACACTTGATATGTGACCTAGCCCAATCCCAGGCAGACCCTCATTTAGTCCCCACCAAGGAAGGTTCTACTCATCATGCACACCTGGGTAGGTACCATCCTCAATGTCCACAGACCACTCTCATCTGTCTTGCTATGCCAATCTGAACTAAAAAAAAAAAATGACTCATTGGCATTTTTTTTCATTAATTACCCAATCAGTATTCCACATGGTGCATTTTCTAGATCTTTGTTATGGGGAAGAGATCAGCTGTACTATTTCCTTCTATTCCACCATCTTGGTCTAACACTACTACATTCTAAGTGGAAATATTTTTTTTCCTTTCATTTCAGATTTTAGCTTAAAGTTGTCTTCATCAATTTGGGGGATTCTCCTGAGAAATAGTCTTCTTTATTATCTCTCTAGAGTTAAAAATAATTTTGGAGGTCATCTAGTTTGACTCCCTCATTTTATATATGAGAAAAGGGAGGCCCAGGGAAGTTAAATCAGTCCATCAAGTAACATATATTAAAGAATTACTATGTGCTAAGAAATTATGCTAAGCTCTCAGAATATAAAGAAAATAAAAAATAGTCCCAGCCTTCAACACACTTATATCGCAACATGTAAGTAGGTACATATGAGATTCATACGGAATAGCATAACTCAGTTAAGAGGACTGGCAAAGGCTTTCTGTAGAAAATGGTATTTGAACTGTTTTGAAAGAAGCCAGGGATTTTAGGAGGTGGCAGTAAATACAGAAAATAATACCTGGCATGGGAGACAGCCAGCGAAAAGGCATAGATATGGGAGATGAACTGTTGTGTTGGAAATGGCAAGTAGGCCAGTATGGAGGGTATGTAGTGGGTAGTAAGAATACTGGAAAGATTGTGAAGAATTTTAAATGCCTAATAAATGACTTTGTATTTGATCTTTAAGGTAACATGAAGCCAGTGTGATTTATTGATTTGGGAGTGGGGTGGGAAATGACATGGTTGGACCTCTATTTTAGGAAAATCATGTTGGCAGCTGTGTAAAGAATGGTTTAAAAAAGGGAGAGACATGAGACTAGGAGACAAATTTAGAAGGTTATTGTAATAATAGGCAAGAGGTAATGAGGGATTGAATTAGAGTCATTTTGTGAGTAAATAGAAGGGGACATATAAGAAAGATATGGAAAAGATAGAAACAAAAATATGCTACTGATTATTCAGTTGGTTGTGGGATGAGTGAGTAAAGGATGATACTTCAGGGTGCAGACTTGTGTATCTGGGAGGATGGTGTTGCCATAGATAGTTATATGGATATTTGGAATAAGGGAGAGTTTGTGGGGAAAGATAATGACTTCTCTTCTGGAAGTGTTGAGTTTGAGATGGTGTCTCTGGTACATCTAGTTTCTGTATGTTCAATAGGTAGTTGAGAATGTCAGGTAATGCCAGGGTTTAAGAAAGAGACTAAAGGGTAGTTATTTAGGTCTGGAAGTGATGTCATTGTCAAGAATAGACTTGTGCAAGTCACAAAGATAGTAAATGGCAAAGCCAAGCTTTGACCTCAACTCCTATATCTCTAAATCTAGCACTCTTCACCCACTGTACTACTACCCTGAGATATGCTTCTCCTATCAAAGCCCTTCATTATGATGCCATAAATTGTAATTCAGAAAGTTGAATTATATTTCTGATACTATCTATGTAGCCATTGTCTCACTTCTTATACCATTCTTTGACTCCCAAAGTCATAGTCTTCAAATGGAAAATAATAGTAATAAATGCTACCATTTATATAGACATCTAAATTCTTCAAAGTGCTTTACAGACTGTATTTCGTTCCCCATCGCCCCCCCAAACAACCCTGCAAGGTAGACGCTATTATTATCTCCATTTTACAAGTAAGAAAACTGTCTGAAAGAGGATAAGTGACTTACCCAGGGCTACACAGGTGGTAAGTGTCTGAGGCCATACTTAAATACCGGTCCTTCTGACTCCAGGCCTGGCCCTCCTTCCACTCTACCACCTAGCTACCCCTATCCGAGTTTAGTGACTTAATTTTTGAAGATCCTTTCAAAATTAACATTTTAGCATGAAATCTCATAAAAATCCAGGTAACCTGTCATTATGAAAGTAGGATTTCTGTGCAGTTCCATTCAACTCATTGCACTTTATTTTTAGAAAAGGTACTGTATATTGTAAAAGAATCCTTATTTGAATTTCTTAGATTCTTTCTCATTAATCTGATGATTTTCCACCAAACAATTTACAAGTTATACCTTTCCTAGTGAATCCTGAGCTACCTTGATTATCCTTTGTTTTAAAATGTGGTTTTAGTCCCACCTTGAAGCACAAATTTTAACCTTGGGTACATGAACTTATTTTTAAAATTTAATTTAATAATTGTGTTACAGTATCATAGGTTTCCTTGGCAATCCTTCATATTGTATTTTATTCATCTAAAAACATTATTCTATAAAGGAGTCCATAGGCTTCACCAAACTACTAAAGGGAAGTGTAGCACAAAAAGATTAAGAATCCCTTCCTTCCCATTCATTTTTTTCCTTCCTTCCCATTCATGACCTATAAGACAGCAGACTAGATATTTTCTCCAATCCTTTCGACCTCTCAAAAGTCCCTAAAATACTAATTATGCTCAAAATATAAATAAATTGAAGCTGTCTCCACAGACTAAGACACCAAGAACACTAAGGAGGTAACAATTTGATTAGTTAACAATAGAGAAGGCTAGTACCTAATCCCTAGCATGCTCACTTAGCACTCTCTTATTAGCCCCACACTGAGTGGGGCAGAGTGATCAGCAGGACCCCATGGCCTTGTGCTCTAGGATCTACTTAGTAATTCCCTCACTAATACTGCTATCATCTTTGCCAGCAAACCCTGTTGCTACCCTAACCCCACCATTCTCTGGCAGTGAGAAAACAAATTCATTTCTTCTCTCCTTCCCTATTGAGGAGGCAGAGGTCATAGAAATAGGAAGCATTCTCTGCCTGGGTTGACATTGTGCTATGATGCAGCAACAGTCATCTGGATAAATAAAGAACAGAAGAAAAAGAGGCAGGCACAGACATGTGTGCATCGTCCCAGACCTGAAGGAAAGGGTACTGGCATCCAGCTGGGGCCAGTTCTGTCCCTCAGAAGATATGCAGGAGAGGAACTAAAGCTGGTGAAAAGTGAACTTCCCCAAGTGAGAAGAGGATGAGACAGCTTTAAGGTCTAGCTAGGATTCAGAAAGTGAAGAACAGAGAAACATAATTTTTAAAAAATTACCAAAGATCTCAGGAAGAAGAAAACTCTATTAAAAACAATGAGTGCAGGAAGATAATTCAGCAGAGAAGATATTAATAGTAAAAGGGAAATTGACATCTAAGTAAATAAAATCTCTGAATAAATAGTGTAAGATAAAGGAAAATGAATCAACTCCTGATGAAACAGAAAACTTTGTGGATTCTTAAGGGAGCATGGAATCACAGCAGGATGTTCCTGAATTTTTCAATAGAGCAATAAGAATTATACAAGAAGAACTTATAGTTTGTACCACAGAAATAATTAACCAAATAGAAAAACATGATTCCACACTGGCAAATGTCTAAAAATAAATGGAAAAAAAAACAAACAACTGAATGGGAATGTGGATATACAGAAGTGAAGAACACGCTGGAAGAAGAGAAGCAAAAACACATAACAATCCACATGATCTCTGTACAAATAAAACATGTTGATCTTAAAGACAGAATGCATAGAAACTAAGGAGCACAGGTCTCCCAGAAGAAAATCCTAAAAACCACAGTACAAGAAATAATACAAGAAATCTCTCCAGAATATCTGAACAGAGAAAACAAACTATCGAATGAATCCACAGATCTCCTACTTGGAAAACAAAACAGAACAAAAAACAAATCCGTACTGCAAACTCCAAACATAGGATGAGTACATTTAACATTTCCAATGACAGCATATTCTGCCAACAACTTCAGAAAAACCTTCAAAAATAAAGGAAAAGCAATTTTAGTAACACAAGACTTGTGTACCTACCATAAACTGCAGAAGGGAAGGGAATATGTTCTGAAGATCAAAGGTGCTCAAGGGTGTAACCCAAAGTGGTGTGCCTTGCTGATCTAAACCTAATTGTCAGTGAAAAAAGGTGGCCGTTCAATAGAAACATTTAAAGAAAGGAAGAAAGAGGACAGATTATTTTCTTTTCACATACCCCAGGCGACAGAAACACTCGAAGGGTAGACAGGCTACCACAGTCAAAGAAGGCATAAGCAATTAAATAAATTATCCCAGATAGAAAGAAGGGGAGAAGAGAAGAAGGGACTAGAAAGAAAAAGATACCAGTGAGGTTAAAAACAACAATAATAACTACAAAATAACACTACAGAGACCATTAAAGGACTTCTTTCTTATATTACACACAGACATAAAGATGAATGTGTAAGATTGGTAGAATTGTTAGTAGAGAAACAGACCTGAAGCACTATATACTAAATCTTCCAGGACCCTGCTTGTGATTCAGTGTTGTGTGTGTGTGTGTGTGTGTGTGTGTTTGTGTGTGACCTGCAGAATGAGAGAGTACATAAAAGGGAAATGGGTAGGTGGAAGGTGAAGAGCATGTGTGATGAAACCTAATCAAGTCAATAATAAACAATAAAGGGGAAAGAATTTTTGTGGTCTCTCAGAAAGAAGGGAGTGGGGTAGCAAAGAAAGGGCTTCAAAACTTCAAACTTTTGTTTATTTTTAGTTTACATCATTCACTTCCACAAGATTTTGAGTTACAAATTTTCTCCCCATCTTTCCCCTACCCCCACCCCAAAACAGCGATCCCACTGTATACCCCCTCCCCTAGTCTGTTCTCTCCTGTGTCCTCCCCATCACTCCTCTGCCTTTCTGGTAGGGCAAGATGGATCTCCATACCCCAGTGCCTGTATATCTTATTTCCCAGTTGCATGTAATTAATAATATATTTATATATTTTTAACATTTGATTATAGAACTTTAAATTCCAGATTCTTTCCCTTCCTCCCTCATTACCCACCCCCACTGGAAAGACAAGCAATTCAGTACAGGCCGTACATGTGTAGTAATGCAGAACATCTCCACAATGGACATATTGTGAAACACTGACTATATTTCTCTCCTTTCTGTCCCACCCTCCACTTGTTCTATTCTCTACTTTGTCCCTGTCCCTTTACAGAAGTGTGTGCTTCTAACAACCCTCCCCCCCTTTTCCATCATCCCCGCTTTCATCCCCACCCCCCCTACTCTCCTGTAGGGCAAGATACCCAGTTTAGAGTGAATGTCATTCCTTCTGTAAGCCAAGTTCAGTGAGAGTAAGGTTGACCCTTTCCCTTTTGCCTTCCTGTCCTTCCCCTCCATTGGAAGAGAGTATGAATCTGGAAATTTCATGGCAGATGGGGTAAGGGTGAGTCACAGGGAGAGCAGGGGGTAATAATGAACTGCACAATCAGGAACATGAGAAAGTTCCCCCTATGGGGTACTACATATATCCTCTCATCCTCTCTATCTTCTTCAGGAACTGACACTCCTAGGAGTTAAGCATGACAGAAAAGAAGGGGAGGGATAAGATCTACAAAGAAACTGTTTAGGAGAAGGAACTCAAAAAATACATTAGAAGTTTTAATTCCAGGAAAATTATAAAGACTATAAATGAATAAAAATATAAGGTTCATGAGTCAAAGGATTAAAGTCTAGAATAGACAAGAAAGATAAGAATTAAGAGAATGAGGGATGGAAATCCTTTTTAGAAAAAAGAGCAGAGGGGCAACTAGTGGTGCTGGCTCTAGAGTCAGGAAGACCTGGGTTCAAATCCAGACTCAGACTCTTGACACTTACTGGCTGTGTTACCTTGGGCAAGTCACTTAACCCCAATTACCTCGCAGCCCCCCAAAAAATATAAAGCAAAAAGTGAAAGGAAAAAAAACACAAACAAAAGTCAGGAGATAAAAGAGGAAAGTTTTACTAAACAGAGAAAAAAGAGAACTATATTACTAGATAAAAGGAATAAATCAAAAAGAATTCAAAGTTAAATAAAACTTGAAAATAAAGAATAGGAATTGACAAATGGGTTTGGAACATGGAGTTAGGGTAAAGGGAAGAGAGCCTATAGACATAGTATTATCTTAAGATAGAAGGAGCTAATATAACTGAAGAGAATAAGTACTATCTTTCAGAAAAAGGGATGGTGGGGAATCCTAATTTGGAAAAAAAATCAGAGACAAATGGAGGAAAATAGAAATCTTTTATAATTTTGAGTATGAATGGATTGAACAATCCTTTGAAATGAAAATAAGCAACACGTTGGATAAGAAATCAAAACCCAAAATCTGTTACTTAGAAGAAACACACCAAGAAACAAATACTTACTCAGAATAAACTGAAAGGCTAGAACAAAATTTTCTCTGCATCAGGTGAATCCAGTAAAACCAAAAGTTGTAAACATGATTTCAGATAAAAGGAAAATTTAATATTCTTCTCTGTTTTAGATAAATCTAACAGAAAGATAAACAAATTGAAAATATAGAACTGAGCAAATTGTTAAGAAACTAGAGCCAAAAGACTTGTAGAGTCTTCTAAATGGGCCTACAGAAAATGAAATCATTAAAATGAAAAATGAGCAAGGTAAAAATCATCAAAAAAAAACCCAGAAGAAAAAAAAGAACTGTTAGAACCTATTATGCATAATTATCTTTTGACCACAACTGAGAACACAAAAGAAATGCAAGAATACCTTTAAAAATATAAAATATCCAAACTAGCAGAAAACCAAATAGAGATCTTAAATAACCCAGGCTTAAAAAGGAAAATCAGGCTGACTATAAAGAAACTACCAATGAACAAAGAAGAAGAAGAAGAAGAAGAAGCTGTTACTGAGGGTTTTATAGGACAATCTTTTAATTGTTTTAAAGAACAATTAGTACCAACACTATACAAATTATTCTCAATAATTGAGAAAATAAGTATTCTATAATACTTCTTTTTTTTTGAGAAAAATAAAGTACTAATGTGTAAACCAGGGAAGGATAAAGCAAAATAGATGAACTATAGACCAATATCATTAATTAATACTGATTTGAAAATTTTAAGTAAAATTCTGTCAGATAGATTATAGCACATTAGCTAAGAAGAAAAACAAGTTTAAATTTTTACCAGGCATGCCATTACAGTTCAACATTAGGAAAACAACACAAAAACCTGCAAAATGATATAATTATATCAGTAGATACAGCAAATTCCTTTGACAAAATACAATATTCAGTTATACTAAAAAAAAAAAACCCAACAACTACCAAGTATAGGCATAGAAGGATCTTTTTAAAATATAATAAAAAGTATTTGTTTACAATTGAAAGCAAGCAACATATATAATGGAAATACACAACTTTTCCATTAATACAAGAGTAAAATAAGGGTGCTCATTTTCCTCACTAATAATTTGATATAGTTCTTAACAGTAAAATGAAAGAGTGAAATTAAAGGCATAAAGACAGGCGAAGAAGATATAAAACAAATCCTCTTTCTGATGCCATAATGGTTTACTTAGAAAACCATATGGAATCAGCAAAAATACTAAGTAGTACAATAGCTTCAGCATAGCTGAAAGCTATAAAATAAAACCACAAAAATCAACTACATTGCTACATAATAATTACAAAATCCAAGAGGTAGTAATAGGAAAATTCCATTCAAATATAAGTACAAAATGCATGATATTTAGGGATACAAAATGCTTATATAGATTCACTTACAAAGTGCTCCTTAAAGAAACAAAGAACAACTTAAATAGCTGGAGGAGTATTTCAGTGTTCGTGGCTGGACCCTGGCAACATAATAAAAATGATAACACTGCCTATGTTAATTTACAGTTTTAATGCTAAACCAATCATATTATCAAAGAGATTCTTTACAAAACTTGATAAAATAATAAAATTCTTTTAAAAAACAAAATATTTAGAATTTCCAGAAGATAATAAAAAGTTGAAGATATAGACCTAAAACTGTATTGTAAAGCAGCAGTCATCAAAACTGTTTAGTATTGATTTTAAAAATAGAGAAGTAGACCAATGGCACAAAATAAGCCACTTTTCAATAAACCTTAAAACGTGGATTTTGTTGGAAAGAACTCTCTACTTGAAAAAACTTCTGGAAAATCTGGAAAGCATTCTGGAAGAGATTAGCTTTAGACCAACATCTTTTGCAATATTCCACAATACATTCAAAATATATATGTAATCTTAGAAGTAAATATCATTCACGAGAAAATTTAGAAGAAAAATAGTTCAAAAGTCTTTCATAGCTATGACTATCATATGTATTCTTTAATTAAAAAGGGGTAAAGGAACTGCAAAAGATAAATAGATTACTTTGAATATACGAAAGTGAAAAAAGCTTCTACATATACAAAATCTATGTAAATGAATGAATGGAATGAATGAATAAATGAAGCACATTTTAAGTGGGAAAAGCACTGTGCTAAATGCTGGAGATACAAATAGAAAAGTAATATAACCCCCGCTCTAAAGTAACTCACTTTTTAATAGAAGAAATAACACATGTGAAAGGTTTCAGCTGCAAGTCAGATGGAAAAATCCCATGGTCTTCAGATCAAACTGGCAAAACATTGTAATGCCTCTTCTCTATCTGTAATAAGAAAGGAAGTAGTTCAGTGGGAAAAAAATATCTTAGTATCAGATTTCTCTGATAAAGATTCAGTATCCAAGATGTATAGGAAACTTACAAATATGTGTAAAAACAAAAGTGTTCTTCAAAGATAAGTGATCAAAAGATATTTAAAAAACAGTTCTCAAAGGAATCGCAAGCTATTAACAACTATATGAAAAATGTTCGAAATCACTAATATAAGATAAATGCAAATGAATGCATATCAAAACACTGAGGTTCCACTTCAGTCCCTGAAGAATCGGTAAAGATGACAAAAGATGGGAATAGTTAGTGTTGCAGGCCTTATGGAAAGATAAGCATAGCGGTGCATTGTTGGAACTCTGAATCAGTACCCTATCATTTAAAAAAGCAGTTTGGAATTATACAAATAAAGTAACTAAAATGTCTATACCTTTTGACCCAGAGAGTGTCCTACTAGGCATTTACCCCAGTGAGGTCACTGATAAGAAGAAAGTCCCTATAAACACTAGAATGTTTATAGCAATACTTTTTGTGGTAGCGAAGAATTGGAAGCAAAGTAGATGCTCACCTTTTGGGAATGGCTAAAGCAAATTGTGATACATAAATGCAATAAAATATTACTGTGCTTGTAATAAGCTATGAATATGTTAAATATTGCTAAATATGGAAAAATTTAAATAATCTGATATGGAATGAAGTAAATTGAGCTAAGAAAACAATATGTATAATGTCTCCAACAATGTAAATAGAAATAACCACAAAACAATCCAAATCAAGTGCTGAAAACTTACAGAGAATAGTGTGGCCTGAAAGAAAAGATAGGAGAAAACACTACATGAGAGGTCCACAAGTACGGAGCATTTCATATATTTTCAGAATATTTTAAATATATTGATATATTTTGCTGATTTTTTTCTTATTCTGTTTTTTCTTTAAAATATTATTTGTTATGTGGGATGGCTCTTTAGGATGGAGAGGGAAGACCTATTGGAAGATAGTCTAGGGATCTAAAAGACAAAAGATTTTTTAAAATTTAAAGAAAAGAAACACTACCTCAAAATTTCCAAAGCATGTTTAGTTGGTTTTTGCATTTCCATTCTATGTAGGCATTTAATTCAGTATCATATTTCTCCTTGGCAGTTCATTGAGAGGATTTTTCTCTTTCCATTTTTTGTCTTTATATCCCTACCACCTAGCACAATGCCTTTGCACATGTAAAGGGTGTGATTCATGCTTTTAAAAATGAATCATCAGAAGCCATCCATTTGACTTCTTCACTGGTACTTCTCTCTCCTTCCCACCCTACACTTACACATATACAGAAAAATATATATGTTTTTAAGACTTTAATCTGGGGGCAGCTAGGTGGCACAGTGACTAGATCACCGGCCCTAAAGTCAGAAGGAGCCGAGTTCAAACCCTGCCTCAGACACTTGACACTTAACTAATTGTGTGACCTTGGGCAAGTCTGTTAACCCCAATTGCCTTCCTTCCTCCAAAAAAAACTTTTTTTTTGTAAGACTTTTTTCTGGACCATTCTACATTTTAGATGGCATTATTATTTTCATCTAATGTAATATATCCCATTTCCTCTACACCTGACTGTAATGTAATAATACTGCACTATAAGAAACAATGATTATAAAGGATTCAGAGAGAGGAAAACATTTATGCAGAGTATCTCAAAAGTCTTAGTGTAGTTTGGGATTAACACCCCACACCCCACCCCCACCACTCATAAACTAATGGAAAGTGAAGCAAAAAGGATCTGTACAATATTACAGTATTGTATGGCATGTACAATTACAGGACAGGACAACAATATACATGATGATCATAGCATTGTGGATGGAAAGAACAATAAAGCGATACCCAAAGTTGTATGATAATGACCAAGTTTGGCCTTAGAGGAGAGATGACAAAAATAACTTCTCGTCTTTTGTACAGAGATGGGGGACTATAGGCGTTGAATGTTGCATATGCTGTCTGACATGGCCTTTGTGTTGGTAGGTTTTGCTTAACTGTTTTTTTCCCCTTTGATCTTTGCTAAAAAAGAAGGCACCCAAAAGCAGAAAAAAAGAAATTTATTCAGAAATGTATGTGATGTAAAAGCAAAGGGCATCAATATTTTTTAAAATAAAAACTTGAAGCCTTAAAAAAAAGATTCTGAGATTGAATAGCTACTTTACTATTGCTAGCAAACCTGAGAGAGACCTAGGGTGCCTGATAGAGTGCTCCCTGTAACAACATTGCTCTTTTGGGCTGTCTGGTTCTGTCTGCAGGATTTATGTGTCACAGAGATTCTAGATGAGCACATGGCATTTAGGAGAATGGCATCTTATTCTGTGTCTGTTCTTCTCCTGTGTGCATTTTCCAGAATCATCACCCTCGAGCTTGTGAAATGATTTCTGCAAACTAGTACAGTGCAATTCAATACAAAATCTCTATGACCTTGATAGATAAACTTTCTCAAAGTCTCTCCAGAAAGCATCTTTTTTATTTCATGGGCTGTATGGTAGTGAGTGCCCATGTTTCTGGAACAGGGAAGAGAAACTGACTGCCCACCCATCACACTACTTATCTTCCCAGTCTCTAGCCCTGAATGATAGATATATCATATCAGTCTCTGGAATGTTTACCCCTATAAGCTCCAGTTTCCTCCTCAATCCAATGAGGGTAATAATAGCACCTATTTCCCAGGACTGTTGTAAGGATCAAATGAGATCATTGTAAAATACTGGGGTGGCAGGTGGCACAGTGAATAGAGCACTGGCCCTGGAGCCAGGAGGACCTGAGTTTAAACAGGCCTCAGACACTTCACACACACACACACACACGGAAAAAAACCCTAGCTGTGTGACCTTGAGCAAGTCACTTAACCCCAGTTGCCTTCCAAAAAGCAAATAATAATAATAATAATAATCACTGTAAAATACTTAAGCACAGTGCCTGTACTATATGAATGCTAGGTGCTGTTGCTACTTCTTTCTTCCTTCTTCCTTTTTATTCTTTCTTTCCTTCCTTCCACTAATATTAGCCAGTAATCCTGCTTATTCTCTGAACCAACTTCTACACTTCAAATTAGTTTTAACCTTTTATTGTGTCTAAGGGACATAGAGGAAGATCTCTAGTCTAACTTAAGTAAAATGATAGGCTCTACGAGCAGAATAATTGACCGAAGAAATTTTTTAAAAATGGGAGTCAGAAATGTTGCACGTATTGTCACCCACAAAGTAATGATAAAAAAGAAACTAGAGCACTCTATTTGTAATGCAGGACTGTGCTATCTGAAGGCACTTTAAATAACTCCTTTGGTTTTATATAGGCTGTCCTAGTCATTGTATAAAATATTACATTGCAATTATGTTATTATAGACCAAGTATTGTTAAAGTATCATTATTTATAATCATCTGTTGCACTTGTATAATGCTTTACAGCTGTCAAAAGGGGTTTTTGTCCATATATTTTATCTCACTTAATCCTGAAAACAACCATCTGAGATAAGATTAGACAGCCATTATCTTCTAGAGATGAGGAAACTGAGGCTTGGCACAATTATGTAATTTACCCGAGGACGCACAACCAGGATTCCAACACCTTTCTTCTGACTTCAAATCTGATACCTTTCCCACTACACCTTCCCACCCCTTCATAGTGTATCCTACAGAGAACAGTGGAAATGTTGAAGGAGAATGATAGAAGAAACCAAGATTTTGAGTAGAATAGAAATAAATATTAGGGAAATATTGTAAATTGAAAAAAGTGCTAGGATTTTCACTTGAAATTGAACCTATTCAGAGATCTAAAGTGGAAAAAAAATGTGTGTACGTGTGTATGTGCATATATATATATATATCAATATCCATATATCCATATGCGTATATGTATATATAAATATATCTATATTTATATATACATATATACACACATGTATGTGTATGTAGGCACCTGTATTTAAAGAACTATCAAATTTCAAGATTGCCTCAGCCTTTCTACAACACCTGGCTTTCTCAGTATCTGTCACTGCACCACCTGCTTACTGCAAACTCCAAAGGCTTGTCTTTTACACATGTAATGGTCATGGCCTGGGTCAGGCACAATACACTTCAAAGCAAGCGAGTCCCTGCTGGCATTTATCACACTGCCTCACAGCTGAGCTATCCCTGCCCCCACCCCGTCCTAGGCTGTAAAAATTCCTGCCTTTTTACAGAAAGCCTCTACTTGCCGGAGAAACTTTTCCTTCTGCAATTTGGAGGCAGGGCTTGAGTTACTGATGAGAGGAAAAACAGCTTTGACAGTAAAAGTTTATGATGTTCTAGTCTGTTCCATCGATGTGTAGTTGCTAAAACTCTCTTTCCTGATGTTCATTTCCCCACTTAACAGTCTTTCTCTTCTTCCCTGCTTCTCCTCCGTGGTCCTGAGGATCTATTTATTCTGATCCTTTATTTTGGCAGACAGTAGCAGAGAGGTTGGTTGTGACCTACTTATCCACTGTATAATATGGCAACTTTTAAAAAGTAAGATCAAATCCATGGTACAAATACTTCCCTGAGTTCAAATCCAGCCTCAGATACTTACTAGCTGTGTGACCCTGGGCAAGTCACTTAACCTTTGTTTGCCCCAGTTTCCTCATCAGAAAAAGGATAATAATAGCCTTTACTTCCCAGGATTGTTATGAGGATCAAATGATGATCAATTGTGAAGTGCTTAAGCACAGGGCCTGACATGTAGTAAGTACAATATAAATGTTAGGTGCTGTTACTACTTCTCTCTCTCTCTCTCTCTCCCTCTCTCTCTCTCTCTCTCTCTTTCTCTCTCTCTCTCTCCCTTCCTGCCTTCCTTTCTTTCCTTTTCTTGCTTTTTCTCTCTTTTTCCTTTTTCCTTCCTTCCTTAATTTCTTTCTCTTTCTTCCTTCTTTCCTTCCTTCCTCCCTTCCTTTCTTTCTTTCCTTCCTTTTCTTTTCCCTCCCTTTCTTTCTTTTTCTTCATTCCCTCCTTCCTTCCTTCCTCTCTTTCTTTCTTTTTTCTTTCTTTCTTCTTTCTTTCTTTCCTTTTCTTTCCCTCTTCCTTCCTTCCTTTCTTCTTTCTTCTTTCATCCTTCTACTAATATTAGCCAATAAGTCTGATAGGAGCAGATGTTGTATTGATGGCTAGGCTATTCTGACCCATTATGAAGATCACTCAGAGTTTGTCTGTTTCCTGATGTAGTTAAGCATGATGCAGTGGAAATTAGATGTCTAGAGATGTCGGCATTAGTTTTGCTGAGTCACTGATTAAGACTGTGACCTTAACCATGCATTTTAATCTGGGCCTCAGTTTGTAAAATGAGGAGACTGAGCTGAATTCTCTTTAATATCCCTTCAACTCTAAAAAGTCAGTGAAGCTTTATATTAATGGACTCATTCCAAATTCAAAGTAATACCTCCACTTTTTCCTTTCTCCTAGGTTTTTTGGTCTCAATCATTGGAATCCCCAACCCCTCTCCAGTCTTTAGGCCTTCTTATCTCCACTGTTTTCTGTACCTGAAGCATCCTTCTTGTTTACATTCTTGCCCTTAGCTATCTAGATGCTGAGTCTTTTGGGTTTTTTGTTTGTTTGTTTGTTCGTTTTATCTCAGCTTCAGAGTCTTGCTGCAATAGATACATATCAGTTTTGCCTTGGCTTCTCCCTCTCTAAACATGTAACTTTTGTGACACTTTTTCTACCCTGATGATAAATGGTTATTATTTTGCTTTATTGGGATTTTACTTACAATATTTACATACTTCTTAGTATTTTAGTTCTGTTGTTTACATATCCCTTGTATTTTTCTACAGCTTTGTAAGTAAGATCTTTAAACATATGCATCATGTCTGTTTAACTTGAGTAATATAGCCACATCAGGCCCATAAGCATAAGTGGTTTTGAGATTCAAGTCTAGTTGTCAGCAAAAAAATAATTTCAAGATATGTTCATACTCGTCTCAAAGTGAATTAGACTAGCTCAGCTTTTCTCATACTAATTCAGCCATAAAACACTTTGGGGATTATGACACCGTACCACAGAATTGCCTATGGTGCCTTCAGAGCCAAAATGCTGGCCTAGATGGTCTGCGGGTTTGTCCTAGTCTGGCATTTCTTCTATTCTAGGCTTCTCCATTAGTTTACTTGCCTACATTGGAGTTTATCTTTGAGATCTTTTGGCAGTGCCTGAGGCTGGTGTTTTCTTGAGAATTTTAGCTTGATTCTTCAAGAAATATATTCTTATTTTTCTCAGGAATATGCAAACTGGTGGCTTTGCCTGGGAAGGGGAAGTAGAAAACTCTGCATATACCAAGGCAGCAGGAGTGATGCTGCAGCACAAGTATCATCCCACCGCTGGCAGCTATCAGCTCCATTTTGCACTGCAACAGCTTGAACAACAAAAACTTCAGTCCCGGCAACTGCTGGACCAGAGCCGAGCCCGGCACCAGGTAATTAGAGAAATGACCAGTCCCTAACATGAAGCCATCTTTCCATCAGTGGGAAAAAGTCAAGGTCATTCATTAACTTCAGAAATGATTTACCAGACATTTCCTTTTAAGACCCAGAGTAGAACAATAGTACACTAGCTTTACCCCTACCTCATTGGTTCATCCTTTAAAAAAAAAAATCTGTTGATCCTGTTCCTCAGAACAATTATTTGAAGCAGAAAGCTAAAATGATGGCTAAATTATCAAAGTTTTACTGAGCTATCTTAATTCTTCTTACTAAATCTAGTCTTTTTTTTGGAGAGGGGAAGGCAAGGCAATTGGGGTTAAGTGACTTGCCCAAGGTCACACAGCCAGTAAGTGTGTCAGGTGTCTGAGGCCGGATTTGAACTCAGGTTCTCCTGATGCCAGGGCTGGTGCTCTATTCACTGCACTACCTAGCTACCCCTAAATCTGGTCTTTTATTATCAATGTAGCCTACCATGTCTCCTTGAAACCAGTCAACTTGACAAGAAAGGAAGGTTGTAAAAAGAAGAAAAATCAAATCACAGGATTTGGAGGGTTTAGGAAAGGAGTTTTTCTCTTTCTCACTTGAATTAACCTCTTCCTTTTTGAAATTATTCCCATTCTTTGGATCAGCTTCCAACAGCCTGTATTTCTTAGAGAAATAAGAACACACCTCACTTACTGTGTGACATTGGGCAAGTCACTTAACACCAATTGCTTCTAAAAGAAAAAGGTGGAAGGAGAGAGAGAAATAAAAACATACCTACACTTGTTTGCATAGAATTCAAGGAGTCCATGGGCTATAGTGGCTAGCAAACAAGTATTTATTTAGGGCCAAACATTGAGGATGCTACAAAAGCCAAAACACAGGCCTGCCCCTAAGGAGCTCCTATTCTAATAAGAGAGACAGCATGTAAATGGCTAGGTCTATAGAAAATAGAGGGAGAGAAGATAGAAGTTAATGTTGGAGGGGAAGGTGCCAGCAGATGGAGGAATGGGGAATGGCCTCCTACAGAAAGAGATTTGAGCTGAGTCTGTAAGGAAGATGGGCTAGCCAAAAGGCTGGGGGGAAGGTAAGGGGGAAGAGCATGTCCCCTGCATATGGGGGAGCAGCCGCTTAGTGCAAAGACATGGAGTCTGGGGAAAGAGAGAGAGAAGAGAAAAGAGATCATGGAATAAGGTATAAGAAGACTAGAAAACATAAGAAAGGGTCAGTCATGTAAAAAGAGGCTTTTTGTATTTGACTTTGGAGGTAATAGGGGCCACTGGAGTTTGTTGAGTAGTTAAGGGGGGCAGAGGATGGTCAGATCTGCTCTTTAGGAAGATCATTTTGGAAGCTTAGCGAAGAGGATGGTTTGGGGTAAAGAGATACTTGGCGAGGAAACCGATTGGGAAGTGATTGAGCTAGTTCAGATGAGAGGTCATTAGGGCCTAAACTAGGGTGGTGGCCACATGAGTGGAGGGAAGGACACATAGAGTTAGGGGGACCTAGACTTGAATCTTGTCTCCAATGTTTACTAATGGTATGACCCTGGAAAACTCACTTAACTTCACAAATCCCAAATTAGACAGATGGGATGGACTTAGAAACTAGGGCTGGAGAGTAGTGTTATATTGTCTTGGTTTAAATTCCAGTTCTGTCATTTCCTACTTGTCAGTCAAGCAATCGGGAAGCATTTATTAAGTGCCTACTGTCTGCCAAGTGCTGGAGATACAAAGAAAGGCAAAATGAGTCCCTCCCATCCAGGAGCTCACAGTCTCAAGGGGAAACAGAAGCAGATGAATATGTACAAGCAAATTATACATAGGATAAATCAAAGTAATCAACAGAAGGCACGAGGATTGAGAGGGATTAGGAAAGGCTTCCTTTAGAAGATGGGGTTCTCTTTGGACTGAAGTAAACAAGGAAAGCCAGAAGGTAGAGATGAGGAGGGAGGGCATTGGAAGATGAATGACAGCCAGCCAGAGGGAATTCAAGCACCAAGAAATGGCGTGTTTATGGAATAGCCAGAGGAGGCCGTTGTCACTGGATCCAAAGTATGCGGGGGTGAGGTGTATGAAGAATGGAAGGTCTTGGAGACTAGAAGGGGAGGGAACAGGGAACTATTTTATGAAGGATATTGAATGCCCAGCAGAGGGTTTTGTATGTGATCTTGTAGGTGATAGGAAGCCACTGGAGTTTATTGAGTATAGGAATGACCTGGTCAGACCTGAGCTTTAGGAAAATCACTTTGATGGCTAAATAGAGTGTAAATTGGAGTAGAGAGAGACTGGATACAGGCAGACCCAGCAGGGTCCCCAAAGGGACGAGGGCCTGCCCCAGATGGGTGGCTGTGTGAGAGGAGAGAAGGTGCTCCTTTGAGAGAGTTCACAAAGGTGAAACTGGCATGCCTTGGCAACAGATTGAATGTGAGCAGCGGTGGCCAGGAGTGAAGAGTCGAGGGGGGAGAGAGAGCCTTGGAGCCTGGGAAGACGGCCCTGCTCTCCACAGATAGGTTAAGTTTAAGCTCTCTACTGACCATCTAGCTTGAGATGTCTGACAGGCAGCTAGAGAAGTGAAACTAGAAGTCAGCAGATGATTAGGCCTAAATGGGTAAATTTGGAAATCATCAGCATAGAGATGATCATTAAATGCCTAATGAGATCACTGACTGAAGAGGGCCCAGGTCTGGTGACCTTGGGCTAGTTTCTTTTCCTCTCTGAGCCTCAGTCCTCATCTGTAAGAAGGGGACAAAGAAGGAGGCCTATTTATACTCCCTCATGGGATGGGGTTCCTATAAGGATCAAATGAAATAATGTATGTAAAGTGCTTTGTCAGCCTTAAAGCACCACATAGATGATGAAGGCAATTGTCACTGAGGATTATACTAGTGTACTTCACTGAACTGTGAAACATATAACAAGTATGTCTGGTTCTTTTCCAATTTTGTCGGACTCTCTTTCGTAGGGAGTACACAAAACTCCCAGGTAGGGAGTTGTTTCATGTCTCCTAGAGAGAGAACAAAAAGTCATTCACCATAACTGTGTGCACGTGTGTGTTTATATGTATCTGCGTGTATATGTACATATATGCACATGTGGGTGGGTGGGTGGATGTGTGTGTGTATACATGTATGTAGTCCTTCTCTTCATCTCCTCCCCAGTTCTCTCAACCACAGTTGGTTCAGGTCAAGCTGAATGGTGATTAAATTCTGGGAACATGGACAGAGAATGTGAATCCTGTTCATTTGGAAGGTATAGAATAATCAGTAAAATAGCAGGCGTCCCACTAAATATTCCATCTGGGGTCCAGAATTTTCAGCACGTTATGGCATACTTAAGAAGACATCTGGAATTGCTCCACAGAAGGAGCGAGACCCCATGGATATTTTAAACTGTTATTTCTGAACCTGTGTAAGGTATAAAACTCAGGATACTGGACCTGGTAGCAGAAGAATGGGGTTTGAATTCTGGGTCAGACATTTATTGGCAGCAGGTCTCTTCATCTGTCTAATGCCTTTGTTTCTCTAACTGTCAAATGGAGACAATAACCCCCGTCCTACCTACCTGACAGAGTTCTTGTGAGGATCAAATGCCATGTAGCCCATGGACCAGCCCAGGTTAACCCTAACCTTCATGGTTTGCATTAATGTTTGTAGGGAATGTTTTCTGATGAGAGTGCCCCAAGTTGATTGATCCTCTATCTCATTATAAAATTGAGGGCTTCTAAAGTCACCTGGCATGGGCTAGTGGAATGAGCATTGGCCTCACAATCAGAAGACCTCACTCAGCTTACACGCCAGCTCTGATGTGTACTACCTGCCTGTCTATCTATCTGTGTGAGGCAGAGCTCTGGACCTTGGGTTCCTTAATCATAAAATGAGGAAGTAAACTAAGCTACTTTGATGTCCCTTCCAGCTCTAAATCCATAATCTTGTAATCTCATCATTCATGACTTTGCACATAGAAACCTGGATGAGCCACTCCATAAAATCAATAGGATACAAGTAAGTGAAGCAGAAGAGGAAATACAACAAATATTAGAAACATTTTTAGCAGCTCTTTCCCAAAATAGTGCCTTTCCCTCCTTTCCTACCCTGGCATATTCTCCTAAGTTCAGGGTCTCATCTGTAGTTTCTTATGGACACGGGCAAGTGGTATTGCACAATGCACTGGGAATTCATCATAGCTTGATCTGTGTTACAGACTTAGCGAAAGTGCTTTGTAAATTATCGGGGATTGCCTAAGTATCAGGCATTATTTCCCTTCTCCTGAGGAAAGATGGCTTGTGATGTTCTGCAGTAACAAGCACTTATCTGTTGAGCCATCATTTGTACAGTGAGTATGGCCTAAGCTTTCTATCAGCTCTTAATCTTAACACTTTGGATCAATTCATCACATTGTCGGGTAGATTCTCTAAGCCATCACTCCATTTTTTAAAGTATGATTAGTCAGTGAGACATGCATCAGTTTGAACATTTTTTGCCCATTTATGACCAAAAGTGAGACACAATGAAATCAAAGCTCTTTCTTAGCATTCACCTGCAAGAGACCCTCAGCCCTTTATTTTTTTCTTTTTGGAAGGGGGAAGGTAGGGCAATTGAGGTTAAGTGACTTGCCCAAGGTCACACAGCTAGTAAGTGTTAAGTGTCTGAGGCTAGATTTGAACTCAGGTGCTCCTAACTCCAGGGCTGGTGCTCTATTCACTGCACCACCTAGTCACTCCTCCTCACTCCTTTTTTCCTGCAAAAGGATATTAACTGGAGGCCTAATATAAAATTGCTATTGAGAGATTATATTGTTTTGTAAGGATTTGATCAGTACCATACACTGTTGATTAGTAACATGATTTAGTAATAATAATAATAATGGCAAATTAATAAATAGTAAAACTAAGAACTTTAAAGTAAAAATGTAGTAAGTAGTAAAATTAATAATAATGGTAATTTAATAAATTACTTTGGTAATGATTACATAGCTTTTCTCATCTTATATTTTGTGGAGGTTCTCTATACTTTTTTACTACAATCATAGCACTTATAATATTCAAGGTATTGTAATGTTTTGTTTTATTTTGTCATTTCAAAAAGACCAAATGAGACAAATGGAATGGAAAGAGATCAGGTCTAGGATGTATTTGGAAATTGGGTCTGGAGGACAGTGTCCCATTGCCTTGATTCAAATCTCTGTCCCACCATTTACTGTTTGTGATTAGTCTAGTTAGCTTATCAATCTGAGCCTCAGTTTCATCATCTGTAAAATTAAGGAGTTATACTAACTAGTCTAAGAGCAGTTAGTGGCTCAGTGCATAGAGTACTGAGCCTGGAGTCAGGGAGACTTGAGTTCAAATGCAGCCTCAGACACTTCCTAGCCATGCGATCCCCTGGATAAGTCATTAAATCTCTGATAGCCTGACAAAAAGCGATCCACTGGAGAAGGAAATGACAAACCACTCCAGTATCTTTGCCAAGAAAATCCCATGGACAGCCATGTTCCACTGAGTCATGAAGAGTCAGACACGACTAAATGACTGAACAACAACACTAAATAGTGTTTGCGATCCGTCAACAATGCTAAACAATCTAATTTACGAATCATCCAAGAGATTGATCCCATGATGTGGGTTTGAAAGTACATCAAAGCCATTTGACAGACAGAGTCCTCAGACGAAGACACAGAGAGAAATATGGTCTTGGCCAGTTGGTAGAGATGAAGAGAGAAAAAAAAGAGATAACTGAAAAAAGGGACACTTGTCCTATTGCTTCTGAGAAAGTCAGTCAGATAGCATTTATTGAGCACCTACTTTGTGCCAGGTACTGGGCACTGAGGCTACAGAGAGGAGCAAAAGATATTCCCTGCTCTCAAGACCCTCACAAATCAAATCAGGGGGGCAGAATGGAAACAACTGTATATGATATATATGTATATTATATAGCGTATTGTGCATAATATATAACAGAAATAATGTATATTAGTAACCTGTATCTTAATATATACCTATATGTACATACAGAGATGTGTTTTCTTTCCTGAGTTTTTTACCTGTTTCTTTTCCATATATGTGCATGTGTTATATTCTTTTTGTGTATATGTGTGTCTCTGTAGACATACTCTTACACGATAAGTTGGACATTATCAACAGAGGGAAGCTAATGGTATTAAGGGAGACAAGGAAAAACTTGTCACAGAAGATTGGGGTTTTAACTGGGACTTGATGGAAACCAGGGAAGCCAGAGTGAGGAGGGAAAGACTACCGTCCCCCCTCTTCATCACCCCATGAATATCCTAGAACTGTATTGATTTTCCAGATCATCTCAGGGGCCCCAGTATTAGGAAAGGTCTTTTAGAAGGGAGCATATGCTGAAAACACAGAATCTCCCATGCAAACTGTCTGGCAGAAGTTCTTTTCTAGGAGCTTCTGCTTCGTTGCTTTTTCCTCCTCTTCTGCCGCTGCTTCTTCATGAATAGGTTATCTAAATGTTTTCTTGCTCTCTGCCACTGTTGCTGTGCTTTCCCTAGTGTTGCTCAGCAAGCAGCCCCTTAATATCTGGGCCTAGGGTTCAGGGTGGGAATTTCAGTGTACCCTGCTTCCATACTACCTGAACAAATAAGTGTATAAGTAAGTAGATTAACCCCTTTTGGATTAAGATTATTTGAAAAAAAAATCATAACATCTATTTTTGCATCCTAATGATTATAAATCTTTCTGTATTATCTCTCTGAACATATATAACAATATATTTATATGTAATAAACCATACATACTATACTATACTATAGATATACATTTGTACATATGTATGTATACATACACACTCACATACACATACCCACCCACACATACCTACTCTCTCTCTGTCACACACACATGCGTGCGCGCGCACACACACACAGATTTGTATTTTCTTTCCTGAGTTGTTGACCTGTTTCTTTCCCTATTTCCCCCTCAAGCTGGGTTATTACCCCACAAGGAAAATGCAAAAAGCCTTTCTTTCATCTCTGTCTGAGGGTCTTTCATGAGCAATGGAGACAGCTGATGACATCAGTGTTAGTAGCTCTCCATGCTGGGGTCTAGGAGGAGGGCCATGCTGGCTGTGGGGCCTAACTGACCCAATTCTAATTGCTGACATTGAGCTGATGTTATTCTTGGCCCAGTGCAGGGCGATTACTCAGTAGTTTCTGTTAAAGTGATCCTTTGTTAAACCTCTGCTCACACCCCCTCTCCCTTTCCCTCCCACTCTCTCCTCTGCCTCATACAAACTGAAAAGAGTCCAGCAGTTCAGAAAGCAGAAAAATTAAGTACATTTTGATGGCCAAGGCAGTACTCCTGAAGTTTCCGTTAACTAAAAAACTGGTTTGTTTTTAAAACTTTTCTCTTTTCCTCCCACCTCCATCCATCCTTCTTCCTGCAGTCTGGTATAAAACTCTTCCATTTTTAGATGACTTAATTTTCTATTAAAGCAGGGTCACTTTAAATGAGAGGAAAATGTGTTTCTTGACTTTGGCCTTTCTACCACTTTCTGAACCAGCCTGGATATAAAGTGGGAGCACTCATCCAAATTCCTGAAGCAGAGCCAACAGAGACCAACGTGACTATAACAGACAGGCGCCAGGAGAAGCTGAGCTTAGCGAGTCTTTCACACCCTTTCTAGCATCAAAAGTGTAATGTGCTCTTTGGTCACAGTGTGTGTGTTTCTGTGCCCACGTGTGTGTGCCCGAGTGTCTCCAGGCATATGTGTACCTATCACCTTTCAGGTCTGGAATGGATCCACATACACAACCCATTCCTGCCACTCTCATCCAAAAAGTTCATTGCATAGGGCTAGGTCCTAGAAAAATTCTGCCTCCATGCAGGAATTAATACTGTTCTCAGAGAACTTCAGCAGCTGCGTGTTTGTGTTGGGGAGAGGGAAAGGAGGGAAGGGAGGAGAATCTCAGCAGGAGTTTTCAGTCTTCTTTTCATTCTGCCAACAATAATATGCTATATTCTCAGCATGGCAGAAAGAGAGCAAGCATTCTGCAATGACTGTCCAGGACATCTTCATCACCATACAGCTTAATGGAAGGCAAATATAAACAAGGTTAGTCTTAGGGACTTTGAAGGCAAGATGACATGTCTATGGTTAGGCCCCAGGGGTGTGTTAACTTGGAACTCATAGCCTACTGCTTCTTTGATTTTTTTTTTTCCCTTTTTGACCTTTGTCAGGAACTAGTAACAATTTTTATTTCTTGTTTCTCTGTTGTAGTTTGCCCTAGGATCATCTCATTTGATTGATAGTCCAACACAGCAACCAACTATATACCCCTAGTCTGGGGGCACAGGGCTTGGCAGCAGTCACTGGTTTATACCTGCCTTCATAGTCTACCTTGGATTCGTTGCTCTAGGGTTGCTTATCTCCTCATTAGTGGAATTAGGCTCCCAGAGCTTTCCACCACCACCACACCCTGCCCCCCACAAGATTCCTAAGATCATTCAGTTTGGAGCTCTAGTGAAAGGGGTCCTCCCCAAGCAAGGGGGGAGGAAGTCAAAAAAGGTACCTAGGGTACAAACAGGAATCAGGCTTTATTCCTACACAGGAAAAAGAAAAATGAGCAATATAGAATCATAGAAGATTATAGTCAGTTGAGAGGCTAGTATTTAAGCCTCGTTGGTACATTTGTAACAGAACTGCTAATTGGTGATTTTATGTTTCATCTCCATTAAATACAGCCTGATGAATGACAATTGGGGCCTTTCTTTCCCATGTTCTGTCTTTTTTGGGGCAACTCTTCATCTCTTGACCCAACTGTTTCAGGAGCTGATACCTAGCTGCTCAGGCTCTCAGCAAGGGAAAAATGTCAGGTGCCTTTTGAGCTCCCATAGGGCACTGTACCAAAGAAAAGAAGACAAAATAGGAGGCAGCCCCATGCTCAGCATAGACTTTCTTGGGAGTTCAAAGGGTTGTCCTCATACTTCAAGGCCAGCAGGAAAAGGAGTCCTAAAGAGCAAGGCATTGCCCCTTAAATATATCCATCGAGTTCTCATTCTCAATTAAAAAAGTTCTCGTGGCCAACAAGAAATAGTCAATATATTTGTGCTTGCAGAAAGGCCCTTCCATAAAATGTCCCCAAGGAAGATACAATAACAAATCCGAATTCAGCCCAAGTGGGAAAAACTTAACAAACATGGTTGTTCTTACTCTAGAGGGAGAACATGAGAATAAATGAGACAATAGAGATAAATAAGATATATGTAGAAGTGTTTTTTTAACTCTTCTGGGGGAAAAAAAGGATACCATAAAAATCCTATATTGTGATAGGGTTTCCTCCCCCATGTTAGAATGACTGCTTGTTTAGGGGGGTTGCTTAAAGCTAACCATGGATTTATGAAGATCTGATAGTAGTACAATTATTAAATTAATATAGCACATAAAATAGTAAAATCTTTCATTCAGATCAACTTGGGGAAATGCAAGTGTAAATTTTTGAATATTTTAAAAGCAGTGATACAGATCACAGCCTATCCTGTCCTTCCCACGCTGTGCATCTCTGATGCCTTATCATGGCATACAAATGACCCTGACTTCTCTAAGGTGAGAGCAAAGGAACACAAGCTCTGCCAGATTCTTCCATGCCAGTTTGGCTTCAAGTACAGTTCCAGGACAGACTTTATCTGCTCTCCAAGAACCAGCCTAGCTAAACACAGAGAAACTCATCACAAATAGTCTCGTCACTTGGTGATGAATTCTTTGGCTATGACAACCCTAGTTAATATCTAAATTTTTAATGATAGACTCTGAATTAATAGCATTCTACTCTATTTTCAAGTATTTATAAATTCTGATGCTTATCCTTGTATTTAAACCTCCATTTGTGCTTAAACTTCAAGGCTCAGTGTCTGAATGACAGAATTAAACAGTTAGATCAGTCATGATCTATTCTAGTATGCCTTTTAGCTATTGCTCTTGGCCGCTTGTGTTGGCTGTTACTAACATGTGTAGCCTATTTAAGCTCCGAGAATCTCCATCACAGCTCCTACTCCTGCTGGTGATTCAGCTTCACAGAGCACAGCCAGCTACATCTTCCCCTTAGGTTCTAGATAACCTGGAAGGGTCAGGGGTGATTCCTGAATGCCACTGTCTTGAAGGGCCACCCCTTCCCCATAGTGCTTTGTTCCAAGATTATCAGTTGAAAATCATTTCTTCAGTCAGCCTTAAAAGGCTTTGAGAAAGGGATATTTATTAGTATGATACAAAAAGAAGAGCCAGTACAGAACAATCCTCTCCCCACTGGGGGAAGGGGGGTGTCTGTGACACGCAGATTCCAAGGGGACGGTAGACCCAGGCTTAGAAAGAACTCAGAGCTTTCCTGGTTGCTGAAAGTCTTTGTCTCCAATCCTGTGAGGTGCTCAAGAAGTTACTTTAGACATAATGTGTTTTCTCTGCCCGGTGGGCTTCTTGAAGAGCTGGGAGCCTTATCTGCCCTTAGCTCCTGGGAATGAGGACAGTGCTGCCTGCTGATTTAGGGATACTGTTTAGGATACCATTGAGGAGGTGGGAACGCCGATCTTCTCTAGACCCTGCAGAGCTAGAATGTTTCTTCTTCAATCTAGACAGAAGAAGATGGGGAAAGAACAGGCCAGAGGCCTCTCTTCTCCTTTTACATGGTCACTGTTCTCCTCTGTGCTAGAAAACCACACATGTTCCTTTTCTGGAGGAGCCTCCTACTCTAACTAACTTGATGCTTTTATATAAGAACCCAGAGAGCATGAAGAAATTTCAGAACTAGGGGTGGTTAGGAGGCGCAGTGAATAGAGCACCAGCCCTGGAGTCAGGAGGACCTGAGTTCAAATCCGGTTTCAGACACTTAACACATACACACACACACACACACACAAAAAGACTAGCCATGTGACCTTGGGGCAAGTCACTTAACCCCAATTACCCTCCAAAAAAGCAAAAAAAAAAAATTTTTTTTTAATTTAAAAAAATTAAGAAATTTCAGAACCAGCTGAAGCAGACCTCTTGTTTGAAGTCATTTTACTTCAACGGACTTTTAAAGACTTTTTGAATTTAGCATAATGATTTTTGATTGATTGAGAAGTATTCTCACCTAGTTACAGCAGTTTTTGATAGACTTATCCAAAGAAGCGTCAGGGTTAAGGAAGAAAATGCAAAAATTCTGAAATCACATTTTAAACCGTGACTTGTTTGGGATGCATTGAGGAACAGTACATTTACCAGCTATTGAAGATAGCTCTTATGCTTTATATGGACATTTTGAACATGCTCTGTGCCCTCAAAAAGTGGCTTTGCTGCAGCTGCATAGTGAACAGCTTCTTTCCATCATTTCACTCTGATTTATGGTTAGTATCTGTTTGTTTGTCTATGGGCATGTGAGGAACTAACAGTAGTACCATTGTGCAAGATGGGCAAAAGACAAGACCTCTTCATTTCATGGCCCCCAGCCATATGAAAAGTGCTTAGAGAACACGTGACTTCAGGGTTTATATAATGATGTGTTTCCTTAGTGGTAAATAAAATAGAACCCATCATATTGAGCAAGTTTCTTGTGTTGAAGAAATACATTTATTTAAACAAAGATATAAACAGTATAGTTAGTCCTATATACAAATAAATATTAAATTGTGTAAATAAAGTGCCATCCATGAATCACCATCCATAATTGACCAAATAAGTTAATGGCTTATTTCCAAATTTGCCTTAAAGATTAAAGAAATTTCAATTTTAAAGGAATTTAGTATTAGATTTAATATGAATTTAGAATTTGCTGTTAAATCCCAGAATAACACAGTTTCATCTTGAGTCTGTTTTTTTCTTGGTCAATATGATATATTGAATTAGAAACCAAAAAGAGTTAAGTGATTTTCTTGCCACATTTATAGATTCATAGATACAGAGTTAGAAAGGCTCTTAGAGGATCATTTGGTCTAACTTCTTCACTTTACACATGAAGAAACTGAGACTCAGATGTTTTATTACTAATTAGTACTGTTTGTTAGTATTAATTAGATAGTATTGGACACTATCAAGAAACATTCCAATATAAATATGAGTAGAAAGCAAGAGGCCATAGATAAAAATGATTTTCATTAATTACAAAACACAAATAAGAGACAGAGCCTCACAGAATTCACTGAGAAGAAACTAATTCCTAGGCAGAAGAAGGAAAGTACAGAAGCTGACTCAACACTACCAGTCTTAGTCACTTTTCTGTGCCACGTACAGAGATGGTGAAAATGGTACCATAAAAATGAGGAATCTGAAATTAACAAAGCTTTGGAGGATCTAATACAGTGAGGTATATTTTGGGGTTACACTAATCTCTGCTGACTCAGTTAAGAAAGGCTTTGAAAATTGGTTCATTCACTTGAGACGTTAAAGAAAAAAGAACAGCAAAATGACTAAAGGTAGGATAAACTGACTTACAAGGAAAGATTAAAAGAAATGTGTCACCAGGTTGTCTCAGTAGTAAATCTACAAATAAAGATATTTTTTAAACATAAAAGAGAGAAGTAATCCAGAAGAGTCAAGATCAGCTTATGAAACATTTTCTCAGAGCACATAAATTATTCTCTGGCATTGATTAAGACACTTTTAGAAGCTGCCTAAAAGAGTTAACTCATTCAGTCTGCCAACAGTATTTATTGAGTTGCTCACTGGTAGAGCACAATTTTGGGCCTTACTGGGAGAAAATAGTAATAATATTGATAGAGGCAGTCTGGGGGTAGTGGATAACAGTGCAGGTCTTGGGTCCGAAAAGGCCTCGGTTCAGATTCTGCTTTTGACTCATTGCAATTTGTGTATCCCTAAGCAAATCACTTGGTCTAGAAGTCTGTAAGGGCTCTTCCTTAAGGTGCATCTATCAGGTCCTAAACCGTCTGTAGATTGGTGCAGGGAATTCCCCATGCCGACCTGAGTTGGCAGAGGAGAGGTCTCCTCACCAAGAGTTCACTACCAATAAATCTCCACCAACCAAAACAAACAAAAACAAAAATCTGTCATTTATGCAGCACCCCCAGGTTACCCAAGATTTTACATACACTATCATTTGATTCTCACAAGAGACCTATGAAATAGGTGTAAAATATATTATTTTCCCCTTTCTACACTTGGGAAAACTGAGAGATGCCTAATAACTTACGGTCACAAGCCACTAAATGCTAGAGGTAGGATTTGAATGTGTGTCTCCCCGGCCTCTAAGTCTAGCACTTTTTGCACTGAATTGCTATCAAAATCTGAAAGAAGCCATGATCCTATCTGGTCTCTGTTTGACAAAGAAGTTATTTGACATAAACCTCAGCATCTGCCTCTTTATGCCTCATTAGTTCACTGGAGAAGGTGCTACTTCTAATGAGAAAAAGGTCATGCATGTGATATCCACATAGTTTAGTTAACTTCTTTGTGTGTAATGGCAGCATCCTAGCTTCTGATTGACTGGCAGATCCTGTGTCTCCTTCATTATTCTGTAAACTCAACCGCCTGCGTTCATCTTCTGTCCTCAGCTAGATATTTGGAGCTATTAAGAGACTCTCAAAAGAGTTAAGAGGCTGAAGAGCTCGTTTTAGAGATAGAAGGGTACGCTGAAGAGTTTCACATATCTTTGGCAGCTTGAAGCGCTACCTTATTTCCTTGGGTGGTCCATATCTGGCCTTTGCTGCTGCCCCTTTGTTTGAACAGTAGCTTAAGCCTTTCTGCCCCTCCCTGACCAGAGTTATGACAGACAGAGGGCTGTGGACTTTGTAATGGAGTCCAGGAATTGTGCACAATCTTTTTGCTCATCTTGTTATCTCTGTCCAGGCTCAAAAATACTCGAGTACTTTAGCAACCAGAAATAGCCATACTAAAGTATATTTGCATACCTTGTTGTTTTATAATGTGGACTTTCTCTGGGGCTGATAGACTTTATATCATGAAAACAATACCTGGAAGCCCCTACCTCCTGAATAAGAGTTAAGGACCTAAGATGGGTATGAATAAAATGGTTCTCAAAAGAATTTCAAACTATTAAAAACTATGTAAAATACTGTTCCAAATCACTTAATAAAAGGAGAAATGGTCAAAACAACTCTCTGAAGTTTTATTTTACACCCAAAAAATTGTCAGAGATGATTGAAAGTGAGAAAAGTCAGTGTTGGGAAGGGGTAATGGAAAGACAGGCCCATATTGTTGGTGGAGCTGTGAATTGGTCCAGTCATTCTGGAAAGCAATTTGGAATTAAGTGAAAAGAGTGACTAAATTTTTAGTTAATATCCTTGACCCAGAGATTCTGCTGCTAGATGGAGATCAATGACAAAAAGAAGGGATCAGTACACAACAAAATATTTTTAGCAGCATTTTTTGTGGTGGCAAAGAACTGGCAACAAAGTAGATACTCATCAACTGTGAAATGGTTCCTCAAACTATGGTACGTGAATATAATAGACTACCTATTACTCTGTCGTAAGGAATGGTGACTGAGAGGTACAGAGAAGCATGGGAAGATCATTGGACTGATACCAAGTGCAGTAAACAGAATCAGGAAGACAGCGTACACAGTGACTACACCAAAGTTGGTAGAAAGAACAATAATATTAAAACAATGGAAACTGAAATGATAATGACCAAACTTGGCTCCAAAGAAGAGATGTGAGAAGATACATACCCCATGCTTCTTTCCAGAGGTTGGAAACCATGAACTTCAAACACTACATATAATGCCAGATTTTTTCAATATGTTGGCTAGTTTTGCTGAATTTTCTTTTCTTCCTCTATTTTTTATTCTTTCTTATAAACAATGACTGTCTGGGTGGTGGTAGGAGAAGAGATATGGTAGAAACTGTAAGTGAAATAAAAACAAAAAATAAAAAAAATTTTAGGAAAAGGGTCTATAATCACCCATTGTAAAAAGCTATGTGGCATTTACCTGTATTACCTTCCTCGGTTCTCTTAACTATGAATCTGGATGATTATTTCACCACAGGTGGTCATCTGAGTCCAAGAGCCAATACCATGAAGCTTGAGTGAGGACTAAAGGGAAGGGAGTTTTCTGGCAAAACCTCTTAAGGATTTAATCAGTGAACAGTACTAACTTACTGGTGAAAGATCCCAGATTTTGTTCCCCCTTTCACCTTCCAAGTTGAAGTCTGTGTTCTGTCTATCAGAAACTCCTCCGTCCCACCCACGAGTGCCCTTATGTTTGCCAGACACATGTGGGAGAAGAAGGGCCTTTCCTGTCTTTCTCCTGGGGATCAGCCAATCTTCAGACTGTGGTTTTCTGAGTTCACTCTCTGTTGCATAGCTGTTTCCCACACCCAAGAAAAAAGCCAGTCAAATATAGCAAAGTGATTTGATATATTGATGCTAGGTCTTTCTCTGTAAATTAACTGGTAACTAACTGTATGACACTTATTCTTCAGATGATTACAACATGCATAGATTGTACCAACCACTGACCTCCTACATAGATTCTTCATGTATGAATTTCCTTAGATGAGTCTTCATTTTGTAAGAAGACTTGAGGAATGGGAGACATTAATGAACATCAGGACAAACCTATTCCTTTGGATTCGTTCATTCTTATATACTTACAAAGACAATCTTCTTTTTCTGTTCCATTATATACACACAAATACCCATTCTATTTCATGTTTGTTATATTCAGAAGGAAAATAAAAATTAATTTAAAACGTTTTTCAAACAGTTATTATGTGTGAGTTGCCAGGGGTGATAAAGAGTTAAATAAGACACAGTCTCTCTCCTTAACAATCAGAGTACTAGGGGAGAAACAAAAATAAATAATTCTTGTCCTCAAGGCTCTTACAATCTAGTAGAGATGATAAAATAGCTATGCAGATAAATATAATGCAAAGTACAATGTAAGTGCATACAAGGAGTACAGAGTCCTAGGACATCAGGTTATAGTATAGACTCTGCAAATAATGGAACTATAAGATTATGGTGATGCAGGATTTTTTTTCCTTTTATAAGAATGTATAGGAGCGGCTAGGTTGTGCAGTGAATAGAGCACCAGCCCTGGAGTCAGGAGAACCTGAGTTCAAATCCAGCCTCAGACACTTAACACTTACTCACCGTGTGACCTTGGGCAAGTTACTTAACCCCAGTTGTCCTGCCTTCCCCCATCCAAAAAGAAAAAAAAAAAGAATATATAGATCCGGGTTATAGGATTGTGGAAAGAGGATTGGCCTGAAAGCCAGGAGACTTAAGTTCAGTTCACCTCTGCAACAAACTAGCTATATGACTGTGGGCAAGCCATTTAAATATCCTTCCTCAATTTCCTCATTTGTGAATGTGAGAGGATTGGACTAAATTATGCTAGAGATCCCTTCTGACTCCAAGCTTCTGTGATTCTAAATGATCAGACCATGAGTTTATCCAAACAACATTTCTATACAAAAACACTGGACAGTTCAGTCTCTCTTCCCCGACCCCCGACCCCCAACCCCAAAATGCAATTCAAGATATGTTTTGAAGCATAAAAGAACCCAGATGTGTAGGTGTATTGAACAGGGCAGTTCTTCAGTTGATTTTGTGTTTTCTGTTCTTCAGTTTCTTTAGCTGCTGGAGATAAAGACTGGTCAAGTTACTGTAGGATACCACAGGCAGATAGAATATGGAAAAGGGCTCGTATTTTTGCTTACTGTTTCATTGCATATTTTGAACACAAATAACATACTGATCTTAAAGTGCAATGAAATGCAATCCTCATGTAAATTTACAAACAAAATATAAATTACAGCTTGCTACTTTCTTACCATAATGTAGTAGAACTTAGCTGATTCTAATAAAGGACTAATGATGTATATGTTTTTTTTGCAACCAGAATTATTCCTTTTAATAAGGTTTTTCCATAGCTAATGATTGTTCTCAAAAGGCCAGAAGACAAATCTGCTTTTAGTGACAGAGATGAACATGTTTAAGAATACAAAACTAATGGCTATGCACAAATCACGGCTGAAAGGCAGACTTTTGGGTAATGACACAAACTTATTCTTAAGGAAGATATTTAGAACTTTCTACGTTTAAATGATGGTTAAATGTAGATTAGTGCTTTTCATTTGAAATGTTGTTGAATTGTTCAGCCCTTGGTAATATCAAGGAATTATTGTCCATCCCCATCTGGTGATGAATTACGTGTCTAGCTAGGGCTGTCTAAGATTTCATTCATTAGACAGCTAAGGCTGTCTAAGGTCAATCATGTGTTAAGCACTTACTATGTGCCAGGCACCATGCTGAGCACTGGGGATACAAAGAAGGGCAAAAGACAGCTCCTGCTCTTAAGGATCATGCCATCTGGGAGGGGAGCCAACGTTTAAATAACTGTATACGAACAGGCTGTGTACAGGGCAAATTGGAAATAATCGACAGAGGGAAAGTCCTAGAATGAAGGGTGCTCTGAAAAGGCTTCGTGTAGAAGCTGGTCCATTTTTTTTTAAGGGAAGCTAGGAGGCAGAGATAAAGAGGGAGAGCATTCAGGGATTGGGAACGACCAGGGAAAAATATCCAGAGGGAAGTGTCTTGTTTAAGGGAGCAGCAAGAAGGCCGGTGTCACTGAATCTAAGAATATATTGGGGCAGAGAACAGGAGATTGTAAGATGTAGGAAGTCTGGAAAGGTGGTGCGCATGGCAGTGTTATGAAGCGCATTGAAAGCCAAACATAGGATTTTATACCCAATCCTGGAAGTGACAGGTAGCTGTCACTTGTTGAGTGTGGGAGTGACATGGTCAGACCTGTGTCCTTAAAAAAGAAATCTCTTTGACAGCTAAGTGGAGCATAGACTGAACTAAGGAGAGACCTGTGGCAGGTAGACCCACCAATAGTCCAGGGGTAGGTGAGGTGATGAGGGCCTGGCAATGCCAGAGGAGAGAAGAGGGCACATACAAAGACGTTAACAAAAGGTGAAATGAACACATCTTGGCAATATATTGGATATGGGGTGGAGGGGTGGTGGGAAGGAGTAAGGAGCTGAGAATGACACCTAGGTAGTGAGCTGGAGTGACTGGCAGAGCCTGGGGGAGGCTTGGAAAAGTAGAAACTTCAGACAACTAGGGAATGTGGTTGAGTTGTCACTGTAGAAATTTCTGTTAGTTTCTCCATCTGATGGTAGTTACCTCATTGTGTAAGCAGATTTTGAGGAGTGCTTTAAATATTGGTCTTCCTTCTGTCCCACTCTGTCAGTTAACTTGTGGAGAAATAAAACTACTTGCACATCTCATTTCATATAGAGTAGCTAGAGATGGAATCAAGTGCTCGAAAAATCTTTTCTGAAAAGCACTATATGTGACGTAGTTGTCGTGTTACTGCTTTTTCTTTCTACAACTTTATTTCACAGCCAGAATTTTGATGAGTTTGGTTTATATCACTTTATTGCAAATAGTGCTGAAATTTGAAAAGTCAAAACACAGAAAACCTTGAGCCATAGAAGAAATCAATCAGTCAACTTGAGCACTATCTAAACTTGCGTCAGCTTGATCGAACACTCTACTTTTTCCTCTTTCTCACAGATAGATGTTAGCTTTCATGATTTCCAGATCTTTATCAAATTGTCTACAAGCTCACCCTGTAAGCCAAATCGTTCTTGTGTTTATGGATTTGGCATTTAGGCACTTGTTCCTAAGTTACCTCATTTTGTCTTCCCAATATATAGTGTTATTATCTCATTTTAGGGAAACTGAGAACTTGATCAAGGTCGTATTTATAATTAGCAGCTGAGCAATGACAAGATCTCAGGTCTTCTCATTTCTGTCTCAGCATACTGTACATTTTACCATTTCTCAATTCCTGACCATCATTCCCTCTAAACTGGCCTGACAATATAGGATTTTTTACAAAAAAAAAATTACATGTGGACCAATTCTCTGTTTCGTTGGGCTTCTCCAGTATTACTGACTATAATTAGACAAGTAGAAAAGATTTATAGCAAGTGGGTTATAATAAATGAAAGGCATCAATCTTTTTCCCCCGTTTCTTTTTGCAGGCAATCTTTGGCAATCTCATATTGCCCAATTCCAATCTGTGGTCTATACATAATACAGGCTACAGAATCTCCAGTGCCACTCCCAGTGTCCAGAAGCCTAACAGTCTGCCGCAGAAAGTGGTGCCATCTCCAAATTCTTCCTCATCCCTGATCCCCAAACCCCCGCCCAATCACAAGCAGGTGCTTAGGAAGATGTCATCGCAAAGAGTTTCCAAGTAAGTTTTTTTTATGCCAATATTGTGTCTGGGTCATAGAGCTGTATCCCTAAAATATTACAGGATTATTGTCCTTCCTTCACTTATGCCTTCAAGACAAGACTGTTGTTTTGAGGAGAGAGTACTTAATCTTTACTAAATCTTTCCTGGTGCCCTTCATTATTAATACTCAGGCAGTCTAGGAGAAATCAGATGTATTACTTTTGGTACACTCATAATTGGTTATTTATCTCTTTTCATTTCATTTTGTTAGATTTTCATAATTTGTGTTCATTATGTCTGTCTTCATTGGTGTTTAGGCTTCTCCAGGATTGAGACTGTGTGTGATTGTAACTCCTTGCTGATATGAATATGTGGGTGCTCAATGAATAGTACTGAGGAACTACTTTTGCCACACCACCTCAGTTGAAATCAAATGAGAATAATCTTGACATCCAAATTTCCAGAAATGAAATACTTACTTTTCCGGACTTTTCTACAGTCTGAATCTTTTATGTTTTGTGAAAAACTCTTTATCTTTTTTTTTACTTTTTAATGGGCAGATGTGGACCTGGATATAAGTCAGATAAAGTAATTTAATTGATCTTAGTTTTAGCAGTTTTCATAAAATATTCTATATCTTTTACATGATGCATTTAATACCTTAAAAAGAGACCGTTTCCATCTTAAATCTAATTCTGGAAGACTGAATTCCCCAACTGCACTTCCAACCTTTCTATCACTAGTTAGATAAAAATTTCAGTATCTCTTAGTCTTCACTTTTAAAATAAGGATCTTTTCAAGGTGTCTTTATGGGACATGCTTTTCCAACAGTGTATTTGCCTTGTGATTTTTTCTTTGTTTCCCTTGTGTTTCATTAAGGTCTCATGTTTACTGGTACTGGTAGCATGATCAACTGTAGTTGCCAACAAAGACTCCTGGAACCCAGAGAAAGAAACTGCTTCTTCTTCTCTTTTGTATTTGATTCAGATTCATCATCTGAGTCAAAAGCTGTCCTTTGTGGCTATTGAATTATATTATTAAATCACCACACAACCCAAGAAAAGCCAAAATCTTGGACTTGCATAGTAATAGCTTTCTTGGACACTACTAATGTTTACTGGCTGAGCTCTACAGGGAGTACATTGAAATGGGAGTTGAGTCCTGGGTTCTAGCTCCAATTCTGCCTTATGTGACCATGTGACATTGAGCAAGTCATTTTAACACCTCTGGACTAAAGTTTTCACAACTATAAAATAAGGAGGTTGGACTAAAAGGCCTCTCCCAGATCTTAAATCTGGTTCTCTATGAGTTCCAAGGCAAGATTAATAAAGACACTGCAATTCATGGATGAAGGTCACTGGTAAAACTGGGAAAGAACTCCAGCTTTCTTTGCCAAATCCCTTTTAGTATTCATACCAGATTATCTTTAAGAACAGTTGAAAATTAGACATTTATCTGGTAGGGTTAGTGTATGTATGACTTTCAGGTCTGACAAGTTGGTCTCTCTTGGTGTAATCCTAGTTCCTACTCCTATAAGTGATAGATTCGTTGTACTAGTAAGTGGGTTCCTGTACCGCACAGCGGGGATATATATGTGAAGGTGCTGGTGTACTGTACTCATTTCTTGGCACTAGGAATGTTTATCCTCCTGAGATGGAATTGCAGCTCTTTGGACAAACTTTGCTTTGCTACATTTTTGTGGTTTCTTCTCTCTGACAAGCGGGAGTGTGGGAAAACCGGATACAGCTCAGCACCAAAAATGCACAGAAGGGGGAAAAAGCAAAAGATTTCTTCAGAATTTAAGAAATATAATCTAAGTAGCAAGAGGCATGCTGTGAGGAGTCATTCCAGGAAATAGTTTCCGATTTGCCTTTAAAACTCCAATACAAGTCTCTGAAACCAAGTGAATGCTCATAGAGAGCTTAAATATTTTATTTGTATAGAACATAGAGTATCTTACAAGCCCACCATTTTCAAATCCAGTGGTTTTTCTCACTTGCTGTCAGCTTCATCTTAGCTGATTTTCATTGATGGACACAAAAAGCTGCTTATTGCAGCAGCATGACTCTAGGAAACTTATATTCTATGAAACATCTCCAGATAGTGTTATTTCCAGAGGAATCTTGAATAGATCATTAAATCTGGAGCCTGATTAATAGTTGGTGTTAAGACTAAGATGCCGTAGCAGGCAATTTTTATTTTATTATCTCGTCCTTCTGCCTGAAAAATCTGCTGCTCCATTTTTTGTGGTTGGTTACTGCCCCCAACACAACTGTATAAAGATTAATCAGTTCTCATCACATATGACTGCTTATGGCAAGTCTCAGGAATTCTGAAGTTACATCATGAGATTCAAACTAGTAAGAAATTGTAATTAGCTTTTGGCTTTATGAAATCCTGTACTTTTGGGTTGAATTTCAGACTACTTCTAGCATGGAATTTGGCATATGATGAAAATAGAAGCAATTTCCAAAGGCACCAGGTTTCCATGTATTCTTGATGTTGTATTCAGAGTGTAATACAACATAAAAGAAGGTCTGTAATTTGGAGGGAGGTGCAAAAGAAGTTGAGAATTAGTCCAACTGAGTTTTATTTCTTCCTAATAATACACAATTCTGTAGGCTCCAATTTCCTAATATGTAGAGAAGGGAGAAAAAGCAAAAGATTTCTTCATAATTTAAGAACTGTAATCCAATGAAACTGTATCAAAAAAAACCACTTTTCATATCAAATAATTTAATCAAAAGTCAGAAGAATTTGCTTCCTCCTTTAGTAAAGGCCTTATTTTAAATGAGCACATTATATTGCATGCTTTGAACAAAATTTTGTTAATCCTTTCTGCCTGATGGTTATTCTGTGCCCCTGTTCCATCCAGTGCCCTTCCCCCCAAACTCCCTGGCATGGTATCTCCGTCCCTCACTTGTATTTCCTCAGCCTTAATCCAATTTTGTCGATTCCACAGTTGGGTTTATTAAGAAATTCCTATTTTTCATTTTAGTAGTCTTTTACGTTTTCTAGCTTTTCTTCTTTGATGTTTTAAAGCACCTCATAATTTAGTACCTTTTTCAAATCCTTTTCCTGAAACTATTTGTGGTATTTCATCTAAGCACTTAGTTGTATTAGAACTTTTCAAAAAATATCCTTTTTAGAGCCAGGATCATACTTTTTTTTTCTTTTAAAGATGGAGAAAGAAACTCAAGCAAATTGAGGTGCTTATTTGCTAGACCCATAGGCAAAACTCAGATACCAAAGAAAAACATAAAAGTTGCTCCCCCAAACTTTTGTTAACTTAGGCAACTTTTCTTGCCACAAGAAAAACTCCAAAGAGTACTTAGATGAACTAAAATATTTTTCTGTGAGTGGATCTGCCTCTCTAGTCACGTGACAAAGAAGACCAAGTTGAAATATCCTCTGTCAGAGTTGCATGTGACCATTACCATGCAAACACCAGCAAGTAAATGGGGACAGGAAGGCAATTGGGTGTTAGGTGAGTAGGTGAAAATATAACACAGATTAATGCAATCAGAATTTTGGATGGCATAGACATCAGAAAACTGAAAAAGCTTGAGTTTTTGTAAAGTAGTCATCATAATCCTACATGTATCTTTTTAAGGAAGTAGTCAAACCCTTTTTAGGGATGACATGCTCATTATTCTTAGAGGTTTGTAAATAATTTGTATATGATTTTATCATCTGTTGTTTTTGTTATCCTTCCTACATACAGTAGAATCTTTTTAGCACTAATGTGTCACATAACTGTGTCACATTAACCTTTTACTCTTAGTAGTTGCTGTATTTCAGGAACCTTGGTTGGTTAGATCCATATTATAGCCAAATCTGAGTATTAAACAGACTTGCACAAGATATAGTATATCTGCATTTTTATTAAAGATATGTATATAATACCTTGCATTTCTATGATAGTCTCCTTTTTCAAAGTCTTTTGGCATACACAAGAGGCCCCACATTGTAACACATTGTAATGCAACCTGTACTCACCCAGTTACATTGTAATGCAACCTGTACTCACCCGGTTTAAGTCAGGAGAGATCTCTGTTTGAATTCCACTTCTAGGATTTATAAACTGTGGTCTCTGAGCCACATTTTCCTCATCCGTAAAATGGGGATTAAAATACTTAAGCTGCCTATCTCTACAATGTTATTGTGAGGAAAACACTTTTTAAACTTTTAAATGCAATGTAAATATAAGGTGGTGTTGTTGCTCTTCTTGTCCTTCTGTTGTGGGTAACAGTTTTCAGAGCACTTTTGCACCTTGGTGTCCTTCTGTTCTCCCAGCATGCTTTACGGTAGAGGTTTCTGTTTTACATATGAGAGGACTGAGGCATAGAGAGGTAAAGTGACTTGACCAAGGTCATGTAACTAAATAAGAGAATACAGCACAGTGTTGTGAAAAGAACATTGGACTCTGGTTCTAGTTCAAGTTATGTCTCTTGCTAGATATGTGGCCTAGAACTAACCATTTAAATTTTATGAACCTTAGTTCCCTCATATGGAAAATAAAAATAATAATATATGATTCATTGAGTTGTCATAAATAGTAAATAAAATAATATGTATGAAAAATACTTTGAAACTTATAACACTACATACACATCTGTAATAAGATATATGTGTGTGTCTGTTTCATGTATATGTATATGTGTGTGTTTAGTATTTTTATTATGGAAAAACCTGAAAATATATACAGATTTGCTTCATTTTATTGCTCTTCACAGATGTTGCTTTTTTTTTTAACAAATAGAAGGTTTGTGGAAGCCCCACATCCAGCAAGTACCATTTTCTCAACAGCATGTGCTCACATTGTGTCTGTATCACATTTTGGAGATTCTCCCAATATTTTAAGCTTTTTAATCATTATTATATCTGTTATGGTGATCTGTCATCAGTGATCTTTGAAATCAATATTAAAATTATTTGGGCATGCCATGAAGCTCACCCACATAAGATGGCAAACTTAGCGAATGAATGTTGCGTGTGTTCTGATTGCTCCCTGGACTGTCCATTCACCATCTATTTCATTCTCCTCAGGCCTCACTATTCCCTGAGACACAAAAATACTAAAATTAGGCCAGCTAATAATACTAAAATGGCCATTAAATATTGAACTAAAATGAAGAGTCAATCAATTTGGCAGATTTCATTGTTGTCTTATTTTAAGAAATTGCCGCAGTCACCCCAGCCTTCAGCAGTCACCACCCTGATCAGTCAGCTGCTTATAAGAAATAGACTTGAAACACAAAAACTCATACAAATATAAGGAGTTGGAGTGAAATATGAACTAAAAAAAACCCAAAGGTAACACTTGTGATTTCAGACAAGGCAACAGAAATAGTAGCTCTAATTTAAAATCAATAAACAGGGAAATTATGGTTTGCTGAAATGTACCATAGGCAGTAATTCAGTCTCAGTACATAACAATACCAGTGCCAAATGGCATAGCAAGTAAATACCATAAGAAAAAGTTAAATGATTTATAGGAATAAATAGCAAAATCATACTGTTTGGGGAGCATTATTATCAGAATACCCTTCTCAGAACCAGACAATTCTATCTACAAAATAAATAGAAAAGAAATTCAGTACCTAAATGGAATTTTGGAAAAGTTGGAAATAATAAACTCCTAAATGATTATTGAATAGAAATAAGAAAGAATATACATATTTCCTTGCTGCACATGGAACCTTTGCAAAAAATGACCATGTATCAGAGCATAAAAACCTCATAAACAAATGCAAAAAGGTAATAATAATCAAACACATACCTTACTGACCATAATGCAATAAAAAGTAAATGAAGAGCCATTATAAAAAGGACTAAAAATCAACTGAGAACTAAATAACTTAATCCTAAAGAATTTATGGGTGATGAACAAATAACAGAATCATATCACAATTTTGAGAATGCAGTCAAAGCATACAGAGGAACACATTTCTAAATACTTTTAAAAAGCAGAAGAAAAATAATTGATTGACAAATTTAACATTTAACAAAAGGGAAAAAAACACTCTGCCAACACATTTTTAAACCCCAGACACTGAAATAGAAATCCTCAAAATAAAAAAATGCATTAATAAAATTTTTAAAATTATATTTAATAAATGAAAGTAGGAGCAGGGGTTTTTTTTAATAGGCAAAACACTGTGTAGTTTAAAAATAGGAAAGAAAAACATTTCAAGTATCAAGAAGGAAATAACAAGGAAAAATTAAGATGAAATATAGAATATTATTAGAAAATATTTGTCTCACTATATGCCACTAAAACCAACTCTTACATGAAATAAATGAATCTTTACAGCTATATAAAATACCTGTACTTTTAACAGAGTAAGAAAGAGAATTTAAACAACCACATCTCAGAAAAAGACATGAAGCAAGTCATAAATTAACACCCAAAGAAAAAACTTCAGAGCTAGATGAATTCATAAGAAAATTCTGTTAAACGTTATGTGAATAATTAATACTAGTATTATACGAACTACTTTAAAAATGACGAAAGAAGGGATTGTGCCAAATTAATTCTATGATGCAAATATGGTCTTGATGCCTAAACCAGGAAGAGTCAAAACAGAGAAATAAAAGTGTAAACCAATATACCTGATGAACATTGGCGCAAAAATGTTAAATAAACTATTAGCAAAAATGCTACAATAATGTATCACAAAGATGTAACCAGATTGGATTTATTCCAGGAAGGTAGGTTGTTTTAAAATTAGAAAAACTATAAATATAACTGGCAATATTAATAATAACAAAATCATATGATTGTATCAGTAGATGCAGAAGAATCTGATAAAAGTGCAATACCCAATTGTTTGTGGGAATTTTTTTAAATGTAGAAAACATAGGCATAAACATATTTTTCCTTACTATGAGAAATGTTATAGCTAAAACCAAGATCCAGCACTAGATATAATAGGGGAAAACTAGAGTCCTTTAGAATAAGATCAGGGATGAAGCAATAATAAACAGTGTCATCACTTCAGTTTGACATACTGCCAAAAATATAATACATTTACATATATATTACATTATATAGTAATGTGACCAAGAGAAGAAATTAAAGAAATCTGCATAGACAAAGAAGCAAAATTATTTTTTGCTGCAAAATCACTTTTTTCAGATATTATTATAGCATAGCTAGAGAACACTAGAGATGCAACAAGAAATTAATTTTAAACTTCTGCAAGTTGCAGAGTATAAAATAAATTCACACAAATCACCAGCATTTCTATATAATTCAAATAAAACCCGGTAGAAAGATTTAGGGAAAGGAAGAAGGAGGGAGGGAAGGAGGAAGGAAAGACTGATTTGTTAATTACCTTAGTTTAAACACCTTCTATGTACTTAGCAATGTGTTAACCACTTTATAAATATCTCAATTGTTCATCATGGTAATCCTGGGAGGTAGATGCTATGATTATCCCCATTTTACAGTTGAAGAAATTGAAGCATACTGAGGTTGTGACTTGCCCATGGTCACACAGTTACTAAGTGTCTGAAGCCAAATTTGAACTCAGCTCTTACTGACTCCAAGCCTATAACTCTATCCATGTGAATATGGATATACTGGAATAATATTGTGCTGAAAAAATGAAGAAAGAACATTTCAGAGAAACCTGGGAAGAGAGATGAACTGATACAGAGGGAAGTGAGCAACACTGTAAGAACAATTTAGCATCAATACTGTTTTTAAAAATCTGAAAGACTTAAGAAGTCTTTATCAATGCAGTGATCAACCATGATTCTGGAGGACTGATGATAAAGGATGCTGCCCATCTCATGAAAGAGAAGTGGCAAATATTTTTGAATGTGGCCAGTGTAGAAATTTGTTTTGCTTAACTATGCTTACATGACATATACATACATATATAAAAATAACACATGACATACATATGTACACATATGTGTGTATATACATGTGTGTGTATTCATTTGGGATGGCAGATAATCTCCTTTGATCCTTACAATAAACCTGGGAGATAGGTGCTATTATTATCCTCATTTGAAGACACTAAGACAAACAGGTGAACTGACTTGCCCAGGATCCCAGAGCTGCTGAGTCTCCAAGGCCAGATTTAAACTCAGTTCTTCTTGACTCCCGGTCCAGTACTCTGTCCATTGTGCTTTAGCTGTCATAGAGGCATTGATTTCTACTACAGTATTCTGCAATTATATTTCATTGGTAAAGTTTGCATTTTCTTGTTACGTATTCCTGCAGTTCTTTCTTCCATAGTTTTTATTTCATTGTTTTATCTTTTGCATCATTTCTCCTGGATATTTATGAAGTCCTTATGGAAAATCCATTTTTACTCCAAATTTCTGCTTGCAGTTGTTACAGAGTTGCTCACTCCTTCTTTTTAGGATAAAAGGGAGTTACAAGATTTGTAATTTAGTTGATATTTTCTTTGATTTACTCATCTGTCTAGCTTTACTTCCTGAATTGGAACTTTACATTAGTGTCAAATTCCTCCCATGAACGTGCTTTCGGGTAGAGTGGTGGGCATCGCTTGGTTTTACTCCAGGTCACTTGGGTTCCTGTGTTAATCTTCTCCTTTCAGGATTAGGACCCTCTGGATATTTTAAGGTCAGAAGGCTACATCTTCAGAGCCCTTTCTGGTATCTCAGGAAAGATCCCTAAGAACTTCAGAGACTTTGTGTTCTGACTCTAAGATGGTTGCTGCTAAATGTCTAAATTTGAAATGTAAGGTCTTCCAAGTTCCACATCCTTGGGTTTCCTGACCATCTTAAGGCTTCCACGGGGGAGACCTCCATTCTTGCTATGTGGGAAACCACCCTGTAATGTCACTTGCTTTATTGGTAGGGCCCTTTCCTGTTTCCCTTGGGCTTTTAGCTGACTGTGTGTGTGTGTGTCTGTGTGTGTCTGTGTGTGTGTGTGCGTGCATGCATACACATGCAAAATTCTGAGATAGGAGAAGTCAGTTTCTTATATTTTTTAAAAAAATCATCATTTGGCCTGGTATGAATTTTAGAATTTTACTAGAGTAAGTATGAAAACAGCTAGGTGGCACAGTGGATAGAATACCATGCCAGGAATCAGAAAGACTCATCTACCTGAGTTCAAATCTGGCCTCAGACACTTACTAGCTGGGTGATTTGGGGCCAGTCGCTTAACCCTGTTTGTCCCAGTTTTCTCATCTGTAAAATAAGCTTGAGAAGGAAATGGCAAACCACCCCAGTATCTCTGCTATGAAAAACGCCAAATGGGGTCATGACTGAACAATAACAACAACAAAAACGGGTGTATCCTATCTTGGAATCAAGAAGACCTGAGTTCAGATTTTACCTCAAACACCAGGTTTATGGCCCTGAGGAGATGAACAAACCTCTCAGATTCAGTTTCCTTATCTGTAAAGATGAGGAAATAGCAGCACTTACCTCACATTCTGTGAGAATTAAATGAGCTGTTGTGCATAAAGTGCTTTGTCAACCCTAAAGCACTAAAGAGATGTTTGATATTATTATTACTTTTTTATTATTAACCAGTACTAGGTAAATGTTGCCTCAGTTTTCAAAAAGGAGTAAAGTACAGAGTTCATAAACCATGAGCCAATGAAGCTGGCTTCTTCTGGCAAAATACATGGAAGATGACTCAGAATTGTATGTGCTTCTTGCCAGCATGCGAAGATCATCAAGAGCACTTCATATCTGACTAACTTCATTTTTTTGACAGTTACAAGACCTCATATCCCTTTGTCGATAGGGCTACTATGCTGATAGATTAGGAGACTTATAGCCATGGTATACCTTGACAAAGAGTCTTACATTGTCCTTGTACACAGTACAAGGAAATATGGACCACGTCATCCTCTACTTAGGTGGACACATAGGTGATTGAATAGCAGAACCCAAAGCGTAGTCATTAAGCTTGAGTGGGAGTCCTGAGAGATGTTTGGACTACTGCTATTTAACATGTTCATTGATGAGATGGCTAAAGCCATAGAAGGAATACTGGCTAGATTTGCAAAGGACATGACGCAGAGAGGGATAACAAACATGGTGCATGACAGAGTCTGGATCCAAAAAGGTCTTGATCAGCTAGAAAGATAGGCTATTAAGGTAAATTTTAACAGTGATAAATATCAGTGCTTACATTTGGATTTTAAAAAAACAAGTAAGTATAGAACAAGAGAATTATGATTAGGTATTTGATTCTATAAAAGAAATCTAGGTATTTTGAGGGGCCTGCAGGTCCTATATGCATCAGGAAAGCAAAATAGTCTTGGGCTACGTGAGGAAAGGATGAACTTCCAAGGCAAGGGAGAAAGGGAAGGGAGAGTGTGATGGTTTTTCCAGTGTGCTCTGGTCAGACCACAACTAGTATACTACATTGAAGGCCCTAAATTTTAAGAAGGGAAAGAACACTGACTCTGAAACCCTAGGACATGGGTTCACATTGCACCTGTGAAAATTTAGTGAAGCTCCCTGGGCCTCATTTCCACATCTATAAAACTAGGGAGCTGAACTAGATGACCACTAAGATCCCTTCCAACCCTAAATCTGTCTTCCTGAATCAGAGTGTGTCCTTGCATAACGAGAGTTCAAGAGATCAGGTCACATGAGAAAAACTTGAGCGTGTTTAGCCTACAAAAGATGATCAGAATACGATAGCAACCAAGAGGCTTAAAAAACTATCATACAGAAACATATTAGACTTGTTCTACTTGGTCCCAAAGGTCATTCATATATAGGACTATATGGAGGTCCTTACCATCTGTAGGTATTCAAATGATAGACTTGATGAAAAATGAGTGGAATTTGCAGAGAAGCAAGTATTGGACTTGATATAAAGAAGAAAGTAGATGTACTGCCTCAGGAAGTTGTTAGTGTCTAGTTCTCCAACCAGGGACATTGTAAAGGGGATATTCCTATTCAGCTGCAGGTCGAAGCAAAGAATGTATGCTTCGAGGTGCTCTTAAATTCTCTGAAGGAGATAGATACCAGCAAACTATGAGAGCAACTCTTAACCATAGGAGTTAGAGTATAAACATATATTGTTTATGTTAGTCTTAGCAGTGCTACATAGAATATAACCGTGTTTTTTTTCTATTAACACCTTATATCAGTACTTCAATATATGTGAGATCTCATTAATATGGCCATATCTTCCAGTGATAAAGACAGCAACCTCTCCATGCCTTTATATCCTATGCTACTCTTGGCCCTGCCCTTCTGTAAATTCTCCACAAGAGGTACACCTAACATGTTGGTCAAGGTCTCATGATGTAACGTGAATACCATTGTAGCATATGGGATATCTCTTGTATATCCCTCTTGTTGTATGAACAGACCATTTCTTGTTCTAGTAATATATCTTTCTGGTATTTATCTTTTACACCAAATCTCCTATGTATTTTTGTTTTGTTTGTAATATATTGCAGCCTATGCCCACCTTTATTTACATGATATACAACTTTAATCTTGGGTAGTTGTGCTATTCCATGACTAATAATCATATGTAATGACTAAAAAAAATAATTGATGTTAAAATGATAGGTCTTTGTTTCAAGAAGAAGTTTGGAGTCATTTAAAATACTTCATAATTTCCGAAAGACAATCTAGCCTATTCCTCTTCTATTAAATTCTTGATCTACTTCAGTGACCATCGGTAGTTTCTGTTTGAGATATGTACTCATGGACCAAATCTGTAGGTTTTACATCTAATTGTATGTCATAGTCTGGAAAATAAACACTTTTCATTCACTAGGTCTTTTCCAGTGTGGACAGTTAGGCCTAATTCTCTTGAGTGATTATAGAATCCTCCAGTGTTCTAGGATTGAGACTATCAGAACAACATCGTTCATATGTGGGAGTATATGGAGGTCCTTACCATCTATAGGTAATTTCTGTTTGATTTTCATTCTGTGCCATATGTCTTTGTATCAGCAAGCACCCTAGCATACCCAGGGCAGCTGCTAGCACAGGTTCTTAGATCTGCTTTTCTAAAGGAAAGCAACTCAAAAGCAACTCAATCTTTCTTTAATCAAACAAACATATCATTTACCTAGTTCAGGGGGAAAAGTCAGCA
>CM053598.1:188526528-188547124 GCA_028646575.1 Pseudocheirus occidentalis
CAGGGGGAAAAGTCAGCACCCTGAACTCCAGAGAGCACAAACACAAGTTACAAGCACAAACTACAAACACAAGTTACAAGCAGACCAAGAACAGATCAGCAGATGGGCTTCCAACCATCTGACCATCACATCCATTACCTATTCAAGTTACCAGAGAGGGAAGCACCAACATTTGGGTTTTTCAAAGCCGGGGGGATGGCTTCCCAGAGTCTCATCTGGCCAAATCACACAACTCTTCTCAAAGTGAGCCCCAAAGGAAACCTCACATCAGGGCGTATATATAGGCTTCTCCTGGGTCAGAGAATGTTACAGACCTCTTGACCCACTGTCCAATTACAAAGTAACAAGGTGTGGCCATTCCCCAAAAACAAGCCTCTTGTCACGGGCTCCACCTGACCACATTCAGCCAATTATGGGGCAGAGTATACTTTCAAATCGGGAACATTCTCGGAGCCACTTAAGCCACTTAAGCAAAGGGGCTAGGGACAGGAAAGAGCTTCAGATTCCCATTACAGTCCTCTATAGTAGTGACAGATATTTTGGTGAGCATATATATTCTTGTTTTATGCCTCACTTAATATTAATTCTCTGAAGTTTATCTTTCTTTTTGCATATTTTTCAAGGAATTTTGTATGATTTTATCATAATAATTAAATATACTTTGTTGAAGGAGAGCTTTTATAGTGATATTTTGCTCTACCAAATAAAAAACTTTTATAGTCAACAAATAATGAGCACAGTGAGATCCTGAACTCTCATTCAGCTGTGGTCTGCTTTAGAACATCATTTGTACAATGCCTGGTAAATGCTGAATAATATCTGTTGACAGTGATAACACACTCAAAGAAAATAGCAGTCATTATCTAGGATCGTCTTCATGGTTTTGTTGTGAAGTTTTGTTAGTTATTTTTATTTTGCGTAAGATCCTATACCAGACTTTGTATTAGTTAGTGAAAGTCTTAATTTTTGTTACATCCCTGATGACAAGACTATGGAAATACAAATATAGTGCCATTTATAGGCAGGTACTACCAACTTTGGAAGGCAAAAGAGTGTAGTTCAAACAAAAATAAGACCCTTTCTGGCTTTAAGAGTCTGTGATTCTGGTGGGTAGAGCAAAGATGGTACAGGAGAAGGAAGCAGTACAATGAACGCTTTCCTAAAACTCCTCCAAACAGGTCTGGAAAAAGCACCAGACTGAATCTCGATGGGGAAATATTAGAAAAAGTTACAGTGAGTAATTTTTCCAGCCCAGATCATCATAGAGAGAAAGATAGAGAGGTCTGTTGATTCTAGGGATGGGATTTGGGCAGGAGTGTCTGTGTAGAGCACTGCACCACACACCCAAAGGCAAGAGGAGGTTCCAGACTTACACTGGGGCACCCCCAGATCCATCCCAAGTGGTGGCTTTGTAACCTGCTACCCAGTTCTGAGACACAGATCAAGAGCAGACAGATACAGAAATGGCTTTTCCAGGTAGGGAAACCCTGAGTGGTTTACCAAGAAAGGAGTAGATTCAGAAGCAAGGAGCAGTGATATCACTCTGAAACCTACAGAACAATAACCAGGGCCACAGTCCTAAATGCAAAGGAAGCCAGAAGTCTTGTCACTGAACCAACAGAGCTTCCTGGTGTCTGATAGTTACTGAGCCTAGCAATGGTTTACTGTTACTCCAACCAAAATTCAGTTTAGAAACCTCCAGAGTTCATGCCAGTGGGGCAACAGTCAATCAGACTTTGTCCTGGATCACATCACTCTGAGAAAAATGAAAACTTACAGGTTCCGATCCTGAGCCGAGATCTTGGAACAGCACAATGTTCAATATCCTAAAAAAGCAATACCAGGGCCGGTCCAGACCTTCCTTGCAGGAGCATGACAGAGCCCAGCCCAAACATCAAGTCTGAAATCAAAAAATAGACTGGAAAAATGAACAAGCAAAGAATCCCACCATAAAAAAGCTATGATGATGGCAAGATGCTTAAGATTCAAACCCAAAAGAAGAAAATGACTCCAAAACATCTACAAGTAAAACCTCAAAGAAATGTACAGTGTTGACACCAACAATTAGAATTCCTCAAAGAGATGAAGCAAACATTTCATTTTGTTTTAAATTTTAAAATGTTTTTGTCAGTGAAAGAGAATGCTAGAAGAAAAATTAGAAAGGAAATTAGAGGTATGGGAGAAAGAATTGGGAGGGCAACTGGAAAGCTTGTCAGAAGTACAAAACTTTGGCCAAACAAAGGAAACAAGAGAAAACAAGAAATACTAAAGCAAAGTCAAAAGACTGGCCTGGCTGTGAGGGGGGAGGGGCGCAGATGGAAGGGCAGGGAGGGGTGGCAAGTGGGACAAAGAAAATGTAAAACAAAACATAGCAAAAACTACTAACATGGAAAATAAATGAAAAAGAAAAAATTCAAGAATCATCAAACTCCTCTAACACAATAACAAAAACAAGAGCTTGCACATTGTATTTCAAGAAATCTGAAAAGAAAACTGCCAAGAGTGCTCAGAAGCAGAACTTCTGTTTTAAAGTAGAAACAGAAAAAAAGACAAAACCCATACCTATCACCTTCCAAAAGGAACCCCCAAATCAGAGTTTCCAGGAGCATTATAGACATCCAGATCAAAGAAAAATATTGCAAGCTGACAGAAAGAAAGAATTAAATTTCTGAGGAGCCACAATCAGGATCATGTATAATTTAATAGCCACTACCATAAAGGAACAGAAAGCTTGGAATACCACATTCCAGAAAGCAAAGGATATGGGCTTTCTGCCAAGAATAACTGGCCTAGCCAAAGATAATATAATCCTAATTGAGGGAGAAAATGGATTTATAAATAGAGGGCTTCCAAGCATTCCTGATGAAAAGACTAGAGCTCCATAGAAGATTTTAAGTTAAACCATAAGAGGAGAATCTTTAAAAAAAAACAAAACATTAACGAACAGGGATAAAGGACTAAACAAGAATATATTGCTTGCACTCTAGTATAAGGAATTGATACATGTGCCTCACTGAACTCTAACATTATCAGGGGTCAGAGGACAAGTCTTAACTAGAAAGAATGCCTGTACATGGTTCTTTTAAGTGAATGGAGGAGGGAAACAGAATGCATTAGGGGCTGAGAGGAAGGGACAGAAAGATTATGGAAATGATTCCACATAACCAACACACGGATGTAGACATCTGTGCACACAAGGAGAGCACGGCAGGGGCAGTGGCTAATACTTGAACCTCACTCTTATCTGAACTGGTCAAAGGAGGGAAGATACAATACACATATAGAATTGGGTACAAAAAGATATCTCTCTCAACAGGGAAATGAAGGAAAGTGGAAGCGAGCATTAGTGGCAGGGCAGTTTAAGGGATTAGTCTTAAGTAAAGCAAACTAAGAATGTGCTAAAATATGGCTCTTTTTGAGATGGCAAAAAGTGGGAACCTGAGGGAGCATTCATAAGTAAGAGAATGGTTAAACAAGCATAATGTATTAATTTGATAGAATACTATCTATTGTGGTATAAGAAAAGATGAGAGGAAGGTTTTAGAGAAACCTTGGAAGAATTACATGAAATAATGCAGAGTGAATTGCACTGTACCAGGAAAATAACTATTTTTATAATGACAGCAATATGGTTAAGACAAACTACTTTGAAAGAATTAGGCATTCTAATCACTATAATCAGCAATTATTAATCCAAAGGACAAATGATGAAACATGCCACTCACTTCCACATAGGAAGATGAAGGACTCACCATGCAGAATTTAGTTACACACATGCATGTACACGTGCGTACATGTATGTATGTATCTATAAATATATAGGTTTATATATGTATGTATCTATAAACATATACATACGTGTGTATATTGTGTGTGTATATATATATATATATATATATATATATATATATATATATATATATATACCCACATGTGCAGTACAATGGGGATTTGTTTTGCTTGACCTGTGTTACAAACAGCCCCCCAAAAGTCTATGATCCATATGATTTCTTATATTAATTTTCTGCTTAATACATTTAGCTAATTTGTGACACGCCTTCAATCGTTGCCTTGTACAACTATTTGCATCCTTTTTTAAACTGCATATTCACACATTTGGTAGAGTTCTTAACTGAAAGATTTAGCTGCAGAATGTTTCTCCACATTCCAGGTTGTTAGGGAGAATGAAATATTCCTAAAGGAAACAGAAATGAGACTTCAGAATTTAGTTCTCGGGATTAAATTCTCTTCCCTTCTGGAATGATTGCATTTATAAACTTTTAGTGACTGGGATCATACTTGCCCTTGCAATGAACTCTTTGAAATCTCTGTCCCAAAGTAGAGTAGGGATCTGGTCAGATTCTGTGAATTGTGAGCTCTTCCAGGACAGGGACACGCCTTATATTTCTTTGCCTTTTAGCTGTGGTGCCTAGGGAACAACATATTGTACACATACAAATAATGTATATTAATTTCATTTTAGTCAGGACCATAATTGATAAATATGCTAAATATTCCAGAGACATAAATCCCTAGATAGTAACTTTCCTTTGTGGCTTACTGGGTGTAATCTATAGGGTGATGGGTAAAAGGAAGAGACATTTTTGTACATATAGTACTTCTTTTCTTTTTTTTTTAATTCATTGACTTGTTTATTTACTTTTATTTTACAAGATTCAATTACAGAATCACTTGAGTTTCAGATTTTCTCCCCTCCTTTCTTCCCCCTTCCCTTCCTCCCCCCACCATGGTGGCGTACCATCATGTATAGGATCTTCAAACACTTTCACATTGTACAGTACTCTGGTTGTATAGAAGCGTTGTAACCAATGAAGTGAACAATGGAAAAAAAAAAAAAGAAACAAAACCAAACATGGATAAGAACTATAGCACGTATTGCTTCAGTCTCCATTTAAATTCTGGTCTTTCTAGATCTTTCTGTGAGAGTAGATATCTCCTTCCATTCTGAGACTTGTAGAGTTGCTGAGAAGAGTCCAGTTTAGCAAGGTTGGTCGTCACACATACAATGTGTCTGTGACTGTGTACAAATTTTTCCTAGTTCTGCTCTTCTCACTTAGCATCAGTTCGTATAAGCCTCTCCCAGTAATTAGGAAGTCCATCTCCTTCCCATTTCTTATAGCACGATAGTATTCCATTACATTCATATACCATAATTTGTTCAGCCATTCCCCAATAGATGGGCATCCCCTAAGTTTCCAGTTTTTTGCCACCACAAAGAGAGCTGCAATAAATATTTTTGTACATATGGGTCCTTTTCCCGCTTCTATGATCTCTTTGGGATACAACCCCAAAAGTGGTATTACAGGGTCATATAGTACTTCTTATAATGGTGTTTATAGGGAATTATAATTTATAATGGTACGTCATAAAGAGAATTGTGAGGTATTTTATTAGGACTTCAATGATTATTGAAAGAGACATTTTTGTATTAACATTACACATCAAGGACTTTTGATTTAGGGAAATGAGATCTTCCAATGGGTGAATCCATTCTGTAGGGGGAGACAATCGATCTTTAATTTTTAATTTTAAAGATTTTTCTAAGACTCATAGAGGTTGAAGAACTTGCTTGCCTGTGTTCACACAGCTAACAAGTGTCTGAGGTAGGACTTGAGCACAGTCATTCCTTCTTCCAAATCCAGTATTCTGTCCCACTATAGGCCACCTTACTCTTTTTAGTCTTGATCTTTAGTTTAGTTTGACATTTTTGATATTTAGTTGTTTTTCTTAAGGAAATGCCCCACTCACTAGTAAGTAGTGATTAGTATATCACGAATATTTCTTAAAAGTTGAGGTCTTAGTCCTCAGGGCTGCTGACGCCTCATTTTCAGTGTTCCTGCCCTGACCAAATCAACTTTTCAAGTTCTTACCTTCCTCGTGTATCTGTCTCTTTGGACGATGTTGGTCACATTCTAGTTTGAGTTCTTCTCATCCCATATATCCTTAATGTGATGGCATGTGTCTAAGGCAAACTTTTTTTTACTGAGGCAATTGAATGGAAAAATAATGCCTTTATAAGAGAACTAGAAAGGAATGATGACATTTGAAAGCTAACCTAAAAGAAAAAGTGTAGCACCAAGCAAGAGTCAGTCTTGGGAAATAATGAACAAAACAGAACTTTTAGAAAGGATATCACTTACAGGAAAGTTTCCACTGTTCAAATATCAGGCTAAAGGAAAGAACAGAAGAAAATGCCAAGAAAAGAAACTGAGAGGCCTATGAAGAAGCATGTGAAGAAGAACCTGAATTTGGGGGCAGGGGGAGAGCTTTGGGTACTTGGCTCAATGTAAATTTTTGAAATTGATGGATGTCTTTACCCTGATCTCACTGTTATTCTCCTGCATTCCCAATTAGGCATCTTCTATATTTGTATATTCCCTACACTTAATAGGAACTGTAGTGCCAATATGATATTCACAACGCTTACAGCAGCTATGAATATACTAGCATAATTCTGATTTGCAAAATATGACAGTCTCTCCCCATGGAAGACAGAACCAAAGCATTTATTCAAACACCAGAAAGCCAAATTCATCACAGCAGCAAAAAAATCTATATACAATAACAAAGCAGGGGGCATCACCATCCCCAAGTCTTCTCCTTGCTAGGGCCTTCCCACAAATGAACACACAGCCCGCTGCCTCCTTCCTCTCTCTGCCTCAGCTCTTAACTGCTTTCACCAACTTCCTCTTAGCTCTGCTCCACCTTTCCTGCTCCACCTGCTCAGCAAGCTCCTCCTACCACAGACTCATGTGACTCAAGCAGATAACATGGGTCTATTAACGGATGAGAAAGATCTTCCCATTAAGCAAAAATACATTAACAATACAGGGACATATATCTAGAGCTGTAATGGAGCTCAGAGCTAATCTGGCGCTATTTACTCATGTTCTAGATGAGGGTCAGAAAGATAACTTGTCCAAGGCCAAATGACTGTTAAATATTAGAACAATGACTCAAATCCAAGTCTTCTCACCTTGCAGTGAAGAAACTGAGATGAAATAGTGAATGCAACAAATTTAATAGGTAGTTTTGTTTCATACGGGGTATTCCTAAAGTTTTAGCACAATCATAATCTATAAAATAACTTTAGAAGTATAAATGCCACAAACTTAACCTCCCAAAAATTTAAGGTTAATTCTGTACAATTTAAAAATATTGATGTTTCCTGTTAACATTCAGCATAACTCTCTCCTTGTATTTATTATACTTTGCTCTAGTCAGTCATTTAACTTTATAAAAATATTTATTAGCTGCTACTCAGTTGAATTCTTCCTGTCCTGAAGACAAGAAGACTGAAGGAATTGCTTTTGTTATCCTAGCTTTAAGAAATGACAGTTTTGACAATGATCCCACAAGAAAAAGTCTGATGGAGATAGATCAGGTGACTGAGGTGGCCAAGCAAGAGTACCTCTTCTACCATCTAGAAACTATTACATATGTAATGCCTCATCACAGGTTGTCCCCATGTGATTAAAATAATTTATTATTCAAAATTTGCTAAACTAGATAAATATTAAAAAGTTGAAATAAATGTTCAAATGATGTTTATAGTGTTAATATTTCTAAACTTATTCTAAAATGTAAAATTACACTAAGACTCTTGAGACATCCTGAACTCCACCATCATCCACTTTAGAAATGTTCAGAAGAGCTATATATTCATACCCAGGACAAGTATAGTATTTATGTCAGATCCTTTCTTTGATGTCAGAAAACTAAGCTCAGAAAAATCCTCAGTGGAAGAAATGAAGGGAACGTTCCATAGCTGGAAAACAGAACAAGTCTTCCTGATTCGGTACATTCTTATGGGTTACCTGCAACTAAGGCCCAAGAAAAGGAACTACCACAGAAAGAAGCGGTCTTGGAACACGCGGCTGTTATAAGACTCCCTTTCATAATCTGCCGCTACACAGAGGCACATTTTTTTTTAGTTCCTAAGTGCTAGGTTAATCAGGCATCCTGCTTTTTCAGACATTTTTTGGCAGCTGCAGCAAGCAGTTCATCCTTGGCAAAGTGCCTTAATTAAGCACTGCCACAGCTGAGCTTTTGTTAGGGCTTCAGTTCTTAACCTTTAACTGGTCCCATAGCTCCCTAGCACCATTTTCAAGAGCCACAGCAAGAGAATACTGAAAAGCTAAATAATCATATTTCTGAGTTGAGCCACACCTCTTAAGGAGCTATGAGTTTCATTATCCCACATTAATATGTCCTTGGTAAGCTGTCCTGATCAGTCATCTCAATCCATAAATTTTTGTTATTTCCTTTACAGCTAGCATTTTCCAAGATGCAATGGCTGCTAATGATAGATTAAAAGAAGTTAGTATCCAAAAAAAAAAGTCTATTTAAATTAAGTGAATACCAGTTCCTCCCGTGTATTTGGGTATTCCACATATAGAACTCTTGGTGAACATGCCCAGAAAACCATATTGCGCAATATTCTCTCAATATCAGATTGCTACCATATTCTTCCAAGGTCTAAGTACTCTTTTATATTATTAACATCAGTATTAGGTTTTGTATTAGGAATTGTCAGTAATGTGCAAGACACAGTAGAATCCAGTTTGTTCTGCTAAACTTATGAAGTGAGTACAAAGGAGAAATCCATAATTTAGTAATCATTTTAAGTCAGTGTAACTTAACAATATGCAAAAAAGTGTGTTTGTGTATATATACATGTATACATATACATACTTTATGTGTTATATGTACTTCACACAAATGAAATATGGTTTACGGTAAACATTTTTATAAAAATGTATTTGCTTATATTTGTGAGATATCTATGTATATGACTGATCTTTAGCTTGTACAATACTCCATAGGCACTTGAGAAGAAATTACATTTCATCTCTGTTTACAAATAGTCTTTTTGTAATTTATTTTTAAGGGGATTCCTGACAGATCTGAAACCTGAAACTTCATTCGAGATGCTGGTTCTGTAACTTTGATGCACATTTTCTCTCTGCACATTTTCTTCTTCATGTTATTGTTTGCTTTTGTTTCTTCACTGTAACATATATATATATGTATAAGGTTTTTAAAAATTAGTTTTAAAAATTAAATAGATACACATGCAAATCTATATCATGTATGTTTGTATATATATATTTAAACATATATGAATATGCATATGAATAGAGATATATCAATATCTTCCTAAACAAAAATCTCCTACTACTTACTTTAAATTTATTCAAGGAAACCTTCTATCTCATTTTTGGGAGAAAATAATTTTTATATAAAATCCAGTGTTTCTTTGTTTTTTCAAATGAAACGAGGAGAAGGGGAATTTGGAGATTTTCAGGTTTCATTAAATAGGAAAGGTTAGTATTAAGTAGTATCTCCTTTATATCTACAGCAAGTTTTCCCTAACTTTGGTGTTCCATGTCGCATGTTCCGTGTTCATGTTTGTGTGGCACTTAAAGATGTGCAATTAACTTTTCTCATTATTTTCTTCCAGCTCTTTTTTGTTTTTCTTTAAAGTTCTCTCAAAAGGCATTCCTTCCACAATATTTATCGAGCATGTTATGTCCAAGCTGTGGAAGAATTAAACTGCAAGTTCCCAAATGAACTGATAGTCTAGCTGAGAAAATAGAGCAAGTGCACATTCAGAAAACCACAGGAGAATTCTTCACAAAGCAGCACATGAGCAAAAGCAGATTAGCCGAGTACAAACCAAATGTGGACATTAAGAGGATGCTGAGTATCAGGTGGAATAAGGTTTAGCAGGAGCCCTTAGGGTCTGAGCAAATGATCGCTCGGATTTTTTTAGCTTCTTAGCTTCACTAATGTGTTTTATGTGGCTCCCACATCTGAAATTTCAAATATAAATGCTGTATCCTTCTCCTGAATAAGTTTATGTAAAAGCAAACAATCATTTCTGGACCTCATTAAGACAAGTGTTATATAACAGTTTTGTAAGCAGAGGATTGAGACTGTAGATTTTTGACAGCCTTTCCATTTTCACATTTTTAGCTCTAATGAGGTTCTTTTGTGTGCTAGGACGGCCTCCACAGGACAACTGAATGGATTCCAGACCAGCCTTAGTAATGCTAGGTCATTCATGCCCATCACAAAGTCTAGAGGTAAATATCAATTCTTGAGTTTATGGGGAAAAGGTGAAAGTATTTAGGCCTTTGCTTTGGCAAAGTTCATATTCAAGCTGAGAAAAGAAATCTAGTCAATTGTTCAAGGAATTAACTGGCCAGAGTTTTGAGATAGGGTACTTTTTCTTTAGTTTTTTTGGGGAGGCAATTGGGGTTAAGTGACTTGCCCAGGGTCACACAGCTAAAAGTATCTGAGGGCAGATTTGAACTCAAGCCCTGCTGATTCCAGGGCTGGAGCTCTATCTACTGCACCACCTAGCTGCCCCAGTACTTTTCCTTTAAAAGCTTTTTGGCATGTTAGAAGTGAAGAGTTTCCTGGGGATAGTTTTAGGGGTATTAATGGTTTTCCAGTATGGCAAACTATTACAAAATGGTACTTATATTTGTAACATGAAGATTTTATCTGCCATATTCAATCATTCCTTAAGTGTTGAACACTTAAAGTGATATTGTTAGATATAGTTTCAAGTATGGCCATTTAACAAAGACCAGAAGCTGTTTGTTATATCTAGCAAAAGCCAGTGGCCATGACTGAGAAGAAATGAAGTTATAGGGGATAATTTGTCAGAATTGTGTACCTAGCGTAGCTGTTAAGGGACTATTTAGTGGGATTCAATAAGAAAGTATGGAAGAATATATTATTTTTTTAATCGTCTCATGTAGTTACGAGGCCCAAATAATATACTGAATCCTGACCAACCTAAATAGCAGTGAATGCAAAGTCAAGAAACTTATTAAATAATATGCTTTGCATGCAATCTGACAGAAGCTGAGTTAGTGGAAGTTGAAGTAAATAGGTGGATCCCACTGTAGTGTCTTTGGCATCAAATGATATGATTTCATTTTCTGGCTCAATGATCTCCTTGAACTCTCTTTTGACTTCCCTAGGATTCCCAATCCTTTAGCATTAGAAACACCAATTTTAATATCAGCTGGTGATGCTTAGGCATTTTAATAGTTTATTAAAAATTCACTTTGGTTACATTAGTAACAGGCCACAAAAGAGGTCATAAGTATAGCTAAGTATAGGCCTACTTTTTGTTACAAAGTAGAAGTTTAGCATAACCACCAGGTCATTGTTTAAACTCACTAGAAAGAGGACTTTCCAACACTAATTACATCATAAAATTGTATCCAACTTTACCCAGAGACTGGAAATCCTGTCCATACATTGCTGATCTGAAATATGTTTGTAGGTCATCGCCTACATCACTTAGCTCCTTCAGTTGACTTAAAAAAAAAACAACATAGTCTTAATAAGATTGAGATTAATTTCTGGAATATTTAGCTAACTTCACATAAAGAAAAGCTGTTCCTTAACCTCTTACTCCACTTCTTAGCCTAGACAATTAGGTCTGAATTTTATGCCGTTGATCACAGAGAAGTTCTGGGTAAAAGACTGTGACTGTCCACACCACTCTTGCCTATTGAAAAACAACTAAAGCCCATGATTTGTTGATATGGCATCAGTCCCATCATATTAAATACAAAGGACCATACATTTTCCATGCATTTGCTCCTTACCAAGATATTAAGATTTTGTAAGTTCTAACAACAGACTGAGAAGCATATGGTATTGCAAGCTCAGGCAGGCATACTGAATTCTCTATGGGGAGGAGCACATAAATTCAGAAATCTTTGAAAGAAAGTGGGAATGCCTTTGACTTAAAGTAAATGGTGCTGACTTTTCTTCTCTTGTAGTCAGGCAGGGCACTTTCTGTGACCTCTGAAGTGGTGGTGGTTAAATAAAATAGCAGGAGACCAGCAAATTAGGCAACTGAAGTTTTTCTCATGCCGACTTGACAGTGTAAACTAGCATTAATGTGGGGTCTGAAGCCACACATGGTTAGAGCTAGCTTCCCTAACCTCTGGCCCTTGACCACTGTATAAACTTCTCCCATGCTGGAGCCAGATTTCTATAAGTCTTGTTAGTCTGTAGGTGGGGGAAGGGAATTAGCAGTCCCTTATAAAAGTTCTGTGATTGATTTCATTTGTGAGAACTCATGAGATGCGGCAATCTTCTTGCTAAATATTTGCTGCTTCAAGCTGTAGGTACAAATTAGCATATAACAACTTAAGAGCTTCCCATGGAGAAGCCACAGCCAGCGTATCAGTATTTTCCTGGGTGTGCATGTGCATGTGTTCCTGCTTTTGGAGGAAGTAAAGCCTCCACTGAGACAGCATGAGAAATAGGTTATGAAAAAGATACACAAAATAGATTATTTTAGTTAATTAACTCAGCTGGATGAAGGGAACACCCATGAGTACACTAACTAAGAATGCTCCAGTAGTTAATAAAACTGCCTTGTGGCAGAACTCAGCTAAACACTTATCCCACTAACAGCCATTGTTCTTCTCCCCAAGTGTAGTGTAAATTGTTCCAGCTCCTTGTCCAGTCAGAATTTTAAGCAGTGAAAAGAGCTGTTCAAATACTTGACCCAAATGGAATTCCTGTCTTCCTGGCCTCTGACCTGTAGATCTTCTGAATGGTTAAAGGTGTTCAGAGAAATCTGAATGGATTTTTCCTACAATTAACCTGTTAAAGTAAAGGAGTGGGTATAGATACGGGCCCTCTAAAGATTTCCTTGATCCAGTTAAGTAGGATTATTTTTCCCATTTTTCAGGATCTTTGGATGCTCCTCAGGTTATTTTCGCACGAGCCAAACCTTTACCCACCCCTCCTGGAGCTCTCGCCACGCTTATAGGACAAAGAAAGTCAAAGTCGGTGAAATAAGGGCCAGTTTAAGGTAATGGTAAGAGTAAGCTGAAATCTTGTGTCCTGTTTCTTGCTGGCCTTGCTCCATAGCACGAAGTCTTAATACTAAGAGGAGTGATCTAAGCGAAAATGAGGTTGAGACAGAAAGAAAGAAAGAAAGAAAGAAAGAAAGAAAGAAAGAAAGAAAGAAAGAAAGAAAGAAAGAAAGAAAGAAAGAAAGAAAGAAAGGAAGGAAGGAAGGAAGGAAGGAAGGAAGGAAGGAAGGAGGAAGGAAGGAAGGAAGGAAGGAAGGAAGGAAGGAAGGAAGGAAGGAAGGAAGGAAGGAAGGAAGGAAGGAAAAAGAAAAACAAAAAAAGAAAAACAGGAAAAGAAAGAAAGAAAGATTTAGATAATCCCAAAAACTGTGTTGGCCCCACAGCATTAGAATTCAGAGTACCTCTTTATACATGAGCACACCAGTAGGTGGCTCTGGCGCAGTGAGAAATCTCTCTGTTATAGAGTATGTCAGAGTCTCAGATTTTTCTAACTGAAATTGGAATTTTGGGACAAATAGGGACCAGAGATCACAGCTGGGTTTTAATATGTAAATGATAACTTGAATTTCTTGTATTTGTCTCCCCATATTAAGACTAGCAAGCTAATAGAAATATTCATTGCAAACATTTGAATAATTTATATTTTCTGAAAAAAACACTGTGTTATGAAAAAGAGAGAGGCTAGAGTTGGGCAAAGATAGACTCCAGCTTTAGCTAAACAAAATTAAATATACCATGAATGAGGAAGTGGATAGAAAGCTAGCTTGGGAAGCAGGAAGTTCTATGTTCAGGTACCCACCTCTTACAAAGATTAGCTGAGTAACCTTGGGCAAGTGGGTTTAGCCTCTCAGTGACTCTAGGCAACTCTCAGAGAGTATGAGTTGTGGAGATGCTGTTAGGCTTCAGTAAAGTTTCACCACCAGGGAGCTCCCTCACCAATGAAATCCCTGGTCCAGAACAAAACGGTTTTCTCCATTTTTATGGATCATCCTCTTTTGAGTCTTTCTAATGAAAATGATCCAGTTTTTGAGTTATTCAGAATTGTCATTTATGAGTTTTATGAGTTATGATGTATGAGCTGCAGGTAAAACTGCAGAAACTAAACTAAAGGAAAGCTCGTATGTTGAGAGAAAGGTCTACTGTAATGGACTATAGGGAAGCTAGTGCTATACTTAGCCAGAACTGTAACCAATATAATTTTCCTTGCTATAATCTTCAAAGGAATCTAGAAGAATCTATGAACCTAAATGGTTTAAAGATACATGGCCTTTCTCCTTTCCTATCTCCACTAATACATCCAAGTATCATTCTTAATTCTTAGAAAAATGTTTGCAAATTTATTTGATAGACACTTATCTTCAGAGTTCCCCAGAAAGGGAGATGTAAAAAAAAATTGTGTTGGCAACAACTTCATACCCCCTTCCCCACCACCCCCTAAATACTCTTCCCAGATTGAAAAGAAAGACTCAAATTCATGACTTGATCATGTGCTGGCATGCGCCAGGGGTACTCGGTTCAGAGCCACAGATTCTAATTTACAATAAATAGCTGAAAGAGAGACTAAACCTAATATTTAGCATTGGTCCTCTCGAGGAGTTTCATCAATGTCTACTAGAAACCTATCATTAACTAGAATCACTAAAAGTGAGCTCCAGAAGGCAGCCTATTTGTCAGCATTGAAATGTCCAACACAGCCCTGCTGAGCAGGACAAAAATAGACTGTGAATGATGCTGTATTTAATGGTTAGCTTAAGTGGCAGGACCACATGCCGAGCAGGTATGAACATGGAGTATGTCACAGCACACAGAAATGCAGCTTCAGATTTTATTTCATAACTGTGGGCTGTTGGGAAACAGTGATATGAACACCACCCTGGCAGATGGCAATCTGAAATGCGGTGCTTCCTATTAAGCAGAACTCTGCCTAGAGGTAAAGAAGCAGAGCTGTGGAATACAACAAACTCCTTATCAAGAGGGGCTACATCTTCATAGACATGTAGTGTGGAGGGGTTAGTGCTCAGGCAGCAGTTGTTTCAGCCCCATCTATACATGATGCCTATTAGAAGTACCATAGTTCCATATGGGGACAAAAATAATGATAATGGTCTCAATTCAGTCCCAAGGAATCAGGAAATCTTTGGATCGGATAGCTCAGAATGACCCAGGATGAATTAATATATAGTTCATAAGATCATAGATTAAGAGCTCAAAGGACCTTAGAAGCCATCAGATCTTTCCCCCTCATTTTCCAGAAGAGGGAACCAAGGCCAACAGAGGTTAAATGACTTGCCAGGGGCACACAACTAGTGACTTCCTGAATTGAGATTCAAATTCAGGTCTTCCTGACCCCAAGTCTGATGCCCATTATACTACATAATCTCGCAGGTTGCTTCATTATGTTCTATTTTGAATAAACCAACCTCTTCTTAATGGAACTTTGCCCCATACTTAGATTACATCCAGAGAATGTATAGACCTCCTTGTATCTGTAGAATACATTTCTTAAAGAAAGTCTTCTCTGATCCTCCCTAATTTGTAACGACCTTCCCCTTCCCCTCTCCAGGACTTTGCCTCCCATTTTATTTGCACTTTTCTACTGTGCTTGTCCTATATAATTTTATGGAGATTTTTATATATGGCATATTCTTCACCAAAACTGTAAGCCTTGAGAAGACATGGGTCAGGTGTTACAAAAACTCTGCCTCTCATACAGTCTAATGTAATGTTCTTCACACAGAAGGCACTTAAAAAGTGTTGGTTTAATTTTTTTTATGATTGAGTTTTGCTAATAGACCTGGTCCCTACAGACCTGACTGCTATATTTGACACTACTGACCAGTTAGGGGATGTGATGTGGATGATCAGACAGAGAAGGAGATTGAGAAGGAGCAGTCGGACAGGTAGTAAGTAAACCAGGAGACAGCAGCATCAATGAAAACACAAGTAGGAGAGAGTGGTCAGAGACTGGAGGGAAAGAGAAGGTTTTGAGGTGTCTTAGAGAAGGGCAGAAGAGAAAGCTCCAGATGAATGGTCTCTATTGAATCAGTAAAAGATGAGTCTTAAGTCTTGGGTCCAGAGGGAAGGGCATAGGGATTGTATAAGAGACTTGAGAAGAGCAGAGAAGATTGAGAATAGCTTCTATGGGGGAAAGAGAATCCAGGGGGAGTAAAAGAGTTGAAAAAGTTGAATCTCCTGAAGTGGTCACACTGTTCAAAATTATCAATATGAACTTGCTTTAGTAGACTGCCTCACTACCTTTGATCCCAGGCACTCATTTTACATAAGACCCAGCTGGAATCTGGAAAATGTAACTGGATAATCACCATAAATTAGGGAACAGCCCTGAACCAGGAAGACTTGTCAACTAGGAAAGGCTGGAGGTTTCACACTGTCTGCCTAAAAAGTGACAAACTGTAGAGATAAGGTCATAAGCAACAGAACTGAAGAGACTTCTGCAAATCCTAGCTCAAAGTTATCTCCCTTTTTCTAAAAGAGCACAGTAGCATGCCAACTGAAATAGCGTAGTTAACACCCAACTGAGCCGGAGTCTGTGGGTGATCATGCAGCTGATCATGAAGAGACAGGCTAATGAGTCCAGTGGATTGACCTGTCCCTATAAGGAGCCAGTCTGTCAGTCAATACCTTGTCTATCCCACCCTGAGTGAATTGACCCATCCAAAAGATATAGTGTGGCCTGTGGCAGGCAAACCCAGCCAAGCCTTCTATCCAACTGAGATGCCCTTTGGTGAGCCAACTTAATCTAGCAATGGAGTAACTCATTCATCACCAACACTGATGCCTCATTCTGCAGTGAATTCTGTGAGGACCTACTGAAGAAAGAAAAGGACATTGAAACCCTGCTTTTTTTTTTCAGTTATGAGTTGCCTTGGTCACATTTGGTCCCAACATGTGTTCCTCATTACTATTGTATTTTGTTTATGCCCTATCCCTGCTACCAGCTCTGTGTATTTGTGGGAAAATGTACCCCAGGTTTTGGGGAAAATACTTTGTAACTATTATTCTTGCCAAATATGCTTTCTAAGAGTTAAGAGAGTTTGTAGGCTGACTGGCCCAGAAGTAGTCACCCACAGGGTTAACCATCAGGACCTACAGCTGCCCCTGTGGAGAGTAAGCCTACTATTATGAGTGCAGGTTGGGGGAGTGATCCCCCAAAGGGCTGCTACTGAATATTCATATATTGGTGTACATGATCCTTAATGTCTTATAATTCCACAACCCTGAAAATGTCATCTCATATATCAGAACAAGGAGAGAGATTAAGGAGAATGGGACAGATTTCTTAATTTGAATTTCTTTATACATACTCATCTGTCCTATGCTGTAGTATTCCTGGTTACAGCCATAGATATAAAAAGATAAGGAAGGGACTTTCCTGACTTGAAACCTGAATCCATGTTACCTAAGCATCTGATACTGAGCTGGAATGTCCCTTTAGCTCTATCAGTGAAATATAGTGTTCAGGGTAGACTGTTGAGGGTGATAATAGACTAGGATGCTAATCAGGTTGGGAAATGGTAAGGTGAGGATAGGATACAGTCAGTATGACAGTTTTGTTTTGTCTAGAGAAAAAAATACCTCTTTGGTGGCAGAAGTCACTCCTAATTAACTTCTTTTGTAGGGGAGGACATTTATTTTACCCTATCTTATTTTTGCATTCCCTATAATTTGGGATGTGTACAAAGTATACATCAAGAGATGCCAGAACTTCTTAAGGAAAGCTGCTACTTACATTGTTGATAACTGAGCTTCTATTTTAATTATTGAATTATTAATCATTTTTGATCCTCTGTATTAGGATCTGGGATTTTAAAGCCCAGTTTTTGTTCTTTTGATGTGTGTCCCCTTTACATCTGTTAATACTCATCTGTTGTTAATTCCCTCTATTCTTCAGCACAAATTTTGTGATCCAATCAGACAAATCTCCTTACTCATCCCTTGATATGACATGTTCCCTCTCCCCTTCCTTTTTGCTCATTCTGTTACTCTGATCTGTAATGTCCTCTGATTTTCCCAAGGCCCACCTTGAAGACTTGTCCAGCCTTGCAGTCTGTACCATATAATTTAGCACATATTTCTTCTCTGACTTTTTCCTTTGTATATATCTTGTCTTTTATTTTAAAATTTCTTTTCATTTAACAAGCATTTATTTTGTATAACCAGAGTATCCAGTACAGTGCAAAACACATATTCAGTACACAGTGAATTGTTTGATTGATAATGGCCTCAGTCTCTGATGCCTTAGAAATATAGTCACTGTATAGAGATCAGATTTCAGGACTAAAAGATACTTTAGTATTCTCTCCCCCTGCCTTCAGGGAGCAATCTACATAAACCCTCCCAGAGAGATGAAAGGTTATATTTTTTTAAAGCAACTGGTGTCAGAGATACCAGCGCTTTTCTCAGCTTGTTCTATTTCTTAATAAGTTTCAGAGTGAGGAAATTATTTCTTATAATGAATCCATTATAGCTAACCTCCCTTGAAGCTAAATTTATCTATTTCTTTCTTCAGTTTTAAAGTGGTTATATCTTCAAAGTAGAGGCCATTCAGCCACCATATTTGATAACAAACTCTTATGCATACTGAATATTCACCATAATGCACTATTGTCATATAGAATTTAGTTTAGTGGGAGTTTCATTTTGGATACTATCCAAGGGAATTACAAATTAATGAAAGGACTTTATCATTTAAAGTGGTCCCAGGACACAGACCTAAAGAACAGCATTACACTGAAGAACTTCTGGATTTAAAATGCCATAATCCTTTACCTTTTTCTTTTCTTATACTTTAAAACTTCAAAGATCCACAATTCTGTCATTGTTTAGTATTTCTTCCAGTATTTTTATGCCTTTTTTATCAAGTGGTTAATTCTCTTTTCATTATTTTCTTGCATTGCTCTCATTTCTTTCACCAATTTTTCCTCTATTACTCTTATTTGATTTTTAAAATTATCTTTTTGCTTTTTAAAAATCTTTCTTTAGCTCTTCTAGGAATTATTGTTGGGCATATGTCCAATCTGCATTTTTGTTTGAGGTTTTGCTTATAAATGTGTTCAGGTCATTGTTTTCTGAATATGTGTCATAAACTTTCCTGTCACCATAGTATTTTTTATGATCTGGTTCTTTTTTTTGGTGTTTGCTCGGTTTTTTTCTTCCTATTTGTTATCTTTGAACTTTATGTTAGAATTGGTTTCTGCTCTGGGGGAGGAGGGGTTGACTGACCTGAGCTTCAGACTTTTATGTCCTGCTGTTTTCACACCTAGGTCTAGGGTTCAGTAAGTTTTCAGTGCTTTCAGAATGGTACGATCCTGGGTTTGGTCTGGTCACTGACTTCCTGGTCTGTACTCTGGTCCTTACCCAGTTAGGACCCCTGTTCCCTTGTGATTGAAGTTAATCCTCTCTGCCCTGGAACTGGATACTGAGCAACAGAGCTGCCAGATTTCAATTGATCCTTCACCCAGTGCTAGCTCAGGGGTCTCCCTGGAATCTCTTTCTGACCAGGTCTTCATTCTCCTTACATTGAACATTGGGCATTCCTGGCACTACCACCAACGTTGCTGCCACCCCTGCTCCTGCTGCAGCTGCTACTGCCACTTCTGCTGCTGCCACCTCTAAGGCCCACAGCTGCCCCGTGCTACAAGCCACCTTTATCTACAAACCTTTCTTTCTATCCTCCTAAGTTACCCTAAGCTGGACAAATGACTCAGTGTAACTTTTTGTTAGTTAACCTGCTCAGAATTCTGTTTGATGCTTTTCGTTTGGCTTTTGGGAGGGGGGAAGGCAGGGCAATTGTGGATAAGTAACTTACCTAAGATCACATGGCTAGTAAGTGTTAAGCGTCTGAGGCGGGACTTGAACGCAGGTCCTCCTGACACCCAGCCCCGTTGCTCTATTCCCTTGTGCCCCTTGATGAACTTTTTAAAGTTGTTTGGAGGCGTCCATTGGGACAGCTCAGCAGAACTGCTGACTTGACTTTGTCACCTCAGCTCCACCCTTGTAGTATTCCTTCTACTAGTATAGATTATCAACCCCACCCATCGAATAATTTGATCAACATTTCTGTCTAAAATAAGTTTTACCAGGGCAGAGCCAAGATGGCAGCGTAGAAGCAGCAAAGTTTTGCAGCTCCCACATAGCCACCCTAAATACCCATAAAATATGACTCTAAACAAATTTTAGGGCTCCCAAACTCACAAAAAATACAGAAAACACATCTCTCGCTGAAGGCAGCTCGGCAGGAGGGGCTCATTGCAGAAGGCTGGGAGCCGAGGCTGGCCCAGCCCGAAACCTAAACCATGGACAGGCCCCAGGGCAGTCAGGAGGAGCCGAGCCGCAGCTTGAGGCTACCAGAGAGCAGATCTGCAGCACCTGGAGCAATCTCCACATTTATCAAGCCAGGAAACATAAGGCTTAGAGAAAGGTCAATGGAATTCAAGCTTTCAGGCTAAATTTGGGGGAGGAAAAGCAGTTTGGCCGAACTGCCCCCAGGGCAAGAAAGCAGTGGGGGAAGTGGCAGGATCTGTTGCAACCAGCAACTACCTCCACTGGGCTGCTTCAGAGCTCCTGGCCTGCCAATTGCAGGGGGGCCGAGACGATTGATCAGGGCCATGGCCTCTTGCATTGAGCGGCCTGGATCCAGATCGTGGTCTTGGGTGGTGGTCCTGGGGTGTGCTTTCAGCAAGCCAAAGCTGGTA
>CM053598.1:188547624-188625933 GCA_028646575.1 Pseudocheirus occidentalis
AGAGACAGAGACAGAGAGAAGGAGAAAAGAGTATTTAGTCAATCAATCAGCTTTCATTAAACACCTGACATGTGCCAGGCATTGTATTAAGCTGAAGATGCTAAAAGAAGCAAAAGATAGTCCCTGTCTTCAAGGAATTCACCAACTCAAAGTGCAGAGATAAATAAATAAACATATATGCAAACAAGTTTTATATAGGATAAACAGGACATCGTAACAGAGGAAGACATTAGAATGAAGAAGCATAATAATTAAGAATGTATTTTTTTTGGAGAGGGGAAGGCAAGGCAGTTGGGGTTAAGTGACTTGCCCAAGGTCACACAGCTAGTAAATGTTAAGTGTGTGAGGCCAGATTTGAACTCAGATCCCCCTGGCTCCAGGGCCAGTGTTCTATTCACTGTGCCATCTAGCTGCCCCTAAAATTAAAGAATGTAGAAGGTGGGACATGGAGCAGTTGTTCTTCAGTTGTGCCCAACACTTCATGATCCCACAGACCACAGCATGTCAATACTGTCCATGGGATTTTCTTGGCAAAGATTCTGGAGGGTTTGCTGTTTCCTTCTTCAGTGGATTAAGGCAAACAGAACTTAAGTGACTTGCTCAGGGTCACACAGCTACAGAATGTCTGAGGTCACATTTAAATTCAGGTCTTCCTGACTCCAGGCCCATTGTTCTATCTACTGAGTCACCTAGCTGCCTCCATAAGGAACAGTATCTGTCTCTAAACAAAGTAAAGACTTTATAGGGTCATAAATCCAGAGCTGAGAGGGGCATCAGAGGTCTGGCTCAGATCCTTCATTTGAGAGGTGAAAAAACTAATGATAGAGAAGTCATTCCGTTGACCAATGGCTGAAAAGTCATGATTCAAACTTAGATCCTCTGACTTCCAGGTCTGTTTCGCTCCCTGCTGCTTTACAGACTTTTGGCCAAAGTTAAATAAGTAAAAATGAATCAGCTGATTTTGTAAGAAACAGAAGAGTGGCAGCTGGGTAGTACAGTGAATAGAGCAACGGTCCTGGAGTCAGGAGGACCTGAGTTCAAATACAGCCTCAGTCACTTGACACACAGTAGCCATGTGACCTTGGGCAAGTCACTTAACCCCAATTTCCCTGCCTTTACTCTCCAAAAAGACAAAAAAAGAAACAAAAGAGAACAAAAGCAGATTCAGGAAAAGAATAAACAGATCCAGAGGAGGCACACATATAATCAGTGTATACTGATGCCAGACTGGCTGTGTGTGTGTGTGTGTGTGTGTGTGTGTGTGTGTGTGTGTGTGTGTGTAGAGCAGCAACCGAGGAAGGTATGGCCGCAAATGCAGAGATCTTCATATTACAGGCACTAGAGGAGACACAGAGGAGATTTGTTCAGTTGTTTCAGTTGTGTCCTACTCTCTGTGACCCTGTTTGAGGGTTTCTTGGCAAAGACATTGGAAGGGTTTGCCATTTCCTTCTCCAGTTCATTTTTACAGGTGAGGAAGCTGAGGCAAACAGAGTTAAGTGACCTGCCCAGGGTCACAAGCTAGTAAGTGTCTCAGGAAGATAATTCTTCCTGACCACAGGTCCAGCGCGCTGTCCATTGCACCATCTAGGTAGTCTCCAAGTAAAACAATGGACAGCCGGCCCCAGGAGAGGCCAAGGTACCAGCAGAAGTAGAACAGATGCTAGACAATGACCCTGATGCTAAGAGAGGGATGGAATGGTACCCAGCAGATGTTCCACAGGCCCAACAGTAGGTTAGCACGGAGCAGACATAAAATAAACCCTGAACAAGTAGCAATGCAGAATGCTCCTCAGGAGACCCCTAGTCCACACCCAGGAGGGGGCAGATGCTAAACAGTATCCCGGCCCTCTGCAGTAATGCCTTGCAGGTGCAAATGCAGCAGGAGCAGCCAGTCCACAGCTGCAGAGGTGACACTGAGGCTGACCAGGCATGGCGGCCAATCAGGTGCGAAGCAGCCCCAGATGGAAACACACACACACACACACGCATGTGCACAGACACACACAATAAACACACATGCACACACACATGCACACAAACACACATACATATATATATATACATACAAACACACACAACACACACACATGGTACTCACTAATTATAAAGAAATCCAACAGATAGAGATGAGGCAAAACCAAAAGCAGGATGGATGGTGAACATGGGGCCAGATACTGGTCACTTAGGGCCAGGAGATAGACAATTCCCTCTTCCCCCTCCTCTCTTCGCCTTAATACAGAACAGAGGTGACATGGCAACGGTCCCTGCCAGAGGCTTCCAGGTTCTGCAGAGAGCAGGCACCAGGCCCTTGATGCCAGAGTTACTGTAGGAGGAATGATGAAGTCATGTCTCACTCCCTACATTCCTTCTCTCCCAGTCACCTTCTTTGTCCAGTAGACTTTTGCAGGAAAGGGGCAGCAGGAGCAGGGGTGAGAAGATAGAGGGTACATTCCAGTCCTCTTCTCTTGGATGTAATGATGCATGCGAAAGTCATGGCAGCCTCATGGAGCCAACATGACAAATAGTGAGTTGGGGAGCAGGGGCGATATGGCAAAGCAGAGTAAGGGGGAAAAATGTGTGTTTGGATCAGGTACAAAAGAGAAGCTTTCTGCCAAAGCTAGTGCATTCTTCCCACCTTCTTGGACCTGGGAAGCGATGGGGTAGATGGCAATGCACCAAAAAGTGGAAATTAGAGTAGATCCAGCTGCTGATCTGCTTTTATCTGTAGCTGAAGAAACAGGAGAGAAGGAGCAAAAGCAGATGACTGACAGTTGTGAGAAGAATGTTAGGGAAGACACTCTTTTTTTGCCTAAATAGTATTTTTTTCCCCAATTACATATAAAGATAGTTTTCAACATTCATTTTTATAAGATTTTGAGTTTCAAAATTTTTTCTCCCTTCCTCCCATCCCCCCTCCCCAAGGCAGCAAGCAATTTGATAATAGGTTATACATGTGCAGTCATGTAAATATATTTCCACATTAGTCGCGTTATGAAAGAAGAAACAGAACAAAAGGGAAAACCCACAAAAACCAAAAAACACTAAAAAGTGAAAATAGTATGGTATGCTTTTATCAGCATTCAGACTCCATAGTTCTTTTTCTGGATGTGGATGGCACTTTCCATCTCGAGTCTTTTGGAATTGTCTTAGATCACCACATTGCTGAGAAGAGATGAATGTATCACACTTGATCATCACACACAGTTGCTGTTACTGTGTACAATGTTCTCCTGGTTCTTCTCTCTTCACTCAGCATCAGTTCAAGTAAGTCTTTCTAGGTTTTTCTGAAGTCTGCCTGCTCACCATTTCTTATAGCAGAGTAGTAGTATTCTACTAAATTCAAATACAACTTGTTCAGCCATTCCACAATTGTTGGGCATCCCCTCAATTTCCAATTTTTGCCACCACAAAAATAGCTGCTGAAAATAATTTTGTACATGTGGGCCCTTTTCCCTTTTTTATGATCTCTTTGGGATACAGACCTAGGAGTCGAATTGCTGGATGAAAAGATGTACATAGACATTTTTAATAGGGCATCTACCATAGGATAGCTGAAAATTCTGAAAAAACTGAGAATTACATATTACATATAGTGACAGGAAAGGATGATACCACTTCTAGTGAGAATCCTAGACTCTCAGAGTTGTGAGAACCTCAGAATTTATCTAAGTCAACTAACCCTGAACAGGAATATTTTCTATAAGAGCCATTACAAGTCTCTGCCCCCTCCTGTTTTCAGTCTTTGGGATCTTATCCAAGTGCATGTTTGAGACATTGGAGTGTGAAAGAAAGAGAGGAAGGAAGCAAGGAAGAAGGAAAAAGGAAGGGAGGAAAAGAAGGAAGGAAAGAGAAGAAAAAAGGAAGAGGAAAGGAAGGAATGATGGAGAAGGGAAGAAAGGAAAGAAGGAAGGATGAAGGGAACAAGAAGGAGGGAAGAAGAAAAGGAGGAAGAGAGGGAGAGAAGGAGGAAGAGAGGGAAAGAGAGAAAATAGGGGAGGAAGGGAGGAAGGAAAGGAAGGAAAGAGGAAAAAAGGAAGGAAAATAGTAAGGAGAAGGAGAGAGGGAGGAGGAGAAGAAGGAAGGAGGGAAGGAAGGAAGGAAGGAAGGAAGGAGGGAAGGAAGGAAGGAAGGAGGGAGGGAGGGAGGGAGGGAGGAAAAGAAGAGGGAAGGAAGGAAGGGAGGAAAAGAAGAGGGAATGAAGGAATAAAATTTGTAAGTGCTTTGCTTTCTCATCACTGCCCATTTTGGTGCTTCAGACTGCCACAAACTCTTTCTCTCTCTCATTCAAAGCTAAACAAGGGACTTTCTTTACTTTTTTTTACATGAAGGATCCTACCCTTCCCCCATCCCAGGTGATTGTAGATGATTAGATAGACTTGTCCTGCCAGAAGAGACATGTGTCAGCTGAGAAGATGTCTTTTATATTGGTCCTTAGCTCTACAGATGGGAACTCGGAACAGTATGCTCAGATTTCTTCACCATTTTTAGACTGTGGGAAAGGACATGCCCCTTTCCTGGTTTCTTTGCAATACTCATTATAATTCCTGTATACATGTTTAATGCCTGTGGTGGTGGTGGAGGAAATCATATTTCTGATTTATAAATATCTGTATTTGGCAAAGACTACTGATGCTTATAACATTAGATTATATGAAGACATTCTGCAATTAGGAAACATCTGAACAGAGAATCTGAGATTCATTCACTCTTATCCAATAAGCACATAAATGTTTACTATATGGAGATTCTTATAGGACTGGAGATTCAAAGGCAAAAATGAAATAGTTCCTAACTTTTAGCAAGCTTAGATTCTCTTGGCGGAGAGGGAACAACAAATACATAGAAAATTGAATACAAAATATGTACAATGTACCTCATGGGGTCACTAGCAACTGGGGGAATCTGGGTAGATTTAATAAAGGAGTGATAATTGAGCTAGTTTTTGAAGGAATCTAAGGGAATTTTCAAGGTGGAATTGACAAGAGAGTATGTTACAGACCCGGAATATGGCCTCTGCAAGGGCACAGAGATGGGATGTGTGGAAGGTCCTGCATGCTACAGGCATCAGAATAGACAGAGGAGAGGGTCTCCAAGGAAACAGTGGACAATGGCCCCAGGAGAGGCCAAAGTTCCATTAGCAGTAACAGGCAGGCTAATCTGGAAGGCCTGAAGGAGAATGATGGGCCAAAAGCTGGGAAGGGTAAGCTGTTGTGAAGGCAAAGGGATAAGTATTTTTTCCTAGAGGTAAGGTGGAGCTGTAGGGTAATGAGTGATGTGGTCTGACTGTCTTTCAGTTTGATAGCTGTGGGGAGGATTGATGGGAGAGGGTAGAAACTGGAAGCCAGGAAACCAATTTGGAGGCTGCTCCAATAATCTGAGAAAGAGCTGATGAGGTCCTGGACTGCGATAGAGACTTTGTGAGTAAAGAGAAAGGAATGGATGGGAAATATATTATGGAGGTAGAAACCACAAGACTTGGCAAGTGATTGGAGTGAAGGGGAGGGAAGAGAACAGGCTGACTCCGAGGTTGTGAATGTGAGAGACTGGAAGAAGGATGGTGAGCATTGTCAACAGAAATAGGGAAGTTAGGGACCGAAGGAAAAATTAGGGGAAAAACCACCTGGAGATAGCCAGCAGGCAATTGCTGAGGTCAGGGTGTAGCTCAGCAGAGACACAAGCTGTGTGAGAGTTGAACCTATGAAGACGAGATCAATGAGAGAGAGAGAGAGAGAGAGAGAGAGAGAGAGAGAGAGAGAGAGAGAGAGGGAGAAGGGAGAAGGGAGAAGGGAGAAAGGGGGAGGAAGAGAGAGTAACAGGGAGAAAGAACAAGAAAAGTGAGAAAGCGGGAATAGGTAAGGGGGAGACAGACAGATAGAGCTAGGTAGTGCTTTACAAATATGATGTCATCCCCATTTTACAGATGAAGACATCGAGGCAAGTGGCTTGCCCAGGATCACACTGCTAGTGTCTGAGGTCAGATTTGAACTTAGGTCTGTCCTAACTGTAACATCTGTGTTCCCTATTCACTTCATTGTACCATTCATCCATGTCAAGTAAATGCAAAATACGAATAAAGAGTAATACACAGATAGTGAGTGATTCAGCAGCCCTGTCTACCATTTCTTTCTCCGCACGAGCATGGCATTCTTCTGAGCAGGTGACTTGAATTCTGGAGAGGCAGCCAGCTGCTCTCCTACCATCACCTTTCTTATGTTGAATATTAGCTCCCCATTGGTCATTTCCAGTGTGAAGGTCATTCTCCCTCAAAGAGAAAGCAAGAAACAAGGTAAAAATTGAGAAACTTTGCCTCCTTTCTGCTGGCAGTTACTCTTGTCTCATCCACCCCAAGCAAAGGAGAAGAGGGGAGAAGAAAAAAGGATGACTTCAGAGTTACCAAGCTGGGAGAAATGGGGAAGTTTGGAGGAGTGTCAGGGAAAGGGGGAGGAGGGAAGATCATGAATCCTGTTTTAGACCAGGGAGTTTGAAATGTCTATGGGGTGTGTGCACACACACATAAGCACATATACATACAAACATCATATCCAGAAGATGGTTAACAACGTATGACTGGATTTAAGGAGATATTCAGATCAGATTCATCAATTTGGGAGTCATTTATATATTTATGTAGGTCATATATTATAATAATAAAACAATAATGGAGCCCTTGAGAGCCAATGAGATCTCCAAGGAAGTTTGTAGAGAGAGCAGAGAAGGCTACAGAGAGAGCGCAGAGAATACTGATTCCAACTAGTGCCCTTCTTAGATGCCAGGGGAGGCGTGGTACAAGACGTGTTAGGCTCAGAGTCTGCCAGACATGGGTTCAGATCCTACATCAGACATTTCCTAGTTCTGTGACCAGGTGCAAGCCCCTTAGCTTCCCTGAATCTATTTCTTTGACTATGAAATGGGTATAATAATAGCATCTGCCCCACGAGGTTGTGAGAAGTAAGAATGTTGGAAATGCTTTGCAAATCTTAAAAACACTATATAAATGTGAGCTTGTATAACTTTTTCACCGTATATAATTTTTTGCCGCTTTTGGATATCTGACGGAAAACTAGCGATGATTGTCATTTAGAATTTACATATTGTTTATATCAGCCGAGCATTTCCACATTATTTACTTGCTGTGGTTCCAAATCCACTGGGTCCCATATTTCTCTTTCTTTAGCGTTAGACCCCTTAGATAATATAATATAGAATAATATATCATATATCACATGTAACATATAATATATAATTTATTATAATACAATATGATTGTATTACATATAATAATAAATATAATTACATAATAATAAGTAAACAGTTGTATAATGTTTGCATGTGCTACACACCGTGCTAAGAACTTTACAATTATTAGCTCATTTGATCATCACAATGGCCTTGTGAGGTAGATGCTATTATTGTCCCCATTTTGCAGATGAGGGAACTGAGGCAAACAGAAGTAAGGAGACTTGCTTGAGGTTATACAGCTATTAACTGTCTGAGACAGGATTTGAATTCAGGTCTTCCTGACTCCAGGCCTGGGGCTCTCACACCACTTAGTTGCTTTGCACATTATAACAGCACATTCTGTACTTGCTCTTCCAGAGTAATTCTTAGCCTTGGCAAACCCCAGACTTATTGCTCTGGTTCTGTGTCCCAGACACACCATTATGAGGCTGAATATTATGGGGAAATATCATGATGCAGGGGAAAGACTTGGAGTCACAAGCCCTAGGTTTGAATCCTGTCTCTATCAAATGTGGGACTGAGATCAATTCACTTAATCAAAGAGTTCTTATGTGTAAAGAGAAGGGATTGGCCTAGGTCTCCTCTGAGGTCATTCCCAGCTTTAAATGCATGCTCCTTGACTAAGGAAACATGAATATACGTGACTCACATCAGTGATAGGAATAATGGCTTACCCTCATAAAACCCCTTAAGGTTTCTGAAATGGTTTACATACAGGGCATCTCCAAAGTCTTAGTGCAAATTTGAAGCTTTAATAGCTTGAAAAACTTGTGCACAGATTTTTAGGGCCACTCTATCATCTCCTTGTCTCAATACACAAGTATAAAAACATTGATAATTTGACCTAAAGTGATTACAACCTATACTCGGCATGATTTTTCTTTCAATGTGAATTGAAATCCTGATTTCATTATCCTCTCAACATTTATACATTCGTTTTTCTTAATATCTGGTTCATTGATTTGGGGGTAGGGGGGTTGGTTCATTGATTTTTAAAGGACCAATGTGAGAATTACCAAATGGAAATTTCCAGACATATACATCTTTTCTTGAAGGTTTATTGGGGTTATTGCAAAGGTCAAATGAGGTAATATTTGTAAAGCACTTAGTACTGGCACATAGTAGATGCTTTGAATGGCACCTATGATTATTTGCTGCTTTAGTTCTTTTAAAAAAGTTAAAACAAAAATAATTTCTATGGGGCAGCTAAGTGGAGTGGAGCACTGGCCCTGGAGTCAGGAGGACCTGGGTTCAAATCCCAGCCTCAGACACTTAACACTTACTAGTTGTGTGACCTTGGGCAAGTCAACCCCAATTGCCCTGCCCTTCCCCCTCCAAAAAAAAGGAAAAAATAATTTTTTTATTGATATAACACACTCATTTACTCATTGCCAGTTCTTTCTCTAGTAAATCACAACAACTACCATACTACCACCATCACCCTCAGAATTATTCAATAAGATTATGGAACCATTGGCAGGATGGTACAGTGGACCAAACACTGAATTTGTAGTCAGAAGTTGTTCAGTTGTTTTCAGTGGTGTCCAACTCTTTCTGACTCCATTTAGGGTTTTCTTGGCAAAGATACTGAAGTGGCTTGCCATTTCCTTCTCTAGTTCATCTTACAGAGAAAGAAACTGAGGCAAACAGGGTTAAGTGACTCCCCCAGGGCCACACAGCTAGTAAGTGCCTGAGGCCCGATTTGAACTTAGGAAGATGAATCTTCTTGACTCCCGGCCAGGTGCTCGATCCATTTCACCACCTAGATGCCCATAGTCTGAAAACCTGGGTTCAATGACAGGCTCTGCCGTCTGTGTGACACTGCCCACATCACCCTCTGTGAACCTCCTGTCTGAAAGGAGGGGGCTGGACCAGATGGCCTGCGAAGGGGCCTTCCAGCTCTCAGTGATGATCCTAGGCTCCCTCTGTGTGGGATCTGTGTCCCTGAGTTTCAATGTCATTTCTGAGTCCTGAATGGTCTGTACAGAAGGGCAGCCAGGTGGCACAGTGAATAGAGAGCCAGGCCTGGAATCAGGAAGAGGCATCTTCCTGAGTTCAAATCTGGCCTTGGATGCTTGCTGGGCTTTGCCAAGAAAACCCCAAATGTGGTCACGAAAAGAGCCGGGCACAACTGAAGCAACCAGACAACAACTCTTCCTGATGCTTGTGTCTTGTATTGTTAATGCCGTGTAGACATATAGAATGTAAATTTCCATCTCTCATTCCCAGCTTATAATAGTCACTAAATGCTTGTTGATCCATTGAGGTGAAAAATGAAATCAGAACAAAAAAGATTCGTTGCCATTTCCCCCCCTCTCAGCTAGAGGAGTATGGGAAAAGACAACTAGGTGGTATGGTATGTAGAATGCTGGGTGTGAAGTTAGGAAGACCTGAGTTCAATTCCAGTCTCAGACACTTACTAGCTGTGTGACTTTGGGCAAGTCACTTTAACTCTGCTTGCCTCAGTTTCCTCAACTGCAAAATGGGTATCATACCTACCTCCTGGGGTTATTGTGGAGATCAAGGGAGATAATATTTGTAAGGCCTCATCACCGGCGCACAGTAGGTACTATGAATGGCAGCTATTATTATTGGCTGCTTTAACTCTCTTAAAATTAAAAGTAAAATAATTTTATTGATATCTTTTGGGCTTTTTTATCACATGTATCTGTATCTCTCCCAGAGAGATATCTCTCCCTTATATCCAAGAGTAAAACTAGAGGGGAAAAATAATTCAGCAAGACTAATTGGTCTATTGAAAAAGACTGATGCATAAGCAACGCATCACTTCTGCAAAGCAGAGATGGGATATATTTTACATCTCTTCTTTGGGGTCAAGTTTGGTCACGATTGTTTCTGCTGTTTTAATTCTTTTTTGAGACCCAGAGTGTCTCTTAATGAAAACCTAATGGATGAGAACAGAAAAAAAAGATGCTGGGAGAAAGGATCCAAATCCTGTCTTTAAAAGGAATAGGACTGTGGTGGTGGGGAAGAAGAGGGAATAAATATTTATTAAATGCCTACTAAGTATCAGGCAGTATGCTAAGCACAGTACATTTGAACCTCACACCCCTTGAAAGTAGGTGCTACTATTATCCCAAATTACTTGCCGTTGTTCATCCTTCATTCCAGAAGAGGACCAATGACATAAATCACCCTGTGATGTCTTAACTTGTAAGTGAATTGGATTTAAGTGAGGCAGAGCTTTGCAAAGTCATGAGCCCCACTCTCTCCTCCAGAATTATCTGAATCCAGCGGCAAGACAGAGGTTGAGATGACTGGAGATGGCCTGGATGCACTGGGAGATCTCGTCCTTTTTGAGCTAAAGTCTTTCCCAGGTCTCAGTTTGTCTGAGGCAACACCCATTCAGTAGTTTAAGGCTAAGTAAGAAGTGAGGTAAGAGATGGTCTACTTTGCCTTCACAAAAGAATCAGTCAGGGAGGGGAAGACCTTCAGTTTCCCTATCCCCAATTTCCTGAAGAAGAAGCTAAGACATTGTGTTAAGTGATTTGCCCAGAGTCACACAGCCAGCATGTGTCTGAAGTCAGCTCTAAACCCGGGCCTTCCTGACCCCAGGCCCAGCACTCTATCCACTGAGCCACAAGCTGCCTCCAGCAGAGTTTACTATAGCCCTGTCTGTGACAGGGTGGTTGTGTAGAAAGAGCATTGAACTTGCACATCGCATCTCCAAGACTCCATGCTAATGGCTTGTGTGCCTTGGGTGTCCAGCTCTACCACTTACTAGGTCTATAACCTTAGGTGAGTTGCTTAAACACTGAGTCTTACTTTCCTTACCCACATAATGGGTATAATGCTGCTTCCACTCTGTATGTCCCAGGGTTGTTGGGGAAGAGTCACATTTTAAACCAGAAAGTGCTTAGTAAACTAGTTATGATTGGAAGGTCCTTGAAGAAATGGCAACCTGTTGGCAAGCTAATCCCAGGTAAATGGGAGTCATTAACAAAAGGACTTGAGGGGCAGCTAAGTGGTGCAGTGAATAGAGCACCGGCCCCGCAGTCAGGAGGACCTGAGTTCAAATCAGGCTTCAGACGCTTAACTCAAACTTGAAAGTCCTTTTCTATACAATCAGAGCCCTATTTAGCCCTAGGAATAGCCTAAAAGGTTATAGATTTAGAGCTAAAAGGGATATTAGAACATATGGAACCCAATCCCATCATTTGACAGATGAGAAACTGAGACTCAGAAAAGTGAAACAATTCGCCCATATATTTGTACTTAGGGGAAATAAGAATTGGCACTGGATGTTAGCAGGACAGACTGGCACTGTACTTGTGCCAGGAGTGGAGGCACTAGTCTCTCAGAGAGTCCAACCCTGATCCCCATGGAAAGGAGAGGGGCAGCATGGCTACAGAGGGCTTGAAGTCCCCGGGCTTGGCAGCCCAGGGATGGTTGCACCTCTGTGAAACTCAGGGAGGAGGAGTCTAGTACCAACGTTAAATGACTAATTGTGTAGATGAGAAACAGAAATCAAATGATGGGCCCAGGACCACGCAGCTGGTACAATTACTGCAGCATGGCAAAACTGAGTTCTGGTGCCCTGGAACACTCCACGGCTCTGTTTTCGCCTTGTTTGAACTGTTAAAGGGGGTAAGAGATACCTCTGTAGACAGTGAATTTCCTAAAGGCAAAGGAATCAGGCCGAAGATAAGGGCCCAGATATTAATAATAATGAAGATAATAAAAGGCTGGCACAGATTTGAGGAGGAGGAAATGGGGGAAGATGTGGTGACTCAAGGAATTTTTTTTTAATTTCCTGGGCATGGCAAACAATACGGAGAGTCTTGTTTGGCCACAGACGTCCCAACTCTGCTGCTGATACTACATTTCCCAAATGTTTGATCTCAATGCCTTACAGAATCTTTTAATGTCTTCTTCCTTAGGTCAAAGTCCTCAAGCCCCTTGGTGGTCTTGGGCAGGAGGGTGCAAGGGCAGAGACTTTTCTGGTCCAGTGGAGGACGTTGGTTCAGGGACATGTGCAGAGGCTATGATGGTTTCCTAACATCCAAACTTTCCTCCTTTGCCTTTCCCTCCTAGATGAGCTGAGCGTGTGTCCCAAAGGGATTACCTCCAAGGTTTTCCGCTTCAATGTATCCTCAGTGGAGAAGAATGGAACCAACTTATTCCGAGCTGAATTCCGAGTCTTGAGGGTGCCCAACCCCAGCTCCAAACGGACAGAGCAGAGAATCGAACTATTTCAGGTGAACACCAGCCCCTCCTGTCTCTCCTCCCATCACTGGTAGCAAAGCTCCTTCCCTGACGAGCGAGAGACTTTCCCCTAAATGGTAAACAACATTGTCCCATTTTATTTTTTAAAAAATTTTTATTCTTTGGTCTTTTTGAAGGGGTTAAGTGACTTGCCCAAGGTCACACAGCTAGTAAGTATTAAGTGTCTGAGGCTGGATTTGAACTCAGGTCCTCCTGACTCCAGGGCCCATGCTCTCCTCTGTGCACCTCTCCACTTGGAAGAGAGCTACTGTATTCTTTTACTCCCTAATTGCTAGCAGCATCAGAAATGTCAGGATGGACCTAGATAAGTGAGAGAAATCCTAAGTTCCTAACTTCCACAAATGGCAAAGGAGTCAGAAGATCTCCATTCTAATACCATCTCTGGCACTTACTCCCTCTTGGAAACGTGGCCAGTTTAGTAAACTTGATCAGGCCTCAGTTTCCTTATCTGTAAAAATGAAGGTATTGGACCAGATGGCCTTTGTGGTCACTTCCAACTATCAATAACAGACTCATAAGGCATATAAGACAAGTGGTATTGCCCCTATTTGTTTGAAGGGAAAAAATGGGGGGCCAGGTAGGTTATGATTTTCTTGAGGTAACACATGTTAGCAAGAAAGCTGAGACTGGGTGGCTAGGTGGGCCAGTGAATAGAGCCCCGATCCTGGAGTCAGGAGGACCTAAGTTCAAATTTGACCTCAGACACTTAACACTAGCTGTGCACACCAATTGCCGTGCCTTCCCCCCTCCAAAAAAGAAAAAAAAAAGCCAAGACTAGGACTTCTTCGTCCGGTGGAGCGGCTTTCTCTTTGCTGTACTTCTTACATTCACGCCTTCCATCTCCCATCTCTGCCTTTACCGTAGCCATTCCCCACACCTGGCACATGCTTCCTTCCCTCTACTCCAGTCTTTCTTTTCCTTGAAGACACAGCTCAAGAACCATCTTTTTAAAAATCTTTCTGAGCTAATTCCTATCCTGCTTGATGTCTCATTGATCCCTCTTGGGGACATATAATTCTCCCCAACTCCCCTCTCTGTGCCCTGCTGGCGGTTCCCCAATGCCTAGAACATACACCCCCCTATAAAATGTCTCTCATCCTTCAAAAAGAGAAAGCTAGGTGATGCATCATTTAAGAGTGTTGGATCTGGACTCAGGAAGACACGAGTTCAAATTCTGTCTTACATGCTTACTAGCTGTGTCCCTGAGCAGGTCACTTAGCCTCTATCTGCCTCAGTTTCTTCACCTGTAAAATGGGAATAATTATAACATCCATTTCTTGGAGTTGTTGTGAGGATCAATTGAAATATTTGCAAAACGCTTTGAAAACCTCAAAGTGGGGGCCACTAGGCAGCACAATGAATAGATCCCCGGCTCAGGAGTTAGGAGGAGCTGAGTTCAAATTCAGCCTCAGACACTTGATACACTTACTAGCCATGTGATTTTGGGCAAGTCACTTAACCCCAGTTGCCCTGCCTTCCCCCCTGCAAAAAAAATTCTCAAAGTACTTTATGTGCTAGCTATTATTATTATAATTATTCAAGATGTGGCACAAACATCACATTCTACATGAAGCCTTTCTCGATTCCTCCCCAAACATGAATGCTCTCCCTCTCAAACTACGGCCCATGTATCTACTTTGAATGTGTTCTCTTTATATTTATTCTGCACACTTTTTTTAAAATTTAAAGTGCATTCTTTCACGCCAGTGATTTTATTTACAATAACAACAGACATTAAGTTCAGAAATCTCTGCAGTTGGTGTTCTGCTTACATATCGCCCCCAAATGTAACATTTTCACCCAACACTTGAGACAGAATAGGAGAAACAGGCTATAATCTCTCACTAGTACCACTGGTAGCCCCTGACAGCAAGGGTGTGAAATGAGGTAATGAGAGAATATTAAATTTCAATTTTAATTGAACTTTACTTGACACGTGGAACAAGAGAGAAGGGATTTTATTATGTGTATGACTTACCTCAAAATGGAAGGACTAGATTATCAAGGTCACATATTTAATACAGTATTAGGCATAACTGAAATGCTGATTACTAAAATGCTGCCCAAGGCCTTTTGTCTTCAAAAATGGACACATTTACTAATTTTGGACCATTTTTAAAAGGGTTTCAAGAATCTGATATATATTCTTTGGGGTTTTTTTGGTTGTTTTTAGTATTTATTTTAAAGCTTAATTTTAGCTAAGTGTTTAAGGGATGTAATCCTAAATTATAATTTAGGGCATTTTTTTTCCTTATTTAGTCTTTTGGGAACCTCTCCTAGCAGTTACTAACAAAGGAAATATATCCAATACTTGGATCTTCTTTCCCTCCCCTCATTTTTGGAAAAAATAGTGATACCTTTCCCCTTGAAACACCTTTCCCCCACCTCCCAAGTCATCAATTATATCATATAATTATTTCTAGAAACAGTTCTACTATTGTTTATTTCACATAGTCCTTAAAGAACAGGGAGGAAAGTATTTTTGAAGATAAAATGATGAATTTTTGAAAAGTCAAAATTTAACATTTGCACATTTTTTTAAAAAAGCAAGAATTTAAAGAGCTCTGTATTCACATATACAATACTCTGCACACTTTTAATAGAGGTGTGAGCATATGCTGTTGGTGGGTGGTGAGTCATGTCTAACTTTTCATGACCCCTTTGGGGTTTTTTTTGCAAAGATACTTGGAATGGGTTGCCATTCCTTCTCTAGCTCATTTTACAGATGAGGAAACTGAGGCTCACATGGTTAAATGACTTGCCCAGGGTCATATAGCTAGCTAGTCAGTATCTGAGGCTGGATTTTTGAACTCAGACCTTCCTGACCCCAGACCCAGCATTCTATAGACTTTACCACCTCGCTGACTGTATGTGTATGTATATATGTTCACACATGTATATAAGTGTCTAAAATGAAAGTGTCTATGTATATACACACATGTGTGTAGGCACACACATACACATACACATTTCCTGTCTCTCCATAGAATGTGAACTCCTTGAGGGCAGTGATTGTTCTTTTATTTGTATAAATACAAAGTACAAACTTGGCACAGAATAGGTGTTTAATAAATGTTGATTGATTGATGGAGGTAGAGAAGGGGGAACAAGCATTTATTAAGCACCTACTTGCAGCAGGGGGCAGTGCTAAGTACAATAGAAATTCAGTTTACAAACTTAATTCGTTCCAAGATTCTATTCATTATGCCATCTGTTCATATTGCAAAGTGAATTTTCCCATAGGAAATAATGTAAAGTTAGATGGTCTTGGAGGGAGAATCTCGTTCTATGAGAACATGGAAGATTTCAATGTCAGGAGTATTCTCTCTTATACCATTTTCACTAAAAGTAAGACTGACACTACTACCTTCACTTATTTTTCACTTTTTAGAATCATTTTCATGTTTTGACTCACTGATTATTTTTATTTTTGTTTACGTTTGCTTCTGACTAGGAATCTATCTAAGACACTTGCTTTTGACATTTTTTTTCAGAATATCATGGAAATGCGACATTACATTATCATTAAAAATATTCATGGCTCTCTCTACAGCCTTATTTGGGTGATGTTTTTCAGCAAAATTTTGCACCTTTTCCCACATCTGATAAACTTTCCTAATCTCACTTGCCGTGAGTGATTCCTCTGACCTCTCAACCTCCTCCTCAGATGAGACGTCCTCCCCAACCTCTTGCTGTTGCTTCTCATGCAGATCCATCAGTTCAACCATTATTAGCTCCCGGCTATGATCCTCTACCACCTCTTGAATGTCTTCAGCATTCACCTCCAGTCCCAGTGTCTTGCCCAAAGACATGATTTCACCAACAACTGGTTCCTTTTCAGTCATACCATATTCATGCTTCTCAGTGATTTCTTTTTTCATTTCCAACATAATGGTCTCCTTCTTCTTTGAATCTTGTACAATCATCTTCATTGGTCCTTCGTTACAAATTTTGTTCTAGATCACAGTTACTACAGTGCACTTTTATGCAAAGTACCACATGTGAACACACTTAGAGCAGACAGTGCTGCCTTCATGAAGGGTCGACACCAAATGAGGCCAATTAGGTGGCGTACCAACCTGAGGGTCCTTTGTTTGACATATGAAAGCAAAAAACCCCATTGCCCCGGTTAAGTGTTGTCCCTTCATGAGCTGTTCAAATCCAAACATGATGTTCATACTGCAAACTTTTGTTCATCCTGCAAGACAGATTTTGCAAAAAATTTTTCCTCATCCAGCAAAGTATACACAAACTAGTTTACTTGTAAGCCAAGGCTCCACTGTACTTTACAAATACTACCTGTTTGGGGAATCCAGAAATCCACACTCAGAAAAAGAGCTACGGAGTCTGACTGCAGACAGAAGTATGCAATTTGTTTTCTGCTTTTTTTGTCTCTTCTTTCTTGTGGTTTCTCCCATTGGTTCTAAAACAACATGACTAATGTGAAAATACGTTTAAGGTTAATGTATATGTGGAGCCTATATTAGGTTGCATGCTGTCTTAGGAGGGGGAAGAGAAAAGAGGGGGAGAATACCTAGAACTCAAAATCTTATGGAAATAAATGTTGGGAACTAAAAATAAATACATGATGTTTTCATTAGAAAAAACAACCAAATACTATCTTGTCAGACTGATTGTCCTATCTCCCAGCTCTGTCATTTCCTATTTATCCTGTATGTAGCTTGTTTGTATACATTTGCCTATTTCTTGTTTCCCTCATTAGATCTTGGACTCCTTAAGGGAAGGGTCTGTCTTTTGCCTCTCTCTCTATCCCTAAGACTTAGGCCAGTTCCTGGAAAACCATATGACCTTCATAAATGTGGACTGATTGGTTGAGAGCTCACTCCCCTCTGCACTCCACAGATCCTGCGGCCTGATGAGCACATCGCCAAACAGCGTTACATCAGTGGCAAGAACCTGCCCACTCGAGGCACGGCCGAGTGGCTGTCCTTTGATGTCACTGACACAGTTCGGGAATGGCTTCTGCACAGAGGTGAGCCTTCTTCCCCTTTCTCTGACTGGCAGGGATGGTTACTTCTGCCCACTCCTAACCATATTTGCCTCTGCCCCATCCACAATGACTGAAGCCCAGGAAGTGATTGGTATGGACTTCATTAACCCAGGTGGTCACTTCCTTGAACACCTTCACCAATGCGGATTGCATCTTGTCTGTTACTTAGTTGATCAAAGGACCACAGATTTAGAACTGGGGGGAAAATAGTCTTAGAGACCTTTAAATCCAGCCTCCTAATTTTATAAATGAGGAAACTAAAGCATACAGAGGATAAGTGATTTGCCTGGGGTCACTCCGTTAGTAAGTTAATTGAAGCAGGATTTAGAGCAGGTAGGTGGTGTAGGGGCTAGAGAGCTGGGCCTGGAGTGAGGAGGACTCTTCATCCTGTGAGAAACATGCTTAGTCTAGAAATAAATAATATTAATTGGAAAACCAGGAAGGTTTTCTTTACCTTTATTTTACAGTCCTAGTGAATGGGCGCCTCCTGAATGGAGAGAGTATGGAGACTTAGGCAAATGTGAGCCCTTTTATGCTCCTTCCATTAGAATTTCCCTCTTTGGGGCATCTAGGTGGTGCAGTGAATAAAGTACCGGCCCTGGAGTCAGGAGTACCTGAATTCAAATCTAGCCTCAGACACTTAACACACACACAAAAACTAGCTATGTGACCTTGGGCAAGTCACTTAATCCCAATTGCCCTACCTTCCTCCCTTCAAACGAAAAAAAGGCAAAAAAATGCTTGAAAGTCCTCCACCTCATTGAATGACCATATTTTCCCCTGGAACATTATACTCAATTTTGCTGGGTAGTTGATTCTTGGTTTAATTCTTGCTCCCTGGATCTCTTCATATCATATTCCAGGCCCTTCAATCCCTTAATGTAGAAGCTGCTAGACCCTGGGTTATCCTGATTGTGTTTCCATAGTATTCAAATTGTTTCTTCTTGGCTGTTTGTAATATTTTCTCCTTGAACAGGGAACTCCAGAACCTGGCTATGACATTCCTAGTAGTTTTCTTTTTGGGATCTTTTTCAAGAGGTAATTGAAAGAATTCTTTCCATTTCTATTTTTCTCTCTGGTTCTAAAATATCAGAGCAATTTTTCCCTGAGAATTTCTTGAAGGATGATTTCTAGGTTCTTCTTTTCATCATGGCTTTCAGGTAGTCCAATGATTTTTACATTGTCTCTCCTGGATCTATTTTCCAGATCAGTGGTTTTCCCAATGAGATATTTCACATTGCCTTCTATTTTTTCATTTGTTTGGATCTGTTTAATAGTATCTTGATTTCTCATAAAGTAATTTGTTTCCATTTGCTCCAATCTAATTCTGAAGAAATTATTCTCTTCAGTGAGCTTTTGAGATTCTTTTTCCATTTGGCAAATTTGTGTCAGGTTGTTGACTCTCTTCATGATTTTCTTGCATCATTCTCATGTCTCTTCCCAATTTTTCTCCATTTCTCTTATTTGGTTTTCAAAATCCTTCTTAAGCTCCTCCATGGCCTGTAACCAGTTTACATTTTTCTAGGAAGTTTTGGGTACAGGAGTTCTGACTGTGTTGTCTTCCTCCCACTCCATGCTTTGATCCTTTTTGTTCCCCAAAAAGGAATCTAAAGTTGGATTGCTGGACTTGATTTGCTTCCTTTGCCTGCTCATGTTGCCAGTCAATTAACTTGACTTTTGAGCTCTTTGCCACAGTAGAACTATGCTTCCAGAGGGGAGAGCTTTGTCCCAAATTTCTAGGGTTTTCAAGTTGCTGGAGCTATTAGGAGGCTGCCATCTCTATAGCCCCCACCAGCTTTGGCTCACTGGTCATGTACTTCAGGACCACCACCCAAGACCACAGTCCCAATCCAGGCAGGTCAAGGCAAGAGCACTTAGCCTCTGAATGATTGCTTGGCCCTGCTATGATCTGCAGGCCATGAGCTCTGAAGCAGCCATGTGGAGGCGGCTGCCAGGCCATCACTTCTGCCACTTCTGGCTCTGGGGCAGAGGGCCAGACCTGATCCTCCATCCCCCTCAAATTCAGCCAAGTCCCACTGACCTTTCACTTTGTCTTTGGCATTTATAGGTTCATAATTCTGGAAACTGCCACAGCTGCTGGTGATCCACTCTCCCAAATGCTCCAGCTGGGCTGGTTGGGCTGCCCTAGGGCTAAAACAGAGGGTTCATGCAGGGCTGGGCTTGCCAGCATGAATCCTCCATATCTGCCTGCTGAGTTGCCTTCAGTGGGAGATTTGTTTCTCTGTCACTTTGTGGGTTCTGGAGACACTATTTCTATTTTTAAAGGGTGCTAAATGATAAGTAAGGCTGAAGGGTGGTGGGTTAAGGTCCTTCCACAATCCTGTTAATGTTCCCTCTTCTCCCAGACCACCTATTATTTTATTCTACTGCTTCCCTAAGAGAATACAAACAATTCCCTGCAAAATATGCCCTGGGGGTTCCCATCCAGGCAGAATTTCATAAAAACCTAACAAAAAGGGAACAGAAAGGAGAGGCCTCTGAATGTTAAATTCCTCTTCTAACTGCCTGATATTAATTAGGTTCATCTGGATTTCTGTCCGTCAGTTTATTTTCATGACTGGGATGCTCTGAGAGTAGTGACCAATATTTCTAACTACTTGGATCTGCTTAAACAATAGACAGGTTGCAATCTGTATTAGTGGAAGTGGTTGAGGGAGCAATCCCTCAGGGAGTTCCTCAGTGTGAGGAAATCAAAGTCATTTGTGTATTTCCATAAATAGTTAGCACCTGGTCACACAAGGACCCTAGGGTTGTCCATTCCATCTACTCCTCAGGCATATGTGATTGTCTAACACATGTTTATTAGCTTTTCCTAATAGACATGAGTCCATCATTAACTAATCACAACAGTTCTGTTACCAGAGCTCTTTGTTTCCCCAAAGACAAATACTTCCATCAGTGTGGGAGGTAAACAAACATGTCTTACCTTTATATGTTATTTTATATTTTTGTTGCATTTTCATATGTTAATTTAACTATTAAAAACAACCTTATGAGGTAGGCAGGGATGTCTCCATTTGTTTGGAGAGAAAAAAATAGAAGGCCAGAGAGTTTGAGTAACTTTGTTAAAGTCACACAGTTAGTTAGTAGGACAGCTGAGACTTTTGTTGTTGTAGAGTCATTTCAGTATGATTCTTCCTATTTCCATTGGGGGTTTTCTTGGCTGAGATACTAGAGTGGTTTGCCTTTTCCTTCTCCAGCTCATTTCACAGATAGGGAACTGAGGGAAACTGGTTTAAATGACTTGGCCAGGGTCACACAGCTAGTAAGTTTCCGAAGGCAGATTTGAACACAGGAAGATATGATTCTCAGTCCCATGCTCTCCGCTGCTCCACCTAGATGCCCAGGATGGGACTAGACTTTCTTAACTGCCAGTGGGACAAAGTCTTTCACTTTGCTATACTTCTCACACAGTACATTCAATGCCCCATCTCTGTGCCTTTGCATCAACCATCCCTCATGCATGCAGCGCATTCATTCTTTACCTCTACCTCAGGGTCCCTACCTTCCTTTAAGATACAGTTCAAGTACCATTTTATATTTTTAATGAAATTTTATTTTTTTCAATCAAAGAAAATCTGTCTCCTCTTCTTTCCACTTCTTACCCTGGCTTGAGAAAGAAAAACAAAACCCCTCTTACAAAATACATAGTTCAGCAAAGAGGCAGCCAGGTGGTGCAGTAGGTAGAGTGCTGTCAGGAAGTCTCTCCTTCCTAAGTTCAAATCTGACCTCTGATACTTACTAGCTGTGTGACCCTGGGCAAGTCACCGAATGCTGTTTGCCTCAGTTTCCTCATCTGTAAAAATAAGCTGGAGAAGGAAATGGCAAGCCACTGCAGAATCTTTGCCAAGAAAACCCCAAATACAGTCACCAAAAGCCGGACACGACTGGAACAATTAAACAACAAAAAGTTAAGCAAAATAAATTCCTGAATTGGCTGCGTTAAAGAAAAAAGCTTAAATTTGCCCTCTGAGTTCATCACTTCTCTATCTGGAGCTAGATAGTATATTTTATCATGAGGTTTTTTTTAACTAGTTGGTCATTGTATGGATTAGAATTCCCAAGTCTTTTAGAGTTTTATACACTATCGTTGTTGTACAAATTGGTCTGCATCCATTTACTTTGTTCTGCATCAGTTCATGTAAGTCTTCCTAGGGTTCTCTGAAACTGTCTCCTTCATTATTTCTTCCAGCACAATTGTATTTTATATATATATATCACATTCATATACCACAACTTGCTCAGTCATTCACTAATTGATGGACATCCCCTCAGTTTCCATTTTCTTTTTGTCATCACACACAAAAAGCTGCTATAAATATTTTTGTACAAATAAATTCCTCCATCTTTCATTTCTCTGGGGTTTAGGGCTGGTAGTGGTATCTCTAGATCAAAAGATAAGCAAGGTTTAATAACTTTTTGGGCCTAGTTCCAAATTGCTTTCCAGAATGGCTGGATGAGCTCATAGTTCTGCCAATAGAGCATTAATTTATGTATTTTCCCATAGCCCAAGCACCATTTTCTACATGAAACCTTTTTTGATTTCCCCCAGCTGGCAGTGCCTTCCCATGAAGACTACTTACATTTAAATACTTCATGTATTGTCATTATTTACTCACTTTACACTGGAACTGAATACATTTAAATATGTTCTTATCTCTCTCATTGTAATCTAAGCTGCTTAGCCTGCCATGTAGTATGCACTTAAATCTTGTTGATTATTTTAAAATCACACATATCTGGAAAGCTGAATTGTTAGCTTTCCCAGTATCATGATAAGTAAAATGCTGCCAAGCTATAATCATCCTGGCTCTCAGTGAATTTGGGGATGTTGGCCCTGTCTATCTCCACCATCATTTATCTGTTTTCCTCCTTTTTGTTCTTCATATTTTTTAAAGTCTTTCCCTATGACTTCCTGCCTACTCTCTTTTCAAGACCTCTTGACTGGATCAAAGGCTAGTGGACCAGGCCAGACAATTTTCCATATGTATTTGTCTCTATTTTCACCTAATCCTCACTTCTCAACTCTACATATATATCTCATCTTTGACTTCCTAAATCATAGAATCATATAGTCTTCAAGGTAGAAGAGACTTTTGAATGTCCTTCAGTCCAATTTGTCACCCAATGCAGGAATCTCAAATACAGCATTTACTATATGGTTATCTATCCTGTCCTTCAATACTTTCAGTACTGGGGGAGAGATCACTGTTACACAAAGTGTCTTGACAAACTACTCTTGTCTTCATCTGTCTTAATCAGATAAAAGAATCTGCTAATTGTATGATTAGGAAAAGCCTCTTTGATGATGGCCCTAGATCTGGCTACACACCGGATTGATAAAGGCTTCTCCTAATCATATTATTAAGACTGGAATTGGTGCAGAATGTCCATGCATGTTCCATGGTCTATCCAAGACACTTTCATTCCAAGACCTTGATACTCTCTTGGAAGTTGGTTCCTTAACCTCTCTACATGGAAAGACTTTCATCCCAGGGGATCTGTGCATATAGTATTTCTCAGGTGTTCTGCGCAAGGGTCAGACCCCAATTACACAGGGATGGTCATAAGAGCTACAGGGAGTAGATGGACACATCTCTTCCAGAACAATGGCAGTGTTGAGTTGATCATGATTCTATAATGATTGTATCTTGATTCTTAATCCCTCTTTTACATTCCACCCTCTGAAGTAATTTATTTTTGCTTGTGATTATTCCCTCCACAACTTCAGCCTTCCTTTCAAATACCTCTCCTTTTATTCCCTCCATCCTCTATTTCCCTCTTGATTTTTATGTATTACTACACCAAACTGTGTGTGTCAATCTTGCTTTGTTTGAATAGAGTGAACTTCATGTGATTTCCATTGCCTCAATCCTTTTTTCCAATTATGAGACGTTTTTCTTCCTTGTTTCTTACTTAGTACATTCCTTTCCACCTTCCTTTTCTGTTCTCTCATAAGACCATCAGTACAGAACAAAACTACCTTCAAGACCTTGGTTCGTTTTATTTAACTCCTTCTGTGACCCTTGAAGATTATGAAGGGGTAACTTGTCTCTTCTTCTGTTTATCTAGCCACTCCCAACTGCCTAAATTATTTATCCTTCAAAGATTTTTTTTTTACCGCTCTGTTTACATTTCAAAGAATCTATCAAACTCTGATCTTTTCATCAAGAATGTTTGAAAGCCCTCTATTCTATTAAAGGTTCAGATAATTCTATTCAGTTTTGTAGAGTAAATTATTCTTGGTTGTAATCTTTTATTTTTTGCCTTTTGGAATATTATATTCCAAGATTTTCTCTCCTATAAAGCAGTTTCTACAACGTCTTGTATGATCCTGACTGTGGTTTCTTCGCCTTTGAATTCTTTCTTTCTGGCTACTTGTGCTATTTTTCTTCTTCAACCTGAAACCTCTGGACTTTGGCTGTTAACACCCCTGGGAATTCTCATTTTGGGATTTCTTTCAGATGATCAGAGGATTGTTTGTGTTGTTACTTTGCCCTCTAGTTTTAGTAAATACGAGATGTTTTCGCTTATGGTTTCTTGAAATACATTCAAGATTTTTGTTTGGTCAAGGTTTTGGTAGAATGTGATTATTATTACAGTACTTGACATGTTTTCTAGTACCTTGTTTTTGATAGTTACCTTCTATTTTCTTCTATTTGTTCAATCTTTTGATTTTTATCCTTTTCCCTAAACTCAGCAAGTATCATTAAGTACCTATTGTGTGCCAGACACCGTGCTATATACTAGGAATAGATAATAAATAGGAATTGGATAGGAGTTGTCCTACAATTTCTATTTTTTAAATTCTACACTTAAGAAATAAAAAATAAAAGTAGTATAGTAGTATTTCCATATACAAAAGAGAATGAGGAAAAAAGAATTGCACATGAAACCACAAATCTATTAAATATAGCTTGCTTTTCCTGTTAAGTATATAACGCATATTTTTCTAATTTTTTTATTGTTTCATCTAACCATTGAGTTATATGATCTATTTTAATTTTCAAGGAGTCTGCTATTGAGTAAGATTTTCTATCTGACCTAAGTTATTTATTTGTCTTCCAGTTTTTTTCCTATAGAACTCTTATTTTTTACAGAACTTTTTACAGAGGGAATATCCACATTGATGAGATTGGGAAGCCATTGAAAGACTATACTCCATGCCGTACCTACCCCAAGCAGGCTTTTTCTCCTTTCATCTCAAATTCTTCCTTGAGTTTTTCCTAATTAGAAGATAGAATTTTCTTGTAATACTTCCCTCGTTATCCAAACAGTTACAATTGTTCCACTTTAAGCTGCTGAAAAGTACATATATTCTCTTATAATGTTGTAGGTAATAACCTGTAGCTTGCATTAAAAACCTACTCTAATGCTTCACTGGCCTGAGGATGGCTCTGGGTTCTTGAAGGCTGTAGTGGAGAAGCACCTGCTTTGGTAGAGCTAAGCTTGCAAGGCTTTTGGGTATGGATCCAGTTCCAATCAATCCTGTGAAGCAATCACATTATTTGAATTTGCATGGCATATTTCTATTGGACTGGAACCAATGTACATATTTCACAAAATTCTAAGTTTGAATAGTGTGAATTGGCATGGATACGACCACTTCTGGGGATTTATTATATGTACTAATTGGGACCTAACAGCTGCTACTATAGCTGATTAAAGCATGTTTGTTTCCAATAGCCAGAAATGTATTTAAAAAATGAATGTCTGAGACAACTGGGAAGAAAGTTTTTGTAATAGAAACTTCCTTAGAGCAGAGAGTATTCTACAAAAGTCTATTACACATGAAAGTGCTCCCTAAATATTCATTAATGTTAATCTTTTCATAATAAGAAATGAAGTTGCCTCTAATATTTCTTCATTGATGACCTTCTTAGTAGCCACTAAGGCATCCTAGAAAAAAGGAAAGGAGGATTTATTCTGAATTTTTTTGTGATTCCTAGAAGGACATTTTTTCATCGTTAGAATTATTGATGATATATAACCTTGAGAGCAGGAACTGGGTTTCATTTATTCTTGGATCTATGTACCACCCCATGAGTACTAACACAATACATTGTATATAGTCAGGGTCTATTTAATGCCTATTGGATAAATGAATGAATTCTTGAAATTTCTTTTCCCTCCAAGGCTAGATGGTCCACAATAATTAGCTTTGTGGGCTTCTTCCACTTCCCATTATATTTTACAGAGCCCCACTCTTATTTTCTACTCTTGAAAGGAGCCTGGGTTGGCTGTACACTTCTCTAGGAAGCAAAATCTGTTACTTCTCTAGGAAGCAAAATCTGTTTCTCATAGACCATGTCTTTCCTCCACAGAATCCAACCTGGGGCTAGAAATCAGCATTCATTGTCCATGTCATACCTTCCAACCTAATGGAGACATCTTGGAGAACATTCACGAGGTGATGGAGATCAAATTCAAAGGTAACAGTTCATGTCCATACAGATGGGCCAGGGGAAATCAATGGAATTAGATGGGAAAGAGTCTGGGCAAGATTCCAAGAACAGCAATCAAGGGCCCAGACACAGAACCATTTGAGTCCTGTATGCTACCTCCCAAATATATGGAAATGAACATTAGTCTAAAAATAACAACTCTTTTTGGTCTTGGTCTTAAAGTTTTTCAAAGCACTTTAAGTATTGCCTCACTTGATTCTCACATCAACCTTGTAGGAGCTATTATTATCTTTTTGTCTGGTTTTTGTGGTTTTGGATTGTTTATTGTTGTTTTTGTTTTTAACCAACAAGAAAACTAAGGCTCTAAGGGGTTGAGTGACTTGCCCAGGGTCATTCGGCTAGTAAATATCTGAGGCAGGCTTCAATTTCAGGTTTTTCTGACTCCAAGTCTTTCATTATATCTATTATGCTCAACCAAATGTCTCTACCTTTTGCCAATCTCAAGTTTATCTCTCCTAAATGATGAATATTCTATAATATGAACCATCTATTATGCTCAACAAGTAATTACTTTTCATAGAAAGAAGCATTTTTAGTAAGCAGGCATATATTTTGCCAATTTGATACCCACAGTGGCTGCTGTGAATATGGAGGCATATTCCTGGGCTTGAATCACAAGATATAACAGACTCTCTTCCTTGAAGATGAAACCAAGACATTTATTTAAACACCAGTAAGCCAAATCCATCATAGTAACAATGATGCCCATACACATCGCCAGTGCAGGGAAGACCATCATCCTAAGCATTCTTTCTAAGACAAAGTCCGTACCTGTCACCAATGCAGGAAACACAAACATCCCCAAGCTTTGCCTCCATTAGCCTTCCCCACAGAACAAGTTCCCCCAGGCAAAGATCCTCCCTTTCTCTCACACTGGCTGCTCTGCCTGCTCTCTCTCTCTGCTAGCTCTGCCTCACTCCCACCACCTGCTTCACCCTTCCTCTTCCACCATGGGTGCCGTGTGATTACATTTGGCTTGTTAAGGGGCAGGAAAGGTCTTCAAATTCCCTTACCATTACAGCATATAAATTTCATTTGTACATTCATTCATTCATTCAACTATGTGTGTGTGTGTGTGTGTGTGTGTGTGTGTGTGTGTGTGTCTATATCTAACCCAGATTCCTATATGGTTCATGCCTGACAGTTTCATGTATGTATTGGGAAAGTCAGGTGGCGTAGTGGACAGAATGCCAGGCCTGGACTCAGGAAGACTCATCTTCCTGAGTTCAAATCTGATCTTAGACGCTTACTAGCCATGTGACCCTGGGCAAGTCACTTAACCCTGCTGACCTCAGTTTCCTCATCTGTCAAATGAGCTGAAAAAGAAATGACAACCCATTCCAGGATCTTTGCCACACAAACCCAAAATGAGGTCACAAAGAGTCGGACGCGACTGGAAATGACTGAAGAAAACCTACATGTACAATTTGCTTGGCTCTGCATTGTTTATGTCGTGCTTATGTTTAAATGTGAAGCGTATAAAAGTCATTTCTATATCTAAATGTGTTTCTAGGAAACTTTGCTCAGATATGCATCTTGGTTTTCAGCTCAAATTGCGATTTTTTTCATTCATTTTCCCAGCTTTGGTGACTTAGGCATGCCTGAGGTCAGGCACATTGTCCAAAGCTGTGCTGACACAATAGTTTGGCTAGGAGGTAATACAGGAATCTCTTGGTTTCCTGCCCCGGGCAGTATTCTTTTTTTTGCCTTTTTTTTTAAGAGGGCAATTGGGGTTAAGTGACTTGCCCAAGGTCACACGGCTAGTAAGTGTTAAGTGTCTGAGGTGGGATTTGAACTCAGGTCCTCCTGACTCCAGGGCCGGTGCTCTATTCACTGCACCACCTAGCTGCCCCCCTGGGCAGTATTCTTAACCCCTATGGGCTCTATTTCCAAGCTTCTTCTAGAATGCCAGGGATCTGACAACTTAATCATGTCACCTTAGACTCACAGAACTCATACAGGCTAACGTTGAGGGCTCACATAGTCACATCTTCTTTCCTGTGGGTAAGGTCAGAGGTAAGGGACCTGTTGAGACCACGTGTGGCCCTTTGGACCCTCAAGTGTGGCCCTTTGAAGTTTGCATTCAATCAAAGGACTGCACTCGAGGACCTAGAGGGCCACATGTGGCCTTGAGGACACAGGTTCCCCACCCCTGGGCAAGACTCCATTTTGATCACTTCAAACTGGTGGATATTTATTTTGCTCTAAAACATTTCTGAAAGTTGATTTTATTACCTGTTTTATTTAGTCTAGGCAGCGAGGTGGTACAGGGGATAGAGCGCTGGGCCTGGAGTTTTGAAGATTTGAGTTCAAATCTGACCTCAGACACTTACTAGCTGTGTGACCCTGGGCAAGTCCCTTCACATCCGTCTGTCTCAGATTCCTTAATTATAAAATGGGAACAAGAGCACCTGCCTCCCAAGGTTGTTGTGAAGATCAAGTGAAATTACATCTGTAAGCACCTGGCTCCTAGTAAGCGCTGAGTAAATGCTTGTTTCCTCCGTCTCCGCCCCTTCTGTTTCTCTGTCACTACCGCCTCCCACAGTCCTTACAGCCCACTCCTTCCTAAGCCCAGTTCCCACTTGTAGCTGCATAAATGAGTTTTCTCTTTTCCCTCAGTATAGAAGAACATTTCTATTTAAAATGTCTTCATCAGTTTGGTAACATTATTAAGTCGTGTTTCAGCCTTCTCCTTCTCCAGTGAAAACGCCCCAGTTCTTTTCTGTTTTCTTCACAGTTATCATTTTCCAATCTTGCTTATTCTATTAGTTATCTTACTCTGGACACCATCTACCAAATGAGAGGAGATCTGCATTGATATTTTGTAAACAATCAAGCATGACATAAGCACAAATTGTCATGATCGACGTCCAAGTTTATTTTTAACGTGGTATTTTATTTCCCCCCAATTACATGTTAAAATAATTTTTAACATTTGTGGTTTTTTTTTAATTTTTGAGTTCCAAAGTCTATTCCTCTTTCCCTCCCCCCTTCCTGAGATGGGAAGCAATCTGATAGGGACAAAACATCTCTGCATTAGTCACTGTGTACTAGAAGACTTTACAACTATAACAGAAAGTGAACAATAGTCTGTCTCAGTCTGTATTCAGACAACATCAGTTCTTTCTCTGAAAACAGCATGCTTCATTCATCACGAGTCCTTTGGGATTGTCTTGGGTCATTGTATTGCTGAGAATAGCTAAAGTCATTTGCAGTGGATCATTGCCCAATGTGGCTGTTACTCCGTACCACGCTTTCCCGGTTCTTCCCACTTCACTTTGCTTTAGTTCATGTAAGTCTGTCCAGGTTTTTCTGAAACCATTCTGCTCGTCATTTCGTATAGCACAATAATATTCTGTCACAATCATATACCACAGCTTGTTCAGCCATTCCCCAATTAAGGGATATCCCCTTGATTTCATTTTGTAGCCACCACAAAAAGAACTGCTATAAATATTTTTGTACAAATAGGTCCTTTTCCCTCTTTTTTGATCTTTTTGGCATACAACCCTAGAAGTGGTACTGCTGGATCAAAGGGTATGCACAGTTTTATGGCCCTTTGAGCATAGTTCCAAATTGTTCTTCACAATGGTTAGAGCAGTTCACAACTCTACCAACAGTGCATTAGTGTCTCAGTTTTCCCGTATCCCCTCTAACATTTATCGTTTTCCTTTTTTTGTTGTATTAGCCAGTCTGATAGGTGTGAGGTAGTACTTCTGAGTTGTTTTAATTTGCATTTCTCTAATCAATAGTGATTTAGAGCATTTTTCATATGACTATAGATAGCTTTGATTTCTTTGTCTGAAAACTGTTCATGTCCTTTGACCATTTATTATTTGGGAAATGATTTGTATTCTTATAAATTTGACTCAGTTCTCTATATATTTGAGAAGCAAAGCCTTTATCAGAGATGCTTGCTGAAAAAAAAAAATTTCACCCTAAATTCTTTCTAATTTTGGTTGCATCGGTTTTGTTTGCACAAAACTTTAAAATTTTATACAATCAAAATTATTTGCTTTACATTTTGTAATGCTATGTCTTGTTTGGTCCTAAATTCGTCACCTATCCATAGATTTAACGGGTACACTATTCCATACTTTCCTAATTTACTTATGGTAGCACCCTTTATGTGTAAATCATGTACACAGGTTCTTTTTAATTGTGACATTTTAGAAAATACAGAGTATTTTAGTGATATATGGACCAAATGCCAAGTATAGCTGCGAGCAAGAAGATAGCAGGGTGATACAATAACTGCCTTCAGGTATTTGAAACACTCTTATGTGGATTAAGAAATTAGACTTTTTTGTGCTTGTCCCAGGAAGCATCACTACTACCATGAGTGAGAGTGGAAGAGAGACAGGGTTGGGTGCCATAAGGATAGACTAGACCTGTGATTTCATCGGTATAATGAACTCTTGAGTGAGGAAACCTTTCTTAACCAACTTCCTCTGCAAGCCATAGTCTTTTAGAGACACCTGGGGCATTGCTTTAAGTGACTTGCTCAGAGTTATGCAGCCAAATATGTGTCAGAGGAGAAACTTGAACCCAGTTCAATCTAATTTTGATGGCAACTCTTTATCTACTATTGTCACTGCTCATGTAAGAACTTCTCATAATTAGAGCTAAATGTGGAATGGGCTAACTTATGAGGTAGTAGACTCTCCTTCATGGAAGGTGCTCAAGTGGAAGCTGGGACAAAGTTTGTTGGAAGATATTGTAGGGTTAGACTGTATGTGCTCTGAGATCTCTTCTTGGTTCATTCATTATGAGGGATATCACCTCAGGATTATCATACAAGAATGTTGCCCTCCCAGATAATAGACTCAATGAACAGATCCATGAGTATTCACAAATGGTTGTGTGTTTATCCTTTGTTTTCGAAGACCATGGCATCAGGGAAATGATGACATGACTTACAGTTGACTTTGATTTGAGTAAGGGAGGGATGTACAAAGTCACCAGCCTCACTTTCTCCTCCAGAATCGTTTGCATTCAGTGACCAGATATTTATCAGGATGACTGAAGATGACCCACGATGCAATGGGAGACCCTTTTAGGTTGAGGCCTTTTCACAAATTCATTTAGAATGAGGTAACACTCATTCAGTGAATAGGCCTTTTTAAGAAGTGAGTCAATGGATGGCCCCTTTAATTAGAAAAAAAATCAAATTGGGAGGGAAAGACCCTCAGGGTTGCTGTTCCAAAGAGACATAGTTACCATTGACATTTACTGTAAGCCAACAGGGTCCAAAATTCACAAGAGGTACTTTATATTTAATACTGTTTATATATAAGAAGGGTTGTCTTTAAAAATTTTTATTGCTAGGGGCAGGCTATGTGGCACAATGACTAGAGCACTGGTCTTGGAGTCAGGAGGACCTCAGACATTTAACACTTACTAGCTGTATGACCTTGGGCCAGTCACTTAACCCTATCCTGCCTTCCCCCTTCCAAAAAGACAAAAAAAAGCCCCAAACCCCAAACCAACCACATTATTTTGGGAAGCTAGGTGGTGCAGTGACTAGAGCACTGGCCTTGAAGTCAGGAGGACCTGAGTTCAAATCCACTCTCAGAGACTTATTAGCTGTGTGACCTTGGGCAAGTCCCCAATTGTCCCCCAAAAAGCAAAAACAAAAAACAAACCAAATTTTTATTGCTAATCTTTTAAAAAATATTACCTATATTTCACAATATATCACTTCCTCCCCCCTTCCTGAGAGCCCTCTCCTTTATAACAAAGGAGAAAACACAAGAACCATTCTGAGAAACTAGTTATTAACCAAATCCAACATTATATTCAATGTTCTATACCCATAGTCATTCCACAGAAAAGTGAAGGAGGTTCGTCCTCATATTATTAGAATATAAGCTCCTTGAGGGTAGGGATAATTTGATTTTTTTGTATCACCAGTGCCTGGCACAGAGTAGGTGGTTAATAAATGCTTGTTGATTGATACCTTCTCTGAGGTCACTCTTGGTCATTATAATTATATAACTGTTTTGATTTGCTGTTTTTTCTTTTTGCATGATTGTAGTTATTGTATATTGTCTTCCTGGTTCTGCTTACTTCCCTTTATTTTTTGTTAAATTTAATGTATTTATTTTTAGTTTTCAACATTCATTTCCACAAGATTTTGAGTTACAACGTTTTCTCCCTGTATTTCCCCTACCCCCATCCCAAAATAGCAAGCCTACTGAATACCCATTCTCCCAATCTGTTCTCTTATATCTTCCCTAACTTTCTAGTAGGACAAGATGGATTTCTATACCTCCGTGCTTGTATATCTTATTTTCCAGTTGCATATGAAAAACAATTGTTTTTTTAAACATTTGTTCTTAAAACTTTGAGTTCCAGATTTTTTCCTTCTTCCCTCCTCATCTGGGAAGATAAGCAATTCAATATAGGTTGTGCATGTGTAGTTACCCAAATTGTTTCCATAGTAGTTATATTGTGAAAGACTAGCTACATTTCCTTCCATCATATCCCACCCCCCAATTATTCTTTTTTCTCCTTTGACCCTGTCCTTTTTTTAGAAATGTTTGCTTCTAAGTACCCTCTCCCCCAATCTGCCCTCCCTTCTATCATCCCTCTTCTTATCCCCTACCCCGCTATTTTCCTGTAAGGTAAGATACCCAGATTCAATGAGAATAAAGTTGTCCCATTGTCTTTCACCTTCCGGCTCTTTCCCTCCATTGTAACAGTTTTCTCTTGCCTCTTTTATATGAGATAATTTATCCTAATCTATCTCTCCCTTTCTCCTTCTCCCAATAAATTCCTCTCTCACTTCTTAATTTTATTTTTTAGATATCATCCCTTCACATTCAACTCATCCTGTGCCCTCTGTCTATGTATACATAAACATACATATGCCCACACTTACATGTTTATATACACATACACCCTCCTATATACACACACATATTCCCTTCAGATGTCCTCATAAGGAGAAAAATCTCATGTGTTACAATGATCATTTTTCCATGCAGGAATGTAAATAGTTCAACTTTAGTAAGTTCGTTATGATTTCTTTTTCCTGTTTACCTTCTCATGCTTCTCTTGCTTCTTGGATTTGAAAGTCAAATTTTCTGTTCAGCTCTGACTTTTTCATCAAGAATGCTTGAAAATCCTCTGTTTTCTTTAATGACCACATTTTCCCCTGTAGCATTATACTCAGTTTTGCTGGATAGGTGTTTCTTGGTTTTAGTCCTAGCTCCTTTGACCTCCAGAATATCATATTTCAAGCCCTTTGATCCCTTAATGTAGAAGCTACTAGGTCTTGTGTTATCCTGATTGTGTTTCCACAATAATCAAATTGTTTCTTCCTGACTGCTTGCAGTATTTTCTCCTTGACCTGGGAACTCTGGAATTTGGCTATACGATTCCTAAGAGTTTTCTTTTTGGGATTTTTTTCAAGAGGTGATTGGTGAATTCTTTCAATGTCTGTTTTGCCCTCTGGTTCTAGAATATCAGGGCAATTTTGCCTGAACATTTCTTGAAAGATGTTGTCTAGGCTCTTTTTTTTGATCATGGCTTTCAGGTATTCCAATAATTTTTAAATGATCTCTCCTGAATCTATTTTCCAGATCAGTGGTTTTTCCAATGAGATATTTCACATTGCCTTCTATTTTTTCATTTGCTTGGACTTGTTTTATAGTATCTTGATTTCTCATAAAATCATTAGCTTCCAATTGTTTCAATATAATTTTGAAGGAGTTATTCTCTTCAGCGAGCTTTTGAAATTCCTTTTCCATCTGGAAAATTTGTCTTTTTAAAGCATTTTTCTCCTCACTGGCTTTTTGGGCCTCCTTTGCCATTTGAGTTAGTTTTTTTTTAAGACATTATTTTCTTCAGTGTATTATTATTTTCTTCAGGGTCTCCTTTTGCAGGCTGTTGACTTGTTTTTCATGATTTTCTTGCATCATTATCATTTCTCTTCCTAATTTTTCCTCCAGTTCTCTTACTTGATTTTCAAAATTCTTCTTGAGCTTCTCCATGGCCTTTAACCAATTCATATTTTTATTGGAGGCTTTTGATACAGGAATTCTGACTTCGCTGTCTTCCTCCTGCTCCATGCCTTGATCCTTTTTGTCTCCAAAAAAGGATTCTATGGTCTGTTTGTGCTTTTGTTGCTTGCTCATATTGCCAGTCAATTACTTGGCTTTTAAGCTCTTTGCCATGGTAGAACTCTGCTTTCAGAATGGAGAGAACTTTGTCCCAAATCACTGGTATTTTTGCAGTTGCCAGAGCTATTAGGAGGGTACCGTCTCTACAGCCCCCACAAGCTCTGGCACACTGGTCACACACCCTAGGACCACCACCCAAGACCATGATCCAGGTCCAAGCAGGTTAAAGCAAGAGCGATTGGCTTCTGAATGGCTGCTTGGTCCCTCTACAATTTGCAGGCCAGGAGCTCCTGAAGCAGCCTCAGTGGCTGGCTGCACAGCTGCCACACCTCTGCTGCTTCTCACCCCAGGGCAAAGGCCAGACTACGCTCTTCCACTTCCCCTCCCCTCCCATTCCAACAGAGTTCCACAATGGTCTTCTACTTTGTCTTTGGCGTTTATGGGTTAAGAAGTCTGGAAACCACCACAGCTGCTGGTTGTTCACTCTCCTGCTCTGGCTGCCACTGGTCAGGGCTGCCCTGGGGCAGGATTACCACTGGGCTCACACTGGACTGCAATAGATCCTTCCTGTCCCTCTGACAGGCTGCCTTCAGTAAATTTGTTTCTCTCTATCTCTTTGTGGGTTCTGAAGCTCTAAAGTCTGTTTAGAGTCATTTTTTTTACATGTATCAGCAATGATTGGAGTGGGAGCCCACACCAAGTTTGTGCTTCTACTCCACCATCTTGGCTCTGCTCCTCTTTACTTCCCTTTAAGTAGTTCATGTAACTTCTTTGATGCTTCTTCATATTCTTCACATTCACCCTTACTTATTGGGCAGAAGATGATCCCATTACATTCATATACCATGCCTTGTTTTGCCATTCCATAACTGATGGGCATCCATTTTGTTTTGAGGTCTTTATTTCTACTGAAAGTGCTACTCTAAATATTTTGATTGTGGATGCTATCTTTCTTGTTCTCTTAAAAATTTTTGGGTATACACATAGCAGTGGAACCTCTACTCTTGTCTCCTATGAATCATCACTATTTTTCTGCTTGAATGAAATGGATGAGCGGTCTTAAGCTGAATCTTCCAGAACAAATCACTACCACCTTTTCAGTGCATAGTTTGAGCCAGAATGGAAGAAAAAGGAGCCCTATTGCTAAAGAAAGATAAAGTCACCAACTGTCTCTACCTTTCACTTCTCTCAAGTTCATCTCTCCTAAATTATGACATTCTACAACCCTTTCCATTTAGGTGTTGACAGTGAGGAAGATTATGGGCGTGGAGATCTTGGGCGACTGAAGAAACAGAAGGATCACCACAATCCCCATTTGATTTTGATGATGATTCCGCCACATCGCCTAGACAGTCCCGGACAGGGAGGCCAAAGGAAGAAACGAGCTCTTGATACCAACTATTGCTTCAGGTGATCCTCAATCCATGTGGGAAGTTCCCCTTGACAAACAACATCAAGTTATGTGAAGGCAGATTCCTTTGAAGGGATCGGTAAAGAAAAGGAAGAGAGATACTAGAAAATAGTGGACAGAGAGCTAGTCTCAAGAGTCAAAAAGGCCTGGTTTCAAGTCCTATTTCTGACACATACTGACTGAGTGACCTTGGGCATGAACCACAGGCAACTCTCTGACTCTTGAGTTAGAGAAGAGTAATTGATCTGTATTGGAAAAGGGAGTTACCACAAAGGACTCCCCTAAACCTAAATCATAGAACCGGTCAGAAAGCCAGAGAGACCCAGAGGGTATAGAGGGAGGGTATAGTTATGCTTTGCATGGATTTGTTTTCTTCTCTGAAATTTCATGTCACGGTAAGTATTTGGAGCAAAATGTGGTAACACTTTGTCCTTAAACAAGTTCTTAGATCCCTATGAAAGGTTCCAGGGAGAGGAGCGTCCCAGAAAAAAAAATACAGGCATAGGGGTGTCTTATTTGTAAGAGGTTATGAGCCAAAAAGAGCTGTTACCTATTGCTAAGGAAATGTGAGCACTATTAAATGTTTTGTTTTATTTTTAAAGTGGGAAATTTTATAGTTCTTTCCTGGTCTCAGGAACTAGGCTCAGGGATGTACTATTGACCAGACTACACTTTCTGGTGTTTGAGGTCCCTTAGGTACAAGGGAACTCCCATTGTGAAAACTCCCCTTACCAATGCACACAGGCAACTTGTCTGGAACATGTGGCATTTGAGAACTTTCTGGGGCACTGGATTTTAGGTAACTTTTCCATGGTTACCCAACTAATATGTCTTCCTGACTCCAAGTTCAATATTCTGTGCCATGCTCTTTCTCTTCAAGGTACTAATTAGAAGAAATGTGGGGCAATATCCCTTGACTAGGTGGGACTGTGGATTCAACATAAATATCCATTTTCTATATCACATAAACTAGGCAGGGCAGTGTCAGTTTCTGGAGGTGTTTGTGAAAGTTCTCAATAGGGCCATTCTCAGAGAGGCCATCTGTTCATAATGTCTAGTACTTGATCTGGAAAGAAAGTTTTCTGTTTGTGTAACCTACTAGGCTGTGCAGACTGGACTGGGTTACCTTTACAGACTCATCTTTTTAGGACATTCTACATCTACCAACTGGGCAGCTAGGTGGTCCAATGGATAGAATTTTGGGCCTGGAATCAGGAAGATTCATCTTCCTGAGTTCAAATCCTGCCTCAGACACTTACTAGCTGTGTGACCCTGGGCAAGTTACTTAACCCTGTTTGCCTCAGTTTCTTCATCTGTAAAATGAGCTGGAGAAGGAAATGGCAAACCACTCCAGTACCTTTGTTTTACTTTTTAGAATTTATGCATTTATTTTTAGTTTTCAACTTTCATTTCTACAAGATTTTGAATTCCAAATTTTCTCCCCATCTCTCCCATACCCCCACCCCAAGATGGTAAGCATACTGATTATTCCTTCCTCCAGCTTGCCCTCTCATATATCCCCCTCTATCCCTTCCCTTACCCTCTTACCCATTACTTTCTTGTAGGGCAAGATGGATTTCTATACCCCATTCATTTCCTGGTTGCATGTAACAACAATTTTTTAACATTTGTTTTTAAAGCATTGAGTTCCAGATTCCCTCTGTTCCTCCCTCCTCAACCACTCCCACTGGGAAGACAAGCAATTCAATATCGCTTATATATGTTTAGTTATGTAAAACATTTCCATAGTAGTCATGTTGTGAAAGACTAACTATATTTCCCTCCATCCTATCCCACCCCCCATTTATTTTATTTTTTCTTTGACCCTGTCCCTTTTCAAAAGTGTTTGCTTCTGACTACCCCCTCCCCCAATTTGCCCTCCCTTCTATCATACCCCCTCTTATCCCCTTCCCCCTACTTACCTGTAGGGTAAGATACCCAATTGGCCACTCCAGTATTTTTGCCAAGAAAACCCCAAACAGGGTCACAGAGTCAGACACATCTGAAAAGTGGCTGAATATATCTGCCACCTGCGTCTCTGATGTTCTAGTTGACTACTTAAGGAGGGATCTTATCAGCTGCTCATTTAATACATTTGAATTTTAATCAGCAGAAACTTTTCTAATGGGTGTTAGCTTGGTATGTTTGAGTTCAATTCTCTTTAGAGAAATTCCTTTTATTTTGAGCCTCCTTCTGGATTTTTATATGTAAATGTTTTGTTTCAGGAATTTGGAGGAGAACTGCTGTGTGCGTCCTCTCTACATTGACTTCCGACAAGATCTGGGCTGGAAGTGGGTCCATGAACCTAAGGGCTACTATGCCAACTTCTGCTCAGGTCCTTGCCCATACCTCCGAAGTGCAGACACAACTCATAGCACGGTACAGGAAATGTTTCCTATTCTACAGGTTCTCACGGGTTAGCCACATTTCAAGTACATTTCTTTGATTCTGATGATCTATGCCTGGGTCCCTAGTGTTGATCTTCTGGTTAGATTCTTCCTAATCACATTTGATCTCCTCAAATTCCCTCCATGGTGCCAATCAGAAATGGCAGACTGTTTTATTTCTGCTTTGTCTAAAACTGTCATGGTGTGGAGATTAAATAACTGTCACATTTTTGCCCCAGATCATAGGATCATAGCTTTAGATCTGGAAGCAATCTTAGAGGCCACCTAGTTCAGTTGCTTCCTTCATGATGGCCAGAGACATCATGCAACTTGCTCAGGGTCACAGAGGTAGCAAGCTTTAGTGATGCATCCGAGATTCCTAAATGTAGCTGGTGAAGCACTTTGAGGTAAAAAGGCCCTCTCAGATTAGCAAAAAAAGTTGAGATTCTATTGCCTTGCGAGTAACTATCCTTGAAGATCAGCAATCAGAACAGTTCTAAGGGGATGTAATTTGAAACCTAGAGATGAAACTGTGGCCAGAGAGACAGAGGGGAGAGAAGAACTACCTTGAAGTTTGCCTGTGAATTTCTTTTCCAAGTAAGGGAGAAGAGAAAAATGTGCAGAAATTTAAAAATAGCTCTCCTTTGCACATTGTTAACACCAATCTCTTCATCCTGGGACCCATAAACATCCAAAGGTAATGCTTTAAGTCAGAGGTTGTTAACCTTCTTTGCATCATGGATCCCCGTGGAAGTTCTGGTGAAGCCTATGGACCCCTTCTCTGAGTAACGTTTTAAAATGTATATAAGTATGAAGGGATTCAGTGATAGTAAAACAAAGATGCAATTTTTTCCCCCCATATCAGTTCAGGATCCTCTGAAATGGGTGGACCCCAGGTGAAGAACCCTCGATTTAGTGGGATGTCTTAGATCCAAGAGACTTTAGACTTCATCTAGTTCAACTCCCTCATTTAACAGAGGAGAAAACAGGTCTGTGCAAGAGCTTGCAGAAATCACTGAAGAACTGTTCCCTTAAAAATGAAATTTACCTTATTTAGACAATGTAAAGTCTTGAGAGGCTAGTCCTCAGATCTTTCTGGTGAACTCAACTGACAACAACTCTTAAACAGGCCTAATGCTGATGGCTTCTTCTGTTGTGGACAAGCACTCATTCAGGCAAATATATGATTAACAGAAAAATGAATAAAACCTCTTTAAGCAGCACAAATGACTATTCTATCATTTGTCCTGCCAGGAAGAGAGAGAGAGAGAGAGAGAGAGAGAGAGAGAGAGACAGAGAGAGAGAGAGAGAGACAGAGACAGAGACAGAGAGAGACAAAGACAGAGAGACAGAGAGAGGGAAAGAGAGACAGAGACAGAGACAGAGAGAGACACACAGAGGGAGAGGGGGAGAGACAGAGAGAGACAGAGACACACACGCAGAGACAGAGAGACAGAGACACACAGAGAGAGAGGAAGGAGAGAGAGACAGAGAGACAGAGACAGAAAGACAGAGATACACACACAGAGGAAGAAGGGAAGAGAGAGACAGAGCCATACACAGAGACAGAGAGACAAAGATAGAGATATCACGGTACACAAACCATCGGGGCTAAGGCCTAGCATCATGTGCTTGATCAGGGTTTGGCTTCCTCACACATGTGAAAACATCTCTCTTCACAGGTGCTGGGATTGTATAATACGCTGAATCCTGAAGCGTCTGCTTCGCCTTGTTGTGTGCCCCAAGACCTGGAGCCTCTGACCATTCTGTACTATGTTGGGAGGACCCCCAAAGTGGAGCAGCTATCCAACATGGTGGTGAAGTCCTGTAAATGCAGTTGAAATGCTGCCAGCCCTACCTGCAACCAAGAGAGAGAGGGAGAGAGAGAGAAAAACATAAAACCGAATCTGACTGCTACTGTGGAACTGCTCCAAGGGAAACACCAGAACAGACTTCACCTAGAGACTGGGAGAACACAACCTTCAGCCCTGGATCAATCGCTGAGACTGAGGCTCCCTTCCTTTTGGAACATTTTCTCTTTCTTGCTAGGTCTGACAATGACTGTGGTGAAAAAAAATGTGTGGGTTTGGCTAGGGGAAAACCAGTGTTTCCAAAATACTTGGATTTTTCTGTGATGCTCTTTGTGAATGGTAGGGAGAGAGAGGAATTTAGCAAATCAAGGAGTTTTGCTATGTTATAATTGAGGGATGGTGCGGGGAAAGGGGGAGAAAGTGTAGAAAATGTCTGAGAGGGAATGATGCTTTTGATCTGAGTTTAGGTTGGCACTTTGCTGCTGCCTCTCTGTCCTTGGGAATCTTGATTTCATTTTCTTGAAGCCACACAAGGCCAGCCTTTTCTTTCATGTCAATCACCAAGGAGGGAAAATTCCCAGAACTGCACTCTTACTGCCTGGGATCAGGGACAGAGTTGCTGCTTTTGCACACTGTCCCTTCCACATACATCACTTTACATCCTTGGACCAATAGAGGGACATAACCCAGCTAAGAGAATCCCTGAGCACAGCTGAGTCCTGTGGGTATGCTGAGCTCAGGAACAGGGAGGGCTGGCTGGCTGCACCATCACTAAGAAATCTTCTCTGTCTGCCCTTGGGCAGTTCCTCTCACTCTCTTCTTCAATCTGCTCCCCCTTGGAGTTTTTACTAGACACCTTCCAGGTCAGGATGGTCATATGGACTTCAGATCCATGCAGTCATGGGGTGCCATAGGCTCCCCATCCTAGCTCCCAAAGACCTTGTGTTTATTGGCTGATCCTGGAAGCAGGTACTGTGGCATGTGAGGTATTTGGGGGGAAATCTCACATGTCTCTCATACATTGATTGAATCGGCCCCTGATTCACAAGGGCTGAGGTTTTTTAAACACGAACACACACACACACTATTACTCTCAAAACCTTTGTATAAATATTTTGGGGGGAACTTGAAACATTTCATCTTCTAGGAAATAGCTCAATGGAACGTTAAAAACTTCGTTCCTAGGTATAATCTTTATATAATAGAGACCTTCTTATCCCTATTCCCAACTCTACCACTCAAAGTAAACTGGAACCTGGAACAGAGGATCTTAAAACTCTAATAACATTGCTTTAGCATGAATGCACTGGGGTCATACTGCCTCTGAAATAGGCATTGTGTATTGTAATGCCTGCCCCCACAATGGTGCTCCAAGGTATATACACTCTTACTACTAATGAGGAATTCTCTCAGATATAGAGAATGTCAGTTGGTCAGACTACATTAAACAGATAGAAATCTATCCCCCAATAGGGAAAGATAGATACAAACATATTCACCTATATATGAACACGTGCATATAAGGATATGCTTCAATGTATTCAATCACTCTTCCAACATTTCTGCAAAGTCACCAGAAGATCAATTCACATGTCCATGACAGATGGCCTAAGAACACAGTTACTGTGGTTATCCTGAGCAGAGACTGGAAATGACTAACCAGGAGTACCTTTTAAAAAAAAAAAGGTGCCTATTGACAGTGTTTCTACAGCTAGAGACAAAGGAATGCTCATTGATTTAAATCTCTAAGATGGAGCCCTCTGGACTCCAGAGAAGTTTAGAATTCTATTTTGGCATGGACTCTCAAATGCCTACCAGGTGTCATCAAAGCAGGAACGAGGCAGCCTTTGTCTCATCCTGGAAATGGCTTTCCTTGCAGCACAGAGATCACCTTACCCAATGGTAAAGCAAAAACATAAACATCAAATGCTAACATTTATAAATTTTCTTTTAATAGAAGACATAAAGAGTTTAGGGTTTGGATGTTTGCTTGTTTTTTGGAATGGGTTGTTTTTTGTTTGGTTTTTGATAACCCCTCTGGGGTTCTTGTATGCTGAGCTACCATGAAAATCTTGGGTTGCTATCCTCATATTTCTGCTTTGGCCATGGCCAGACTGCACAAGGTTTCCTAAACTTGATGCCTACCAGAAATATCAGGCAACTGCATTTCATTCAGTACTTTAAATTCCCAACATCTCAACCTGCCTTCCTAAAAACAGGTGGTCATTTACCTCCTTTTATGAAGGAGACACAGAGGGGACAGGGAGGTGCCTTGTCCAAGACGAAGCCAAACTAGCTTTGTGGACCCAAGAACTGAAAGCTGTTCTCCCAGATGACCAGTTTGGGACTCCTACCCACTACCTCTCATTCCAGGTGGTCTTGAGGCTACAGTCAGAGATCAGTAAGAGGTAAGAAACAGTGAGGGGCTTCTTGCCATTCACTTGTCCCTTCTCACTCCCTCCCACCCTCCATATGCCCCCTCCCCTAGGAACTCTTCCCTTTATTTAATCTAGTAAGGTTTGCCCCACAGGAGCACTGAGAATATATGACTGTGGATCGTCTCCTGTAGGGAGAAGAGAGACTTCGCATGAAGCCATGTAGCTAGTTGTACTTCTTGTGATACCACAAAGAAAACAGACGACAGTGTGATTCCAAAGATATTTTTTATGGAAGAAGTCTTCTTTTGCCTTAAATCACAGCATGCAAATATGGGCAGGGATATGGTTGCCAGGATCACAACTACATATACCATTTACAGAGACTATAAACACGTGGATAATTAGCTCTCCGTTTTCATACATACATGTTATTTACGAGGGTCAAGGGGTAAAGAGGAACACCAGACACATTCCCACTGCCATGGGAGTGGGCAGGGGGAAGACCGCATGGACTATTTAGCTTCTTATTATGAGTTGCCCAGTGCCAATAAAATTGCTTGAAAGCACTTGGATAAGTGAAAGGGTGACATGTGGAGGCTCCTATCAGCGCCTGCAAAGTCAAGGAGAACACTAAATACGCCACTCTGACTCAAGTATTTTCTCAAGAAGTTCTGAACGGCCCTATTAATCTGCAGTCCTTTATGGTGGGGAAACACCTTGGATCTCCATTCACAAATACCATTATAGTAGCTTCCAGATAACCCCTTTATTCCCAAACCTTCATATCAAAGGGAATGGCAGAACTCTCTTTTTGTCCCTCAGCCTAAATCATGGTTGAATGGAAAGAGCCACAATAGATGTCTCTCAAGCTAGTATCCTGGGCACCAGTGACCTCTGGAACATATGCCTGCTCCCTTCACTATGACAAATAGATCTTGTCACTCTAAGTGATTTTTTTTAACAGAGGCAAAAAAAATGCACCAAACCTTTTGTTTTCATTCATTAAAAAGAATTTTCAAAAGCTGCTCACAGTTAATCAAGTCTCTTTTCTTTGTCTTTGTTGGAGGTGATTTTCATTTTTTTGAGTTCCCAACTCTGGTCTGTTACACCTCATTTTGTAGCCCTGCAATCTGGAACCTCCTTCATTTGGCTAGATGGCCCACTGGCCAAGCTCCCCGACAGCGTGGCAGAGCTAGGGAGGGTGCCTTGCTGCTGGAAGTCACAGATGATACAGAAACCCCCAAAGTGGCTCGAGCCTAAAACGCCAAACACATACTGCATTTTAGGGCCTAATTCAGGAGAACACTGACAAAGAAGCAGGGGAAGTGAGGAAGTCAGAAAGCAGAGAGTTAGTATGAGAAACTTACTAGGTCTACTTATTGGGTGTTTTGCACTGTTCTAAGGGACTGTTTATGTAAATCATGTAGCACGAGGGAAAAATTATTGTGCAATTCAAGAATGGTATCTAGCTCTCTCAGTTATCTGTCATGGCCTGATAGGGAGACATTTGTGCAGTTATGAACCCCTTCCCACCTCCTGCCTCTGCCCTGGCTCATAAGCTACCATTGAAGTGTATGATCATCACTACATTCTGTCTGTTTGAACAAAACCTAAAATCAAAATATACCATGGTAATGCACATTTCTAAAATGAAAATTTGTAAATGCCCAGCAATTAAAAAGTTGGTCACATTTCAGTTTCATTTGCAAATGAATAGTGATTGGAGAGAAATTAGTTAAGTGGAAAAAAATAAAACAAAAATAGAATTACTTTATCAATATTAAAAATCAGTAATTCTAAAATGGTGCTTTACCTTGGTTCATGTGGTCAACACACTAGCCTTTCTCCAATGACTTGTTAACATGTCCTTTGTGTCCTTTCTCCCTTTGCCCTTAATACCCTTTTTAAAGGGATTATAAGCTTTGTTAGTAATGATGTTCGTTTCTAGGGTTATGTATAAAACAGGATATTTGATAATGAATCTAAAAGAAGCGGAAGCAGAATGCAAACAGCCAAAGAGTCTCTGTTTTATATCATCTCTGTCGGGGAGAAAGAAGCCCTAGGCAGGTGGGGGAGAGGGAGAAGATAAAAGGGAAGGGGAAAAGGTACATTTGTGGCTCTGTCAGAGAGAATCAGTTGAACCGCATACTATCAAGTTCCACCAAACCCAGCTCATCTCTTCTTCAGTTGTCCCAGGCGAGGCTCTAGACTGGTAGGGAGAAATCTGCTGCCACCTTGGTCCAGGGATGATGATACAAATGGGAACAAAGATAGACCCTTTCTAGCTGTGATGGCTGCTCCATCCTTATCCTTCTACCTAGCGGTGTTGAATGGTTTCTTCCTCCATGTCAGTGGTTCATCATGGGTTGTAAGCAGGAGCTGAAAAGACAAAAACTCCAAATTTAAGTAGTTGCACTAATAGAGTAGTTAGATTTGTTTTCTGCAACACCTCACTGATCCACATAATCAGGGAATGAGGGATACACAAGTAAATTTGCTGGATAATTGAGCATGTTCCTTCAGACACTAAAGCTTCATAAACTTTTTAAAAATCACTCTTGATAAATAGTTTTCTAAAGTGTGCTAAACTGTTCACTGACTTCTTAGAGGATATGAAACATACTTTTTTTTAATACTGAACAAACATGTTTTCTAGATAACTTAGTCACCAGTATAAGCATTTATTATATTAAAAACTACTGTAAGCTATACAGTTTTGCATTTAAAAAAAAGTTTTTCTGTTTCTTTCCTTAATGTTAGCTGATGGCTTTCATTTCTCCTGCTGTCAATGTGCTTGTCTGTAAGACTTACTCCCTGCTCCTCCTCCTGCTGTTAATAATCTATCGTGGGCTAGAAAAAACAGACAACTGAATTTATAAACTCCATTCTTTCTAATGAGGGTGCCAGAATCCAGTGACCCAGCCTTGCAACCTTAGAGTCAATCTTTACTCTTCCTTCTCCTTCCCAGTATCCATATTAAAGTAGTTGTCAACTCTTGTCAATTCTCACACCTCCCAAAAAAACATCTCATCCCTTTGTTTCTACTCATTCAGCCACCACACCACATTGGTTCCAATCTTCACCATTTCTCCCCTGGACTATTGTAGCTGGTCTTCCTCTTCCCAGTCTCTCCCTTCAACAACTCATCTGTCACGAAGCTGTCAAATGAACATTCCTGAGAATGGCCTGAACAAGTCATTCCTCCGATGAAAAACTGAAATGGCTTCCTATTGTCTCTAAGATAAAATAAACTTCCCTCTGCCTGGCAATTAAAGTCCTCCACAAACTGGCTCCCACCCACTTTTCTAGGCTTACTTCATATTATTCCTCTTAATCAATTCCATATTCCAGGAAAACTCTACATTCCAGACTTCTATCTGTTGCTGTTGTGATTCAATTATTTCAGTTGTGTCTGAGTCTTCGTGACCCCATTTAGGGTTTTCTTGGCAAAGAGCCTGTGTTTTATATCATCTCTGCCTGGTAGCAGAAGAGAGAGGAAGAAGACCTAGGCAGGTGGAGGGGAGAGGAGGGAGAAGATAAAACAGAAGGGGAAAAGGTACATCTGTGGCTCTGGCAGAGAGAACCAACCCTTCTTTCCTGGACTATTGCAATGGCCATCTAATTTTCTCTGGTTTCTTACTTCTTCAAAGCTGCCAAAATAATCTTAAAGCAGAAATCTGATCATGTTACTCCCTTACTTGAGAATCTTTAGACTGGTAGGGAAAAATCTGCTGCCACCTTGGTCTGGGGATGATGATATGAATGGGAACAAAGGTAGACCCTATTATGGCCGCTCCATCCTTATCCTTCTACCCAGTTGTGGTAAATGGTTTCTGCCTCTATGTCAGAAGCTCCCTATTGCCCCTAGGAGAAAATACAAATTCCCTATGCTAGCCTTTAAAGTTCTCAACAAGCATCTATGGGGCAGCTAGATGGCACAGTGGATAGAACATTGGAGTCCATGAAGTCAGGAGGACCTAAGTGCAAATCCAGCCTCAGACACTTACTAGCTGTGTGACTCTGGGCAAGTCACTTAATGCTGATTGCCTCAAAAAAAACAACCACATAAAAGTACAATATGCTCTATCCAAACTTTCTCAGACTCCCCCCCCCCACTATTCCCTTTCATATATTCTATGTTTCAATCACCTGGATTACTTATTTTTCCAAAACCTGGCATTCCATTCCTTAATCCATGTCCTTGAATAGGCAGTAACTCACACCTAAAATGTATTATCTCCTCACTTCTACCTTCTACTAGTCCTGAAGCTTCTTTCAAGACTCATCTCAGGTGTGTTCTCCTAAAAAAAAACCCAGACCCCAAACCTTTTCCTGATTCTTGCCATTAGTGCTCTTCTCATATAATCTTTATATTTACTTGTTTACACACATTTCTGAACAGAATTTATGTTCTTAAGGACAGGGACTATTTGTCATTTTTGACTTAGTATTTCCTGTGCCTACCATGGTAACTTATACCATAAGAAATGCTTGTTGGACTGAATGAAATTGTGTAAGAGCAACAAAACTGTAAGGGCAGGGGAAGCATGATTTGTGTTTTTTGTATATTCCCCACAGTTGCCTAGAACAGTGACATTCACATGATAGGTATTTTACAAACAAATGCTGATTGATGGAGATGTGAAATGATCAATAATAATGATTCCTCAAGAACAGTAAAATATTTTCAATTTAGGATTTAAACATTTTTTTTCCAAGGGCGGCTAGGTGGTACAGTTATAGAGCACTGGCCCTGGAGTCAGGAGGACCTGAGTTCAAATTTGACCTTAGACACTTAGCGCTTACTAGCTGTTAGACCCTGGGCAAGTCACTTAACCCCAATTGCTTTGCCTTCCCCCCTCCAAAAAAATGCAAAAAACCCAAATACATAAAAAAATACTTTCCAAATGCCAACTAGTCCCTCTAAGGCAAATAAGAATCAAGTTTTACAACTTCCCAACAAGTCTAGGACACTTAATTTCTAGTCAAATATTCCAACCACTAGTGATCTGTCCTAAGAAAAGAGATCAGCTTGCCCCATTTCCATGTGCAACTTGGTGAGTGACTATCTGTTCAGAAAAGACCCAGACCTAGTAGCTACCTTTTCACTTAGTTTATTTCATCTTTCAAGAAGTATTAAAAGATAAACACTTTAACCAATACAGTTAGCTTGTCTTTGACATCAGAATATGAACATGGAGTAACATTTCAAAATGGAAATCAATTCAAAGAGGAAGATTATTTTAGAAATTTAGTATAAGCAATGGTAATCTAAATGATATCTGTACTTAAGGCCCTTCCAAATGCCCAAGGCTTGCATTATGCTGGTCTGAAAAGAGAGGGAGTGAATGAATCAACTTTATTTATATCATGAGTGAGTGACAATAGCAAAAAAGGGACAGCTGGGGAGTGGAGTCCAACCTGTTGCCCTGTCACCTTTCTGGGAATGGTTCCAAAGCACTGGATTGAACAACACAGGCGCAAGAGCATCAGATCCATTTCATGAAACCCAGCCCGGGTGACACTCAGGCGCCAAGCACAGCTGCAAGGGGTATTGTTCAGTGCAAGAAAAGTCGCTGAGTAACTCTGAAATGTGGCCATGGGGGGAGGAGAAAGGAGCCAAATAATCATGGCAGCACCACAAAACTCCAATTAAGAACTATCTTTTTTTTTTTTTAATTTTTGCCATCATGAACTTGAGAAACCTTACAAAATGAATAACCTAATGAACATTCCACTCTAAATAATTAAAGCACTCCAAATTATTTTCCAATTTTTGAAAATGCATCTATGTATGTTTTTACATAGATTTCAGTGTATGTACACCATATTAGAGTCTGCTTTTCCCTTTGTTTCAGATTTCATATATACCTTCCTCCATATCAAGAGCGGAGGGTTGAGGACTATAACTACAGTGGGTACAATAAGAAAGAGGAAAACGCAAAAGTGACAAAATAGGGAGTAATTCGAGCATGAAGAAAAGAAGCCGGGGTCATGGAAACCAAGAGAGGGGAGAGATTCAAGGGGATAAGGGAAGTGTCTGATATCACATGCTATATAAAGGGGTCATAATGTTCCTGAAAGGCTGAATGTAAAGGGGGTTTTTAAGTGCAATAACACCTTACATTTGTTTAGAATTTAAAGATATATTTACTATTAGCAATCTTTAAAATAAATTTCTGGTTTCATTACCAGACCTAATGGAGTTGGACAGGATCTCAGAAGTGATCTAGCATTATCTCTACCGAAATCTATAGTCTTGTTTAAAACTTCCCCAATAAAGAGTGATCTAATCACCAATGGAAGACCTTCATAATAAATTCTTGAACATTTTGAGGTAGTCCATTCCATTAAAAATACTTTTTATTGATAAATTTTATTTTTAACACATCATGTCAATCCAACATATTCTTAATAGAACACCATGCACAATGTACAATCTCACTCTACAAAAGTTAAAGAAAAACACATAAAGCTGTAATAGTGATTGATAGTACATGCAACTTCATATTTTAATAGTTTTCTGATAATTAAAAGAAAGGATGGTGTATGCTTTATAAGTTAGTACCAGTGTTTTGTTATCTGTATTTGTTCCAATTTAAATTTCTCTTCATTGATACGACTGCAGTAACTGTGTTCTTGTGGTTTTCTTTGTTCATCCTGAATCACTGCACAGAAGTCTTTCCATGCACCTTTACTTTTTCATTATATATATTTCTTATGACACAGTAGTGGTATTTTGCATAATACCTTGTACCGACTAAGCATTAATAAATGCTTGTCAACTTGACAATAAAATTCCATCCATGCATCACAATTTGTACTGCTGTTACCCAAGTTGTTAGACACAGTTCCTACCTCTTCCCACTGCCATTGAAAAAAAAAACTACACATGTGGTTAGATAAATATCTCTGTACAGACAGGAATCCATTTTAGTTGTCAATAACTTCCTCATGGCATAAACTCAACAGTAGAGTCACTGGGTCAAAGGGTACTTATTGAGGATTTTTGCATTTGTCTTCTTGCATTTGTTTTCAAATTCTTTGGGTCCAGGAACATAACCATTTTTTGGTTAAGTTCCATGGGAACTTGAATGATATGTGCAGACTTTAAGTTCTCCATTTTGAAAATTCCATTGGGACTATCAAACCTAGTTCCCTTCGACATTTTTTATGCCCATCATTTTCTTCTTATTTATCTGTTCTATAGTTTTTGTCAAGCTCTGAAAGGGAAACATTACAATCACTTATAATTAGTTTCTTAGAAAGATTTAAAAAAATTTTCAGTAATCTTTTCCTTTATTACTATGCTATTTGGTGCATATATAATATTGATATTGATTATTCACAGTGTCTTTAATCATGCTAGAGTTTCTCTGCTTATATTGTTGCTACCTTATCCAAAATCATTATTGCAACTCTTACTTTTTCTAGATTCAGCCTAAGTACAACGGATTTTATTCCTGACTTTCATGCTGACTCTATATAAATTCTTAAGCTTAAGATGTGTTTCTTACAAGCAGAAAATTGTTGGATTTTGCTTTCTAATTGATTTTTTCCTTTTTATGCTGAATCCAACTCAGCAACATTCAAGGTTATAATTGTTAAGTTATGTTTTCTCTCCATGAAATCCTATTATATTACTTTTGTTCCTTTTTATTAATACAATAGCATATGTATTTTAAAATCAGCTACATCTTATTCTCTGTATTAATGAACCCTTCTCACACATCTTGCCTTTCCTGTCCACACCAAAGATAAATTCTGATACTCTACTTTTATTGAAATAATTTTTAGTCATTCTTCAAAAAGTTAAACAAAAGTCTAATTAGGAATGACCCTTTTGCTCCTACCTTCTGCCTTTTTGTTTAAATTTTACTTGTGGCAACCGTTTTCAAGAAATATTATCTTATTTCTCCCACTATTTTTGACCTTTTAGATAATCTAATTGTGCTTGCTCCCCTTTCAAAGGATTCTTTCCTAAAATCTCTACTATTTGTTTTTTAAATTACCCTCATATTTTATAGGACTTAAAAGCCACAACAGATTTATGATCACCTTCTTAAGGAATATCAACACTGTTCTGGCTCAGTTCTGTATTTCTCATCAAGAATTAATTTTTCGTATCTTATTGAAGATTTTGCCTGAAAGAATATGCTCAGTTTTGTGGGAGAAGCAATTTTGTGGTACAGGGAAATTCTCTTACTTTTCAGACTATCACATTAAAAGTAGATTTTTTTCCCCTTTTCCCATTTATGTTCCTGGTAGAGTAGTCTTGAGTGATTTGAATTGGTGTATATTCATACACAAATTGCTTCCTTGGGGCTGTATGCGAGATTCTCTCTTTGACAGTGGAGCTCTGAAAGTGGCAACTACATTTCTGGATAAGTTACAGTTCTTATGATTCCTATGGATTTCATCACTTCACACTGTACTCTGTTTCTAGTACTTCTGGGAAATTTTCTTGCATGATTTCCTTCAATTTGGTATTCATACTTAGTTTATTTGTAGTTTTCTGGGAACCCAATAATTCAAAGGTTGTGTCACTAAGTTCTGTCATCTAGTTCTCTTGCTTCGGCTTAAAGAGATATGAAGTCTTCTTTCAATTTTTCCATTTTCCATCTTCTGTTTGCCCTTCCATTACTGAATTACTTTTGGTTGTGCATGAGCCACTCTTCTCCTCAGATACTTTTTCACTGATATTTTCCACCATGTTTTCTATATTGTCAATTTTCATGTTCATCTTCTTGAAGTCTTCCTTCATCTATCTTATTTCCAATTGTATAATGCTGACTATTATATACATAAGAAGTCTTCCTTTATATCTCTTACTGTGACAATAAACAACTGTAGAAAATTTTGCAGTATATCTAGTCTCTCTTCCAGAGTAGTAGAAACTGTTTCAGTCTGTTAGTTTTTCTGTGAGGTTTCCCTCTTTAAGGATTTTAAAATCTTCAGCCTTTTTTGTTTTTCTTTTCTTTACTGCATTTGTCATTGATTTCAGATGGGAAGCTGGGATTAGTCACAACTACACAGTCTGGTAACTTGTTGAAAAGTCAGTCAGTTAGCCAGCCCATTCCATTTTGGGACATCATTAAACTGGTCAGAAATTTTTAGTTATATTTAGCCAAAATCTTCCATTTGACTTCCACATTAGTCCTAGTGTTCTGCCCTTTGGAGCCAAACAGAACAAGGCTAATATCTCTTCCATATGACAACCTTTCAAATATTTGAGCACTGACTAGTTGTTTTGTTTTTTGTTTTTCATATCCAAACTAAATATTCTCTATTTCAACAACTGATTTTCATACAGAATAATTTCTAATCCTTTTGCTATCTTGATCTCCTTTGTCTGGATGGGCTCCAGCCTGTAAATGAAGACATCTTCTAAATGATCCCAGAATAATCAAGATATTGATTATTGGACCAAGGCAGGGTGCCACTATTTAATTGACTGGTTAAACTAATAGATTCCAAAATCAACATTAAGTAAAATTATCTACATATGGACCAAGCTTCATTCTTTATTACATGTATCTAAATGCTAAGTAGCAATAATTAGGCCAGCTTATATTTAAAGTGTTCTATCCCCCAAACAAATAGCATGCATATAACTGAATCAGGTTTTATATTATTAAGAAAGAAACACACAACTCACTTTTTTGACGGCCTATTACTTCCTTTGGACCATTAAAAACCATGGGCCTTTACAGGTGTATGAAAATGGTACTACATTATTTTGTTCACCTCATTTCAATTACTATTTTTAAAGCATGATAATGTACAAGGCTGAATGAGAAAGATATGGAGTCAGGGTGATAGTTTTAATCTTACATCATAGATGGTAAAACGAAGCCATTAAGAAATGACATGTTGGGGCAGCTAGGGGGCGCAGTGAATAGAGCATCAGCCCTGGAGTCAGGAGGACCTGAGCTCAAATTCGGCCGCAGACACTTGACACTTACTAGCCGTGTGACCTTGGGAAAGTCACTTAACCCCAACTGCCTGGCCTTCCCCATTCCAAAAAAGCAAAAAAAAAAAAAAAAAAAAAAAAAAAAAAGAGATGACATGTCAATAGTCATTCAATGAGACATATTTGCTCATGGTATTGTTTTCTAGACTGTGAGTCTTTTGAGGGCAGTCGGTCTGTTTTAATTTAATGGGCAACATTTTATGCATACAGATATCTAATAAATACTACTTGATTGATTTGATCAAAGTATAGCTAATCTAAATGTAAATTCATGAGTCCCAGTAAGTTTTGCACACTTTTAACTGTATCATTCTTTAAATACCTCTGATAGAAAAAGAAGACTTCTCTGAACAGCAGATTATTGGCATTTCTACAGGAATAACTAGCTTTTTTTACTTCTTAAAATCTCCAACCAAAGTAAAATGGAAATTGGTTGAACTGAAAACAAAATACAGCGACAAAAGAACTAGCAATACTTTTCTTCTAGGGCATCTTGCTACCATTGTCTCTTCCTCGTCTATTCCCACTCCCCAATTACTGATCTAACTTTAGCATAACAGGAGCCAAAACTGGTCTTGGTGCTTCCTCTCTCTAATCCCTTCCTAAACCATACTACCAGATTCCTCTTTATCAAAATTCCACTTTATGCACTGCTCAAAAACATTCAATAGCTTTCTAATGTATACAAGAAAATGCTAAAACTCCTTAGCTTGGCATTCAAAGTTTAAGTTCAAATATAGTTTTTATTACATTTACAATATTTCCAGTTACTCTGTTCTATTTATTGTTCTTCAAACATGGTTTACTCATCTTGGCCTCCAGATCTTTGTTTATGCTGTTCCCCCAACTGGACCCCCTTCTTAATCCTGCCCATGGCTCCAGGTTCGGGTCAAGCTTTACCTCCTTCTTGAAGCTGCCTCTAAGGACTCTAGCCACAGTGACCTTGCTTGCCTTTAAACACTTATAACCCTTATTCTTCTTTTTAAAGAAGAATTTTGTTTTAATCAGTCAAGGTCTACCTTCTGATGGTCCCACCCCAAACAGAACACAATAAAAACAAATCTTATAACATGTCTATTTTTAATAAGTATATTCAAATCAAATTTCCAAATTGGCTGTGTCCAAAAAATATGTCTCATTTACATTCTGAATCCTTCATCTCTCTACCAGGAGGTGGGTGGTATGTTTCAGCATTAGTCTTCTACAATCCCAGTTGGTCATTATGCTGATAAGAGTTCAGCATAATAGCATTCCATCATATTTATATACCATAATTTCTTTATCTATTCCCTAATTTAAGGGCATTCCTTTAGATTTCCATTCTTTGTCACCTCAAAAAGAATTATAAACATTTTTTACATGCTTAGAGTTTGTTTTGCTTAGGGCTAATCCCTTCCTTAATATTATTTCCCTCTAATTTCCTCTCCCTGCTTCTTCTCTTTCCCTCCTATTTCCCTGTTGAGTAAAACAATTACTGAGTACAACAAAACTTCCTGAATACAGGAAGTATTGAACTGTGTGTATGTTCTTCCTTATATCGATTAGTTCAAATGAGAGTGACATTCTGGGGTCAGCCACTCTCTTCTATCCCCTCCTCCTTATTTGTATAGATGTCTACTTGTGTATCCTTATAATGTGAGATGATTTTCCCTAAATTTCCTTTCTCTTCCCCTTATATTCCCTCAACCTATGTATTCTTCTTCCTTTCCCTTTCCATTCTTTTCTTCAGATCATCCAGACATTCTCACTCCCAGGTTACATCTAATTGAATGAACCCTGATGATGATGGGACACATGTATTGTCTCCCCATTTCTGAACATGAGCTTGTTTAGAGTCCTTTGTCACTGCTCATTCATGTTTACCTTTTGATGTTTCTTCTCACTCCTGTGCTTGAACTTCAAAGTTCTTCCCCAGTTCTTGTCTTCATTAGGAGTGCTCAGAAGTCCTCTATTTAATTAAGATTCATCATTCCCCCTGTAACATTATATTCAGATTATCTGAACAAGTTATTCTTAACTGTATGCCCCATATCCTTTGTCTTCTGGAATATGGCATTCTATGCTCTCCATTCCTATATCATGGTGGCTACTAAATCGTATGTGATCCCGACTGTGGTTCCTTGGTACTTGAATTCTTTCATTCTGGCTGCTTATAGTATTCCTTCTTTGACCTCAAAGCTCTGGATTTTGGCTATGATGTTTCTGGGAATTTTTATTCTGAGGTTTCTTTCACAGGTAACCAGTAGATTCTATTTCCACGTTGCCCTCTGTTTCTAAGAGTTCTGGGAAGTTTTAAGATGAAAGATTTAGGATGTCTAGGGAGTTTTTTGGGTTAGTTTGTCCAATAATTCTTAAATTTTTTTTTCTCCTCAATTTGTTTTCCCGGTCAACCGTTTTTGCTATAAGATTACAATGTTCTTTTTTTTTGGAAGTTTTTTGTTTTTTGTAGGGCAATTGGGGTTAAGTGACTTGCCCTAGGTCACACGGCTAGGTTTTTGTGTTAAGTGTCTGAGGCCGGATTTGAACTCAGGTCCTCCTGACTACAGGGCTGGTGCTTTATTCACTGTGCCACCTAGCCGCCCCTACAATATTCTTTTAAAAATATTTTCTCATAATTTTTATTTTCTTCCCTATCATTTCTTTCTTTCTTTTTTTGCTTTTGACTTTAATATTTCTTGTTGCTTCACGGAATCATTGGCTTCTATTTGACTCACTCTAATTCAAGATATTACTTCCCCTTCCAATTCTTTCTACCATAGCTCTCATTTCTTTGCCATTTTTTCCCTCAGGCATTCTCATTCCATTTATAGACCAAAAAAAAATTCTTAAACTCTTTTTAAACTCTTGCTTTGTTTCTTCCAGAAATTCTAGTTGAGTTTGTATATAAGTTTTGCTCCTCTCTGAGGCACTGCTTGTAGGTATTTTGGAGTCATTCTCTTCTGGGTTTGTGCCTGGACTGTTCATATATCACCAATAATAACTTATTATGGTGGGGTTCTTTTTTTTTGCCCATTCTTCCAGTCTATTTCTTGACGTCAGACTTAATCTTAGGGTTGAGTTTTACGACACTTCTGGAGGAAATGTCTAGGACGGTCCTGCTTCTGCTTTCTTGGGGATACTGAATACTGGGCTGTTCTACGATCTCAGGGACAGGCTAAGGACTCATAAACTTTCAGTGCTTCTATAGTGGTTTGATTCAAGGCAAGGTCTTATTGCTGCTCCTCTGGTCTAAGCTCTACAAGTCCTTGATCAATGACTGGGCATGTACAAGAGCAGATTGCTGCTGAACTCTGCCCTTTTTAGTCAGCTGGGAGCTTTGTTGGCTCAGAGTGACAGAATTGTAGGCTCCCCTTTGGTCTGGGATTTTGGCCATGATTATTCCTCTGTAGGTTGGGCTAGAGACTGGAAGTGAGTCACTCCTCTGAGTCTGAGGTCTAAGCCATAGCACTGCTGCTGCTGGCTTCTGATCTTCCTCCTTGCTCAGTACACTGTCCAGGGTACTCTTAGCCAGGAATACCACTCCTCTGTGGGGGTCCCCTTTCTCAAGACATCTTGGATATATGGCCCAGAACTGAGTAGTGAGAGACAAAGCTACCAGTTGGCACCTGTACTTGTAAAAGCAGTCCTATTTGGGTTTGGGGTTGCCCAGTGTGAGTTTGGAACTTCCTCTTGCCCTAGGGCACAACCTCTCTCTGGAGTGTTCATGCTGGCCTGACCTGTCCCATCCCCAGTATCTATCTGGGGACAGACACCTTCCTGTTTGTCTTTTTATGTTAAGCTGGTTAGACGAAGGACTCGCTTTGTTCTGGATTTCCTCATCAGAATTTGGTCTTGGTGCATTTTCTAGATCTGCTTGGAGAAGTTTGTGGAAAGAAGCTTATGACATGGCTTCCTATCACTCTGCCATCTCCACCTTTATAAAACTTATTCCTATATTATTCATCTGACAATTTATCACATATTACCTTGTATTATTATTTAACTTCTCCTGTTCAATCTCCTTAATTAGATTGCAAATTTCTTGTGGATAGGGCCCATGTATCATATTTCTTTAACATCAAATTTCAGATTTTTTTGTACCACGGTGTCCTATTTTTGAGCATTTTACAACTTTCAAATTGCTTTTACATACATTATCTATTTTGTGTATCCCATATCCCATAACACTATCTGTATAAAAATATTTGTTGAACAATTTAACAAAATTTGCTTTGTTAAAATAATTAAAAAATTAATTTAACAATTTAACAAAATCTACTGCATAGAGTTAAACCTTTGCAACACTGGGCAAACCACTTTAGTTTTCAATTTTCTCCTCTCTAAAATGGGGATAACAGAATTTTACTACGTACTTCTCAAGGTTGTTATGAGGATTAAATAAAATCACATCAAGGAACTCTGTAGCTGAAAATATTTCAATCTCTATTAAATCGTACCACCGTTGAGTTGTTAATGAGAGATAGAAGAATCAGCTAAATGCAACTATAAGAAAGCTATAAAATCTTCTTCAAATAATTATACATTTGTCTTTTAAAATGAGAACAGCATGGAGATGACAGCACATCGCATACTGACCTAGAAATGGATATATCTGTATTTTTAGTCGCAGATTGGTTACTGATTCATTTTGACACCATCAACTACTCAATGTACCAACTTCTTTACCCCTGTGAAAGAGGGTTCTGCTTCCAATCTATTAGTCAGTCACATGGCTAGCTTTTCTCTGGAGCAGGTCTGGCAGCCCCCAGTAAGCTTTAAGTGGCTCCTTGTTAGGAACAGATCAAACAGAAAGTCTTCTCTTGGCATCTGGCCTCTTCCTACCTTTTCAGTCTTTTCCCACTTAATTTCCTTCCTCATGCTCTAATCCTGCCACACTGGCCAACTGGCAGTTCTCAGCACACACACTCTATGTCCTACTTCTGTGCCTTTGCATAGACTTTCTCCTACACTCGGAATGTTCTGTCCCCCTTGCCTTTGCCTCCTAATTTTCCAGGTTTCCTTCAAGTCTCAAATTTAATCCCACTTCCTGCAAGAAGCCTTTCTTTCACAGTCCCCAAAGCAAGTAGTGCTTCCTCTCCCACATTACCTTCCATCTACTCTCTCTCTCTCTCTCCGTATCTCGTTATTTATAAGTTGCTCTCCCCCACCCCTCACTCCCATCAGAATGTACTTCCCTGAATGCCTAGAACGCCTCGAGTTCAGCTACTGGGTTTTTTCTTTTCTTTGTGTCCCCAGTGTTTAGTCTAGTGCCTGGTATGTAATAAGTGCTTAATAAATGGATGTTGACAGAATTATCGATTGATTAGGAGTCCTGTGACCTGACGTGTCCTTACAGTCTGTCTCAGGAATGCTGGGAAAATAAAATATGCAACTTCTTTGAAAACTGTTATTTGTCTCAGTCAGTTTCCTGATTTTAATTCAGACAACTGCTGAATTCTTTGATATTGTTACCTAAAAAGTGGCATGATACAATAAAAACAACAATGGGTGAGGCATTAAGAGATATGGGTTCTAGGTTTGGACTATTATGAACTACCTAAAGGTTGAAAGGCTTTGGTTGTTTTATCTGCAAAATGGGTACAATAAAACCTAACATGCCCCCAAAGGGTATTATCAGAACTGACTAATACAATGAAATCATGTATTTTTGTGGAATGGCTTTGAAAAGTGAAAAGAGCTACATAAATACAAGCTTCACTTTTGTGTATCCATGTTTCATAACTAAGAATCTCCCGTCTCTACCTATTTTGTTCTTAGGCCTACTTTGGGGTCATATGGACCATTTTCTGCTGTCTCAGGCTCCCTTCTCTCTTTTCACTCAGGCTGCCAGGACTATCATTTTCCTGCCTTGACCATTTAGATTCCTTGTTATTCTTGATTTACTACTTTCAAACCTGCTTTCAAACCAAATCTTTGGAAGAAAATCTACTGTAAAAGGCAAAGAGTTCTGGTGTCACAGAATAAATCCACAAATATCCTGTAGAAAACACACAGAATCAGGGTCATCTTTGTCCTCTGAAATAAATAATACCAATAACTGGTCTTTCAGAGTAGGGAAAATATAGTCATGTACATTGTACACAGTTTATCTTGGAACTGTACTCTACTTTTTAAAGAGATTTGGACAGACTTCATTGGCCAAAAAACGGCTAGGAAAACTCGCACTGTTGTGTGAAGGGATACAGCAGGGAATTCAGATGGTTTACATGCTGATGTAAAATTCCATTTCAAGAGCTTCCTTTAAAATAATCAGTGGAAACAAGTTCAAGTAAGGTCTACAACATAAGCCTATTTTTTGTTGGGGGTGGCATCTAGAAGGATTCCAGTTTAAGAAATCTCTAATTTTTTTTGGTGTCAATTTCTGTCTAATTGGAGATACTCAGATACTGCCTCCTATGGGGAGTCTTTTCTGACCCAGCCCCATGGCTATGGGTGTTGCCTCATTCCTTAAAGTATCTTACATTTCATTATCTATGTACACATTCTATTTCCCAAATCAAATGTAAGGTGACTGAAGACAGGGGCTCCCCTCCCCCATTTTTGTCTCTGTCTGCCCAGTGTCCAGAACAATGCCTTGTATATACTAACTAGGTGCCTGATGGTTGTTGAATCAAACTGTTGAAACCCCACCACCTTACACCCTTGCTCCAAACTTTTTGGAGGAAAACTGAAATGAACTCCAGAATCACTCACTCCATCATCTTGTTAGCGTGCAATCAATGGATAACAGGAAACAGCTTCTTCCTTTCATAAAACAAAAGCAAAGGGAAACTCCAGGACATGAAAAAAAGTCCCAACAATCCAGGAGTTGAAGCTCAAGTTAGATTTTTTGCTGTATTAGATGTGGGCGCCCCTCACGTTCACCTGACAGCTAAATGCTGAGGTTGAGATCTTACTTACATCATCACATTCACAGTGATTCTACTTTTCTATGTCTGGTCTCTTTGGGAAAGGGATCAGGAGAGAAGAGGCTTCAGCAAAATAAGGAGAAAGAACCTGTGTAAGTGATTTGGAGGGGGTTTGAACTTATGAACAAGGCAAAATCCTGAATACGGAGAGAAGAGACGTTAAGAGAAACTGAAGATAATTTGAGGGAGAAATGAAAAGCAGTAGTGCATAGTGGTAATCAGGCAACTATTACCTTTATTACCAGTTATTAGAGTGATCTAATAATAACAACAGAGAGATCTGTTGTCTTCCAGGGGCACATATATAAAGCATAGCAGAAACCTCCTAAGTTTTATCAAAGTGAATGACCGCTACTTACTTAGGGCAATTCACATGGGCACAAATGACGAAAGTAGCCAAAGATGAAAAAGTTTTGGGCAAGAAACCGAAGACAATTGGGGCACAGGTTGTATTTTCTTCACAGCTGCCTACTGCCCAAAGCAAGAGATATGGAAAAGAAAAACTGATTTGGAAAATGAACAGCTGGCTACTACAGTGGTATGTGACAATGAGATTTGGACTTGTGGAACAGAGCTTAAAATACAAGGAAGCCAGGTTCCTGGACCAGGGATGGAAAAAAACCATAAAGATTATTTGTTGGAACCAGGATAACAATTTATACATCTATAACACCGTAAAGGAGAATAACTGAAACAACTTGAAAACCCTTCTGGATGCAATAACCAAATCACGACTCCAGAAAACTCATGCTTCTCTCCTCTTAGAGAGATAATGAACAGGGATTTGTACAACCTCACACATGACCAATGTGTAGACTTATTTGTTGTTTTTGCTACAAGGAAGAGCTTTTATTTCTTTTTTTTGGTTGGGGGGGGAATAAGGGGAATTTATGAAGGGAATTGGGAGCTAGTGATAGTGATACTAAAAAAGAAAGAATAAAAATGAAACGTTAAAAAATACACAGAAAAGGGAAGAAAAGCTTAGAAATGGACACAGATAAGCAGGACAGTGTTGGGACTACTGAGTTAAATCTGACATAGACTTAATAAAAGCCAAACTGTACGTAATAAAGATTCACGATGTCACAAATAATCCTTTTTCCCTTGTTTCACTTTGTATAAGGAAATATTCACATTCACTGACATTCTACAAGTTTACTATAATTGAAAAAATATTTTTTTTAAAAGAAGAATGTATTTGCTGGGTGTCTTGCAAATCTGATCAAAAAGGCTATGAACTAAAAAGGGTGCAGAAGGAAGAAAACCGTCAAACATATCTAACAAGGTATTTGCCATAGCGCTTAGTAACAATGAAGAAAAATTAGCAAATGAGATACCCAGAAGCTCCCTGGAAACAAAATCCAGAAAAGGAGCCAGTTGTAAAAACTGTGACCTCATATGTCACAATGCAAAGACCCCACGTTTAGGCAACGAGAGAACCTGTAGGTTCTAATGCAAGAAAGCAAATCTGACCCCACTTGATCATGAGGACTGGGTGGGACGAAACCCATGCTTGAAACAGGGCTCTTATTCTAAAGAAAGAGGAGAGGTGAAAGGTTTGGAAGGTATTGTTTATTCATGAATTTGGGGACAGGTGTATGGCACAGTGGTTAGAGTGCCAGGTCTAGAGTCAGGAAGACCTGAGCTCAGATCTGCCCTCAGATGCTTCTTGGCTGTATGACACTGGGCAAGCCACTTAAGTTTCATTTGCTTCATTTGTAACATGGGGATGACACTGACTTGCAGCTACCTCCCAGGGTTGTTGGGAGGATCAAATGAGTCAGCACACTGCCAGGCATGCAGCAGGCGCTACAGAAGATATAAGCTTGTATTAGTAAACTATACTCATAAAAAGAAACCCAGAGACCACAGCAAGGAGTCTGGATGAAGAATACTTCGGTAAAGGCTAATGGAAAGAAAGAGAGAAGCTATTTACGGACAACCTGGACAGGAACAGGAAAGGGACGATGTGGCTGGGAAGCCGGCCGTAAGCCTAGAGCAGAGTTAGGTGCTGCAGCAGTGGGAGACTGCAGTTATCCGAGCATTTTATGGGGTTCTGAGTCAAAAGCAGAGCAGCAGGGAATTCTTGATCGGCCTCAGCGATAATTTCATCCTTCAAAATGTAGAGCAACCCACAAAGGTATATTCTATTTGGATCCAATTCTCAATAAGAGGGTGAGAATTCAGGTTGCTGGGGTAGGGAAAGATGGGAACGCTGAGAGGAAGTAATTTTTCACAGACAGAGAAGGAGAGAAGATCCTGGCATAATCTGCCTTCCACTGTGTATTTTGGGACAGAAGATTTCAAGGGTTAATAGGAAGGCTGGGTAGGCACCCATTAACTAAAATTCTACAAGGGAAATCTGCATCTGTAGGAAAGAAAATTCCCAAGGATTACATTCGGAAGACACAAAGGGAAACAGTTCCAGTGGGGAGAAAAACAGAATCTGTACAATGTAAGTTCATAAGGAATTAAGCAACCAACTTAGATTTCTAAAAAGATACATTCAGAAGACAGGACACGGGTAGGAAACAAGAATGAATATATGAGCGTAGTACAAGACCACACTCTTATACAAATGTCAGGAGTGCTAAAGGTCAGAATGAACTGGGGGTGCCAAAGGAAGCTGATGACCAAAAGGTTGTTGTTGTTGTTTTTAAACTATTGCTGGAAAGGAACAGATCAAAGATTTAACGACTACAAGAGCTGTCCAATATCCATTTTGCTTCTATTTTCTCTGCCAAGGAAAAGGACCCTTGTACTGGAAATGAAGAACAAAGGGGCTAAGAGGAAACTTGTGCAACACAGGTAAAGAGCTAATAAGAGAGCACCCGACTGCACTTGATACATTCAAGTCACTCAGAACACAAGTAGATTTAATTACTGAGCAATAACATGTTTAAACATAATGGAAAATAGGAGAGGTGTTGGCAAAAGGTGGACAATTAGGTGGCACAGTGGATAGAGCACTGGGCCTGGAGTTTGGAAGACTCGCCTTCCTGAGTCCAAATCTGACCTCAGACACTTACTGTGTGACCCTGGGCAAGTCACTTAACCCTGTTTGCCTCAGTTCCTCATCTGTAAAGATAAAAGTGTTGGAGAAGAAAATGACAAATCACTCCTGTATCTTTGCCAAGAAAATCCCAAATGAGGTCACAGAGTTGGACACGACTGAAAAATGACTGATGTGAACATTACTGAAAAAGGGTATTGAAAGAACTGGGAGATACGATTACTTAGTTACTGTCAGTCATACTTGAAAGACTGAAAGATGATGGAAAATGGGTGGGGTGTTCTACATTTGGAGAAGGGAAAATATCGCCCTCTGCTTTGGATTACTCCCACCATCCATTGCTTTCACTCCCACTCATGCACTACCTTAATGAAGGCAGAGGCAAATCAGAAAGCTATGCTCACTGAGCCACCGCAAGTTTATGTTGCACAATCACATGTGGGCTCTCACTGCAGCGAGGCATTCCCTTTACACCTCCCTGGCTGATTCACCATCTACTCAGCACAGCAGCTTTTCTAAAACTTTTCTCATCCTTTCCTCAAACCTCCCCCAGTTTCTCCTTCCACCACACTCTCAACTGAGAATCTGACCTTCAGTGAAAAAAGTGAGCCTATTTATGGTTGTCCCTTCCTCCTAATCTCACATCACTGAGATGCCTTCTCCACCTACATCTTCCTTTATCCCTGTCTCGTATAAAGAAGCACCCTTCTCCTTGCCAAATCAAACTCCTCTCCCTGCACACATGATCTTACTCTGTCCTATTGCTTCCAACAGATTGCCCTTCCATCATCATATCCATTCTTTCACTAGTCTTCATACAATCTCCCTTCCTGTCTACTGGCTGCTTCCCCACTGCCTACAAACACATTCACATCTACCCCACCCCATCCTCAAAAAGCTCTCACTTGATCCTTCCAGCCCTATTAGCTAACACCCTATATCTCTCTTTACTTTTGTGGCTAAACTCCTTGAGAAGGCTACTGACAGTAGGAGACTCAACTTCTTTTCTTCTCCCTCTCTTCTAAACCCTTGGCATTGTGGCTTCTGATCTCATCATTGTACTGAAACTGCTCTTCCCAGAGCTGCCAATGATCACTTTTTTTTTCTTTTTGGAGGGCAGTTGGGGTTAAGTGACTTGCCCAAGGTCACACAACTAGTTTTTGTGCTAAGTGTCTGAGGCCACATTTGAACTCAGGTCCTCCTGACTCCAGGGCCGGTGCTCTACTCATTGCGCCACCTAGCCGCCCCCAATGATCTCTTCTTTTTTTTTTTTTTTTTTAATTTTTTTTTTTTTTTTGCTTTTTTTGGAGGGCAGTTGGGGTTAAGTGACTTGCCCAAGGTCACACGGCTAGTTTTTTGTGTTAAGTGTCTGAGGCCACATTTGAACTCAGGTCCTCCTGACTCCAGGGCCGGTGCTCTATTCACTGCGCCACCTAGCCGCCCCCCAATGATCTCTTCTTAATGGACAAATCTAATGGATTTTTCTTGATCCTCAGTCTTCCTGATTTGTCTTTAGTCTTCGATATTGCTGATCACTCTTTTTTTTTGGATATTCTCTTCTCTCTAGGCTTTCACAATATTGCTCTCTCTTGATTCCCTTCAAGACTCGGCTTGAATCCTTCTGGCCAGCTAATCTTAATATTATCCAAAGACACGGTTACTGTTAAACTTTGGACGAAAATGCAAAATATGTAAAATTATCATTAAATGAGTAATAAAGAATCAATACAAATTGTATGGGGAGATTTTCCTAGTTATTTATGTCTTTCAAGTAAGTGTCTTTTGCTTCAAATGAATATTTCCTTTGATCTAATAAGGGAAAAAATGGTAGGGGCTCACAAGCTGTGGTTTTGAGTAGATGTTACCCAAAGTGTGCCTTGAAGTTAGGTACAGTTTTCAGGAGTCTTTTTTTTTTTGGAAGGTGGCACTATCTGTACATATATGTACTTTTCTTAAATTTGAATTTTATTAAAGCCCCCTTCCCCCCCCCCCCACATAAGGTGCTATAGCTATAGGCTAACCCTCATTCTAGTTTAAACTCCTTCAAAGCAAGGATTTTTCCTTTTCTGTGCATGTGTGATTCACTGGCTAATGATTCACTGAAAATTCCCCCCAATCCAGTCACTGACATTTGAATAAGAATAAGGCCTTTCCTCTAGCACTATGAAGCAGAGAGCAATAAGACTGAGAGCACAGAAAGTCTCTGATCCTCTGGATATATACCTGACATAGAACACTAATTGGCTAAGATCAAGTGAAGTCATGTTAAGCTCAATGAAGTATTTTTCAGAGGTAGATAAAGACAAGGAGAGTGAGGGGTTAAGTTTTTTTACTTCTTATATATTCTTATTTTGGTGCTGCTACAGGAGCCTAAATCTTGACTCCTGTCCTTATTGGTTATATGATTTTGTACAAATCACTTGACCTCTCTGAACCTATTTTTTAATTCATGACATGGGGATTCTTTTTTTTTTTTTGTCTTTTTGGAGGGGGGGGTACGACAGGGCAACTGGGGTTAAGAGACTTGCCCAAGGTCATGTGGCTAATAAGTTTTAAGTGTATGAGGCCAAATTTGAACTCAGATCCTCCTGATTCCAGGGCTGGTGCTCTGGGTAAACCCTATTGGGTAGTGAGGTATAAAACTGATCTACTCAAATTCTGACCACCTACCTAGGCAGAGAAATTTTCCCTTCATTTATCAGGGACAAGATGACTTTATGTGAGACTGTTTGTCAGCTGCTATGTGGCCTTAGGATAACTGGATAACTGGAGGGGAGACAGCAGGAAAAGCTCCCTAGGATGCTTAAAAGAAAAATGGATTTATGCCAAGGATAATTCTTGGAACAAATATGGAATCAAATACTTTACACCCCAATCTCTTCCCCAACCCAGTCTAAAAGGGAAACAAAATAGCAGGATTAACCTACTCTTTACCAAACCTAGCTTTGTTTCCTTCAAAATCCCATGACCCAGGCAGATCCCATTTCCTGTTACCCTCCTCCCTACAGTAAAGAAGGGAGTGCCCAGGACAGGAGAAAAAGGTTATTATGTTTAGTAATCACCAACAATGAGGGGAGCGGCTTCGGGAAAAGCACTCACAGAAGCAGAAGCAAGCTAACATTAAAACACAAACATAGGCTGATCTTTCTGTATTGATAATATTGTATGTATTTATAATTTATCTGTAAAGTGGAGATGTAAAAAAAACACTCTTAGAAGCTACTAAAATGCCAAATCTGTGGAACGAGTGAGGAATCAGATTGAGTTTGTGGACCAGAGTGAACAAAACACAGGTGTATTAGAAAGCGGTTCTCAAATGCTTTTCAACAGAGACAGTGATGTACTTTGAAGTAACATAACAAGAGCTATTCCCTGGTAGATAAATGGCCAAAGGATAAAAATATTTTTTCAAAGTAAGAAATCCAAAGTATCAATAATCATGAAAAAATGTTCCAAATCACTAATAACTATGAAACCCCCCAACAAATTAAAGAAATTGAGGTTCCATTTCATATTCACTAGATTGGCAAAGGTGACAAAAAGAAAAGTGATAACTGGAGGTGGTGAGGTTTAGGGGTGCTGGGATCCCAAAATAGCAACACATGAGTCCTGCCAGAATGAATTCAACCTAAGCCTTCTTTCAATCAAAAAAACAAACAAACCCAAGGTTTATTAAAGATCTGCCATACTGGCCAGACTCTTAAGGAATCTTAAGTAGATATTTGTATAGCTAGTGGAAGTGGGCCATATTGAATCTGAGCACCTTAAAGGAGGTTGAGATGGATCCAGAAAGACTGTGGGAAGGATCTAGGAATGGCCAAGTAGTCTGGGGTAACTAGAGGAGGAGTCTAGGGAGGGTCTGGATGGGAGTAGCCAGGAGGCTGGGGTGACTAGAGGTTGCAAGCTAGGAAGTAAGAGAATGGGATCATGGGTTGGGAAGTAGTTGAAGAGGATCCAGAGATCACAGACAACAGAGGGCTAGTCTAGGGTAAGGGTAACAGAGAATTGGGTCTAGTGATAAAGAAAGACTAGTTGAGAAGATTACAGCCTCAGGCAAATGTCAGATTAAGTGGGAAAATTTCAAGAGAGTTCAAGGGGGTTTCCAGAGTTTGTACCCAGCAGATAAGCTTCATTGTTGGTAGAATTGTTAATTGGTTGTGACATTCTGAAAAGCAGTTTGGAATTATGTCTCCAGAGTCCCTAAAACTCTTCAAAAACTTTGAATCGGCTATACCATTATTAGGCCTAGGGTCCAAAGAGAAAAAAGACAAGAACAAGATCCATTTGAAATGAGAGTAAAAAGTATGGACTGAAGGAGTAAAAGAAAAGCATTGTGAAGTGAAGATAACCACCAGGCAAGCCCGGATAAGCTTCAGAGCAACTTAATTCAGTATTCTCATGGAGTGCTGTGGTATAGACGCTACTCTGAGCGGTTAACAGTTCTAGAGACCAGTCCTCTCTTCTAATTGGGCAACAAAGAACTAACTTTCCTAGCCATCTTAGCTGTTAACAACTTCTCAGCAGGATGCATACACAGAAAAGCGTTTGCCTCGAGGCGATCTCTGGGGCACTTGGAGGCTTCTGGGCCAGTTCAGGGACTGGCTGGGTTCACACAAGGTATCTCCAAGAATGCCCCTTCAAAGCCCAGACCACTTGTGCTGTCACATCAAAAGAGTAACAGGAGAGTGTCTATAAACAATAGAATTAAAGGGATTAGCAAGGACAGCCAAGCAATGGGTAGCTTCAGTTCAGATGCCCATTCTCAGCTGCTCCTATCACAGATTTGGAGGAAGAGGTGAAGCATAAGTCACAGAAGCTACTATAGTCAAGGTCTCGCTTTGTTTGGTGCTGACTGAAGCAACAGAAATACATTGCAGGGGGACACCTTTCCAAACAGGGAGAACACAAGCGAAGCCAGACACGGGGACAGCTGCTCTCCACTAGAAATGCTATTTCACTTCAATGGATGCTTTAAAGTGTGAAAAGCCTGGTTATGCAGCCATGCTTTTTTCCCCCTATGCTTTATGTAAGACATTATGGCCAGAAGAGTTGATACAATCTAATTATCTATATGTAGAAACTAGATTTCTGCTTTGAGGATTATTCCACGAAATTTTAAGATCTGGGTCAGCACACCTTGTGCCTTCTTCCCCCTATTGCCCAAGTGTTACCATGTGCAGGGAAGGTAAACTCATTTGAATACATGTCCTAGCAAATTAGAATTTAAAAGGTATATTTTGCTCTCCAAAATGAAAAAAATTAAATAAAATTACAAAGTCAAATAAAGATTATTTCTAGGTTACTCACTGTCATGTATTGTCCTTTTAGCTTCACCTCTCTATTAGTGTGGGTAATCAAAAGGATTTTATAAAATCTGAGTCATGTTAGAGAATCTCAGGAAAGTTTAGGGGCAAAAGAGAAGAGGCTACTTCTGTAATTAAGCAGGGGAGCAACCTAATCCATGCTACCAATCAACAACCTCACAAGGCTGAGCACAAATCAACAGTTTTGGCTGTAATCAAATTATTATGCAAAATCATTATTGTACAACACAGTAATTAAGTATAACTGATGAGCAATTTAAATGTCTGACTATAAAGTTAATATCACCATTACACAGTACAAAGCAGGGGTTTTAGTTTCTTCTCTTTTGTTTTCCTATTCTCTAGCTATTGTAAACAGCAACAAAGTCTACAATATCCTACTGATATCAGATGCAATTTAATCTTCATCAAGTAATCTAGGTTTTTAAAATATAATCTCTATATTATTATTATTATTATTATTTATCAAGCTAGCCCCATATTTACAATGAACACTAGATGACTGAAATGCAGTAAAAATATCAATTAAATCTACTAAATTATTAATATTATATTTGTTGTCTTTCGGGGGAGGGACCGTTAAGCTTTCCTATTTGTAACCTTAGCACAGTGGTTGGAACATAATAAGTGCTTAATAAATGTCTTTAAATTAATTCAAGAACATATGTGAATCATGTCAAACAACTTCAATGTACCAGTTTTCATTTTCAAACTCCGGGAGTAGAGGAAGTCTCCATAACGGGAACAGAAAAGAGGGAATGCTGTGCACTCAGTGCCTGGGCAGGGTTGTTTGCTCAAAAATATGAACTCCATTTGCAAAGGTCGCTTTAAAAAATGCTCACATTCCTAATAAGGATCTCACCATAAACATTTATCTGGTAATACTGAAGTCATTACTTTACCTTTCATTTGTGTTCAATTACCCGTACCTGGGGTAGGAAAGCAGAATGTAAGGAGCATGAGAGAAAAAGGCATAAGGAGACTTCCACTACCTAAAAATCAACTTTAAATATCTTACAATTTTCCTCTGTCATCAACTGAACTCGCATGAGGCAAATCCCTGGTCTGGTGGGGCTTAGATAGGATAGGGCTGGTCCAGAGAAGCATTTCATAAATACACTGCTAGAAGGGAACTCAGATTTCATCTAGCAATAGATCACAGCTTTTAGAACTGGAACAGACCTCCAAAGTCCAAGAGGACAAGCTCTTTTTTATACAGAGGACACTTGGGCCTAGGGAGGTTAAGTGTTTTGTCTAAGGCCATACAGGGAGTAAACGGCAGACAAGTAGACAGATGGAGGAATGGACAGACAGAGACATTTACTAAGCCTTTACTATGTGTCAGCCATTGCGCTAAGTGCTGGGTATAGAAGCAAACCAGACAGTCTCTCCTCTCATAAGTTCACATCCTAACGGGTGAAGGTAATATATAAAGAGGAACTGGAAAGTTGGGGTAAGGAAAGGGAAGAGCAAGCACTTGAACCCAGGTCCTCTGCTTCAAACCTAACACTTTTTGTCATGATTGAATTTAGCCTTCATCTTGGCTGATTACCTGGGAAAAGAGAAATGCAAGATTAATTTCACACAATTCAATCTTCATGAGAATAAAGGAACAGGACAGAAACTGAGCTTAGAAAGAAAATATGAGGGCTACGGAATATTTATGGAACAGCCAGTAGAAAGGAAGGGGAACTGGGCAGAGGAAGAAGCTGCTCTGACATCCCTTTCCAGACCTCAAATCATGGTTCTGTGACTGGGAGCATTCTTAGCTAGAGTTTTTCAGAAATTTCTGGCTGACAGGTACACTTGCCTCCAGGTACGGGAATTCTGGAGGAACATGAGGGTCAACAGTTCAGGGAGCCTGAGACTCAGGCTTTGCAGGATGTTTTGGAGAGGAGAAAGTGAACCTGAGCAACCATTCCTTCTAGCAGAAGAGGAGGATGTGGTGCTCTCCAAAACACTACTCCCATTCTGGGGGCTCATTCTTCCTACCCTACTCTGATCTAGTCTTAAATATAGGGAGCGTAGATTGAATGGTATAATTAAAGGTGAGGATTCTGCCCCCAAGTATCTCTTACCTCCCACATCTCGAAATTCTAACAATTGGGAATTTGGGTTAAAAATAATGAAATCCAACAAGCTAATTAAACTTCTAGATCCTGTGTTATCCTGATTGTGTTCCCACAATATTCAAATTGTTTCTTTTTGGCTGCTTATACTATTTTCTCCTTGAGTTGGGAACTCTGGAACCTGGCTATCATATTCCTAGTGTTCTTTTTGAGATCTTTTTCAAGAGGTGATTGGTGAATTCTTTCAATTTCTATTTTGCCCTGTGGTTCTAAAATATCGGGGCAATTTTCCTTGAGAATTTCTTGAAGGATGCTTTCTATGTTCTTTTTTTGATCATTGCTTTCAGGTAGTCCAATAATTTTAAAATTATCTCTCCTGGATCTATTTTCCAGGTCAGTGGTTTTCCCAATGAGATATTTCACATTGCCTTCTAATTTTCCATTGGTTTGGATCTGTTTATTAGTATCTTGATTTCTCATAAAGTCATTAGCTTCCATTTGCTCCAATATAATTCTGAAGGAATTATTCTTTTGAGTGAACTTTTGAAATTATTTTTCCATCTGGCAAATTTGGCTTTTTAAGGCATTCTTCTCCTCATTGGCTTTTTGGGCCTCTTTTGCCATTTGAGTTACTCTATGTTTTAAGGCGTTATTTCCTCCAGTCAGGTTGTTGACTCCCTTATCATGATTTTCTTGCATCATTCTCATTTCCATATTTTTCCTCCACTTCTCTTACTTGATTTTAGAAATCCTTCTTGAGCTCTTCCATGGCCTGTAACCAGTTCATGTTTTTCTTGGAAGCTTTTGGTGCAGGAGTTCTGACTGTGCTGTCTTCCGTTCCATGCTTTGATCCTTTTTGTCCCCAAAAAAGGAATCTAAAGTAGGATTGCTGTGCTTGCTTTGCTTCCTTTGTTTGCTCATGTTGCCACTCAATTACTTCACTTTTGGGCTCTTTGCCACAGTAGAACTCTGCTTCCAGAGGGGAGAGCTTTGTCCCAAATCGCTGGGGTTTTTGCAGCTGCCAGAGCTATTAGGAGGTTGCCATCTCTGTAGCCCTCACAAACTCTGGCTCACTGGTCACACACCTCAGGAGCAGCACCCAAGACCATGATCCAGATCCAGGCAGGTTAAAGCAATAACAATTACCCTCTGAATGGTTGTTTCCTTCCCCCCCCACCCCCACGATCTGCAGGCCATGAGCTCTAAAGCAGCCATGTGGAGGTGGCTGCAGGGCTGCCACACCTCCACCACTTCTAGCTCTGGGGGCAGGGGCCGGACCTGCTCCTTTGTCCCCCTCAATTCCAAAAGATTTCTATACTGACCTTTCACTTTTTCTTTGGCATTTATGTGTTGATAATTCTGGAAACTGCCATTGCTGCTGGTGATCCACTCTCCCAAAGTCCATTGCAGCTGCTGGTTGGGGCCAAAACCACAGGTTCACATGGGGATGGGCTCTGCTCCCAGTGTGCTGTGATGAACCCTTCCTGTCCACTTGCTGGGCTGCCTTCAGTGGGAGATTTGTTTCTCTCTGTCACTTTATGGGTTCTGTAGCTCTAAAATTTGTTTAGAGTCATATACATAGGTATTTGATGTGGTTATGGGGGGAGCCACAGAGTTTTCCTGCTTCTATGCCACATCTTGGCTCTGTCCCCCACCCCCCCTCGCTGATTTAACTTCAATAGAGAATGGCAGTTTTAATGGCTGAATGGATAGAGAGCTGGGTCTGGAATCAGGAAGACATCTTCTTAAGTACAAATCTGGCCTCACACACTAGCTCTGTGACCCTGGGTAAGTCACTTAACTTCTGCTGGTCTCCATTTCCAATCTGTAAAGTGAGGTAGAGAAGGAAATGGCAAACCACTCCAGTATCTCTGCCAAGAAAATCCCAAAAGGAGTCACAAAGAGTTGGATGTGATTGAAACTGAACAATAACAGACATTTTTAATACAGGACGCTTCAGAGAAGGACAAAGACTGCAGGCAGCACTCAAGAGACCTCAAGGGCAGAGGAGAGAGGGTGCTGGGAGCCAGACATTGTTGTTATTTGTCAGTTTGTATTCCACTTTCTTATGCCTTCATTGTTTTAGAAGGACAAGCGAGCTTCTTTAGTCCCAAACAGGAGTTGGGATACTGAATTGGCATACTGAATTCAGGGGAATAGTTATTGTGGCTGCTTCTTGAAATGGCTCTTTCAGGATACCACCCAAAAAGTCATGGTATTTCTTTCCCCAGCTTATTCCTTGACAAAAGCTGGTGGGAAGGGGAAACAGAAAGAAATATGAAGATGTTTTATAGAGACAGGCCCAGGAATAAATCAAGTCTACCTGAACCCCAAAGCAAAAACTAGGAAAAATCAAGAGGCAGATTTAATATAGGGACACATCCTAACAATTAGAACTATTCAAAAGCGGAATGGGCTGACTCAGGAAAAAATTGGCTCTCTTGTCATTTGGAGGTCTTTAAGCAGAGTCTGGTTGACCAGTTGTTGATTGTCTTGTAGAAAAGAGATGCCTGTTTAGATGTTTTGGATTAGTTGGTCCCTCAGGAGCCTTTTAGACTATGTGCTTCTAATATTCAGCAAGTACAAAACAAGATATTGAGCACTCATGTGTGGCAGTAGAAAGTATGATGGTCACGGAATAAGGCATGCCTACGAAATAATTGTAAAATTTCCCAGCCTCAGAAAATTCACAACATAGAATAATGATCAAAAGTTTTGTTTAGAGGCTAGGAGACTCAGATGCTAGCATACTCATTCGTCCAATATTAATCTAAGGGGGGTCAGAACTAAGCTGAATATTATCTAATATTGTAAATGATGCTGACATAGGATGCATATTCACCCATATTTTCATGAAGATAAGAGTAAAATGGAAAGAGCACTGGATTAGAAGTTGGGAGAGCTGGATTCTGATTTCAGCTTTGACACTAACTAGCTGTATGACCTAGACAAATATTGTCACAGAATTTAGAACTGGAAGGCACCTCAGTAGCTACCTAGTTTATATATGAAAGAAATCCTTAACATAACATAATATAACCAAAAAGTGGTCATCCAGCCTCTTCTGCCTGACAGTCTCCAATACAGGGAAATCTTACACTCCTCAGGCTAGTTTTAGTATCTGAGGACCTGCGCTTCTGTCTTGCTCTGATCATTTCTCTGAGCCTCAGCATCATTCTATACAGAAGAGGACTGGACTGGATGACTGCTGTTGTTCTTTTTTCTTCTAATTCTATGACCATAAGAATGGAGAACCACTGAGGTCCCATCCACCTCAGAAAGTCAGGCAGCTCTAAATTGTTAGGAAGTTTTTCCTGACACGATGCCTAAATTTGCTTCCTTGCAGACTCTACCATCTGTGGCCAAACAAAACAGGTTTAGTCCCTCTTCTGTATGACAGCACTTCAAATACTTGAATACAACTTCCATGTACCTGAGCCTTCTTGTCTCCAGGCTAAACACTCTGATTAACACAGGGGCAGGCCCAGGACTAAACTTGGTTTGCTTGGTCCCTGAAAATAGAACTAGGAAGCCATGAGTAATGGGGTGCAAAGAAACAAATTTAGGCTTATTAGAATTAGAATTCTTTTCAATCAAAGGAAAATGACAAATGTTGGAGGGGATATAGAAAAATTGGGACACCAATGCCTTATTGTTGGAGATGTGAACTGATACCACCATTTTGGAGAGCAAACTGGAACTATCCCAAAGGCTATTAAACTGTGCATACCATTTGGCCTAGCAATACCACTACTTCTGTATCCCAAAGAGAAGAAAAAAAAAGGGAAAAAGGCCTATATGTACAAAAATATTTACAGCAGCTTTTTGTGGTGGCAAAGAACTGAATATTGAGGGGATGTCCATCAATTGGGAAATGGCTGAACAATTTGTGGAAATGATGAGATGGAATACTATTGTGCAATAAGACATAACAAGGAGGATGATTTCAGAAAAACCTGGAAAGACTTACATAAACTGATGCAAAGTGAAGTAAGCAGAACCAGGAGAACATTGTACACAGTGACAGCAATAATGTATGATAATTAATTATGAATAACTTAGGTATTTTGAGTAATATAATCATCCAAGACAATTCCAAAGGACTTACGATGAAAAATGCTATCCACCTCCACAGGAAGAACAGATGGAGTCTGAATGCAAATCACAGCATGTTTTTTTAGCTTTATTTTTGTTGGGTTTCTTTTTTTTTGGTGGGTGTTTTCTTTCGCAACATGGCTAATCTGGAAATATGTTTTGCATGACTTCGCATGTATAATCTCTATCAAACTGCTTGCCTTCTCAGTGTGGGGGAAAGGAAAGAAGAGAGGGAGAGAATTTGGAACTCAAACTGTTAAAAGATGAATTAAAAAAATTTTTTTTACATGTAACTGAGGGAAATAAAAGAAAATAAAAAAAGAATTATTTTCAATCCATTCATTCTCCACAAAGCTGCCATGGTGATTTTTCTAAAGTCTAAATCTTACTACCTTCTTCCTCTACACAACAAACTTCAATGGCTTTCCACTGCTGCTGTGAATCAAATAAAAATCCCTTTGTTTAGCTTTTAAAGTCCTTCACAATGTAGTCACAACATATCTTTCCAAATTTATTGTGCTTCCTTTTATTATTTATTTAGATTAATTAATTAAATTTGTATTTAATTTATTTTAATTTATTGTTTTTATTATTACTTCCTTTCCAGCACCCCATGGTCCAATCTAATTGGATGTCATACTGCTCCTTACAAATAATACTCCATCTACTTCAGTGTTTCTTGCATTGGTGTGTCTCATGCTTGTGATGCACTTTTACCTAAGTGTAACCTCTTTCAATTCTTGTTTCCTTCAAGACTCCACTCAAGTCACTCCTTCTACATTGAGACTTTCCTGATTTTACCAATCCTAGATGCTAGTGCTATTCTTGTCCTCTCCATGTGCCTTGCATTTATTTTTGCATATATTTTGTGTATACTTATTTATGTGCATGTTGTCTGTCACAATAGAATGTAAGCTCCTTGTGGGCAGATGCTACTTCACTTTTGTCTCTGTATCCTTAGCAACTATCAGAGTCCTTGGTACATGGGAAGTACCCATTGATGGATGGAGTCATATGACATGGACTCAAGGCTTTTCACCATCTGAGATGCCCTCCTCTGGATAGAATATGGTTTAAATAGTGGCAGCCCAAATCGAACACAGTACTCCAAATGTGATCCGAACAAGGTTGAATACAGAGGTACACTTATCAACTCCTTCTTCTTGTATACTATCTCCCTATTCATGTGTCCTAAGACTACCGTCTCTAAGCCTCCATTTCCATGATTACAAACAGGATATAATATCACTTGTCTATCCTACCTCTGAAGGTTAGTGTTAAGATCCAATAATGACATCAACACATGAAATATTCTGAAAATTAAGGATTAAAAATCAATAAAGTATAAAGTACAAAGGGCAAGATCATAAACAAGGTGAGAAACATGAATAAAAATGATGACAACTAAGCCAGTACCACAGCAGTAATAGACACACTTCAGATAACTCAGATAATGTTGATGAACAATTAAAATCTGCCTTACTTAGGAAAACTTCTTTCTTATTATACTATATGACTATTGTTCTCAACTGCTCGGTGGCCCCTTCCAGGCACCATGGGATACTGAATATTTTAAATTTTTGAGGGAAACACAGAGATATCTGATACCTGGTAGGCACTGAGGGCATGACTAGCTCAAGGTCGTAGATAGTTTCAACATCAGATTGATTACATTCCTTTAGATCAGTGGTATCAAAACTAAATAGAAACAGATCCCTGCTGCAGCATACTGACTTAGAAAACAACAGATTGACACTATGTTGTATTGCAGTTTTATTTGTGAAACATTTCTCAATTACATTGTAATCTGAGTTGGCACTCATTTTGACACCTTTGCTTCAGATGATGTTCTCAAATGTTTAGGATATGCTTTTGTTTACTTGTACTTTGGGACACATCAGTGACTTCTTAAACTTTTTTGTTTGCGATGTCATATCTTTGCAAAGCTAGGTTTTCCACAATGGTTGATAAAAAGATAGTACCATGAAAATCAACATGGAACAGGCAATGCGAATGGCAGTGGACAATCTGATTCCAAAGTTTGAAAAGTTGTGTAGTGTTCAATAGATACAAATATTCCATCAGTAAGTAAATGTGGTTAAGACTGAAAAAATTTTTTCTCTCCATTTATGTATTTTGTTTTTCAAATAGCTACTAAATTGTTAGGACATAAATATTTGTTAAGTTGTTTGGACTTAACTACTGCCAAATAAACAGAACAGTTGGGTATTTCTTTTGGCCTAGGGGCACCATGAAAGAATTACTGAAATACTAAGAGTTCTGTGAACTGAGAAAATTTGGAAATCTTTGATATATGGTATAAAATACATAAAAAGAGAAAATAATAGTGCATGTCATTGAAATGCAGTGGAATATATTCTATGTGAATGAGAGGGAAAGGATGATTAAGGAGAAATATTCTTTTTAACATTTAAAAAACTGGACAAACATAATATGGAGAATATTTATATGTAATTACAGCAGAAAATGATCTTCCATTCAGAGTAAAAATAAGATGAACAGGATTCAACAATGTAATGTTATTGTTATAATAAGCATGAATGATACCAAGGAGTAGAGCAAAATAAACTCTGTGGAATAGATTTTCCATTATACTCATCATAAGTTCAAGCATAATTAAAGTATAATATCTAATTTTCAGTTAAACAGCTTATGACAGGCTTTATAGATTGAGGTGGAAATTTAAAAATTATTACATTATTATAAAATAAGATCAGCTCTTATTTCATGTTAAAATATGAAATTTTGTCAATTTAGAGAAGAAAATTTCCATGAAAGTCCTTTTCTAAGGCATCATTTTATATCATGGAGTTGACCATCAAGCCCTGGTAGGTCTAGGTTGGAAAATTTCTGAGTAGAGGCCAAGTAACCTACAGGATCACAGATTTAGAACTAGAAAGGATCTGAGGGGTCACCTAATCCAATTAGTTGATTAATAAACATTTATTGGCTGTCTAATATAAGCAAGGCACTATCCTTTTATTTTATAGGTGAAGATACTGAATACCAGTGGCATAGCTAATGTCATAAAGGGGAGTGTATTATTTGAATAGCAAAGTCAGAATTCAAACCCAGGTCCTTTGACTGATGAGCTGTAGGACTGCCATCAGAGAATTAACTTAGGGAAATTCGGAGAGATTCATCATCCTATTAGCATCAGAAAAACCTGAGTTCAAATCCTGCTTCATATACTTATTAGCTATTTGACCTGTGGCAAGTTACTTAACCTGTTCTCAGCTTCTCTGTAAAATAGGGATAATAATAGCATTTACCTCAAAAGGATATTTTGAAGATCATAACATTTTTGGAAATCTCAAAAGACTAGCTGTTCTAATTCAAGGTAACTGACTTGGGGTTGGAAGACCTGAATTCAAATCTAGCTTCAAATACTAGCTGTGTAATCTTGATCACTTAACCACTATCTGCCTCAGTTTCTTTATCTGCAAAATGGTGATAACACTAGCAACTACCTCCCAGGGTTTGTTGTGAGGATAAAATGAGATCATATTTGGAAAGTATTTTGTAAACCATAAGGAGCATATAAAAACTAGCTATGATCATTTTCCAAGGGTAAAACTTATTTTATATATTTTTAGTTTTTTAACATAAATTTTTTATTTGTTTTCTTGTTTACATCATTCATTGCCATGAGATATTTGAGTTACAGATTTTCTCCCCATCTTTCCCCTACCCCAACTCCAAAACAGAGATCCCACTGTAGAGCCCCTCTCCTGATCTGCTCTCTTACATTCTGGTAGGGCAGGGAGGGTCTCCCTGCCCCAGCCCCTGAATATCTTAATTCCTAGTTGCAGGCATTGCAGAGCTTTAAATTCTAGATTCTTTCAGTTCCTCTCTTGTCACCCACCCTCATTGGAAGGACAAGCAATTCAATACAGGCTATGCATGTGTAATTACACAGGACATCTTCACAGTGGACATATTGTGACAGTCTGATCACATGTCCCTCCTTCATATCCCACCCCCCCTTGTTCTGTTCTCGACCCTGTCCCTGTCCCTTTCCTGAAGTGTGTGCTTCCAGCATCCCTCCACCAGACCCTGCCCTCCCCTCCATCATCCTCCCTTTCATCCCCATGATCCCTACCCTCCTGGGTGGCATGATGCCCAGTTTAGAGTTTATGTCATTCCTTTCCTAAGTCAAACTCAATGAGAGTAAATGAAAGTAAAGTTGTAATAGTTATCCCTTGCCTCTTCTATATGAGATGATTAACCCCATTTTGTTTCTCCCTGTCTCCTCTCATTCTAGTCCTCTCCCACCTCAGAATTTCACCTTTTAAAGTATCATCCCTTCGTATTCAATTAATCCTGGACCCTCTATGTACACATATACATACATGCTCAGATACGTATTCTTACGCATATATATAGCCTCCTATATAGACATATGTGTAAGACTATATACATACATTTGTATTCTCTTCACCTATCCTCATAGTAAGAAAAGTTTCATAAGTTACTATTATCATTTTTCCATATTAGCATGTAAATAGTTCAACTTTGATAAGTTCCTTATAATTTCTTTCCCATGTTTACTTTCTCATGCTTCTTGTGTTTGATTGTCAAATTTTCTGTTCAGTTCTGGTTTTTTCAGCAAGAATGCTTGAAAGGCCTCCACCTCATTGAATGACCATATTTTCCCCTGCAACGTTATACTCAATTTTGCTGGGTAGTTGATTCTTGGTTTTAATCCCAACTCCCTTGATCTTCAAAATATCATATTCCAGGCCCTTTGATCCCTCAGTGTAGAAGATGCCAGATCCTGGGTTATCCTAATTGTGTTTCCACAGTATTC
>CM053598.1:188626433-188642132 GCA_028646575.1 Pseudocheirus occidentalis
AGAGAGAGAGAGAGAGAGAGAGAGAGAGAGAGAAAGAGAGAGCGAGAGAGAGAGAGAGAGAGCGCGAGCGAGCAGACCTGGGTTCAAGTTCTAACTCTGACATTTTCTGGCTGCATGAGTTAATAGCTCAGGTGCCCCAAGCACAATGCTATATATTAGTTGTGGAGCTACTGCTGATCAGCTTCAGTGGATAGAAGAAATTAATTCACAAATCAGGTCAAAAAGTCAAGTAGAAGATTTTGAAACATCAGTACAACTGTACTGGCACTGCTATGGTTCAGTCATTTTCCAGACATATCCACTCTTTGTGATATCATTTGGAGTTTTCTCGGCGGAGATGCTGGAGTGGTTTTGCCATTTCCTTCTCCGTTTTGCAGATGAGGAAAGTGAGGTAGATAGGGTTAGGTGACTTGCCCAGGGTCATACAGCTGGTGACTGGGATCAGATTTGAATTCAGCAAGAAGAGTCTTCCTGATTCCAAGCTCAACATTCTATCCACTAATTAAAAAAAAAACAAAAAACATGACCTGGGAGAAATTTTAGTTAAGAGAAGTGAGAAATTGGGAAAAAAAGAAATGGCTTCAAAATGAGTAAGGGGGTGAAAGTCTTAGTAATTCTGACCAATATAATAATCCACAACTTCAAAGGACTCATGATATAAAATGCTGTATCTACCTCTAGTTAGAAAATCGATGTACTCAGAGTGGAGATGGAAGCATGTTTTTCCTTTCTCTATTTTTATTCCTTTTTCTCCTGAGCATGGCTAATGTGGAAATGTTTTATATGACTATATATGTATGATGGGTATCCCATTTATTGTTTTTTCAATGGATGGTAGAGGGAGACAATGTGGAGCTGAAAATTAAAATTAAAAATATTTATATGAAGATGACAAAATAGACAACAAAATATGTTATACAAAAGAAAGGAATAACATGATGTAGAACCTGCAGAGAAAGAAGTCCACTTTACAGAAGCAAGTTCTCTCCTTCTATGTAAGTCTAGGACAGGTAATTATCAGGAAGACACTCCAAGAACAAACAGCTCCATCTGCAAAAAGTTGGCTGAACAACAATGGTCAGGGAATGGTATTACAAAAAATGTCTTCAAACACTATTATAGGACTTGACCACTAATTAAGACAAGATGCGTAACACAAAGAGATAAAATTAGGAGTAATAAAACAGAAATGAAGAAATGGAAAAATGAGGCAGTGATTCACCATAAGGCCAATATCTGGGGAGGAACACCCAGAAAGCCATGCAACCCCAGGGCAGGTTCATTCCATGAGATACTGAGGGCACCTGTTCTCTGAGGACAAGAATAACCTTCTATAGCATGATTACTTAATAATGCAAAATACTACACAGAGCAAGTTAAAATATTAAAATCATATTTTGGAAGCTATCTTTACTACTTAACAGGTTCAATGAGAAATGCTTTTTTAAAATTGGTTTTTATTTCAAAGGCCCTTATGCCAGGATTAATTCCTCCACTAACTACAGCTGAAGCTTCTAAATTCAGAAGTTGTATCAAAGTAACAAAGGCCAACATGTACAATGTTTTGCCTCACTAGAGAAGTAGTCCTGATACGAACCACATTCAATGTAATTTAATGCATCTAAAATCTACACACTACTAAATATACAAGGATCAAATTTATCACCATTTCCCCAAAGAAGATAAAGGGGAGAAAGAGGGAGAATAGAAGAGAGGTCAATATCTGGAGAACTCAAATGCTAATACTGCATTTGAGAGTAGCTAATATGAGAGCAACTAGAGAGTGATACTAAGAAATAAGGATAAAATAGCTATACTGTTTTATAGTTAATATTTATGAGTTACTATGAAAAATAGAGGCACATGGAAAGACTCTTGGTTAGATTATTTAACATAAAACTACTTAGGCTAAACCTCATCTCTTGTAGCACGTGTTAATTAGTTAACACATACAGTCCAAAACCATCATGAGAATTATTTCTAAGTTGTTCTACTGATAATCCCATGATCAAAAACAGTATAAGCAAAAATAAAAGAATTAAACCTACATTATTTTTTAAAATATTCTATCAAAATAGACCTATTACTTTCTAAGTCCATTCCATTTACCTAAGCATCAGTTGCTTCCATTCTCTCCTTCAATCTATATTATATGAGGTAAAGAGACTTCTAAAAAGTTTCTATATCCTATGCTTCCTGTCTTTTGTTCCTCCAGATTGTTCTTCTGCTACATATTTATCCCCATTTTTCACTTTCATTTTGTGCTATTAAATTCTTCAAATACTTGAGGAATTCTCTACTTATATAACTCAAGGACTAGAAACTAAAGCTAAATGACTTTCTATTTTTGGAATGGAAATAGTTTCCAAATGACCCAAAACTTACCTGTTTGGAGTTTGATGACTGAGCTGGAGCAGATGCTGGACGCTAAAAAAAGATAGAAAAATGGAATAAAGCCATATATTCTCCTAAAATTCCTCTGTCCCCATCCACCAAGACTAATTTGTGAAGATGGCAGAAAGTAATCTCCAGGAAGAAGTCTAGAATGAGACTTGTATGAGATGGAAGTGGTGGCTCAAGAGCACTTGGCTCCCCATATGCTCCGTTCCTCTCTAGCACACCTATCTGTTTCCAGCTTCATTTTTCTAACTCTGAAAGCATGAACATTCTCAAAACTGATAAATCAGAAGCTTCTCCAATACTTCAATGGAATTTCTTCTTCTACACATAAAGATCACAACCCTTACATGCCCTGTCATTTGATATAAATCTTTTCCTTACTCTGACAAATTCATTTCAGATACTACACATAACACAGCTGCAAATTTTTTAGCTACAAAAATGCCATATAAGCTGAAATAGAATGGTGTAACACTATTACCTATTCGTTAGCAAAATAATGAGAGAATGGATATTCTAGGATTTTTGTAATTTTGACAGTAGTAAACAATTCATCCACAATACACATGTAGCCATTGCAGAGAGAAATTTGGTAAAAAAAAAAAAGTTTATTAAAACTGCATGGCAGCATTGAAAATATAGTATTTTAGCAAAAAAAAAATTCTGAGATGAAATCTATAAATGTTAGTTACTATTGTTATTATAAGTATCTAGAAAACTACTATTTACATGAACACTACAGAAACAACATGAAGAGGAAGCATATAACCAATTGTGATAAAATTTCCCACTACAATAAAGTTAAAACTTCAGTTCTCCCTAATAAAAATAAAAACAAAACCCCTGATCTATGAAGATCCATTCATCAATTAAAAATAAAGCTCCTAGTTTAAATTTTCTTCCAAAAAGACATCTCTGAAAGATCACTCCTTTTTTTTAACACATTAAAAAGTTTACATATTTTCTACAGGAAAAAGCATCATATATTTGAATAAGTAACATTCTGTCTTCCTGTCAGTCCAGACATATTTTATCAGGGCAGATCACTATTCTATGTGGTATAGGCAAATATAAAAGAAAGAGACAAGACATAGTCCCTGCCTGCTGAAAGCTTCCAATCTAGTAAACGAGATAACAAAGAATAACAAAACAACAAACCAGGTGTACAAAATAATAAAGAACATAGAAAAGAAATGCTGATTAGAAGCAAAGCAAAGGAATCATCAGAATGAGGGGGTTCAATTCAGGAATGCTTCTTAAAGGAAGATGAGTTCTGAAGCAGTTATGCAATCAATCCAGATGGGCAGAGAGAAGACAAGGCCTCTAGATGGGAGCACGTGATACAGATGAAAGCATGTAAAGTGAGAACCAGCAAGTGGCATGAGAAGAATGACAAGCTGAGTGGCGTGGCTGGAACGGAGAGGCTATTCTGGAAAGAGGGTAATCAGACAAGGCCAGAGAAATCTCAAGAAGCATTTAGACCCTATCCTATTTCACTTCAGGTAATGTTTTATGGCTACTGTTGAGGAAACCCAATTGTTGGGAAGATTTCCAGCTGTACACCTTTTGCCTGGATCGTGAAGCCAAAATGAAGATCATAAAACACTTAACAAAGCAGCCCCTGGGAATTAGTATATAATCTTCCCTTTTGTGCCCAGATTATGTGGATATCAATCTGGGAAAGAAGAAAAACAAGCAAAAGGGGAAATAAAGCAAAAAGAAGGGGAGGCAAAGCAAGTAAGAAAAAAAGAAAAGGAAAAAAGCTTGACTGACAGCATAAGCTATTTGCCAGGGCTGAATGTAACTGGCTGTGAGCTGCCTATTCGTGTTCATACTAAGAGTCCTGCAGTGCAGTCTTCTCCGGCAGGTGCCCTGACAATTCATGTTGCCTAGACTCGCTCATTTGCCTCTTACACCAGTTTAAGTCAGTCACTTCCCTGTGGTCCTCCTAGAGGCTCCTAGCTGCTGAACTTGCTTACCTGATTTTTCTGGAAGGCAGTTCTCTTGGAAGGCTCAAATGTAGGATACATTGGCCTGGCCGATGACCGTTGAGAAGAGTCTTGACACACGAATCCTGAATAAGGAAAGAGCAACATTAGAACCTGCCATTTTCTAGGAAATCTGCAGGTCTAGCTTTACCTTTTCTTTTATAGTACAAAACAAGTTTCATTGCCAATATCCTACCCAGGCCAAAGTATCCCAAAGATCTCTGCCTTCAATTATGCTTAAACTTGAAACCACCATAACTAAAAGGGACCAGATACAACTCTTGGCTACATAGGTCATTCTTATTAAGAAAAAGGTGTTTAAGCTGATGAGCTTGAGAGTAACTATGCAAACAAACCCACTGCTGCATTCACATTGGTAAAACAAAAGCTGCTTTAAGAATTGTTGAATATTCGTTGGAAAATAATTCTTTGACTGGGAGAGAATGAAAAAAAAATCAATAAGGCAGATAAGAGACCTGCCTGTTTCACATTGATCACTATATCTTATTTATGGCTTGAGAAATCAAGCACTACTTAATGTCTACTTACCTCCTGAATAGAAGCAGTTTTTCTTCTAAGGAGAATAGAGTAACTGAGTCCTTTAATTCAACAGTGACCTAAGTAAGGATCTACCTGAAATGTTGTGTGTAATGGTATGTTGACTAATATGACACAGTCTACCAACCTGAGACTGTTCCTTTTGTATTTTCTTGGCTTCTCTTTTTAAAAAAGGTTTTGATGTTAAGGCACCTTCAGTTTTTGCTACTGGAGAAGAAATTGTGTTAAGACCAACAGAGATTGTTTCAATGAAAATTTTTCCAGTTTTCTTTATACCAAGAAGGCTTTGAAGCAGAATGAGAACAATTTAAACCATGATCACAATAAAACAAAGCAAAACAGCACTGAAAGACATTTGAACTCTGATCAATTCAATGGCCGATAGTGATGTCATAGTATTATCAATCTAGAGCTAGGATGGACCATAAAGGTCATCTGGAGTTGCACTCTTCTTTACCAATGAGAGAACTGTGGCCAAGGGAGGTGAACTGATATGTTCAAGGTCACCCAGATGTTGTCAGAGGTAGAATCTGAACCTAAGACCTCTAACTCCAGAGCCTCTTTCCACTGTACTGTGAGACCTACAGAGGAACGTGCCTTTCACAGAGAAAGTAGAACAAAAGGTGGATAAGGTGTATAGTGTCAGATACTGTCAATATATTTATTAGTTTGACTTAATTGTATTTTTTTATTACAAAAGAAGAACCAAATAGGGTGGCGGATGAGAAGAGGAATCATTGGAGAAATGACAGTGATGTTTAAAAAAAAGAAGACTTTAAAAAAATATTTCTTTCAATGAATCTAGGATAGGAGGAAGCTAGGGAAGCTGGGAGATACAAGTAAGACCACTTTCTCTCACTTCCCTGAAAGTATCATTTGTTAGTACTTCTTCCAAGAAAGTTGGCAAACCTGACACTCCATCAATACTGAACAAAATGCAGGCTCCAGCTAACTTTTAATAATATGTTAAATTCAGAGAAAACTACTTACCTACAACAGTGAACATATCTGAAATCATACTGGCTTTAATCTTTAGGTCCAGAGGTGCATCACTGGAAGTGAAGAAAGAAAAGAAAGAAAAATAAGGAGAGGTTATTAATTTAACAATTTAATGGATCAGATGTTTCCTTAAGAACATGTAATCAATAGGCTCTAACAGATCAGAGCTCTCAGAAAATAAAGACTAGTAAGGTATAGAGGGTATCAGAGCCCTAGAAAAGAAAATGTCATTATGAAAAGACAGGAATAGAGGAATCCAGCTAACGGTACTAGAGTCTAGTATATATCTTCTCTAATGGGCAGGCTCAGTACAAAGATTTCTTTAAGTATTTCACCTTTATCTTATCAATGACATAGAGAAAAGACTCTATAACATTTATCTGACTCCATTTCATTAAATGGTATATTGCCAACATTCCCCTTCCTTAAGCACTCCCTCTGGGTGGTTTTCAGTTTAATCATTAGTTTCCCAATTGTTCAGTGAAGCTCACAGTTAATTAAGAGCTTGGCTGTAGAGGTTGTGAGCAATATTTTATCTAGTATTCCAAATGATATTCCACCCTTTTTTCAAAACAAGGGATTAGTCAGTAAACAACAAAGAAGTCTCCCATGAGAGAACACTTAACATCTTTAGAACTGGAAAGACACAGGATATAGAACAGGGCAAGGGGTCCTTTTATCATTTAGACCCATCATTCTACAACTCCAACATTTTTTAATTGACTTAATAATCAGGATAGTGGCCTTGAGAAATGAACAAAACAAAACAAAAAGAAATGAACAACGTCTCTACTATACCTTAGAGTGAAACAGAATATAGACTAATTTCTATCAAAAAGTTTACTCAATAAACTGTGATGACAAAGAGGACAGAATATCATAATTTCCAGAGCTGTACAAGAAATATATTCCAAGTCTAAAACTTCCACTAATCTCTATCTACAATGCTCAGAAAAGAAAACAAGGAAAAATGATGGGGTGTAGGGAGGATCTTATTTCTGTAGTAATAAAAAATAAGACAAAAGCCATTTTGGTGTTAGCAGATGAGTATGTATCCCTCGGCTTGGTGATAGTATTCACTTACCAGGCCAAAGAAGGAGAAAGATTCACTTCCAGCAACCATGGTTTCAGAGTTGAATCAATGAGAACATCAAAGCCATAAAGCTCTAGAAATAAAGCAACAATCAACAATGAAACACTTAAAAAATAATGAGAAGATAGCAGAAGTTAAGAAGATGACACAGACAAGCAGGGCACCATAGTACCATCATGTTAAATTTAAAACATACTTTAAGAAAATAAGTTATATATAACAAAAATTCATAGGTTCATGTGCAATCTGTTTTTCTGTAATTTGTATACAGAAATGTTCATGCTTGTTAATGTTTGTCAAATTCAAAATTTTAAAAATTCTTTTAAAAAGAACTTTAACAATATACTTCACTTTCTATTTCACAAACTAATAGTCTTTTCCAGTGTGGAACAACATGAACCCAAATCTAGTGGGCTATTTCAACAAATCCATATAAGAAGCCTTTCAAAGCCTTAATAAGTGATATTATGTAAATTCCATGAAATTAAATAATTTTTTAAAAATTAAAACGTAATTTTAAAGTAAATTAAAATCAAAGTAAAAAGTAAAACGTAAATTAAAGAATCTTTAAAGTTCAAAAGAATTAATATATATTGCTCTTGTTGTTTAGTTGTTTCAGTTGTTTCTGACTCTTCATGACCCCATTTGGGATTTTCCTGGCAAAGATAATGGAGTGGTTTGTCATTTCCTTTGCCAGCTTATTTTCCAGATGAAGAAAATGAGGTCAACAGGGGGTTAAGTGACTTGGCAAGGGTCACACAGCTAGTAAGCTGTCTGAAGCTGGATTTGAACTCAGGAAGATGAGTCCTTTCTGACTCCAGGCCTGACATTCTATCCACTATGCCATCTAGCTACTCTCAAAGTATATCACACAACAATTAATTGAATAGCATTTGAAATTCCTTTCTAAGAGACATATAAGCCCCTAAAGTTCTCACCTCACAAAATGAAAGAATCAATCAATCAACAGATTTATTCAGTGTCTACTATGTATTAGTCATAGAACAATAGCCTCATGAAATGAAAAAAGTCCACTTGTGGGCAGTGTATACAAAAATTAAAATATTCCCTGTCTTCAAGGAGTTTATATTCCAATGGGGGAGTCAGCAGGTACATAAGCATACACAAAGTAAATACAATATAATGGGGGTTCAGAAAAGGCCTGATATAAGTTCAGATCAACCTGAGAAACGGCACAGATAGAGGAAAGCAAGTGATATGTGTGAGAAATAGAAAGAAGCCCAGTTTAGTTGGACCTTAAAGAAGGCAAGGCAAATTTATAAGAGTATTTTAAATGTAGGTTGGAGCCAGACTGTGAAAAGATTTAAGTCTTCAGAGACAGAAGTCTATTTGACTGTTAAGGTAAAAGGGAGCCGCTAAACTTTGCTTAACAGAGGAGTGGTATGGTCAAACCTATGGTCTATGAACATTACTTTTGACAGCTGTGTAGAAAATAGATTGGAAGTGGAAGAGACTGGAATTGAGAAGACCAATTAGGAGGCTACTGCAACTTTTCTTTCAGAAAGCAAGCCAGAGGGCTTGTTTTGCTGCCGACATGGGGAGGGGGGGAGGGAGAGAGGATAAAGGAGAGAGGAGAGGGAGAGAGAGAGAGAGAGAGAGAGAGAGAGAGAGAGAGAGAGAGAGAGAGAGAGAGAGAAAGAGAGAGATGGGAATAAGCTGAAGTGGGTGTGGGTGTACATGCATATACACATGCAAGAAACAAAATCAGTTAAATTCAATCTACATAGTACTATTAATCAAAGTTGATATGAGTCTACTGCCTCACTGGCTAAATTCACTCTATTCCACAAACTCTATTCCACAAATAAACCATCTCTAGAGGCTTAGTTATCTGAGGAAAAGAAATATCAATCTCTCTTCACAATCTGTTCAGTCCTTATCCTTCTTAGGCATTATCTGTTGTATGTGACATTGCTGAACATCCTATCCTCTCTTCCTGGATACTCTTGACTCTCTGGTTACCTGTCTGATGACTCCTTTACCATCTCCTTTGCTGGCTTATCATGCATGTTATCTGCCCCCCCACACCCAAAATGGGGATGGTCTTAAAGGTACTGTCCAAGGACATTTTCTCTTTGCTCTTTATACCCCCCTAACCCTCATCAGCATCCGTGGGTTGAAGCACCATCACTACACAGATGAACGACAGATCTATACATTCATTCAATAAACATTTATTAAGTGCCTACTTAAGTATGAGGCACCTTGCTAAGCACTGGCAAAACAAGAAGAGGCAAAAGACAGTCCCTGCCCTCAAGGATCTTACAATCTAATGGGGGAGACAACACGTAAACAAATATATACAAACAAGTTAAATACAGGATAACTAGGAAATAATTAAGAAAGGAAAAGCATTGGAATTAAGAAGGTTTCCTGTAGGAGGAGGTATTTTGTTTGAGACTGAAAGGAAGCTAGGGAGTCAGTGGTTGAAGTGAAGGAGGGAGAGCACTCCAGGCATGGCACAGCCAGAGAAAATGCCCGGAGCCAAGAGATGGAGTGTCTTCTTTGTGAACAGCCAGACGGCTAGCTAGTGTCGCTGGATCAAATAGTATACATTAGGGGAAAAGGTGCAAGAAGACTAGAAAAGTAGAAGGGGGCTAGCTTTATAAAGGACTCTGAGTGCCACTGTATTTTGTATTTGCTCCTAGAAGTCACAGGGAGTCACTGGAGTTTATTCAATATAGGGGTAACACGATACAACCTGCACGGTAGTGACTCCTGAAGGGACTGGAGTGGGGAGAGGTCTGAGGTAGGCAGATGCACCGGGAGCTAATGCAGTAATCAAGGTGTGGGGTGACAAGGGCCTGCACTAGAGTAGTGAGAATGTCAGAGGAGAGAAGAGGGTATACATGAGAGATGCTGCAAAGGTGAAATCAATGGACCTTGTCAACAGCTTGGATATGGGGGAGGAGGGGACAAGAGATAGTGAGGAATCCATGATGACCTGTGAATCCAAAAGACTGGGAAGATGGTGTTCTCTTCTACAGTACTAGGGAGAAAAATTGGAGCAGGACAGGTAGATTTGTGAATCATCATCATGTAAAGAGCAATTAAATAAATAGCCAATGGGATCACGAAATGGGAGGGGAGAGGAGAGGGGACATACACAAGAGATATTCAGAAAGGATAACAAATAAATTGGCCTATTAAATATACATTTTTTCATCATAAGTTCCAAAAGAGGATATAAGGTATAATTATGTTAACAAAATCACAACTGAGGAAATTGTTTTACATCTAACCTAATTTTCCAAAAAGCACAGGATGTTTTCCTTTAACCTAAAAAAAATTTTCTCAGCCTGATAGCACACAGCAAAATATATCAAATAAAAAATGCTAATTGCAGCACCCATAAGTCCACCGTGAATGTGATACCAGTATAGATACAGTTCAAGGAAAGCAATATGTTCTTTATAATTTTCAAATTTTGATATAATACATGAATTCACAATGACTTGATTGAATAAACCTGTGGGAGCAAAGTACAATATAAATGCAGGTCATGACCTTGTGGTACATGCTTGTAAACTTGTTCCCAAGGAAGCTGAGGCTTGTGGAATGCTTGAGTTTAGGAGGGAATTCTGGGCTACAGAAGACAAACATGGTATCTGCCATGGTATCTGCAATTAAGTCTGGCACTAATACAGTGAGCCCCCAGAACTAGGAGAGTTAAAGTGGCCATGGTCAAAGTTCCTGTGCCAGTCAGTAGTGAGATCAGGGACCCATTAAAAAAATACACACATACATAAAATGCAGAACCATAAAATAAACATATAAAATATTTTCAACAATTAATGCCATTAGAGAGACAGGATGGTTTAGAAAGTCAGCCATAATTATCTCAATAGATGCAGAAAAGGCTTTTGACAAAATACAGCCCTCATTCCTATTAAAAACACTAGAAAGTAGAGGAATAAATGGAGTCTTCCTTAATATAATAAGTAGCATCTATCTAAAACCATCAGCAAGTATTATATGTAATGGGTATAAGCTAGAAGCATTTCTAATAAGATCAGGGGATCAAGGATGTCCACTATCACCCCTCTTATTCAATCTGGTACTAGAAATATTAGCAATAGCAATAAGCGAAGAAAAAGAAATTGAAGGAATCAAATTAGGCAAAGAAGAGACTAAGCTATCGCTCTTTGCAGATGATATGATGATATACTTAGAGAATCCTAAATAATCAAGTAAAAAGCACTTGAGATAATAAACAAATTTGGCAGAGTTGCAGGATATAAAATAAACCCACAGGGTGGCTAGGTGGCACAGTGAATATAGCACTGGCCCTGGAATAAGGAGGACTTGAGCTCAAATCCAGCCTCAGACACTAGCCATGTGACCTTGGGCAAGTCAGTTAACCCCAATTGTCCTCCAGAAAAAAAAACAAAAATAAAATAAAATAAACCCACATAAATCCTTGGTACTCCTATATATCTCTAACAAAATCCAACAGTAAGAGATAGAAAGAGAAATCCCATTTAAAGTTACTGTAGACATTATAAAATATTTGAGAATCTATCTGCTAAAAGAAACCCAGGACTTATAATAACACAATTACAAAACACTTTTCACACAAATAAAGTCAGATCTAACTAACTGGAAAAACATCAATTGCTCATGGCTGGTTCGAGCTAATATAATAAAAATGACAATTTTACCTAAATTAAATTACATATTTAGTGCCATATCAATCAATCTAGCAAAAAATTACTTTGCAGAGCTAGAAAAAAATGGTAGTAAAATTCATTAGGAAGAACAAAAGGTCCAGAATTTCAAGGCAATTAATGAAAAGAAATGCTAGGGAAGGTGGCCTAGCCATACCAGATTTTAATCTGTATTATAAAGTAGCAGTCATCAAAACTACTTAGTACCGGCTGAGGAATAGAGTAGTGAATCAATGGAATAGATTGGGTACATGAAACTCAGTAGCCAAGGAAATCCACTGTTTGATAAATGCAAAGATCCCAGTTTTGGGTAAAAGAACGTACTAGTTGACAAAAACTGCTGAGAAAACTGGAACACAGTATGGCAGAAAATGGACATAGACCAATATCTAACACTGTATGCCAAAATAAAGTTGAAATGGGTGCATGATCTAGATATAAACGCCGAAACTGTAAGCAATCTGGGAGAGCAAGGGATAGTTTAACTGTCAGATCTATGGAAAAGAGAAGACTTCATGATGAAACAAAAGTTAGAGAGCATTATAAAATGCAAAATGGATAATTTTTATTATATTAAATTGAAAAGCTTCTGTACAAATAAAGCCAATGTTACCAAGATTAAAAGAGAAGTAGAAAAATTGGGAAAGAATTTTTATAACCAGTGACTCTGATAAAGGCCTCATTTCTAAAATACACAAAGAACTGAGCAAAATCTATAAGAACACAAGCTACTACCCAATTGATAAATGGTCAAAGGATATGAACAGGCAGTTTTCAGAGGCAGAAATTAAAGATATTTATAAGCATCTGAAAAAAAATGTTCCAAATCACTAGCGATCAGAGAAATGCAAATCAAAATAACTCTGAGGTACCACATCACACCAGCCTGATTGGCTAAGACGACAAAACAGCAAAATGATAAATGCTGAAGAGGATGTGGAAAAATCAAAACACTAATGCATTGTTGGTGGAGCTGTAAAGTGATCTAGCCATTCTGGAGAGCAATCTGAAACTATAAATAAATGCATACCCTTTGACCCAGCAATAGCACTTCTAGGGTTACATCCCAAAGAGATCAGAGAAGTGGGAAGGAGACCTGTATGTACAAAAATATAGTGGCTCTTTTTGTGGTGGCAAAGAATTGGAAAACTAGGGGATACCCATCAACTGGGGAATAGCTGAACAAGTTGTTGTATATGAATGTAATGGAATACTACTGTGCTATAAGAAATGAGGAGCAGATGGACTTCATAATAACCTGGAGAGACTTATATAAACCAATGTTGATTGAGAAGAACAGAACTAGGAGAAATTTGTACACAATCACAGACACAACATATGTGTGACAACTTCAATAGACTGGGCTCCTTTCAGCAATGTAAGGTTATAAGACAACTCCAAAAGACTCATAGTGCAAAGAGATATCCACATCCAGAGAAAGAGATGCTGAGTCTGAATGCAGATTGAAATAAACTACTTGTTATGCTTCTTTTTCATGTTTTGTTTCCTCTTTCCCACTGATCATTCCATCAGTTATAATCCTTCTTTACAATATGACTAATGATTAATGTGAAGATATTTGTAGATCCTATATTTGAGTGTATGCCACCATGATGGGGGGAGGAAAGAGAGAGGGAAAAAAAATCTAAAACTCAAGGGACTGTGGAACTGAATGTTGTAACTAAAAGTAAATAAACCAATTTAATTTTTTTAAAAAGTCAGCCACGGAGCTGGGAAGACCTGGGTTCAAGGTCTGCCTCTGACAGATTAGCTGTAGAATCCCAGGCAAATCACCTTTCAGGACCCCAGAGTTTTCTCTAAAACTGAGAGGCATCAGTTTTCTGTATCCTTATGAAATCACAAGTTTATACCAAAAAACAAATACAAAAAGAGGATTATCAAATAATTATTTTACCAGTGATGATGATGGTGATGAACAAACAGGTTAAATTTTCAGAGTCAACATTTGTGGCTGAATTACAACAGAATCACAAACAGTGAAATTTATTGCGTTTACTACCAAATCAAAGACAAATTCTAATACTCTTAGTTTACAGGTCTATCTGGAGAATAAGAGTGCCAATATATTTGGGGGAAGAAGAAAAAAGACCCAATTAATCCAGAATTAAATAATCCTTAGTGATGCTGTCATCATTATGATGATCATGTGAACTAAGACCTATTAATGCCAACCAATATTCCAGAAAGTGAACCAAGACTAAAATATGATCTTCATATGTACTGGGGAGAGAGAACCTGAACTGGAAAGTATTGAGAAAACCTTTTTTAAAGAGTCAAGTTGGGATCTTAAGATAAAGAACGAGTACTAAACAATGTAATATATTTTAGGAATCTTACAATAAGACCTTAAAACTTGCAGCTAGTGTGTTCTCTGTGGACCTTGAAGATCTAATCAGGCCAGTTTAATGAGAGTTGTTCCTCCTAGGAGGATTAAGTTTCCTCATCTTCTAATTTTATATAATGGTCACATTTTATCTGTAAATTTCTGTCTACAATATTAAAAGTCCTATAATGGTGTTTGCCAACCAGTTGCTGGCATAAATTAGTGTGCTGCTAATATTTCATAACTTTGTGAGAGAAAGTTGGGTTTTCTCCTATGCAATCAATCAGGAGGCACTTATTAAGCACTTACAATGTGCCAAGCACTTTGCTTAGGATACAAAGAAATAAATGAACAGTGCCTGTCCTCAAGAAGCTTACATTTTATACAGGGAATTAAGTAAAATCTATACTAATACAAGTCATTCCCCAATTGATAAAAGGTCAAAGGATATGAACAGGTAGTTTTCAGAGGCAGAAATTAAAGATATCTATAAGCATATGAAAAAATGCTCTAAATCACTATTGATTTGAGAAATGCAAATCAAAACTTTGAGGTACCACATCTCTCCAGCCAGACTGGCTAAGATGACAAAACAGGAAAATGACAAATGCCGGAGAGGATGTGGAAAAACTGGAGCACTAATGCATTGTTGGTGGAGCTGTAAACTGATACAACCATTCTGAAGAGCAATCTGAAACTATGCCCAAAGAGCTATAAATAATTGCATACCCTTTGACCCAGTAAAACCACTTCTGGGGTTGTATCCCAAAGAGATAATAGAAGTGGGAGGAAGAACCATATGTACAAAAATATTTATTGCAGTTCTCTTTGTGGTGGCAAAGGAAATTAAGGAGATGTCCATCAATTGGGGAATGGCTAAACAAGGTGTGGTATAGGAATGTAAAGGAATACTCCTGTGCTATAAGAAATGGGGAGGAGGGCAGAGCCAAGATGGTGGTGTAGAAGCAGCAAAGCACCGCAGCTCCCACACAAACATGCTAAAAACTCATAAAATGGGACTCTAAAACAGATTTTCAAGCTCCAAACCTCTCCAAAAGACAGAAAACGCATCTGTTGCTACATGTAGCTCAGCAGGTGTGACTCTTTGCAGCAGTCTGGGAGCCAAGGCCAAAACCCTGGCCTGGCCAGGCCCCAGGGCATCAGACGGAGCTCAGTCTATAGGAGAGCAGATCGCCTGCACTGGAGGCACAGTTACCACATTTATCAGGCCAGAAGAAAAAAAGGCTAAGAGAAAGGTCAGTGGATTTTGCTAAATTTGGAGAAGAGTGGGTCCGGCCAAACTGCTCCCAGGGCAAGGAAGCAGCGGGAGGCAGCTGTACCAGAAGCAGCAGCCTCCACTGGGCTGCTTCAGAGCCCCTGGCCTGCAGATAGCAGGGGGGCTGAGGCGATTGATCAGGGCCAAGGGCTCCTGCATTGAGCAGCCTGGATCTGGATCAAGGTCTTGAGTGGTGGTCCTGGGATGTGCTTGCAGTGAGCCAAAACTGGGGAGGGGGCTGCAACACCCCACTAATAGCTCTGGCAGCTGTGAAGGCCCCAGCGATTTGGGACAGAGCTTTCCCCCTCCAGGAAACAGAGTTCCACAGAGCTAAAAAACCAAGCAATTAATAG
>CM053598.1:188642632-188669567 GCA_028646575.1 Pseudocheirus occidentalis
TGAATTGCTGCTCCTTCCAGTGGGAGTGGGTGACAAGGGAGAAATCGCAAGAATCTAGAATTTAAAGCTATACAATCAAATGCAACTGGGAAATAAGACATACAGGGACGGGGGTAGGGAGACCCTCCCTGCCCTACTAGAAAGTTAGAGGGGCATCAGAGGAGGACATAAAAGGGAACAGATTGTGGGAGAGGCTTTACAGTGGGATCACTGTTTTGGGCTTGGGGGTAGGGGAAAGAAGGGGAGAAAATTTGTAACTCAAAATTGTAAATGAATGATGTAATCAAGAAAATAAATTAAAATTTTAAAAATTGGGGAGGAGACGGTCTTCATATTCACCTGGAGAGGCTTATACAAACTGATGTTATGTGAGAAGAGCAGAACCAGGAAAAATTTGTACACATAGACACATCGTACGTGTGACGACCAACTTTGAAAAACTGGACTCTTCTCAGCAAGGCACAGTTATAAGACAACTCTACAAGTCTGAGGATGGAAGGAGATGTCTACATTCAGAGAAAGATCTAGAAAGAACAGAGTTTAAATGGAGACTGAAGCAATCTACATGCTATCACTCTTTTCCATGTTTGGTTTTCTTTCTTTTTTCCCACTGTTCACTCCATTGGTTACAACCCTTCTATATAACCAGACTAATGTCCAATGTGAAAGTATTTGCAGATCCTATACTTGATTGCATGCCGCCATGGGGGGTGGGGGGTAGGGAAGAGAGAGGGGAGAAAATTTGAAACTCAAGGGACTGTGGAACTGAATCTTATAAACTAAAAGTAAATAAATAATTTTTTTAAAAAAAGAAGCTTACATTTTAGCAAAGGAGACAACATGAATACATAAATATTTATATAATATTCAAGGTTGTTTGGGGACGGAGTATACTAGTAGCTAAGGTTATCAGGAAAACCTTCACATAAAGAGTGGCGCTTGGGCTGATTTTTGAAAGAAACCAGGGAGTTTAAGAGGTAGAAGTGAAAAGTGGCCCAGGGGAATAAAAGGGCTCTCTCTCCAAGAGACAGGAGTAAAGGAGATAGTGGTGAATATCACTCAAATTATTAAGAATTATTATCAATCAATTTATTAAGGACCTACATGTTCCAGGCACTGTTCTAAGTGCTGAGTTGTGAGGTGAGGGGAAGGGGGAAAGGGAGCTCTTGGCAGATAAACCTGATTTTTTTTTCAGTACAGAGGCAGCCAGTCAGTACAGTTGACACTCTGACCCCGGAGTCAGGAAACCCTGACATCAAGCCTAGCTTCAGACACTTACTAGCTGCGTGACCTTGAATAAACTATTTCACCTCTATTCGAGTCAGGTTCTTTAACTATAAAGTGAGTTGTGGGAAGGATAAAATGAGAACTTTACAAAGCACAGAGCATGATGTCTAGCACATAGAAAACTATATAAATGCCATTGCTTTGTTACTGTTATTCTTGGTGGTTAGAGGGTACTGTTGGAGGCTAAAGATTATGGCAAAGGTGGCACTTGTTTTATGCTGGCTAGCATCATTTCCCTTTAAGGAATTAAGGATGCCATCTTGTAGATTTAATTGACCCAAAGTTTTAAGTCTATAAATATAAAGTTATGCACTTAGGTAGCAGTCTAGAAAATGATGTAAGGGTCTTGGTGAACTGAAAGCTCAAGAGGAGTGAGGATTGCAATATGGTAGTCAAAAAAGCTAATATCATCTTGCACTACATTAAGAAGGGAATAAAGGATCCAGGTAAGTTCTCCCTTGCTGTGACCACATATAGAGCACTGTGTTCAGTTCTAATAACCGCAGTTTAATAACTGTATTAATAAGTTAAAAAGTGTATAGAGGAAGGCAAGCAGGATGGTGAAGTGCCTTGAATCTATGATTTATGGAGATGAGTTGAAGGAACTGGGCATACTTAGTCTGGAGAAAAGAAGACTTGAAGGAAGTGGGAACAGGAAGCAAGGTATGATATTTCTCTTTAAGAATCTGAAGGACAGTCATGTGGAATAGAGCCACACTTGTTCTATTTGGCCCCAATGATTCGCAAAGAAGCAAATTTAGGCTTTAAAAAAATTCCTGATAAATAGAGCTGTCAAAAAGTAGGATGGGCTACTTCAAGCAATGCTAGGTTCCTCTTTCTTAGAGGTGTTCTAAGAGAACTAGCTGACCACTTACTTGCAAGTTATGTCACCGAGTGGGGATTTATTTCCTATATCAATTGGCCTAGATGACTACCAAGGTCCCTTCTAACTCAAATTTTATGGATCTGTTAGGTGAGCCCATGCCCTGGAGGCTTGACTTTTGTACTAGCAAAATTTCTATTAATCCAAAAGGATGCCTTTCTGATCAAATATTGCCAATTGCAGTCATGAATATAGAGGTAGATGAGGAAGGTAGCATTTTAGCAGAATTTATATAAGAGCTATATACTTTTTAATCCTATCACAAGTAAACTTGTTTTTCTTATTGCATTTTATAGTCTATGAGAGCCTCACTATAATTTAATTAAGAAACAGCTAGGTGATACAGTGGTTAGAGTGTTGGGCCTGGAGTCTGGAATAGCTCTATGGGCTGTAAGATATAGATTCAATTAGGGGGAGGAAGGATGAAAGGACTGTCTTGCTGCCCAGCAGACCCAATTGACATTAGACAGCAAAAGTCTGTGGTGTATTTAGTTAGAAAAATTGCAAAACTTTCTTCAGAAATTTTCAGCAACAGATAAGTGGAGGAGGATAGGGAAACCTGGAACTTGGCAAAGCATGAGCCATAGGACAGGGCAGGAAGAAATTTGAGAATAAAGAATAGTGGTGTGTTAAACTGATCCACAAAAGGTTGAAGAATGGAAAGGGAGAAGAGAACTCAGAGCAGAGGTGATGTCTTGGCAAAACACTGAGAAGTAGAGATATTACAGGTTGTCATAAGTACAAAGAAGAGGTCTGGAAAGAGTAAGGCATAGAGAGAAGTGGAATAATAAACTATGGTTTGATAAAGAAATTTGAGAGTTCTTAATTATGGAAGTGGAGCACTTATTGGTGAGGGTAAGATCAAGATTATGAGGCTGAAGTAGAGGAATAAGTCATGGAAGTTAAATAGATTGATGAGTTGGAAAGTTAAGAGTATTTGAAGGAATATCACTATGACAATATAGATATCTAGGTATAGATATTGCTGTAGATATAGATATTCAAGTCCTCTAGTATGAGGGAAGGAGTTTGGGTGGAGACAGACACTGTAAACTAAGCACTGAACTCAATGCAAAAAGAGAAAGAATGTTTTTAGGGTCAGCAGATATGGATTGGGTAATAAATATGACTAGAGTAAACTTCAAAGACAGTGCAATGGAAGGAGCTGGCAAACACAGACAGGTAGCAGTGAGGGTGAATGTTGGGGTCAGTGAGGATGAGAGTGGACAGCAGGAACCAGAGAAGGGAGATTTTCTTTTTGGTAGTTTGACATTTAGAATCACGGGTAGGGAAGGTAAACAATAATGACAGTTTGTTAACCACTGGAGATAGAATTCAGGCAGAGAATCAGTGAATGGGAAGAACTCATCAGATGAAGGGAGGTGAACAGGATGTTTTTACCTCATGGTATCCCCATGTGAATGCCTACAGTGTGTGGATGTTCACTAGACCAAAGCAGCAGAAATAGTAAGCAGTATATGAGCCCTGAAGAGGGCACTGTCTAGATTAACTGTTGGACCCCTGATCATCTCTCTTATTTCTTCTTCCTTCTCTCCATTTTTCAACCATAGTCAAATTTGTTTTATTTAGACCTATCTTTTTTTTTTCCTTCTCGAACTTTATTAGAATGGACAGGCACTTGAGCTATCCAGAGTAAAGGCAAGGTAGGCCACTAGAGTCTCATGGAGATTTTACAAGCAACATCAAGTGTTCTTTCTCCATAAAGGTTTAAAAAGAATACTATCATAAATAAAACTCACATGGACTATTAGCACCTTTCTGCCAAACTCCAGACAACCCATTTCACAGGAGAGAACTGGGAATCCTCTGAGCAACAGTTGCATCTTCTCAGACATAGGGCCTTATTATGCCTTTTTGGGCACCTTAGCCAGGAGTTCCTCAGTATCTTTCTTAATATTGATGGTTTCAAATCTCTTGCTGTATCTCTTCACAGGAACACCATCAGGACCCATCAGGAACTTCTCAAAGTTCCAGGAGATGTCATTCCTGCACACTGGAGACCAAATGATGAACTTTGGGTTGGTCACTAGAGAGACAGCATCATCACTCGAAACTGGCAGTGCCTCCAGTAGGAAGGCAAAGAGAGGGTGAGCCCTCTCTTCATTCACCTCACACTTCTCAAAGAGTATAAAGTTGGGCTCAAACCTGTTGCCCAGTCGGATAAATTTCAAGGAATTCAGATCTCCTCATTCTTGCCATTCTCCTGGTGGCCAAACTGGTTGCAAGGAAAGCCAAGCACCACGAGTCTGTGAGCCCTGTGGTGTTCCAGTAGTTCATTCATCTGCATGTAGAGACACTACATTCTTGATGAGCAGAACCTCGCCCGTCAGAGAGGCAAGGCCCGTTAGCTCCCTGCTGCCCAGCAGGCGAGCTGAGAACTCGTGCATGGAGTGCAGGACAGACATGCTGGGGCCAAATGGGAGGCAACCATCGGTAAGGAGCTGGAGAAATGCGAAGAAGCCTGAAGCCCTGGAAACAGCAATCTGAAGACCTATCTTTTCTAATCAGTATAATGGCACGTCCCCTAAGTCAAATTTCCTCAGGGGAAAAAAAGTATTTCTCTTAGCCTCAAGGGCAACAAAGTTATCAATATACAAGTGTGTTAAAGAAAAAATGAAAAGGGCTGGGAAGCACCAAGATGAAAGACAAAAAATAATTTTTGCCAAGATTAGAAAACTGAGGTAGAAAAAAAGGGTGAAAAGAACCATGAAACTGCCAAAAATAAACACTGAGAATGTGAGAGAAGTTCCTAGAAGGAGCAAGTCTAATGAAAAATAGTTCAAGATGAGAAGAAATGGGGGAGATGTATAATATAACGAAATGAAGATCCCCTCAGGGTCTTCAAAGATTAGCAAACACTTCACATTTTGTCTTAGCATCCAAACTCCTTGATTATTAGAGTGCTGTGTTGTTACTTTCAGCCAAAGGCAAGGGAAGTGTTGTCATAAAGTGGTAGTTTGAGGTTAGCATTACTATGCTACAGTAGGAAAATAAACTCTTTTCACCTTAAATTTGAGTTGTAAAACTAAGGGCTTTACCTGGGAACCAGAAGGGGAATTTAGAAAGCAACAGAGAGTATGATATGAGAAAGAGAATACAACAGCCCAAGAGCTAATCTATTAAATGGTCTGTCAAAACCAATATTGCCTCTTTGTACCATAAAGTAAGATGTATTTTTAAGGAAAAAAAAGCAGCAAATTCTTCCTTGTCAAACCTAAGTATAGAGATTAAGGTTCTTTCTTCTTTAGACATGCTAGACAGAATTATATATTTTTATCCTGTGAACTGGTTAATGAATAACAAAGAGAAAGTCTAGGATATGGGTCATTTTAAAACTAAAAAGAAAAAATTAAGTTCAACAAATATTTATTTTTGGATCAATCACACTTCTTAGAATAACTTCAGATTTCTAAGGAGTTTAAAATAAGGTGACCTCTAATTAAGATAGCAAGCTAATAGAGGAAATCATTTCTCCCACATGTTCCACAGCAAAGCTCTAAAAAGGGCATCATTAAATACACATCAAGAAATTCAAAGAGAAATGGGGACAGTTAGGTGCACAGTGGATAGCGCATTGGACCTGGAATCAGGAGGACCTGAGTTCAAATCCAGATTCATATACTTGATATTTACTAGCTGTGTGTCTCTAAAAAAAGGAAACAATAGTTAGATCCTCCATCCAGCCCAATGCTGCACAAAAAGACAACCAGAAACCTAAGAGCCCTGGGAAAGAGGTCTCAGCAAGGAAACTAATAAGAGCTTAGGTAAAAAGGCCAGAAATTTGCCAATACTACAACTGGGAAATAATTTATTGGTGGGGTAGGCGTTTGGGGTGCCCAGAGAAGACACAGCAAGAGATATGGAAGTCAACAGAAGGACAGGATAAAAGAGGATGCGACATCAAGAATGTAGGAGGGGACAGAAAATGTCTCAGCATAAAAACTCTAAAGAAGAGTTGAGGCTGAAGAAAACACAACACAGTGAAAGTAGGATATGCTTAGAGGTTCAGAGGGGGAAATGTCCTGGCCACAACAGGCGTAACTGGAAAAAACAGAACATTGAGATTAAAAAATGAAATCAGATGCTGAGAGGAAAGAAGAATAAGAAGGAAAACCATACTCAAGTAGTGGACAACTCTCTGAAAAAAAGAATGTAATTAAGGAAAATCAATGCTTCGGTGTATATTTAATCTCACAAACAAACTGACCCAGAAAACAGACTGAGGAGAAACAATTCAAGAATCATGAGACTTCCTGAAAATCATAACAACAAAAAATCTGCATATATGTTTCAAGAAATTGCAAAACTGCACGTATCAGAACTTGAGGGGAAAATGAAAATGAAGAGAAACCACAGATACCTTCCTGAAAAAATAAATAAATGAAACCTTCAAGGAATAGTGTTTTTCACAGTTTCTGTGCAGCAGAAATAAAGAGTTCAGAAACTAAGAAATAAGTTGGGTTCAAACAAGATTATGATGCAACTTCTACAAAACAAAGGAAATCTTGAAATATGACATTCCAAAAGGTAGAAGGACCAAGGCTTTTCAAAACTAACTTAACTTGAAAAACTGAATCTAGACTTGCAGGGGAAAAATGTCTTTTAAAAGATGAATTTAGAACTTTCCTAATGAAATTATCAGAACTAAACAGAAATTTTGAAATTTAAACATGTGAATCAAAAGAAACCTAAAAAGGTAAATACATTTAAGTACCTGGAAGGTAATAAATGATAATAAGCTGCTTACTTTTTAGGAGGGGAATAAGAAACAATTATACTTTTATATAGAATCCCATCGTCTTAAAGGATTACAGAGAAAGTTAAGAAATACAAACTAAGGAGTTGGGAATGGTTGTGACCTGCTTTTAGATAGGAAAGAAAAAGAAGAAAAAGAAAAAAAACTGAAGAAATGAGGAAGAAAGAAGAATTTACTATATCTCATAATTAGGGTCCATTAGAAGAAGAATATACAAAAATGAATGGTGGGACGAGAGAAAAGGAATAGCACTAATCCTACTATTATCTAAATTAGACAGAAAAAGGGATGAACACACACAGAGAAAGAAAAAAATGTGGAAATATATAAACTCAACAGAGAATCAAGAAGGAACAGGTAAGAGGGAAAAGAAGAAAGAGGAAAGGAAGAGAGAGAAGAGAATATACATTTATGTAATGCCTACTATGCACAAAGCATTTTAAAAATATTATCTCTTTTGATCCTCACAACAACACTGAAGTAACTGAGGCAAAGATAAAGACTTGCTCAGAGTCACACAGCTATTAAGTATCTGAAGCTGGATTCAAACTCAGGTCTTCCTATTAACTCCAAGGCTTAGTGCTTTCTACACTGCACTATTTAAATGCCTCAGAAGAGACAACGAAGAAGGAGATCCAAGAAGAAAAACAGAAAGGGAAAAGAAAAATAGACATAAGCAAAACAAACTTTATGTATAAAGGGGGTCCGTAAAAGAGAGAAGAAATAAGTCTAAGAACAGGTAACTAAAGTTCGGGGGAAAATCAGGAGAGGAAGAGTTACGAATTCTAGAATGTGAGAGTTAGAAAAGATCTCAATAGCTATTTAATGTAATCAACAGAGGAAAAGAAACTTTATTATGACACACCCAACATCTGCCTGAAGACCTCAAAACAGGGCATGGAACAGAGTACTTCAATTAGATGACTAGTGTTGACAATTTTCTTTCTTTTTCAGCACCAGCTTTTTTGTAAGGAGTAATGAAGTGTATGGCAAAGGGAGGAAAATGATAAGAAGACATAATGGAGAAAATACATAATTAACAATTATAACCATAAATGTGAATGAATCCGTAAAACAGAAGAGGGCAGCAGAATGGATCAGAAAGAATACAACAATATGTTGTTAAAAAAAAATCCTTGAAACATAAAAACCTATAGGCTTAAAATGAGGAATCAGAACAGAACTTATTAAACACAAAAAAAGCAAGGATAGCAATCAATCTCAAACATGGTAACAGGAAATATTGACATGATTAAAAAAGATAAGCAGATTGTGCTTAAAGGCACTATTGATAACAAAACAGAATCAATACTTAATATATATGTACCAAGTGGAAGCACATCAAAGTACTTAAAGGGAAAGTTCAATGAATTCGAGGTAGAAACAAATAGCAAAACTAGAATCGATGGAAACCCTATATTGTGCTTCCTTAATCATCGGTCTTTTCTGTATACAATATTGCCAAGAAAACCCAGCACAAAGAGAAAGAAAAAATAAATTCCAAAGCCAGCAGATTAGCACTGGCATAAAAACAGAAAATAACAATATTTGGAGGGGATGAAGGTAGATACCAATGTATCGCTGGTAGAACTGTGTATTGTTCCAGCCTTTCTAGAAAGCAATTTAGAATGCAAAAAGTCCTAAATCATGTATATCCTTTAATCATGATATCATTACTATGTTTATAGCCCAAAAAGACAAAAAGAAGGAAATAATCTATATGTAAAAAAAATACTCCTGCAAAAATCATCAATCATACAAATGACTCATGGTAAATGAATATAAAGGGGTATTACAGTGCTGTAAGAAATGACAAAAGAGAGGGATTTAGAGAAACCTGGGAAGACATTTCCTTATGAACTGATACAAGGTGAACAAAATCAGAATAATTTATACAACTAAAACACTGTAAAGAAAACCAATGCTGAAAGACAAACTCTGACCACTGCAACAGATGAACAATAACGACTACATTTCCTACCTGTGACAGAGATGCAGCATGAGACATACATTTTTTGGCATGATCAGCGTGGGGATTTGTTTTGCCTAACTACGTTCATTTCTTATAAGGAATGGTTTTCATTTTGTTAGGGGGAAAGGGAGTAGTGATAGTGATTCAAAAAGAAAGAAGAAGTATCATTGAAACAATTTTTAAAATGCACAGAGGAAAGGAGTTCAGAAAGCAACATAGGCAATTTCCGTTCTACCATATTGAATGTTATGTTAACTGTAACAAACTTTACATAACAGACGCAGTTTTATGGCTCTTTATCTTGTTCTTCGTATGCGAAAATGATCATGTCCACTGATATTTATCAATCATATAACAACAATTTTTTAAAAAGAGAGGCATGAGGCAAGAACCATGTATTTTTGGATGGGCTCTCTCCCAAACCTATGTGACCTATTGTTTATTTTTAATTACTTTTAACAATTTCCTGGTCCAACTGTTGAATGGAATATTGGGCGATACAGGTAACACGAGTTTTACCTCCTGTGTCAAAACTGTGGAAGCATAAGGAATTGGCAGAATAGACAAGCCAAAATGTTATGCAAAAATCAAAGAGAGAACAAAAGTAATTCTCATGTCCTCAAGTTCCATAGAACCCACAATGCAGATACTCTGTTAATACACAACAGGATCTATAAGCTGTAGAAATAGCTGGATCTTCATATAAATAGCGGAACTGCTTGAAGCAGCTCAGTGCCATCATGGATAGAACACTAGACTTGGAATCAAGAAGATCTAAATTTGAATCTTGACACAGACATTTAGTAGTCATGCGACCCTGGCCAAGTCATTTAATCTCTGCCTTTTTTTCTCATCTGTAAAATGGTGATGATAATACCATCAACATCATAGGTATGTTGTAAAGAAAAAATGACATATACACATACATACATGCATCTACATATATGTCCATATATATAAAAAAGAAAAAGAAACAATCGCAGAGAGGAGGAAAGAGACAGAAAGAGAGAGGGAAGGTGGGAGAAAGACAGAGCTTTGTGAACCATAAATGTTAGTTATGAGCATGAGCTAGGTCAATCACACTCCAAGTACAGTTAGTACTACCATAGAAAGTATCCTCTATAGGAAAAGTAATAGTCTGTTGTTTTGGCTAAGCTTTCCTCAGCCACAAAATTTGATTCTCAAAATCCGATTTTAGACTGGATGCCCCTGGGTGCTCCCACCATTCTGCTCTAAATGCTATGAAAAGGCAAAAAAATTACTGTGAATTAGGTAGCTTGGGACAAACTCCTGTTTCTATCTTTAAATACAAAGCTTAACCAAATACATGTACATCACCCTATCAAAAAATTAGGTTGGGACACTTGAAGCAAACAAATGATTGGTACTAGAGAGACTGATGAGGTAGGAAGCCATAAAAAGAGAAACATTTCAACAATCTAGGTCACAGTTGGGCCCGACAGGTGGCAGGGTGGAGAAGAAACGACAGAACAAACTCAGACTTAGATAGCAATGAATTGCCTCTGGCAGATATCCAAGGGCAGAAGCAGCAGTTAGAGCAGCAGAGTGAGCATGCAGTGCCCTTCACATGGATGTGTGGCTTCCTCCAGAAGCACGATGACTCTTGCTTAAATCATATCATCTTGGAAGTTTTTAATTTCTGTTTTACTGTGAAACAACTGAAACAAAACAGTTTATTCCCTGTAACCAAAGCCCCAAAGGAGGTAAGATGAGAGAGAATACATTCTCTTTCATACAGAATCCTGTGTGAGGGGAGTTTAATGAACCAGATGAAATCCCAGGTCTGAGAGGAAATGGAATTAGAACCACAAAGCCAAGGATGCAGTCAGCAACTTTGGAAAAGTCCAGATGCACTAGGTTTATTAAAACTAAAGACAAGTAAAGAAAGAAGAAAAAGGACCCAAAACAGATGGACAGCTCTTCACTGAGTCAACGAAACCTGATGCTTATTTCATATCTGACAGTCTGTTTTCATTAATTCCAATAAATTTTTAAGCTTCCAAAAGGCCAAAAGATCTCAAATATAAAATGGAAAAGTACAGAAAGCTCTTCTATGTAACTTTAGAACATAAATTTACACCGTTACTTCTAGATAATGCAATAACTAGTCATTAAAACAAGGACCACACATCTTTTTTTTTTCCCTTCAATCTGGGGAAAAAAAAAAAGAGTCAGTGTTTGGGATGCATGCTTCCATTCCCCTGCTTCTGTCTGCATAATTTTGCGAGGCCTCTAAATAGGTCATTTAAAATGCACCAGATAATTAAGGTCCAGTTCATAATGAATCAGTCCATAGCTATACCATCATCACCACAGAATTTAAAGTCCTCTTCTGCCTGTTCCAACCTCTATTCATAATCTCAACTATTCCTCATGCTGAGCTCCTTCAGCAAAAAATGGATAGCTATGAATTTCATGCACTCAAGCCAAGTTACAGATCTTGTATTCTTACTGTTTTCATCCTTGAGTCCAATAGTCTGAACACAGTGACCTTTTTCTTATCAATACCTTCAGCCTCAGGGCTCCAGTGACAGCTAGGCCCACATCTGGATAAATGCCTCTCTGACTTTGCTTCTAGCTAAGACTGGTCAGTACATGACTAGTCTCTGGAAGAGACCACTTTAGAGCTCCTCCTCTGTGCAATCAGGGATGGAGAGGAAGAAGGGAGGTTTGCCAGAAAGAAGAGTAAAACAAAAAAAGAAACAGAAGAACACACACACTAGCACGAGCCAAAGCTCCTCAGAAGAATTCCCAGTGTATCTCCACCAGTGAGCTCTGGAGCACACTCGCTAGACCAATATTCCTGCACAGACCGCAGCAGGCATTTTTTGGTCACGGTTTGAAAGACCCCACTACCCAGCTCTAACCACTCTTACTCTACACAGGTGTCTAATTATCTCTAACCACGGTCCCTGCTCGGCTCTTCATTGTCCTCTCAGTAGCATCTCTGCACCCCACACCCACCCTCTCTCCACCACGCCCACTTCTTGGACCCCCTTACCAAAACAGCTGCTGCGGTGAGGGACAAAGGTCTTACAGGCAGTAGCGATAGCTAGTTCGGCAGAAATAATAGTCTTAATGATCAGATCCTCTACATGGGCCATCAGTGCTGCAAAACAAACACAGAATCATGAAAAAGGAGATACAACACGGCGTCTACCGCACCCTGGACTGTGCTCATAGAAGCAGATGTGCCCGAGTCCAAAAACTTCCACATGTCCCCTATCTGAATGGGCCGCTGAAGTCTACAGAGCCCAGGTAGGGGGAGAAGGCCATTTCCAGTCATCCTGATCTATATCTTGCCGCTGAACCCAGATGGCTCTGAAGGAGAAAGTCAAGCTGGCTAGTGATTTTGCACAGCCCTGCCTCACTTCAATTCAATTCATTTGCAAGCCGTGACATCACCTTCCTGATGTCATGAATCTCTTTGAAAACAAAGGACAAACAAACAATATGGTCCAGGATATGAATACTTACCCATGTATGCAAATGCATAGAGGTGTGTAATTAAGGGAAAAAAGCATTCCTATTCTAGAAATGATACCTATTTCCCTCTAAAATTCACACAGACATACAGAATCTCAAGAACTGGAAAGGACTTACGGATCTATCTAGTCCAACTCGAACCTGAGAAAGAATTCCCTCTATAGTATACCTGAGAAGTGTTTTTCTCTTTTCTTGAAGTCTTCAAGTGAGAAGGAACCCACTACCACACAAAGCAGTAGTGTTTTCCCTTAGATCAGAATTATATATGCCTATGTAACTTCTACTTCTTGCTTCCTTTACAGTCAAGCAAAACAAATATAATCCTCTTTCTTATGACAGCCTTTCGAATATTTGAAAACAAGTATTTCTTTACTATAGGTCTTTTTCCTAGTAGTCTAAGAATACTACTTTAGCAAAATTGTGTTTTCATGTTGCTTGGAGATCATCAACCTCCCCCATTTCAACGTCCCTGACAATATAATCATCGTCTATGCTTAACGCCAAACTGATCTGATGCCAATATGAATTAGGAAGGTCTGCTTAAAAGAACTTGAAATCAAGGCTTCATTAGGGAAAAACATAGATACAATTTTTCAAATGAAACTGCTTCCACCAATAATTCAAGGGCTAATAGAGTTTTATGCTTTAGTCCAGGAAACAAGTTAAAGGGATTACCAAGAGTCATAGAAATAACTTTTCTTTCCTTTCTGAAGTAGCAGGAACAAGTACCTAACACCAACACCCACAATCCTGTCTGACAGCTCTCTCTGCCTTTAGTATCATGAAGCCAATGGCAGGAGACAAAGGCTACTTTATGCCATCATTCCACTGCAAAAGAAACAAAAATGAGAAAGCCTTCGCTACTCACCAGTTGTGTCTTTCCCTTCTTGTTTAAGGTACCTAAGCATTGCACTCATGCTCCATTTGTTCCCATAATCTTCCACTTCGGGATCATCACAACTAAAAACAAATCAAAGAATCAAGGTCACATGTGACTTTAGGCTATTTTATCTTAAAGAATAAGATTCTTTTTGAATGTTTTTTGTTGTTGTTGTTATTCACATAAACTCCTTAGGAAACACATCTTCTCCCTTCTCTCTCTTCTGCTATCCACTCTACAATCCTGTTTCCTTCATCATATTAACATGAATGGAAGCAAAAAAAAGTTACATATTTTCCATATTCCATTGGTGGTAAGAAGAAAGGCTAATTTTGTCTTATCCAAATAGTAGTGTTTAGTCACTAGAGGGAAATGGTAAGTCAAAAATCTAAAATTATCTATAGAAAGGCTTAAGGAAATTTATGGATAATTCATAGGAAAATTTGGGGATCTGCCTGTAATCTTGGAAGAAAATTTTATGCTTTCCCACAAAACATCCCTTAGTGCTCCTGTCAAAGGAAAATAGGTTGTATGAGGTAGGGTTATAACCAAATATGCTCGTGCTTCCCCACCTGAAATAAGTTCCTTATTTTCCACTGCCTCTATCTCAATCTCCACCACTTCCACCACCTCACAGGCTTATATCAGGGCATCAGTAAGCTTCACAAACTATACTACTATTATAAAGAAAAGAGGGAGCAAGGCATCATGGACAGAGAGCCAACTTTGGAGCAAGGAAACTGAATGCTAGTCCTTCCTCTAGCACCACACTGACTCTGTTAAGACTGGGCAAGTACCTTCACCCTTCTAGGCCCTGAAGCTGCAGAGAAGATGCTGACTTGCATTGGTAGATGCAATTTCCTCACCAGGGAGTTCACTACACCAGTGGTATCAAATTCAAATAGAGACAGGGCATATAAGACATAAGGAGCCCTGAGGGCTGCAGATTAACTTAGAAAACCACATTTTAACATAACTGTGCTTTACTGTATTTTTATTTATTTTTCTGTTAAATGCACTTTGATCTGGTTTGGGCCACACTCAGGAGTGCTGCGGGTTGCATGGTTAACACCTCTGTGCAACACCAATGAAATCACAGGTCCCATCCTTATCCCCCATTGTAAGCAAGGATATGCCATGAATGGGACAGAATCCCAACATTCAAAACTCAACAAATACTTAAAAGTGACTATTGTATATATGGCTCTGTGCTATGGGCTGGAGGTCTCAAGAATGTTGAAAGTCTCACAATTTGTTGTTTGGGGGGGGAAATGGATGTTTGTGTCATACCAAGCTGTTCCCCATCACCTACCACACCTCCATGCACACTGGTAATCTTCCAAATTGAAGGATTTGATTTCTTTAACCATCCCAAACCCTAGTGAAGGGAAGTTCAATTAAACCTATAAAATTCTAGCTCCTATTCCAATGCCTTCAGATTCCTGATTTCTTTCTTTTCTTGGACCTGCTATGAACCTATTTTTAGTCTGAGCAAAAAGTAACTATTTGGGTTTCTTTTTTATTTTTCCATTTTCTAGCTAAATTGTTGAGTATGAAAGAAAAACAGAACACAGAAAATGTTTCCAAGAAAAAGGCCAGTCCTCCATTCCATTGAGTCCTCTTCCAAGATGGCCTCATTTCTTACTTGCCAAAAGGCAACATCCCCCAATGATCTTTAATGTAACTATTACCCTTACCTTAGAAAATGAGTAAGTACAGAAAGGTGAAGAAAGATTTTTAACAAGGAAGGATATATTGTAGCTGTGCCAGAAACAAAAAAAGCAGCCCCAAACCTATCCTCCACCACCTGCCAGCAATAGCCAACTTCACTCACGCCCACTAAAGACGAATGTGACATGCACTCCCCCACCTAGAAATGCAAAGACCTTCAACAGGCTTTTTTGGCCAGCACCTGATTGGGACCAGTGTGGCGCTCGCCTCTGCCTCCTCCTCTTCTTCCACCCCGCCCCCCAGGTTCTGTGACCTGGCCGCCAGTTCTACCTGACATAGTCGCCACTCTTCTTGTTCACACTGTAGTTGGTCAGGTGCATGAACTGGTTCCGTATGTTCTTAGCTCCTTGGTCATATCTCACAGTTGCAAACCTAAAAGCAGGATCCAAAGTGAACTGCCAGAAAACATGCCCCCCTCAGATTAGAGGGAATATATAGGTGAGAATTAAGAAACCAAATAACACAAAGTGGCAAAAAGGCAGTATCAAATTGGTGTCCGGGCTCTGAAAAAGAGCAAGGCAGGAGAACAGCACCCATTGGTGCACTCTGGGTGCTAGTATTTAAACACCCTGCTTTATAAAGTGTGGCTGAGATATGAGTCTTGGAATTGAGGTTCATAGAAATAATGGGGTGAGTGAGCACAAGCAAGGAGAATCACACTGTTTACATAGGAAGAGAAGAGTAACAGCAACAGTGCAGGAGATGGATGGCATGGTGCAGTAAACTAATCCCAGGACTTGAAAGGAAAATAAAGAATAAGGACCAAAACACAGAATCCATTTGCAAAATAAACACACATGTAAATATACATATATACATACATAAACACACATATATACACACATATACTTTTATATATAAATGTTTACATATACATATGTATATACATATACATCTATATTTTATATGTAATCTTATATATACCTATATGTATAGATACATGCTCACAGAAATAATGGAGCAAGTTAGCACAAAGCAAGGAGAATTATACTGTTTATGTAGGAAGACTGACAGCAAGATGGAGGCATATATTTATACCTATATGCTGTAAATTTGATAAACTAGACTGACATCAAAAAGCCAGAGGAGCATAAAGGATGTGTACCCATGTGTACCCGTGGAGTTATTCTGAACGAGGTAAGAGAGCGTACAGGTCAAGATTTCCGGTGAGATGCAATATCAACAATATCACTTAGGTAGATGACTTAGATAATGACAAATTTCTGCTTACATACCTTTGGAACTACATCATCACCCTTCACTATAGTGTTTTTCTGAAACACTGTATTCAATTCTCTGAAAATAGGTGGGAGGTTCGAGTAATTTATAAATTAATTTTCATTTGTTTGCACAGACTATGGAAACAAAATTCATTACTATTGTACTTAAGGATGTCATTTAAAATTTTCTTCTCTTTTTCTTCTCAACCACCCACTATCCTCACAAACGCAACACCAGAAATGTCAAGCAGGAATGGTTAGGGGTCCAGAGTTTGGAGAACTTTATTATCTTGTTAATGAACAACCTATAGTCAAAGAATACTCTGTATTCCAAAAGGACCATAGACATTCAGAATCTTCTAGTTAAATGATTATTTCCAGTTATTTTACTTTGTACCAAGTAAGCTTTGTCTATACATCTTAATATTCCTTTAACAAACACTTTCCCATTCTAGGGTGGTCACTGAATAAAGCTCTTGTTAAATGCAAGAAGGCCACCTGAGCCCCACAAAGGCTACAGAGACATAACCTCGCGGTAACACACCAAATGCCACCCTCTCCCACAGAACAATAATGGGTTAAAAAAAAGTCAAACATTTTAAAAAATTTAGCTCCCCGACTCAAGTGAATTGTACCAGTATATCTACCTTGGTCACATCTGCATTAGTAAATTCAACAAAGCTAATGAAATCTTGGCCTAAACTGAGGGGCATGGAGACCAGGAATAAAAAGTGACAGTCCCACTGTACTCTGCCCCAGTGAAATCATATTTTTGAGTATAATGTTCAGTTCTGGGTACCACATTTTAGGAAGAGAACTAGGAAGCTAGTGAATATCCAGTGTGCAGCAACCAGGATCGGAAAGGCCTCAAGTTCATGTCATTAATGATGGGATAAAGGAAATAGAAGATCATTGACCTGAATAAGACTTAAAGGAAACATTTTCATTGTTGTTGTCATTGTTGTTGTTGAGTTGTCATGCCCAACTCTTCATGTCATTTAGCAAAGATACTGAAGGGGTTCGCTATTTCCTTCTCCAGCTCGTTTTACAGATAAGGAAACTGAAGCAAATAGTGACATGCCCAGAGTCAAATAGTAAATAAGTGTCTGAGACCGGATCTGAACTCAGGAAGATGAGTCTTCCTGACTCCAGGCCCAACACTATCCACTGCCCCCACAGAGCTGCCCAGTTATTGGGGTCATATTTAAAGCGCTATATAACATGTAAGGGGAATTTAGACTTGTTCTGCTTAGCCTCTGGAGACAAAATAATGAGTCATGGGTAGAATGGACACTGAGGTGAATTGAGTTTTGATGGAAAGACCTTCATAACCATCAGGGCTACTCCAGAGGTGAATGGTCTAATTCAGGAATCAGTGGCCTTCTTAATGGAAGGCTTTCAACAAAAGATGAATGGCCTCTTGTCAGTGGCTTTGTAGAAAGAACTTGGGTCCAGTCCCCCAATGAAGCTCTGGTATCCAACACGTCTCCAGAGCTCCAGCGTTCCTCTTTATATAAGGCCTGACATCTACACAGAAATAGACTCCCTTGCCTCTGTACCTCATCCACTGACTGAAAATGTATATTCTTGATGCATTTCAAAATAAAACTGCACAAAAACATCATTCAAGGCACCAAAGCTCTTTGCTAGGGATGCAAAGGAGGGAGAAGATAAGGATGAGTCAAAGAAGAGATCTAATGACAGAACGCAAGAGAAAAACAAAAATAATGGAATCTAAATTGAGCTGAATGGCAAAGAAGAACACAGCAGGAGGCATTTGGAAGTCAGGAAAAGGAAGAATAAGTATTGACATGGTACCTGCTATGTGCCAGGCACTGTGCTAAGCCCTCTTTAAACATATTCTCACATCTGAGAGATAAGAAAACAAGAATTAGAGAAAAGCTTGTATGCAGTTGAAAGGAAGACTATATGACAACTCCCTCCTCACCAAAAGAATCAAATGACTTTACAATCAAATAATTAAGCAAGTTCTTTTCAGTTCATTTGCCTCTCATTTTCATCCCTTTCCTTTAAACTAAGCTTTCATATCAAATCAGATTCTATAGCACTTAGGTCTAAATACTTAAAGATTTTTATTTGATACTTTGATGGACCTATTATAGTTAAGTCTTAAATATTTCACGGCAGCTAAATACTTCAGTGTGAAGAGCGCCAGGCCTGGAGTCAGGAAGACTCCTCTTTCTCAGATCAAATCCAGCCTCAGACACTTACTAACAGTTTGACCCTGGACAAGTCACTCAAATCTGTTTGCCTCAGTTCTTTATCTGTAAAATGAACTGGAGAAAGAAATGGTAAACTCCTGTATCTTTGTCAAGAAAACCCTCAATGGGATCACAAAGAGCAGGACACAAACAACAATGACCAAACAACAACAAACTAAATACTTCAAAACAAGTTCTTTATCAGCCCCCCTGGAAATGATACAATTCTGCTAAGCACCTCAAGACCTAAGCTTACAATCATTTGTTGAAAAGCAAATTGAAATTTATATGATAAATTGAATCCTCAAGCTGTATCATGAGATGATTAAAGACAAAAAACAAAAACAAAACAGGAGGGTTGATAGGGCTTTGCAACTTGCCTTAAAGGGAATCCTAGTACTATAGTTTACACGCTGAAAAATTCTGGGGAATATATTCTTACGCCAAAGGTTCTACTTCCATTTTAGTTACGTATCAAAGATCTTTGCTCCCAAACCCACTTCGAGAATCATGCTCAGGTTGTTAATTTATTAAGGTTAAGATTTTGAGAGTGAGAGAAAGAGAGTGTGTGCGTACTTAGCTCATTATAAAGTAGATGTGGAAATGATTTAAAACAAGGATTATGACAAAAAGAATGGAATCCATGAACAATTCATAGTGCCTTAAAGTAATACTAGACTGTTTACTTCACATAAACATGTAACCAAAGAGAAGGAAGTTAATTGGATCCTTAAGACCCAATTCAGTCACTAAGGTAACTAAGTAATGCAGCACCTTCCATGGAGTTAGGAAGACCTGAATTTAAATCTCACCTTAGACACTAGCTGTGTGACCCTGGACAAAGCACTTGACTTTAGTCTGTCCTCAGTTCCCTCATCTGCAAAATAGGTATAACAGCACCCATCTCCCAGGGCTGTTGCGAAAAGAAAAATGAGGGCAATGCTTATAAAGCACTTTGCAAACTTTAATGCATAATGTAAGTGCTAGCTGTTACTACTCTGACGGCATGGGCAAAATGGCCAGGATGGACACAGACCACACTTTTGATGATCTAGACAGTATTCAACAAACATTAATTAAATTCCTACTGTGTTGTCTTTGGGAAGCAGGAGACTGGATACCATACTGCAGACACACAACAAAGATGAAAACAAAAGATGCCTCCATTGCCTTCAAGGAGTTTACAATCTAAAAGAGAATCTTCTATGAATGACAAGGAGGAAGAAGACCGATGGGGAGACCGTGGCAACAACATACAGCATCGGCAGCTGTAGGGACTCTGAGCCGAGGCCTCGGGAGGTGAGGAGACAGCAAATCAAACTGCCTTGCCAGGAGCCACTGGGTTTCATCTTGGCCTGATCCAGACAAACCCTATTGGAAGGGAACAAGAGGCCCAAGGACTCTCTGATCTTCTGTTAACCAGCTGCAGCAGGGAGCCTGCCAAAGTGCTACAGTGAGTAGGGAGCGCCCTACAGAGCCGTCTGGGGAAGGGATTACCAGGCTGATCCCCTGCCTCCAGAGCCAGGAATGGTTCAAGGTCCACAAACAGCAAGGCTCTGCCAGTGAGGGGGGACAGCAAGCATTGGGGAACTTCCCCCTTGTTGTTGTTTTCTCTTCCCTTTCTCTGGCTGGGGTATTAGACTCTGGACAGCATGCAGCCTGTGAGGTAATCTGAATTCTCTGGCAACTATCAAGTACCTGAATTCTTTAAAAACCACAGGAATTCAACAGAGAAAAGGTAAATATCCCTGCGGAGCCAGTGCTAATTAGCAAGGAGGGCTACTGAAGAAGAGCTTATAGCAGGGAGGTGCCACAGTTACTTTCGTGTCCTTTCTGAATGAATATTGCAGAGACAGTAATAGTCCTCACAGTCAGACATCAGTCAGTAATAACCATGGAACCCCCAGCATTACTGGAACATTTATGGACCCCTGGATAAAACTTCAGTTTTCCCTTAATGTACAGCAGATCTTGGGTCTCTGATAGTACAAGTGGATTTCAGTTCAATTTTGTTTGAATCTAATTTCTTTTTTTTCTGTTTCACTGAAAATGTGGGTGTTAGCTTCATCTTCTAAAAGAACCTCACCAAATCATTTAGACCTAATACTGGACCCACCTAAAGCTATAAAATCTAGTACAAAGTCTTTTTTGGATTCCACCTCTCTGTCTGAGAAGAAAAAGAATCTGACACCATCTTAGCAGAAAAGCCTCTCTCTGCACTTCACCCTCCCGCAACGACAAAGACCGTCAGTGCCCCCTGCTGACAACCTGACATACGAATCTAAAAAGAGAGTGAAGGGAATCTAGGCAATCATAAACAGATTCTTGAAGTTAGAATGCGCTTTTAGAAGTCTTATATTTCCACTTCTTCATTTAAAGATTGAAGGATTTAGAGCTAGAAAGGTCCTCTCACACATCACTTAGTCCAACACACTGATTTTTATAGGGGAAAAACATGAAACCTATGAAGAGAAATGACTTGCCTAAGGTCACACAGTTAAAACGTCACTAAAATTTGAACCAACCTCCTCTGGGTCAAAATGCAATACAACTTGGCACCTTTGACTGAGCAAGAATTTGAGTACCAAGAAAATAATAACTTCAGAAAATGAATTCTATTTTATTTCCTCAATATTTTACATACATATAAAAAGAGTATTTTGCCAAGCTTTCTTTAAACTAGTTTCACCTTCCACTACTTCTTTGTTTTATGAGATGCTGCTGCCCATAATCATCCATCATTTGTTTTCATAAGATCTTACAAATGATTGGCAGCCATCTCTTCCTATTTGGCATGCAAATTAGATATTTGCTCACTAAGGCTTTCTGGGTTCTATTAGTCTCTTTGCTGTAGCAATTAACTTATAGTTGTTAAGCTTCATGATGAAATTATTACAGCGGGTATTCATGTCTTTTGTGTTATACATTTAATATTTTTGGTGTTCAATTGCTTTTTAAATAATGAAGGGTTAAATTGTTTTGATTATGGGGCATACATTCTTCTTGTTATTATTCTTTTTTTAAAAAATCTAATTCTGACTTTGCAAGATAGCTGACATGTGGATGACATTTGCTGATTTCACAGGGCCCAGTACAGCCCTTTGAAGTGTAAACTACAGACAAAATGAGATCGTTTAATCACTTAATAGTAATCAATCTACAGCATATCAAATGGATAATGAACTTGGGTTGCCCTTCTTCTTGCTAAATCCTTGCCTATACAACAGATCCCAATCCATCCTGTCTCCTCTAGGAGAGAGACCCTTCCATTATCCTCACTTGCTCATCTTCAACTATCCATATCTATAGGATACTTCTATGTTCCTTACAAACACATTTTCTGCCCTCAAAAAAAAAGTCCTCCTTGATCTTACCTATCCCCATCTTCTACAGTCCCTTACCTCTTCTGTCTACTGATGCTACTCCTTGAGAAGGCCACCTGCAATAGTTGTCGCCACTTCCTCTTAAAGACTCTAAAGGTCTGGTTTCTGAGCTTATCATTGAACCAAAACTGGTCTCTCCAAAATTACTAATGATCTCTTAACTCAGTGGTTCTCAACCTTCCTAATGCCGCGACCCTTTAATTTTCATATGTGAATGTATCTGCATGTGGGCGGACCTGCCTGGAGATGGATAGAGGAGCGGTATCTCGGTTCCTAAAACCATCAGAAATATGTGTTTTCCGATGGTTTTAGGCAACCCCTATGAAAGGGATCGTGACCCACAGGTTGAGAATCACTGTCTTAACTGCAGAATCCAACCACCTTTTCTCAGTGCTCATCCTTCTCGACTCATCTGCAGCTTTTGACCGTGTGGATCTTCTCCTTGACACTACTTCTCCCTAGGTTTCTGGGACATCATTCTTGCCTAGTTTACCTCTTACCTATCAAACTACTCCTTCCTAGTCCTCTTCATCCAGACCACACTCTCTAACTATGGGTGCCCCACAGGGCTTTGTCCTGAGTCCTCTTCTCTTTGCCTTCTGTACTATTTAACTTGGTGATCTTATCTGTTCCTATGTTTTTAATTATCATCATCATGCTAATGATTCTCAAATTTATCCAGCCCTCATCTCTCTGCTGATCTGCAGTTTCACATCTCCAACTGCCCAGCAGATTTCTTGAACTGGATGTTGCACAAACACCCTACATTCAACATTTCCAAAACTGAACTCAATATTTTCACCCTAATACCTCCTCTCTTCCTAACTTACCTATTACTGTTGTGAGTATCCTCACAGTCACACAGGCTCACGACCTATGTAGCATCTTCAACTCACTCTTGAACCGTACCTTCCCTTTTTATAGTCTGTTGCCAAAGCCTGTCAATGTTGCTTTTATAACATCTCTTGCATGTGCTCCTTTCTCTCCTCTTCCACTGCCCCCACCCTGGTATAGGCCCTCATCAATGTACACCTGGGCTATTAAAGTAGCCTGCTGGTGGGTCTGCCTGTCACAAGTCTCTCTTTACTCCAAAAAAATCCTCCATTCTGCCACCAAAGTGATTTTCCTAAAGCACAGAGCAATCATGTCACCAGCCCCCTTATTCAATAAACTCCAGTGGCTCCCTATCACTCACCTCAGGGGTCAAAGATAAATTTTTTTTGTTTGGCATTCAAAATCTTATATAACCTAGCCCCCTCTCCACCTTTCCTATTTTCTTATATTTTAACCACTGCACAGTATTAGATCCTGTGACACTGTGCATCTGTCTGCTCTGTGAACAAGTCACATCATCTCCAGGCATTTTCTCTGTCCCATTCCTGGAATGCTCTCCCTCCTCAACTGTGCCTGTTGGCTTCCCTGGCTTCCTTCCAGTCCCAACTGAAGTCTTGCCTTCTATAGGAAGACTTTCCTGATCTCCCTTAATTCTAGGGTCTTCCCTCTGGATTGTTTCCAACTTGTCATTTACATAGATTATTTGTACCTACTTGCTTTCATGTTGTCTCCCCCATTTGACTGTGAGCTCAAGAGCAGGGACTGTCCTTTGCTTTTCTTTTTATTCCCAGCAATTATCCCAGTTCCTGGTATATAATAAATTAATAAATGTTCACTGACTGACAGATTTCAATATGTATTTGGAGAGATAACACACAGAGCTTGTCCAACAGAAAAACTAGATAGATATCTACAGACAGATAGATATCTATAGACAGAGAGAGACATATATATATATATATAGACAGGCAGACAGAAAGATAGAGATAGATAAATAGACAGATCTGGGATAACAGTATAGATGGACAAAAAGCTGGGCCTCAAGGTCAAAAAAATGAAGAGAGTGGGCTGATAGCTTTTGGGAAATTGCAAAGCTTTTTTTACAGAACCTAAGCTTCCCACGAAAGCATGAGAATATTAATCTTCAGTATCAATATTTTACCAGTGTTGCCATATGGCCCATGAAAGCATGGGTATATCTCTTCAATATTAATATTTTACCAGTATTGCCATATGGCATTGTAAGGCAGAATATCAATGCTTCTGAAGAGTCAAAGATGAGTATCACACATAGAGCAATGACTAGACACATGGTATGTGTGACTGGGCCATAAAATATAGCCAAAGAGGAACTTCAAAGATCAGGAGTAAAAGACATCAAGGAAGTATATAAGAGGAAGAGAAGACAGGTTAGTAGAGCAGAAGATGAGAGGTGTACAGATGCTATCCTGGTATCCTTGTGACGCTGAAAGAAAGGAAGAGACGTTTGGATGGACACCCTTATGACAGACTTTTAGGAAGGCAGGCACAAGAGTCACACAAGATGGGCAAGTGTGAATGAGTTATAAACTATATCAAAAAAGGGGAGCTCACATATCCATGAAAAGACAAAAAACAGAAATGATAAGACAGAAAGTTTTCCTGAATTTCTAAGACCAAAAACCCAAAATGAAGAAAATTCCAAATGTTGAATTTAAAACTAGCTATTCAGGTTCTATTATCGGGTTAAAAATTAAAACTTTAAAATAAGACATTTACTCCAAAAAAAAATAGAGCTGAATTTATAACCTCTCCCAGAATATTAAACAGATCTGTGAGAAATTACAGCTTTCTTCCATTGCCTACTTTCCTTTTGCAGTCAAAGGACAGAAACAATGTAAGGAGATAGACTTCAACATGCCTATTTTTCCTTCTAAAGAAGAGAACCCCATGACATATAGATATACACTTCTAGCTACTTCTCTCCACTTTTGCCTCTTCGGGAAAAGGTGTGTGTGGAGGGAGGGTCTTTATGTGATTGCCCTTTACCCCTCCACAAGACGAAGTTGAGGTTTTATCTGGATAGAAAGAAAATGCATCTCAGTGAAAAAAAAAATCTTTTGATCTAGAGGAGCTACAAATTGGAAATTAAAGCCATCACATAGATTATGAAAGACAATATCAACAGGCAAGTGTAAAGGATCAGAAAAAGTTACATAGGTTAAGAAACAATACAAGAGATGCAGAGAGAAAGCTTACGTATGCCTATTATCAGAGAAGTCCTTAACCTGGGATATCTATACATAGATTTCAACAGAACTTGGTTGGGGAAAAAAGTTACATCTTTATTTTCACTAACCCTTTGCTTCTTTTTGTAATTCTATATATTGCAGTGGCCGTTACGTTTTACAATGGAGAGGGTGCTGTGTCTGGAATAAGGAAGACTTGGGTTCAAATCCAGCCTCAGACATTTACTAGCTATGTGACTCTGGGTAAAGTTAAGGTTAAGTCACTTAACTTCTATTATAGTTTCTTCAACTGCAAGATGGGGATAATAATAGCATCTCCCTAGCAGGCTTCTCTTGAAGATCAAATGAGTTAATATTTGTAAAGTGTTTAGTCCGCTGCATGGCACATGGTAGGTGTTTAATAAATGCTCATTCCCTTCTTCATTTTAGACATTTAAACACATTATTCTGAGGAGTTCATCACACACAAAAGGGTTAAGAACTCCTATTGTATAGTATCTATACAGTATTTTTGAAAAACATTATACAAATTTACTATACGATCCCCAATCAAGTCCAATTTGAGGCAGAAACTAACAGTGTTGGCAGAGTGATAATCATAAATACACATGAAAGAACAAATCTATATTACAGACTAGGGGTTCTGAAACAGTAGCTGACAACATCTGCGCAGAAAGAAAGGTTTAATATGGTAAAGAAATAAACAGCAGAGGTTATATTCCAACAGATGAAGAAACTCAGAATTGTAATTTTATACACAAAACATATAAAAATATGGTTATAATTTCATTTCAGTATAATTGGTTTCCTTTGTAAATCTATGTGTATTTTACATTTAAAAACATTTCTCTGATAATTCACTCACTTGCCAAAGGTATCCATGACACAAAAATGGTTAAGGACTCTTGGTCTTCACTTGAGAGGCCCAGTTCAGTCTTCTCTATTCAACAGTCAAGGTTTTTGTTCTCCATTTCTCTTAATTCTCAAGTAATGACAGGCCAAAAACTAAGGAGCTCAAACAACCTTTAGTGTCCCCAGAGCTCAAATCCCAAAAATTTATCAAGAAATATATAGTATTATAAATACTACTAGTGCCACCTAGAGGTTAGAGGAAGATTAGTATCTTTGGGGGACTTAACATGAGTCTTGGTAAAGGACCATAATATATATAACACTGGGAAGAATCTTCAATATCATTTGGACTAAGCCCCTCATTTTACAGATGACAAAAATGAGGACCACAGAAGTTAAAGTCACCTGGGTATAAATTGCAGGACTCGGGATTATAGCTCTATGCATCTCTCAAAGGTCGCATTTATTTTCTTAAGTGATGAATTAATTAAAACCTTTCAAATTAATAAAAAGTGCTAATAATACATATGTAGGGCTGCCAGTAAATAGTTCTATATTTACAAGTAGCTATAAATGAACATGTAGCCTGCATTTATTCATTTTCTCAGTCTACTTAATTTGTTTTCTACAATACAAAAATCTATAAATGTGCAATGATTTTGCCAGTCATGAGTGCTCATGGATCATACATCAGCTGTTATAACTAACAACATTTCTACATGGCTTAAAAATTTGCTAACCTTTTGCATACATTACCTCATTTGATCTTCACAACAATAAACCTGACATGGATAGAATGAGTCATATTATCACCATTTTCATGCATCAGAAATCTTAGGATCAAAGTGGTTACAGAGCCAGTTAAGTATTAGAAACAAGATTTAGAGGATAACACATTTAGTACGTATCTGAACCCAAGTATTTTTGACCCACTAAGTCACACTACTTTTTAATTCAAGCCCAGATATTTTCTAATTCCACGTTTCAGTTCTCTTCTATTAAACTATATAGTCCTATCCTGTGACATAAAAACTAATGGTTAAAAAAGGAAAATTATAAAGCCAGCTGACAGAAAAGGTTAAGGCTGGAGGGGAAAAGAACAAAGAAGAGTCATGTATCCATTTCAAATACCTTAAACAATTTCACAAAAAAGTAGTAT
>CM053598.1:188670067-188713961 GCA_028646575.1 Pseudocheirus occidentalis
AGATGTTCTTTCTGTCTTTTGGAGAGTTTTGGAGCTTGAAAATCTGTTTAGCGTCCCATTTTATGAGTTCTTTAGCATGTTTGTGTGGGAGCTGTGGTGCTTTGCTGCTTCTACGCCGCCATCTTGGCTCCGCCTCAAGGGGAAGAATTCTTAACCAAAGGTTGGAGGAGATCTCAAAATATGAAACAAATTCAATTATGTGAAATTGAAAAGCTTTCATATTAAAAAATGAGGCTAGAACAAAAATAGAAATGGACATTTAGGAAAGAACTGTTATCAGATATCTTTAATAAGGACCTTCAATCCAAGATATATAAGAAATTAGTACAAATATATAAGACAAAGAACTATTCCCAATGGATAAAAGGCCAAAGGATATGAACAAGCAACTAAATGGCACAGTGAGTAGAATGAACTTTGAGTTAAAAAGACCTAAATTTTAATCCCCCCCCAGATTCTATGCAGCCCTGGGTAAGTCATTTAACCTCTTTCAGTCTCAGTTTCATCATATGTAAAGAGAGGAGGGTGGACTTAAGAGTCTCTAAGGCCCCTTTCAATTCTAAATCTATGATCCTATGATTTTTCCCAATGTTGTGAGGCACTGGACACCCCAAATGACATTTTCAAAAGAGAAAGTGCAAACTATCAACCACAATATAAAAGAGACTTTTCCCAATCACTATAAATGGGAGAAACACAAAGTAAAATAATTCTGAGGTTTTATCTCACACAGAGAAAATAGACAAGTAAGACAAAACATTGGAATAGTCAATGTTGGAGGCGGTGTGGAACTGTAAAATGGTTCAATCATTCTGTAAAAGATATTTAGAATCATGTTTTAAAGAGTGCCTAGGGGTGGCTAGGTGGCGCAGCAGGGCAGCTAGGTGGCGCAATGAATAGAGCACCAGCCCTCAAGTCAGAAGGACCTGAGATCAAATCTAACCTCAGACACTTGACACACTTATTAGCCCTGTGACTCTGAGCAAGTCACTTAACCCCAACTGTCCTCTAAAAAAAAAAAGGCAAATAAAAAAAGAGTGCCTAAAATTAAAACAATAAAACAGCAAATGAGCAATGTGAAATCACAACAAAAACTGGAGAAATAATAATAAATAGAACCTATTACCCAAAGTCACAAAAGAAATAAAGGAGTACCTTTAAAAACAGAAAATGTCCAAACTGACAGAAGATCAAATATAGATCTTAAATAATCCAATCTCAGGAAAGGAAACAGAACTAGCCATAAAGGAACTGTCAAAGAAATATACTACTGGACCTAATGAATTCACATGGGAATTCTATCAAACTTCTAAAGAACAATTAGTACCTATATACTATACAAATTCTTCTCAAAAATTGCAAAAGAAAGCACACTACCAGAGTTCTTCTATATTAATACATAAACTAGGGAAGGATAACAAAGAAGGAGAACTACAGACCAATGTCATTAATGAATACTGATTCAAAAATTTTAAATAAACTGCTGTCAAATAGACTGCAGGGATTTGTCCAAGAAATCATTCATTATGACCAAGTTGAATTTGTAGCTGGGATGCAAGGATGGTTCAATATTAGGAAAACTATCAACATAAAAAATGAAAACATATAAAACCACATGATTATCTCAACAGATATAGGAAAAGGAACCTTTTACAAAATTTAACACCTTCTTTCAAGCCGCGTCTTGTACTTGGGTGTACTTTTTTTATAGCATTAATATGCTATAAAAAAAACACTACAAAGTACAGGCATAGAAGGACCCTTTTTAGTCTTATAAAAAAGTATCTCTCTAAAATCCAAAGCAAACATCATATACAATATTCTCTAGAACCTTTTCCAATAAATATGTGAGTGAAACCAGTTTGCCCATTCTTCCTAATATTATTTTATATATTTTTAGAAATGCTGGCAACAACAATAACAGAAAAGGGAGAAATTAAGGGCATAAAAATAGCTAAAGAGAAGAGAAAACTATATTTGCAAATGATACGATGGTTTATTTAGAAAATCTAAGGAATGAGCAAAGGTTAAGACAATGAACAGTTTCAGCAAAGTTGCAGGCTACAAAAATAATTCTTCAAAAATCAACAATATTTTTATATAATAACAAAATTAAGAAGCATTAAAAATGGGAATTCCATTCCAAGTAACTACAAAACATAAAACACCTGTGAACTGATCTATCGAAGCACACAAAAGACTTGTATAGATTCAATTAAAAAGTACTTCTTAAAGAAATAAAGAACAACTTAAGTAGCTTGAGGAAAAGTCAGTTCTTGTGGCTGTACCAAGCCAATACAATAAAGACGACAATATTACCAAAGCTAATATACACTGTTAATGTTACGCCAATCAAATTACAAAACAAATACTTTATAGAATTTGACAAAATTCTATATACAAAATTCATTTTTCAAAGCAAAAATTTCTAGCATATCAAGGAAAATGATGAAAAGTAGTAGAGATGAAAGGGGAATGGCCCTAGCCCTTCCAGATTTCCAGCAATATTATAAAGCAAAAATCAGCAAAATCATTTGGTAGTGGTAAAAATAAAAAGATCAGTGGAACGAGATTAGAGAAAGGAATATAATAAATAATGCTAATTAGCACATTTAATTATGAAGTTCTTGTTTGTAGTTGAACATTCCACTCTATTCAGACACTATGTCTTGATTCATTCATTAGTTCATTACTAATTCATTAGGGAGTTCATTCCCACTATCAATGTTCAAAACCAATTACTGAATGAACCTGGAAATGTGTCTACATATATTTGTATATGTATATGAAGTATAATGAGGCCAATTTCTATAATGTGCAACAATTTGGGTTCATTCAATCTTAATAAGCTGAACAACATAATAAAAAGGGACAGTATAGAGCTAACCAAACACTGAATAGAACAGAATAGAATATAGAATCACTGAAGGAATTTCTTACCTAGCCAGCCCTTCTTCATAGAGATAAATGACAAGAGGATCATAGGATGTCACAAGCACATAGAGACGTACATCAAATTTGAAATCTAGAAGAAACATTGACTTTTCAACGAAAAATAATTCCAATTACATACTGTAAAAAACCAAATGAAACATGCAGAGTATGGAAAAGACAATAGTCCATCTTCATCTCTCCATCCCCATCCCCATCCCCATCCCCATTCCTTGTGAAAAAACTGGATTTTGTTATAATCTAAGACTACATTAACGAGGATTTCTTCTTTAGAAGAGAATTTTCAAAATCACCAAGACCCAACCTTAAGAACAGTGTAGCAATATCTAGCCCAATACAGACAAAGACATAATCATGACTTACCGTCTATGAGCAGGGGATTGTTGATGTAACGAGAGACCAGGATGTTCTCTTCCAGCGAAATTTGATTTGGCTATAAAGCAGAGAGAAAGAATTGAGAGGGCAGAAGCGCTGAAGCATCATAACACACGCTATGAGAAAGACAGTCACAAAACTGTAAACACTGCTCCTGCCTTCTTTCAAGCCGCGTCTTGTACTTGAGCTCTGTCGCTGACCAGGAACAATCAGAACAATACAAATGGACTCTGCAGAACGGCTTTCCCACCCTCTATATCCCAGAGAGGCAGCTAGATGGTGTAGCGCACGGAGGACTGGGCCCGGAGTCAGGAACACTTGGGTTCACCTACAGACTCCAACGCTCAGTCTGATTCCAGCTGGGGAAGTCGCTTAATCTCTGCTTGCCTCAGTTTCCTCAGCTGTAAGACAGGAATAACAACAGCACCCACCTCGAGGAGCTGTTGTGTGGGTCAAACGAGGTCATGTCAGTAAATAGCTTGTAGCACGGGGCTTCTCGCATCCTAGGTGCTAGCTACATCAACGTTCATTACCTCCCCCCTTCTCCAAAGAGCTCCATAAACTTACTTCAGTGTTTTAAGGAGATGTGATTCCATCAGTATAAGTAATGCCAAAAACCAGTAAAGATCATGACTCTTCCCTCTACTGCTTGAGAGATGGTGTAGCCAAGAAATTCACTTTATATTTATATATAGTATATGTACACATGTATATGATTATACAAACTTACACATGACATTAAATTAGAATTGAATGAAAAACTATAAAGAATTTCTGGTAAGTAAAAACTTGCTTTCTTCCAATTTTAGGTGAGAAGTAAATTTTAAAATGTTACCATACTTTTATATGACTACCTTCTCCAAAGACTTTAAAGAACTGTTGATAGTCCTTTAAATAGCAAATACTCATAACCCCCTTTGCAAAAGGGTAGGTTTTCTTTCTGTAACAGAAGAAGCATGGAGTATTAGCTCTGACACCAGTGATGTGAGCAGGAGCAAATCATTGAACTGTCTAAGCCCCAGTTTGCTCAGCTGTGAAATGAGGAGCATACATCTATGACATTTCCCAAGGTGGTTGGAAAGAAAGTGCTTTGTAAGCCCAAAGGCACCATATTAATGTGTTGTTGTGTTATGATTTATTGAGTATTATCCACTGAGCACGTGTATTAGGTGCTGTGAAAGAATACAAACAAATGGCGGGAAAGCAACCACAATTCCTACCCTTGAGAAACTTACAATCTAGTTAAAATTAAAGGTGAAATGATGTGAGAAGAATACAAGGTAGCACATTTGTAAGGACACAAGAATACGAAATGAGATACACTGAAGAGATGCCGAGTGTAAGAGTGATCAAAGGTAGTTGGGATAAATCTGGGAAAGCTTTCTGAGTAAGAAAGAACTGAATCAAACTCAGGAAGACTTCAAGTACCTGGTAAAGAGACCCCATATGGATATCAAACACAAGGAAAAGGCACTTGCAAAGGTAAACAGATGGGGAAATTGAGTCATTTAAAGGAGATAGAGACCAGGACAGTTTGGCCAGTGCAGAGATCACAGACAAAGCGCGAGAGATCTACATTTAGAGAAGTATAGGAAGTCTAGATGACTGAGACATCTGAATGCAAGGGGAAAGCTTAGATGTGATAATATGGCTAAAAGAAAGGGAGACAGGCAGAGTCAGTCAGTCAGAAAGCATTTATGAAGTGCCTACTATGTGCCAGAGACTGCGCTAAGTGTATTTAGTGAACGTAAAAAGAGGTAAAAGACAGTCCCTGCCCTCGAGGAGCTCACAATCCAGCAGGGTAGGAGACATGCAAACAAAGACCTACAGGACAAACAGGAAATTATTTTAAAAGAGAAGGTACCAGAATTAAGAGGAGTTGGGAAAGGCCACCCACAGAAAATGTGATTATAGTTGCAACCTGAAGAAAGTTAGGGAAGAGAAGAGAGATGAAGAGAGCATTCCAGGCAAAGTAGACAGTCAGAGAAGGTGCCTGGACCTGAAAGATGAAGTGTCTTATCTGTGCAACAGCAAAGCCAGTGTCACTGGATCAAAGAGTACATGTCAAGGAGTAAGTTGAAAGAAGGCTAGAAAGGTAAGATGAGGCTATTATAAAAGGCTTTGAATGCCAAATAGAGGATTTTATATTTGCTTTTGGAAGCAATAAGGAGCCACTGAAGTTTCCTGGGTAGCAGAGGGATACGGGTAGACCTGATCTTTAGGAAAATCACTTTAGTGGTTGACTAGAGAATAGCCTAGGGTGGAAAGAGACCTGAGGCAGGCAGACCCACCATCAGGCTATTGTAATAACCCAGACACGAGCTTATGAGAGCCTTCAGACCCGCACCAGAGTGGTGGCAGTGGCAGTGGCAGTGGCAGTGCCAGAGGAGAGAAGGGGAGCCTATAGGAGAGATGCTGCAGAGGTAAAAGTACTAAGTCCTGGCAATAAAACATGTTTGAAGGGTAAAAGATAGTGAGGAGTCTAGGATGTAAGCCTGGGAGGATCATGGTACCTTCAACAGTAAAAGGGAAGTTTGGAGGGAGGGGGAAATAATGAGCTAAGTGTTAGACATGCTGAGTTTTAGACATCTGCTTGACATCCAGTCTGAGATACCTGAAAGGCCACTGCAGATGTGAGACTGGAGGGCAGCACAATGCCTGGCACAAAATAGGTGCTTAATGGATAGTGACTGACTGGCTGACTACTAATAACACTCAATATAAGTTCCAGAATAGGAATAGGATGCCTAGATTTGAGAATCAGCCGCAAAGAGATGAGAATTTAATTTATGGGAGGTGAAGAAGTCACCAAGTGAAGTAAAGCTGATGAAGAAGAGAACATAGTAGAGAGCTCTAATACATACTGACTTTGTATGTTCCCAACTCCCAAGTAACTTAATCTCTAAGTGTCCCAGGAAAGTCTCTAAAACAGACAGAAAGTTGCAAAAGTTATTGGCCTACATGGGACGAGCAATTTGCCTTGTCAGTTCAAAAAATAAAAAAGAATGGTAGAAGAAAGTGACTGTAGTGGCTGCAGCTATGAAAACCAGGGTGACACACTGGATGGAGCATATAGTGCACAGAGTCAGAAAGGCCAAAGGGCAAATCCTACCACCAAAACTTCTCAGCTACATGACTTAAAGCAAGCAATTTTTCCCTATCTAAATATCAGTTTTCTCTTCTGTAAAGTATAAATATGCTGGATATAACAGCAACTACCTCACAGAGCTGCTGTGATAATGAAATAAGATTCTGTAGGAAAATCACTTTGCAGCCTTCACAGAGCTGCAATCACGATGGTGGCAGTGATGGTGATGATAATGATGAAAACACTGTGCTAAGTCGATTCTTCTAACAACTATGTATAAGATGAATTAGAATAGAAACTAACATAGGCAGCCTAGGTAAGAGCCCATCCAAATGCAAGATAGAAGGAGATGAGGATTCCACCAATGCTGTGGCCATGGAATCAAAGAAAAAAGGACAATATAATGGTAAACAGTTTATAGATGGGAAGGTTGAAACATGATTTAAGTGTCTGAAAAGTTAGTGGAGAGATGGTAAATAAATTTATTCTCACACATAGTTGATTAAAGCTCCCTACTCAATAAGCAAAGCAGGTGGGGAGAAAAGGGGGAGAACGGTGAGAAGGGAACAAGCATTTAATAAACACCTATTGTGTGCCAGGCCTTGTGCTAAGCTTTTCACAATTATCACCTCATCTGATCTTCACGACAACCCTGGGGAGTGTTAACATGAGCCCCGATTTACATTTGAGGAAACAGGCAGACAGAGGGATGTGCCTGGGGTCACACAGGGAGCAGCATCCAAGGCCAGATTTAAACTTGGGTCTTCCTAACTCTGGGCCCAGTGCTCTAGCCACATCGAAGCTCCACCAGCTTCCAAGGCATGATGAGATACAGAAAGGAACTGTGCCATTTGGAAAGAGATGGAAGAGAAAAACTCTTACACAGGACCAAGAAAGGGACGGAGAGAGAAGAAATCTTGGCCTCTCCTCCAAAATCCCTTGGCTCTGATAGAGGGGATGTCTGCCTTATCTTGCCAGCGGCCTAGGCCTCTGTGCCGTTTCCTGGCCATCTCTTCACCATGTCCCTGCATATGTGCCCTTTCCCTAAAACTTTTCAGACCCCTTTGTGCGTTGTCGTCCCCTATGAGAAAATAAGCTCCTTGAGGGCAGGGACTGTCCTGCTTTTATCTGTATTCCTAGTGCTTGGCATGGTGGCTACCTGATGTTGTTCAGTCGTGTCGGTCATGTCAGACTCTTTGTGACCCCATTTGAGGTTTACTTCGCAAAGATACTGGAATATCTTCCTTCTCCTGCTCATTTTACAGATGAGGAAACTGAGAGAAACAGGTTAAGTGACTTGACCAGGGTCACATGACTAGTATCTGAGGCTAGATCTGAACTCAGGTCTTCCTGACTCCAGGCATGGCGCTCTATCTACTGTGCCATTTAACTGCCCTGCCTGGCTCACAGAAATGCTTAATAGATACTTTATCTATCTATTTATCCATCTGTATATGTTTATATGTTTATATATTCATATACATATATGTGCGGGAAGGACAGAAAAAAAGAGAAAAAGAGAATCAGAGAGAGATAGCAATTTCAAGAACAAGGACGCTACTCTGAACTCAATTCAAACTAATCCAATTCAATAAATGTTTAATAAATGAAGTACACTGTACAAGAGACTGGTAGAAACACAAAGTGTAAATGAACCATGTCTCTGACTTTATGTAGCTTTTTGTCCAATAGGAGTATATGATTTCTTCAATACATATGACATATATGTAAAAATTACTGGAAAAATAATATATTAAGAAAACCTGGGTGCAATGAATACATTTTGGGCTAACTGATAAAGTAGGCTAATTTAATAGCTCTAGATTTCAATATTAAGAGAATAAACAAGAACACATAAACAACATGGGACTAAAGGTAAAGACAAGGTAGAAGAATAGATTATTATAGCTGAAAGTAGGCACGGAAAGATGAGGATACAACATTTCCTACCTTTAAGAAGTCTAAAGCAGTCTATTTCCTCAACTGGAACCATAGCAATAAACTGTCCACAAAAGTGTAAAAGGTTGATTCAGAGTGTGACCATTATGAATTTCTTCACCTACAAATCCTTCAAGAAGTCAAGGGTCCAGAAGATGGAATTTTAAAACGCAATTTGGCAGAAAAATTGAAGCTTCACAAATTATATATTGAGACCTTGCCACAGGGTTAAGAGAAAACAGCCTACACTAAAGAAAAACAAAATCTTAAATCTAAGTTCTAAGAGAAACTCTACAAAATAAAAGTAAATAGGCATAAAAAATGGAAATTGGGTTGATGTGCAATTAAAGAAGGCTACTGTTGTTAAAAAAAAAGATATTTTTCTTATTCAGAGAACAAGGGGAAGACTTAAATGAACTCATGCAAAGTAAAATAGGCAGAACCAGGTAAATATACAGAATGGTTATACCAATTTAGATGGAAAGAACAAAAAAAGCAAAACTGAATGTCATATAATTATAATGGACCAAGTTTGGCATCGAAGAAGGGACAAAAAGATTTACCTCTCTTTTTTTTGCAGATGTGGAGGATTTAAGAATGTGGGACATTGCAAATATCATTAGACTTAGTTGATGTGTTTGCTCATTTTGCCAAACTGTTTCTTTTTTCTCTTTTTTATACTATGTTACAAAAGTCAACAGGCTCTCTCTGGAAATGAAGATGAAATCAAAACAGAAGATGGACATGTCAGTAAATTTTTTTAAAAGCTATTTTTCTAGTGATGATGAATGAGTCTAAGTCACAGGTAACAAACAGTCTTTGAAGAATCAGAGTTGAGGCTAATCGACTCCAAAAAGTAAAGAGGTATTTAGTGGACACAAGTAGGCTGCAATACATTAACAACACACAAGCAGTAGAAAGGATCTATTTAACCAGAGTTGTATAAACAGAAGTGTAAAAAGTCATCGTTTACTCAAGAGTAAGTTACATTCTATGGGGCAACTGTATGCTCCACTGGATCTGCAGGAAGACAGGGACAAAAGATCAAAGGATAAGAGGTCATGAGGGGAAGTCCCTACTTCAATGAAATCGCATATCCATCAAAATATATTTAACAAAGAGGCCTTCTGGTTTCCTGTCAATCCACAGAATTAGTCTTCGGAATTCATTTTCATTGCTTATAAAAGTGATTTGTAACCTAGAACAAGGTACATTAATAGTCCAGAGATATAAGTATCTCATTTGGATCTTATGAGTCCATTCACAGAAGAGATCTAGAATTCTTTTCTTACTTCCTATTTATATTCATAAAGTCAGCAACATAAAACTCTCTCAACAAATCTTCTCTATTACGCTGTGATCTCACTGGGACTCTGAGACTAGCATTCATTTATACCACCATCTAATGAATCACCAATATCAGTCCTGAATTCCCTTTGGCTTTTCTTGATCAGATTCTCACAAGTCAGATTCCCCCACTGAATTAATTAATATTGATTGAATTAATTAACTCTCAGTACAAAGTAATACACTATAGGTTGTGTTCCAAACTTGAAATAATTTTCTCTTGCTAGGGAGAAAAATATCGAAAGAAACAAATGCTGCAATAGGAATATAATCACCCAAACATCTTTGCTACCTCAGATCATATTTATTTTCAAGTCTTTATTCCAAGAAAAACGTAACTACCAAGACTTTCCCTTGACTCACTGCCCTAGATATACATTTGCTCCATTATATAATATAAATATAATATAATATATAATATAAATAATATCAATTTGTGTTTCTTTACTATCCAGTTGTCTGCATATATCTCTTTTCTGTCTGTTAATATTAGGAATAATATTGCAAAGCTCCTAGAAGACAAATCCAGAAAGTGTTTTGCACAGTGCAGATGGGTAAATAATATTTTTGATGGTGACAGATCTATACTTTTTTATACTGGTTCCCACTTAATCTCTTTTTAATCATTCTAATTACACAACCAATAATCCATGATTCATATTATTGACTACAGCATTCTAAACCAAGGTTCTTGGTTTAGGAAAACTTGAAATATCTATTTCTGATTACATTTTAAGATAAGAGTTCAAATCCAGCCTCAGACACTTAACACTTACTAGCCATGAGACCTTGGGCAAGTCACTTAACACCAATTGCCCTGTATTCCCCCCTCCAAAAAGAAAAAAGAAAAAGGAAAAAAAAAAAAGAAAATTGATCAAAAAGCTTCCAATAGAGTCTAGGACTCTAGGTTTTCTATAGTGCCCTATAAAACAGTATGTTTTTTCTATTTTTACCTATCTTCTAATAAATGCATTAGATTTTAAAAGTTGCTACTTAGAAATGTCCAAATTATGACTCACTGGAGATTTTAACTATGAGGCACTTTTGCTTCAGTGGAATGGCAGAACAAGATGCTTCATTTGTCTCCCTGCCCACAAGTCCATCTATTCCTGCCATATGTGCTCACATTCACATGAACCTTTACTTACAACCTCTCCACCCAGACTTTCACTCTCCTCCCTCTCCCTCCCATCTCCTTCAAATTTAAAAGGAATCCAGGCAGCAGCCCTGGAAAGAGTTACTTCATGCAACTGGGTAATAGGTCACATTTCCACATATCCAGGTAAAGAAAAGAACAGAAAATTTGGAAATCTGTAAACAGGTAGAGAAAAACTAAAATGTTTAAACATCCATGTAACAGGTGAAAGAGACAATAAAATGCCAGAGTTTTGATGGGATGGGAACATTTTTTTCCTCAAGCTGTAGACACTCTGTGCCTATTGGCACGTTCTCAGGCGTTGGCCTGGCACCTAAAACAAATACCTAAGAGAATGAGAATCATTCCAAAGCTTTGGGGGAAGGAAAGAGATAAACGTTCTTGCAAAGCATTTTGATCTATTCAGGGGGTCTCTAAAACAAGGAGGGAGGAATGGGAAGGGAGAAGGAAGCTCCTACATATTTTGTCCACCATATTCCCAGATAGTGCGGTATTCTTTACAAGAGGTCTTTTTGAGGGGGAAGGAAGGGAAGGAAAGGAAGAGAGGAAAAAAAGAAGACAGATGGAGAGAGGCTGGGGACACGAGGGCCAGGGAAATAAAGAGAGGGGTTATGGGGGACATAGATTATACATCTTAGATCAACCAAGAAAAGTTTCACTTTTCTATACTTTATTAGGATGATTTAAAAATATTTCACTATGGCAGAGAACTCAAAGAAAATAAAAACATCCTAGATGAGCTGGAAGTAGTTTCTATACTTTTTGACTCCTAGCAAGATGAAAAGCAAATTTTTATCATACTTTGCTTTCAAAAGCAATTTAATCTGGCATCTTAGAACCAAATCCAAAGTAAAGCCTTCTAAGAGATTCAAACAACACCAAAACCACTGGCATCTATCCAGAAGAAAAGTTGTCAAGAAGGCAATCTTTATGACGGGTCAGATCTAAACCAAAGAGGAGAAAAAAAGAGACACAGGACATGAGTTTGGCCTTATGACATATATAAAGGCCTAGATTAAAAGACCTCTCAAGTGCAATAGCCTTGCCCTAGTTCTGTACAAATTATCATTATAGAATGATATTAACATCTCCTGGGCAAGAAAGATGTCTTGTTTTGCATTTGATTTCTGAGATCAGTTTGAATTTAGAACTTTCTCTGATTTGAAAGACCACTGGTTACTACGAGGATGATGATGACACCTAGGTTTATATGGTGCTTAAAGCTTTACAAAGTGTTTCACAAATATCGTCTCATATACATATTCTACATTCATATGAAAAATGAACTCTGGAGCAGAACCCAGACATATGAACAGAAAATCTTGCAAAGATCAGAGATTCCAAAGTCTTACTGAAATAAAACCAAACTGCCATATTTAAAAACAGTTATCTCCATGATAACGTTAAAGGCAGGCATCCGGGACTCCTAATGTAATGTAATGGAAGTTAAATATATGTTACTGAAGGGTAATTGTTGCCGAAGTTTTTATACTATGTCAAGATACTAAAATAAGATAGCAGACATCCTAGCAGTTAGCTGTTGGTATCAGACTATCACATAAGCTGAATAATCAGACTTTTAGCTTCAAAGCACCTGCTGAAATGGAGGCAGGTAATTTTGGCAATGAGCTGAGTGGAAGTAAAACCATCTTCCTCCCATATATACTATGGGATCTCAGCTGACCTCAGAAGTAACTGTTCCTACCGAAAAGTAAACACATTCTTCCCTAAGACCGAAAGTCAGGAAGAATGAAGGCCTAGAGCAAGAAGAAAGATTTGCCATCTCCTTTCCACTTACACTGTTTATCAAGTAGACACCACGTCCCCTGGAAGAGGCCACAGGTTTTACTATCCAAGGTCCCCGGTCCTTTGAATAGGAATCTGTTCAAAACATTACAGGAGGAAAAGATAGATCATAAGTTTACAGGTTTGTGAATGCTCAGCAAAGGGTATCCAGGTATAAAGGACATTTCTCAAGTCTCTAAATGGAGATCAGTAGTAGCTAAGAGAATGTTTCTTTTTCAATCACCTTAAAAAAACTCATTTTACTTGAATAATATCAAATCATTCCTTGATATTTTCATCCTAAAATATGGGAAAGAATTATGCAAACAACTACATCTTCATCTGCCACCACCCTCAGTTGTCTTCATCAGTCCAAGATTCTTATCCCACTGACTAAAGAACAATAACTTGATGAGAGTTAAGAAATGGGGAAAGTTCATCAGAATTTAGATCAATAAATATTTCACTCCTTCACTGAATAAACTCTCCTTGCTTAAAGTGAAAGAACTCTATAAGTAACTTGTGTCTGTGAACTAAAATAAGCTTTAGGAAAATGGGGAAAAGGTACAGCTTTGTGAGTAATCTGGGATCCTCCCTTTCACAGGTGCCCTCAGATGTTTTGCATACAGCAGTTGTACTTGATACTTGCCCTATAATGTGGGGGGGGGAGGCAGAGGATGAGGGTTAGTTCACTAGAAGACGAGAGTTTATAATAATATGATAATTCACAAATAGTCTAGGTGAATATCTGTGAAACTCAAAGTCTGCCCTATACCTTCTTGGGAGCATCTGAGAGCCCCAGATACTCTGCCAGGTAGTTTTCCATTGGTTCAGAAGTGTTTTGAGGAGCGGGATCTATGGCTTAGTCCAAGGGAGGCAGACAAAAGGGGATCAATGACCAGGACCAGTACTACCACTGGTCACCAAGGAAGGAGTGGGAAACCTTCACCTTCCTCATTTCAGCCTAGTAACAGCCCAAGGATAGACCAATAGCACCACATGTCACAGTAGAAGAAACACTGATCATCCCCTCTCCTAATACATTCCTATTTCCCCCACTGCCAACTTCCTACCAGCCCATCTGCTCTGCCATTTGCTATCTAAGGCTCTGGGGAACTTGTCATCTGCCTTGGTACTTCTTCTAGAAGAACTTAAGTACCAGTTGGCCTTTTCTACCTATTATGGAACTGAACCCTCCATTATATGCAGTCTAACCCAAATAAAATGTGACATCTTTGAGACTGGAGATTGTTTCAAATTTCTGTTTGAATCTTCCATGCTTAACCCAGTGCTTGACATACTGCAAGTACTTAATAAATGCTTTTGCATTCCTCTCCATAAAAAGAGATGGAAGCAAAAGGACAGGAACAGATTAACAGACCTTCCCAAGCCATTACCACAGCCAAGAGTATTATGAAGCTGCTCCTTTAATTTAAACCTTTGTTTTCCCCTTCTACTATGCAGAAAAAAGTCCTTAAAAGCAGCAATGGTTATCATTTCAAAGCAAGAAAAAAAAAAGGGTACATGACATTACGTGAGGAATAAATTTTTCTTGATTTTCTTCTCCAAATGAATGGGGAATGAAGAAGGAACACTGACATAGCCCTACATAACATTGCCATAAAAATATTATAAACATGTTATAAGCAAATATGTTATATATAAGCAAATATGTTTTATATACATATATATATATGTATAAGCAAATATGCTATAAAATAATGAAACCCAGGACCAGCCAATTGTCCAATATTCAAATCATAAGGTGAATCCACACTAGGATCTGAATTCCAATATAAACTCCTCTAGGCATCCAACTGTTTGCCATCACATTTAGTGCACTGTTCCTGAAAAAATAACTGCCCTTTGTAATGTTGTTTCATCTAACATGAGGTTTCATGGAACCAACTTGCAATGTTGCATGGTGTCCATCTGTGTATAAACAAACACAAAAGTAAATCATATATTTCAGTGCCATTAAGCCTAAGTCAACATCAACATTTTATTAAGTCCCACGAAAATTTTCCTTCATTCCAATAAATAGGAAAAGTTACTAATCAATACATTGGTGTCTTTTTATCACTATAGCAATATCAATCAAACAATTAACATTTGTGGTATATCAATATATCACAATGAACTTTTGACATAGTTCAAGTTTCAATTCATCTCCTTTATGGGCTGTTAGAGATGATCTGCGTATGACCTTCAAATTTTCACCTTTTTTCCTCAACCCAAAATAACTCCAGCTTCACTCTATCTTTGGTCAATATCCTACTAGGCAATCTACCTTTGACCAGGGAAATATGAGCTCTCTCCTTTGCTCTCCTTCCCTTCTCCCACAAAAAGTCATTCTAGGGGCGGCTAGGTGGCACAGTGAATAGAGCACCAGCCCTGGAGTCAGGAGTACCTGAGTTCAAATCCGGCCTCAGACACTTAACACAAAAAACTAGCCGTGTGACCTTGGGCAAGTTACTTAACCCCAACTGCCCTCCAAAAAGCAAAAAAAAAAAAAAAAAGTCATTCTAAATCTTCTCTCTCCTGCCCTCATTATCAGAGTCAAATGTCTTTTCAAAGGTTTACACATCTAGACTTTTTTCTGCCAGAAGAACAATATGCCAATTTTCATCATGTGGAGTGGTAGAGCCAATTTTCATCATTTGGAGTGGTAGAGAACTTCTATTACTCAACCCCATTTCCCATTTTCCCTCTCCCACTTTTCCTATATGTTAGAGCAAGTTTAGAAATATTGGAGTATGCTATGAATGAAAAAGTCTGGCAAGTTCCACTATAAATGACTTTCTTAGAGTTTCCAAGAAACAACGTCAGAGATATAAAATTCCTAGAAATTATTTTGGAGGGGTTGATGTTAGGGTCTATTTTTAACCCTGGCCTTTACATCTCTAATAAGATAGCTGTTCCATGGACCACGTGTTTAGAGCTGGATCTAAGCATGACACTAAGATTTTATACTGCTATTGTCCGTTGAAGAAATGGTTGTTCACTAGACATGGACAAGGCTAGTGAAATAGTCTTCTCATCAAGTGAAAAATCTAATGGTTGGTCAGACAGACCATCAGGAGGAAATAAAGCAGAAGCCTGTATTGGAGGCATAAGTATCTAAACTTTTAAAAAGTTTTAATATTACCCTTGTAAATAACCAGATGCCCAATTAGTATGACCCACCTTGATCATACTATATAATAAATACTTATGGAATTGTATTCCCTGCAAATGGAAGGTCCCTAAAACCTTCTAGAGCTTCCAAATTCTGTCAGTCAGATCTATGGTAATCGATAGAGATTCTTAACCTAGAGCCTGTGACTTTTTAAATATTCAGATAAATATATTTCGATATAATTTGTTTCTTTGTAACCCTACACGCTTTGTCTCATACATGTAAAAATATTTTGAGAAGGGGTCCCTAGTCTTTATCAAAATGTCAAACGAGAGGTTAAGAACTTCTGGGCTAGAAGAATTTCTAATTCATTTAACAAAGAATTGCTAAGTACCTACCATATGCAAAAGTACTCTGTCAGGTGCTGTGTAATTTTAATATAGTATGTGGGATTTTTTTCCGCAGTTCTAAAAGTACTTTCAAACGTTCATGGTGTGGAGAAAGCTATGTCTATTAGTTCTGTGAATTTAATTTCCCTAAATATTAATTTGATGGAAAACATGTGAAAAGTTTTGATGGCATGCCTTAGATTGGGGGGAATTTCACAAGATCTTAAATCTGATCTCATTTTTGCCCTTCAAATCTTCAATTTAGCATGACAATATTATTATTATTATTATTATTATGCCAATATATATTTTTAAATGAACTATACACAACAAAATTTCATGTACAGCTCTCTTTTTGGTCTTTATATTGGAATGTGTTTTCTTGATAATTAAGTTCACAATAAAAAATTTTAAAAAATTTTAAATCTTGCTTTGGTGGGCATGAGAGGAGAAGGTCTGGCACTGTACGCTGAACTGGCATGGAAGGAATGGGAAACCAGAAGCTTCCCGAGTCTTATAGTCATCTCTGAAAATGGAACACAAATAACCAGATCACATATGACATAGTCACCTTATATTTACACAGATACATATGACATAAAAGCACAGCAGACATAAAAGAAAAAGGTTGATAAAAGACACGTGGTGCTTGGACAGCAAGGCACATAAATGAAGGACGTGAAAAAGTATTGCACATGGTAAAGAAGATAAGTGACACACAATGTTAAGCTTATATGTAGGCAGTAGCTAGGCAGGTAAATTTGAGTGGACATTGTAGACAAACAAAACACAGTGGCACGCGTGAATGTGGTACTCAAAAAGTACGTTCAGACATACTCTTTTTGTATTCTTTTTTTTATGTACAAAGCAAACTATCATAGTGCATAACTCAAAGTTAATTTTTTAAGGTTAATCTTGCAATTTCTCTGCGTGGGAGCTACAATTCTTTGAATTCTTTCCTTTTCCTTGTAGGCTTGGGATAATCACTGGGGTGAATTTGGTCCAAATGTAATCACTGGGGACCACAACACTCTCAGCAATCACTTACTACAGAATTCTGCATACTCAGCTGGCAGGAGGAAGGTCTGAGGGAGGATGTGGAATGCCTTGAATCCGTGTGTATGCTGCATTCGAATAACGTTTTTGTACAGTCGGTCCTTCCGGGTTAGTTCATAAGACCTAAAATCATACAAGTTTTTTTTTTTCTTTCTCAGTCAATTACATTTTAGAGACGTGTCAGTAAACTTATACTTTGAAGGCCTAACAAAAACAGACTGTAGACTTTAGGTATGATGGGAATATGAGCTGAAATGCATAGAAATAATATTGATTTTTCTATCATATTTTAAGGATCATCACCAACTCTGTGCATTCCCTTATGGGAACCCAGTTACTTCACACAAGTCATGAAGCTAAAATAAAATCATTTGGGGTTTAAAGAAATACTACCACACCAACATTTTCATCAGAACCTTCAGATTAACTAATTCTACAAATTTCTCCACTAACTAATTCTACTTTTACTTCCCAATTAACTTCTAAAAGCTCCTATTTTCCTAATCTCTGTCATCCATAACTAATGTCCTAGGCAAAAATGTTTCCCACCATCCTCTTCCATAAACCTTTCCAACTTAAAGAGCTGGACCCTCCCCCTCCCTGGCCTCTATTGTCCATTGCCAATCATTCCTTAGAATCCCTTCATTATCGTGAATAAATGCTGCTTCCTTCTGGATCTCTTACTCAGATACATTCTTTCTCACTTCACATTATCGAAAACCCACCTTTTCTCCTGTTGCCTCATCCTTCTCTCATGTCTCCTCACTCACACCACCAGACCTTGGGCATGGCATCTTTCCCCCACTGCTACTTGGGATCATGGCATCTAGAGCAGGACGAAACTCTAAAGTTCACTTAGTCCAACCTCCTTATTTTAAAGATAAGGAAATGGAGGTTCAGTGAAGATAGGGAAATTGCCCAAGGATGCACTGGTAGTAAGTAGCATAGATAAAATGTGAATCAAATTCTCTAACTCCAAAGGAAGCATCCTTATCCAGACCCTTGATTCTCCTACCTTCAAATTACGGCATATTTATTTATCTGTGTATATGTTGTACCTCTAAATAGAATATAAACTCCTTAAAGGAAGGATCTAGTTTCCTATTTGTCTTTGTATGTCTAGCACCTAGCAGGGGCCTTGACCACTTTTTTTGGCAGGTGAGAGGGTGGCGGTTCATGGGGTAGAACTAGACTTGTGATTTCATCAGAGCAGGGAACTTCCACTGAGGAAATTCCCTCCACCAATGCATATCAGAACCAGTTGCCTGGGACACTGAGAACTTAGGTGACTTTCCCAGGGTGAAAAATCCAGTATTTGTCAGAAGGGGAACCTGAAGCCAGGTCTTCCTGATTTCAAGGCTGGCTTTGTATCTATCAAATGCCAAACTGCCTCTGGTCTAGCATATGATAGATACTTTATAAATGATTACTGAACCACACTAAATTTGTTCAACAACTTCTGCAGAATTGAGGTGCTTAATTATACCACCATCTCCTGGTCCTTGCTGCTACCACATAACTAACCTTTAGGAAACTCTTTTAGCTTCCTCAAGAATTTGGACATGGCTCCCCACTCACCTTGCCTGTCATCACCCTAATATTCATGTGAACAGCTCTTCTGACCCATCGGCCTCAGATCTCCTCATCTTCTTTGGCTTAGAGCAGGGACTCTTCACCTACTCTTCTGAGCCCACATACTAAAGTCTCATTGTAGACTTCACCATCAAACGTGACATAGTTCCAACCCTAAGGTCTGAAATTCCCCTTGTAACTTCTCACTTTTCTTCATCCTGCTAACTTGATCTTTAGCCTTAATGTAACATCTAGTCTTTAGATTCCCTCTATTTTCTTCAAGTATATCATCCCTGATCTATTGTCACTTCCCTCCCATCAAAGCCTTCACCAAAATGATAAATAATTTTAACACTGCTTTCTATTACACACCTGCATTCATCTTTACCTTGTCCTTCAGTTGCTCCTCTCCTTATCCCGAGTAATACCCAACTCAAGTAATGCCGGTCATCTACCTTCTCTGCTCCTGCTTCCAAACACTTCTAGAACAAGTCAACTAAGTTCAATAAAAATGTATGTTTTCTAATCTCGACTGGTCCCCTACTATTACAGCATTGTAGTATTTGTATTCTTGTATTCTCTTAAATTCCCTCTCACACTGAGGACAACTAATTCTAAACTTTTTCTCCTCTCTTCAAACTACCAATCCTTCCCCTTTCCTTACTCCCATTCAGCAGAAAACTTTGCCTTCTAGCTATTAAAGACGGAGGTAATCCAACATGAGTTCCCTCAACTACTTCCTTTCATATCTTAAAAAATTTTTGGTATCACCACTGAATCTCTACTTCTAGCCCATCTCAGAGGATGACACAGTTAATCTGCTATCAAAGCTAACCCATTCCATGGAGACCCTTTCATTCCCTTTGTTCTCTGTGCCTTCAATTAACCCTTCAAAATGGCAGATTGCAGTCAGAAAGACTGGAGTACAAATCCTGTTTTCATGTATTTACTAGCTGTATAATCTGAGGCTAGTCACTTAACCTCCCTAATTTGAGTTTCCTCATCTTCAAAAGAGGAACAAATAAACACCTACCTCACAACACTGTGAGGTCCGACTGGCAACCTTAAAGCACTATGAAAATCCTATTATTATTAATCTTCAGTCTTTCTAGTTCTTCCTTTTTCCTATAAATATACTCAGTTCTCCCTTATCCTTAAAAAAAAAGTCTTTCTCAGCAATGCAAGGTTCTAAGACAACTCCAAAGGCTCATGATGGAAAATACCATCCACATCCAGACAAAGAATTACAGAGTCTGAATGCAGATCAAAGCACATTGTTTGCTCTCTCTCACTCTCTTTTCTTTATTTTGTTTTGTTTCTTCTTTCTTGTGGTTCATTCCATTGGTTATAATTCTTTGCAACATGACTAATGAGAAAATATGGCTAATGTGAATGTATATGTAGAGCCTATATCAGATTGCATGACATCTTAGGAAGGGGGAGGAAGAGAAGGGAGAGACAATTTGGAACTCAAAATCTTGTGGAACTGAATGTTGGAAACTAAAACTAAATAAATATATATATATATTTAAAATATAAACAGATCTGTGTACGGTAGCATCATAATAAAAAAGGTCTTCCTTTAACCTTAATGTCCCCTCAACCAATCATCTTCTTTCCTACCTGAAAAAGCCCCTTAATCTTCACATCTTTCTACATATTCTCTCCTCTACCTTGTTATATGATTTCTATTATCAATGTTACAAAGATAGCAATACTAACTCTAGCTAACGTTTACATAGAGTTCACTGTGTGCCAAGCACTGTACTAAGGACTTTGTAATTATTATCTTATTCAATGACTCTGATCTCTCTCCTAAGTCCCAGTATCATCTCTGCCAGGGCATTTCTTGGAGATCTCCACCTCGATGTTCTTGTCACTTCATGTGAAGCATACAAAACCGACCTCATCATCTTCCCTTGAAAGCCTGACCCTCTTACTAACATCTCAATTTCTGCTGATGGCACTGCCATCATCCCAGGCATCTAAGGGCCAATCTTGGTTTCTTTAAGTCTTAACTAAAATGTTATCTATTACTAGAAGCCTTTCCCAATCCCTCTTAATTCTAGCACCTTCCTGCTGTTAATTATCTTCTACTTATCCTATACAAAGCTTGCTTTGACATATTTGTTTGTATGCTGTCCCCCCAATTAGGTTGTGAGTTCATTGAGGGCTGGGACTATCTTTTTGTATCCCTGGCACTTAGCACAATGCTTGTCACATAGTAAGTGCTTAATTGCTGTTGACTGACTGATTGACACAGGATGTGATGGTAGCAGAGAACTCAGAAATCATCCAGTCCAACGGCCGCATCATGTAAATGAGGTAACTGAGTCAAGGAAGTAAAATGATTGCCCACAGTGAGTTGAGTTGGTCTTACCTATGATTGTTTCCATAGATAGTCTGAATCTATTAGTAAGAAGGTATACGACAAAGTCAATCTATCAATTAGCATTTATTAAGTACCAACTATTTGCCAAACACTGTGCTAAGCCCTGAAGATGCAAAAAGAAGCAAAGGACAGTTCCTGTTCTCAAGAATCTCACAATCTAACGGGAGAGACAACATGCAAATAAACAAACGGACTTAGAATTACAAGACCTGGTTCTGACGCTAGCTTCATGACCATGGGGTGAGACTCAGCTTTCTATCCATCAGATGGGGATAACACTTGTATTATTATCTCAAAGGGAAAGGATAAAATTTTATAAGAGCATTTAAAAATGTGACGCTATTATTATTAGTTTTTTTTTAATCTAGAGCTAAGATTTCATTGGTGTGGTTAATTCCTGGTAAAGAAGGCAGTCCCTCAGATACAGACCAGCAATCCACATATATCACGTAATCTTAAACAGGCATTTGGGAGATTGAGAGGTTCAGTGACTTGCCAATGGTCACAAAGTCAAAATGTGTTAAAGGCAAGACCAGGACCTGGGACTATCTAGCTCTCCATCTACTATGTACTACTCCCTCTCATTAAATACTACGCATGAATTTGTGGAACCAATGCCAGCATATCAGTTATAATAACTTTTCTCTTAATTCTAAAGGATAAATTACATGGAATTTATGTCCAAATTAAAATATTATATATCTGAGTAGTTTCTCTGAAGAAACTGGACCTCTAGCTTTATAAAGTATGTTATTCCCATGTTGAGGTACAAATTTCATTTTCTTTTTCTTTGAAAACAGAAAACACAGTTTTCATGGGGGGGAGGGAAACAAAAATTATGATATACCTCTCAAAAACAGTAGCAGCAATTGTTTGGTTTTTTTTAAATTAGGTCTTGCCTAGGCTAGAAGTTCAGTAGCCACTCAGAGGTCTAATCCCACTACTGATCAACACAGAAGCTTTGACATGCTCCATTTTCAACCTGGCCCAGTTCACCCCCACTTAGGTAGCTTGGTGGTTACCCTCTTATTAGTGGCTTGCCCATACAGGTGCTGTACTTAGAATAGATACCTTATTGACTTTTTCCCCCTGCAGGCTGATCTCAAGCATCCCACTAGCCTCAGTCTCCTCAGGAGCAGTAATTATCAACATGAAACACCAACCCTGGCAGCAATGATCTCTTTTAAATATTTTAAACTAGGATGTGATAACAAATGTGATGAATGCCCGCATGCACCTGGGCATGTGTGTGTGTGCACATGTGCATGTGTGTGTATGTGTAGAAAATCATTTAAGGCTCATAAGAAAGCCAACTATAAAACCCCTGTTTGAGACCAACTTATAAACAAGATATTATAAGGAACTCATAAGCTAAACCAGACAAAATGAACCCACCCTGTACCCAAATCTAGACTATAATGAGTTCTGTCATAGAGAAGCTCTAAGATACTAGGGAAGAGAGGTGCTACGTGTACCCTACAGGAAGTTCAATAATTCACTCTGACAACATAGAATGAAAATCACTGGAGATTTTTAAAAGCCAGAATCTAACTTTTGAAAATTATAAGCCTAAATTAGTACTTACACAAATTCCTCTAGTATTTAACATGTTGTTACAGAATATGGTCAGGGTTAGCCCTGGACAAAGTCACCTCTGATACGCCCAGCTTTGCTGCTCTACAGCCTCTTTTCTCTCTTTGAGACACTCAGCACTCCTCAGGTACCTCAGTTACATGGACTTCTCTCTACCCTCCTCCTTATCAAAAGCCACACTCAATAAAGATCAGAACCTCATTCATGCTAAGGTATAAAATGATTGATCACAGCTATGTATTTAGCAATGTTCTTCTCTCAGAACATTTTTACTGAAGACAACAAAGCCATAAGCTAAATGAATGAAAGAAACAGAAGACCTTTCTGAACTCAAAATAATAACAACAAACAAGTTTGTATCTACACACATAAGTAGATATATACACGTGGCATATAATATATATACATATGTATACACATGTTCATATTTATACATATACATATGTATAACTAGCCTCAAATAGCATCTTGCTAGAACAAGTCCAACTTGCAAACACGAGTTTTAAGTACTCTGCCATTTTCTCTATTTCAGATCTGAAATTTCTAAATACTTGCTTTCAGTTCTATTAGTGAAAAGTCTTAAGCTCCTTGGACTGAGACACATTCATAAGCAAAACAAGGGGGTTGGTATGATCCTCTCTAAATCTATTCTGGTCCTTTGACTCAACGGACTTTTGCTCAGTCACCACACAAAAACCATCTAGACAATTTCAGCTGAAGACCACTAAACTAATTCCATTTGTATTACAATTCAAATTGTTACTCTAGTTCCTTAAACCTAAAGGTTTCTCGAGTAAATCCTGGTTCCATAGTGTTTCTTTCCCTGGGGCAGGTAAAGACTGGAGCATAGGAATTGGTCTTCTCTAGATGCCCTATATTAGGAATGATTCTTTCAAGCCAGACGAACTGTTTTCTCTATTTCCCCCATGCCTAAAAGCAGGTAACTTTCAATGGAGCTAAAAGTGTGTGCCCTTGCATTACCTGGGAAAGTGATTGACCTTTTGCATTTCAGAGAGGGTACGAAGTAAGAATGGCTTCAGATGGGATCCTGTCCACATAAGGTTATACTCAGTGCTGCTTGGATGAACCTAAGGAACATATAGGAAAAGATGAGAACGCAACCTGGCCTGCTTCTAGGGGAAACAAGAGTTAACTGATATTTTTTAAAAAATCACTGTTTGTCATCTACTCAGAAAGACAAGAAGCAGTGTTGCCAGGAGTGAGACTTCAGCTTGTTTCAAATGAGGCTGGAAACTGGTCATACAAAATAAACACATTGGAGTGGAAAAATCATGAAGAATAAGTTTTGAGGAGAGGATTCAGGTAAGAGAGAATCACCCAATCACAAAAATGAAACAAGGAGAAGTAAACTGGTCCTCATATACCAAATCATAAAGGTACTAGTCTCTTATTTTTTCTCCAAAAGAATGAAAAAGATAAAGTTACCTCCATCACCCCCCGCCTTTTCCTTTTTAGAATAATTTCATGTTCCTGTAACCGTCAGTTCTTACGCACAAGTCAGTATCAGACCCAGAATTCTTCAGAAGCAAATGAACTTACAATATAAACTAATATCAGTCATGGTCAAGGCCTCCACCAGAATTATCATTTCAGACTCTAGGTTATCCTAAGAGTACAAAAATTAGTAATGAAGTCACTCCCAGCCTCCAAAAAAAAGGCCAAGAAAATCCAAGTATTATCTTCAAGGAAAAAAACTTAATACATCCTTGCACATAATTCTCCATGCACAAGAAAAGATAACAACATTATTACAGGGTAGGAGGTGCTTTTGTTTTTCAGATCTGGCTCTGTTCAAAGGAAAAGTTGGCTAAATGGTTAGGATTTCAACTGTATGAATGGGACACAGCAGAGATAACAAAAATTACCTTACATCACTAGAGCACTTACTTCATGAAATCCATGTGCTGTCAGGATGCTACGCACCAGACGACTATCCGTCCGCACAATCTTATAGGACAAATGATACCGTTCTTAAGGAAATAAAAAAGGCATGTTACCAAGAAGTTAATAACAGAGATAAAAGCAAACTGTAAGAGCTTTAACCTAGATAAAGCTCAACAAAGTTATACTAGATATTTTATGTTAAAGGAGTATTACAATTAGGTGAGGGCTATATAAGAAATTCCCATGTTTCACTGAGAGCGAGGCGGTGCCATGGACAGGGTATGAGGTCTGGATTCAGAGAACCCTGAGTTCAAATCCAGCCTCAAACACCTACCGGCTATGTGCCCCTTAACAAGGCATTTAATTTCTGTCTGCCTCAGTTTTCTCCACTATAAAAAGGAGATAACAATAGCCCCCACCTCCCAGGGCTGTTGCTAGGATTAAATGAGATGTTTGCAAAGGGTATTTAGCACAGTGCCCAGCACACAGTAGGTATTTAATAAAAATCTGTTTCCTTCTCAAAAGGATATAACTCACAAAAATATCTGATAATACTGACTACCTAGGGTCAATAACATATGACAAAACCTATCATCATGTGAAATCCCCATGTAGGCATATTTTCTTCTTAATTAAAACTAAATTCCCCTTCATGTGTCATTAATTTTCTACGCAGATGTTCCCAAGATATAGATTTCTAGTCTTAGTCCCTGACCTACACTCCAGTCGTAAAACTACCTGTTGGACACTGTTAAAGCGCCTCCAATTCACCATATTTCCCCCCTCCAAAACAACCTCCCTGGAACATCCCTGTGACTGTCAAGGACACCGTTATCCCTCAAACTCGCCCATTTTCATAACCTTAGTGTTATTTTCAACTTTTCCCTCTCGTTCACCTGACATATCCAATCCGCTGTTAAACCTATCTCAACACCTCTCATCACAGGCACTATCCTCATTAAGGCTCTCATCACTTCTCATGTTCCACGCACTGCGCTACACACTAGACACACCAACAAAGGGAAAGAAGAGTCCCTGTCTAATAGAGGAAACGACATAAAAACAACTCTGAAGAAATAGGATACATGCAGGATAAACTGGAGAGAAACAACCGAGGGAAGGCAGTAACATCGAGATCAGAAAAGGCTTCTTGTAGAAGGTGGGTTTCTAGCTACAAAATCAGGTTAGCTGAAACAGAGCGGCACTCTGAGATATGACTGCCAGGCATAGCTAATGAACACTACCATTCTGACCACCATCTCCAATCACACCATGATGGAGAAAGCCCAAGAACCCAAGCCCAAGGGTCTTGGAAATAGGGATGTTGCCAGCCCAGTGCTTTCAGCTGTCACTCTGGGATGAACACCTGTGTCGATGCCATCTGAAAACTGTTTTACAGCTACTACAGCCAACCCAGAAAAAAAAAGCTCTTACCACCAAAGTCCTTGGCACTGTCAAAAGGTTCGATATCAGAAACTGATATGATTTTACCAGTGAAAATGACATTAAAGAAAAGGCATTGACAGCTACATTGCCCCTGAACTCAAATGATCACTGGACTTTTCTACATGGCTTGCAGCTGAAACCTTCTAAAATGTAATCTCCCCCACTGGAATGTGAGCACCTTAAGAGATAAATTACTGACTTACTTTTAAAATTGTATCTCCAGCACTTAGCACAATGCTTTGCATATAATAAAATACTTAATGAATGCTTTTTTCATTCACTTGAAAGAAGCCAAGAGGTGGAGACAAAGAGGGAAAGAATTCCAAACATGGTGGACATACAGTGAAAATACCCAGAGTAAGGTTTAAGAAGTCTGGAAAGGTAGAAAGAGGCCAGGTTATGAAGGCTTTGAATGCCAAACAGGGAATTTTATATTTGATACTGGGGGTGACAGGTTAATGTTGGGGTGGGGGAGAGAGTGACATGGTCAGAATTATGCTGTAGGAAGATTTGGGTAGAAAATGGACTGGAATGGAAGTGACCTTGAGGCAGGGAAACCAAGTAAAAGTCTACTGCAACAGGCCAAGTATGGGTAGCATAGGGTAACAAGGGCCTGTACTAGGGTGGGACTAGTGCTAAAGAAAAGAAGGAAGCAGTTATGAGAGACGTTATTACAGTAAAACTGACAGGACTTGGCAACAGAATGGATGTTGGGGGGAGGGAAGGGACCCCTGGGGTGGAAGCCTGAGTGACGCAGAAGATGATGATACCACCCTCAACAGGAATAAGGAAGTTAGCAAAGGGGAAGGTTTTGGGAGGGAAAGATGAGTTAAGATGTCAATGTGGTGAATGAAAGATGTCTGCCAGGCATCCAGCTCAAGCCTTGCAATTGGAGACATGAATCTAAAAGCTGAGAGGTTAGAGAGGGCTAGGGCTCAGAGAATCATCAGCATGGAGGTGAGAGCTCAAATTCATAGAAGCTGATGAGATCACCAAGTGACTTCGTAGAAAGGCAGAAAAGAGAAGCCTATGGGACATCCAAAGTTAGCCAGCACGAGCTAGAGGAAAATCCAGCAAAGGACCCAGAGATAGAGCAGTCAGATAAGTAAAAAGAAAGAGTAGTGTCACAAAAACCTAGAGAGAATAAAGTATCATGTAGAAGAGAATGACTAACAATGTCAAAGGCTGCAGAGAGGCCAAAAAGCATGAGGACTGAAGAAAAGGCCACTGGATTTGGCAATTAAGAGATTGTTAGTAACTTCAGAGAGAACCGTGATGGCTGAATGCTGAGTTCAGAAGTTCAATAAGAAAGTAAAGAAGAGAGCTCTCAACTGCAACAGCCTCTTCATTTAGTCTCCCTGATTCCAGTCTCACCACCCTACCCAACCCTGCCCAATCCATCACCTACATCACCTGCACAGGTGCCACCCTAATATTCCTAAAACAAAATGCTGACCATTTCAGTCCCCTATCCAAATAATCTCCTGTAACTCTTAATATGTTGATTGCATTAACATAAAAATTTAATTGCAGAATAAAGTATATAAGACTATAAAATATTCAGAATACCAAAATAATCTATCCCCCTTTTCTTGGCACTTAGGACAGTATTCTTTGATATGACAAGCTGGTACCCAAGACTTTGTAGCCAGTCTATTAATCATTTATCCAGAGTTAGAAGGAAGTTTTAAAATCATACTTTTTACTATGTCCTCATGTAGATTTCATGTAGAAGTAGATTTAGAAGACCTCTGTGATACCTATTAATTCTATGACCCTAATTACAGGATCCCACCTCCATGACAATGAGCTGTGTCCTGAATTCATTGAGGATGGAGAGAGAATGACCTGGAAATAGGTAGAAAACTAGGACTAATGGAAAGAAACAGCATAATAGAAAGTATGATTTTAGAGGGTTCTCCTGGTACCCCTTATAATGTCAAGAGGTCATGCTCTCCAAGAATGCTGGAGAGACCCTGTGGTAAACCTGCTGGAGGGCATGGTAAAGAGTACCATAGGATGGGCAGGGACAGCTGCCAACTGGAAAATATTTCATAAGATTGAGATCTACATTGTTGGAAGGAACACCTGAATGAATGGAATCACAGCTATAATCAAGCAAGTGACACAATGCCTTCCCAGTGGCTCTTCACCGAAGTCTCTGATGTTAAAAAATGAACAGGAGAGGCAGTGTTATTATGAGATACTACTAAAGACTTCTCTCTAGGTAAACATCAATCTTTTAACAAAAAATCTTTGGATACAGTCTTTCTGTCAGTTATACATTTCAAGAAGGTTCTCTAACAGAGTACTTCAAGATTCTGACTTTGGCCTTGTTCTGATGAAATTTTTATTAATTCCTTAAAAATAGAAAGACATCTATATTAAATTCTCAGAGGTCACAAAGCAAGTAGGGATAATAATACAATGAAAAACAGCATCAAGATACAGAAATATATTACTGACAGCCTGAAACAACAGAACAAATTTAATAAAATGAAACTTAAAAGGAATAAATATAAAGTCCTGCAGTATCAACTGCACGAGCATAGGATGAATAAGGGTAGGGCTAGATAACAATTCATATTAAAAAGATCTGTGAATTTTTGTAGCCTGAATGCTTAATATGGGAGAACAAAAGTGTGGTTAGTGTCCAAGGCAAAGAAAGTGAAAATCCTACTATGTTCTACTTTTTTAGATAACATCTAGAATACTATACCCAGTTATGGGTGTCATATTTTAGGAATAACATTAACAAGTTAGATGTAAACCAGAAGAGTTTAACTAGAATAGTGAAGGACCTAGAAATCATGTCAAAAGAAGATTTACTGAAGGACCTAGGGATGGTTAGTCTGAAAAAGAAATTACTTAGGTGGCATGACAGCTCTTCTTCAAGCACAGAATTTTCATTTATTAAAAAAGGCTAATTTATTCTGGCTGTGTCATAGGGAGGAACTAAGACAAATGGGTGGAAGCTACAAGAACTTAAAAAGCAACTAAAAGCTATCTAAAAGTAGAATGGGGCTGCCTCCAAAAGGCACTGAGGTCTTCAAAAAAATCAAAAGCCTTATGACTGATCACCTGTTAGATATACAGAATGAATTTAGGTTTTGGTTTGGAGTTGAACTACATGACCCCTAACATCCATTCTAATTCTAAGATTCTATGACTTTATTAAATTAATATAGGGGTTTTCAGTAGTCTATAATAGAAGGGATGATTCTGTTGAAGGAAGTGAGTCTACTGATTTAAAGGAAATGTAGTTGTACAGTTGAAAAAGTACAGATCTAGGGATCAGAAGGTCTGGATTTGGCTCAACTACTGGCTAGCTGTGTAATCTTAAGTGAGTCCCTTTACATTTCTCTGGAACCCAGAACCCTCATGAACAAAACAAGCAGGGTGAACTAGATTTCAATCCAACATCAAGAATTTATTAGGCATCTGTGCTTAATATGCATAAGGCACTGTGCTAACCATTAGAGAAAAGCCAAGACAGAAATGGGCTGTCTGGTCCTCAAGGACTTTACATTCTACTGGAGGTATACAACATATAACAGATAATATAGCGTAATTTGAGGAGGGTAAGAACAGCAGCTTAGGGGATTAGGAAATGTTTCAGGAAGAAGCAGCACCTGAGCTAAAATTTGAAGAAGACAAGAATTCTGAGTAGAGAATGGAGAAAGGAGGATATTTCAGACATGAGGACAGGGCTGCACAAACAGGAAAGTCATCTCTAGTGCACCATGTCACTAGAACATGGAGTTTGTGGGGGAGACGAATATGAAATAAAACCGAACAGATGAACAGATACAAGGTTATGGAGGTTCTTAAATGCAGTCTGCGGAGTTTTAATTTTATCCTAAAGGCAAATAGGAACCACTAAAGGTTCCTGAATGTGAGAGTGATATAGTCATACCCATGCCCTATGAAGGCTATTTTTGGTAGCTATGTGAAAAAAAAAAAAAGATTGAAGACAGGAGATAATGGAACCAGAGAAATCAAGAAGAAGCTCTTACAAGAGCCTAGACAAGAAATGATGAGGTCCTGAACTAAAGTGGTGGCCAAGTGGATAGAAGAAAAAAAAAGAGCTGATGCTATAAAATCAGATTGAGTAAAAAGAGGAGAGACCAGGAGCCTTCCATCTTGGTGCCTGCTGTGTATGTTTCCTGCCTGATTGCTAGCGTCTGGCAAGAGTATGGGAAAGAGAGGCCAGGAAGCCTACCTTTCATCTTGCAATACCATGATCTCCAGGAGTGTAAAGAGGAGAGGAAGGGGGCCTTCCATCTGGCTGTACTCATCTCCTGCCTGATTTCTAGCCTCCCCTGGGATTCTAAACTGGATTCTTTACATAATATCTGTGCATTTCTTGCCTGGTCTCCAGCCTCCTGCAGGAAGAGGAGAAGAGCCATTCCATCTTATCAGTCTCTCACTGCTGAGGTGTTGGGAAAGGGTGCCACTTCATCATGTTTCCAGCCTAGTCTTCTGCTATGGGGAAGAAGAGTAACATCGCTTTTGCCCCAACTTTTGCCAGCTAGCCTAAACTGCCTCAGACTTTGAAAGGACTCTACCCTTAGGTCATAATACAATTGACTTTGAAAATCTCTTTGAATTTTGTCAAGTAATGATTAATAAACTCCCACCTGGTCTTGCCCTCCACATACCAGTGACATTGAACCCTTACAGGCCATCATTCAAACTCTATTCCCCAATACCATATTACCATCCCCTTCAATCTACTCACCCCAAAGTTGCAGCCACTGTGTCCTCTGGAATGCTTGCTCCACAGGCAACAAACCTGCTTTCACTGTGAATCTTTGCCCTTCCCATTCTTTCTATTTTGTGGCTTCTGTTGAGACGCAGTTGGTCCCTTGGTCATTGTATCCAGCACTGACTGTACTTTAACTCATTTCCCTCAGTCCACTGACTCAGATGAGGGAATTAGAATATTCCTTGCTCCTCATTACCATTTCCAAGTTCTCCAACTACTACCGTTACTCAATAACCTCACCTCCACTGAGGTCTATACAGTCCACATCTACTATCCAATAGAATTCTAGTAGCTGCTCCCTACAGACCTCCAGGATACTCCCCTTTCCTTCCTTCCTTAGTGAGTTTAGTACCTGGCTTACACTCTCTTTCCTCCTCAATTTCTGGCCTCATAAATCAATGCCTATATTAACACTCCCTCAACTTTACCTCCCAGTTACTCAGCCTGCTCATTTCTAATGACTTCCACACTCAGAGATAGTCATACACTTAATGATCTTATCATCACCTACAAATGCACAACCTCTATGTTCAAGAACTCTGAAATCCCCTTGTCTGATCACAACCTATTGGCTTTCCAACTCTCCCTCTTTATTCCAATACCAAACTCTGCTCTTTGTCTACACCAAGACTTCCTATCTCAATTCTTAAGTTCTCTCTGAGGCCATCACCCTTGCACTAGCCATATTCTCCTTTTCCTATTCTGACCTCTTGGTGAACCAATTCAACTCAATACCATCCTCTTCTCTTGAATAAGTCTCCTTATCATATTTGCTAATTGTGTCCTGACACACTTCAGCCTCAGGTCATCCATCACCATCTGCTCCCTTCACTTCTACACACCTGCTGCTAAACAAAGGTGGAAAAAATCATGCAACCATTCTTATAAGGTCCACTACAAATCTGCATAATGTCCACTGGGCACTGATTGAATTTGGAGGGATTTGGGAGAGAAAAGAGTCAAAGATGACTAGGAGGTTATGAACATGAGGAAGCGTGGGAAAACAATGCTCTCAACAGGGAAGCTTAGAAAAAGAATAGGCTTAAGGAGTAAGAGATAACGAATTCCATTTTGTATATATTAAATTTAAGGTATCCAATGGACATCCAAGAAAAGATGTCTAGTAGGCAGCCGACGCTGTGGGACTAGAGTACAAGAGAAGGCTTTTCTGGCTGGATGTATACATTTCAAATTCATCTATAGGCCTTCTGAATGGCCAAATTATGGCATATATATATAATGGAATATAACTGAGAATTAACAAAGAATTTATATAAGCATAGGATTTGTCTGAACTAATGCAGAGTAAAATAAGCAGAATCAGGAAAAACAATATACACAATGACTACAACAATGCAAATGGAAAAAACCAAACAATTCCAAATGGAATATCGTGCACATAATGACCAGTCTGTCCCTGGAGAATCAGTCTGCCAACACAGACAAAAGAGAAAACGTATCTCCCTCCCTTCATTGAGCGAAGTGGGGGACAATGGGCCTAGAATACTATAGAATAAAATGTCAGATGCAGTTGATGGGCTGTTTAGTTTTGCTAACTGGATTGTTTTTCTTTTTCTTTTTTGTTAGAATGTAGAGATCATGCTGCCAGCCTACCCACCATACCCACTGCAGCTAGGGAAGTCATCAATAACCTGATGCTCAATAGTTTCTGCTTCCTAAAGCCATAAACATCAAGCAATGGGAAGTAGTATGATATGGACTGTCCAATGGATGAAGCAGAATGATGTAAATACCTTATCCCCAGAGAAGGAAAGTTCTGAGAATCAGAAATGAAAGAAAATGTGATGAGAAAATCACGAAAAATAACATCAATTGCAGTTACTTGAAAATTAACAAAATAAGAAGAAAAAAATGTAAAATGGTGTTGGCTTGTGTAAAAGTATTATTAATTCCAGTTATATAAACTGATTATTAATTGTGCTAAATGATGGAGCACAATAATGATTCTCTGTATCATCAAATGAATGTTAAATTAGTTACTGTAACTTTTATTTATAGAACTCTATTCAAGAGGTTCAATGAAACATAAGACTATGCAAGAAGAGCACAATTAAGATGGTCTATTAAGCCTGGTGTCAAACTGTGTGTCTGCCATCTGTGTGTCAGCCTAAATACAGAGAATATCCTCACTAGGAGGATGGCCAGAGAGAAACTTTTGGCCACAGAAACCCATGTAGTTCATCTATTATGGCAAAAAGTTGTAATCTGCATTGGTGGAGTTAATACCCATAATGAAAGAAAACCCAGTGCTTAGGACACAAGAAAAAATACCAAGCTACAATTTAACCAATTGGGCTAATGATATGGAAGTTAAGAGCCACAGACACAGCTAACAAAATGTTTTGCTTCTGTTACCCAATAAGGAATTATAATACAGGCATGTGGATCTGTTGCTGACCAACCGTTTCAAGTTAAACCAGAAGTTGGGCTGGCCAAGTGCTGGACAGAAAATATGGAATGAAAAGAGAAGCAGTTGCTTTGCTCTAAATGCATGAAATATAACTTTAAAGCCTGAAGAGATGGTGTGTCTCCAACAACTTTCAGCACTGCACTACCTTTGGAATAAAGTTACAAGACAGTGGGTGGCAGTAGTCAGTCCTTGGAGACTGTACTGTGGACTACTTATGACACAACAGAATGGATGACTACATTCATCCTTAGCTTTGGTGGAACTAAGTCTCCCTCAGGACACTGACTGATGGAGCCGCCTCCCCTCCAGGGAGCATACAGGCTCTTCTTCCTCCTGGATACAATCCTACCCCAACCAGAAAGGATGTATCTCAAAAGGTGGAGGTGAGATGGATGTGGCGGCACAGACCAGGACGTTTCTTCATTAATGACTTTCACACAAGTTTGTGAGGGTGGTGGAAAGAGCACTAAGCCTGGAGTAAGAAGACCAAGTGTTGCTTTGTTCACATTCAACTCAACAGATATTTTATTAAGTACAAATAGGTCAGAGAAAGGATATATGATAGGGACCATGGACACAGAGACAAAGCCTGCCTCAAAAGAGCCGACATTCTATTTCTTTTTCTACTTTGAGCAGATTGTTTAATTTCTTTAGGCCTCTATTTACTCTACTGCAAAATGAAGGGGTTAAACTAGATAATCCCTATGGTCCCTTTACGTCTTTAAATCCTAGGATTTTATGGCAATGGAAAATGCCACCCAGAAAATAATATTAACATCTCTTTTTTTCAAAAGTGTAGAAGTGCTTTACACCACTATCAAGAACCACAAAACCAGCCTTACGTTCTCATCTATTAAGATATAAAATATTAAGATATCATACCACCATCAAACTACATCATATCCTTCCAAAGCCTCCCTGATGCCACAAAACTTTCACCTCCTTTCTTCCCTCAAACTGACGTGACCCAGAAATGAGTGCATGCAGTCAGAGCTCCTTACCAAAAGCTCTTAAAACAGCTGTGGTAAAAACAATAACAACGAAAAGCACATGAACAAGTATATGAGCAGGAAGTAGTGGACTTTTAAAGGGTTTTAAGTCTTCACATACACACTGTATGGGGAAAAAAGAATGAAAAAATTATATGAAAAGACTAATATGACGTGCTACTTACTAGCATGCCATACTCATACATCTATGTGACAGAACACATACACCCTACTTAGAAAAATAGAGATTTGTTTCATTAAAAAAATCCAGAGATCCAGAACAGGGAAGTTATTTGCTGACTGACACATTTTAACAAGAATCTCTGCTTAAAAAAAGAAATTATTGACTACTGTTTCAAGCAGAGGATTTTCCTAGTATGTTTCACAATAAAGCCAACAAGCACTGGTTGACTAAAACACAAGCTAATTTATATAAATTCACTACCTATGCAATTTTTCAAGAATATATCATTGTAAAAAAGCAAGAGACACAAAGTATCAATGAAGCAGAACAGGAAAGAAATAATACCCTATAAAAATATTTATGAGAGTAGTGAAGCTTAATGCAACACTGAATTTTGAAGGAACTGATACAAAAACAGAAAGATTAAAAAACAATGTTGATATCTAATATGGAACACATAACAAAAAAAGTAAAAAGAAAAAGAATTTTAAAATCTAGACCTGTTTCTCAGGGGATTTAATCACAAGATAATGAACTGTCCTGATACTTCTCAGATACTGCGTCTGAGTCAAACATAGTTCTACAGAAATCACAAGGTTACACAGAGAACTCAGAAAACTAGGAAGCAACTGGAGTAAAAGTCAACAAAACTGTTCTTTTCATTAAGGAAGGAAACAACTAAACAATAAGCTACTTGAACTTGTCAGTCTAATGAAAGGACTGCCAGAAACATAAGATCCCAAATATAGACATTTTGAAAAGTAGTTTAGTGTATTCTTTTTAAGTCAAACGAATAATGTTTGGAGGAAGAGGCCTGTAAAATTAGAAGAGACTCTCCTGGAGTCACAATATATTTGTTAAATGAGATTTTTTTTTCCCAGTAACTATAAAGTACTACTTTTCACAGAAATACAAAAATGTCAATTAGAAGGGACCTCAAACATATAGCACAACCCATACTGTAACTAAAATCTCATATACAAACACTAATCAACACTGCTCCCAAAACATGCTACTCAGAACTGAATATATTAAAACAGATTTGGTCTGAGAAGAACTATATACCTACCTAGTATAAGACCCTATGTTTGCAACCTAAGAATGCATTAGCTTTCATGGTTTCCATATCAGCGATAGCTCATTTCACTAATAATACCCCTAGATTTCTCAAGACAAAACTACTGTCTAGAAATGTCAGCCCTATTATAGGATCAGTGTATCCAGAGCCAGAAGTCCAATCCTCTCATTTTGCAGGTGAAGATTGAACATGTCAGTCAGTCAGGCAGTCCATAAACATGTATTATGCACCTACCACATTGCCAGGCATTACATTAAGCCCTGGAGATACAAATAAAAATAGAAAGACAATCCCTGACCTCAAGGAGTTTACAATCTAATAAGAAAAAATGACGCATAAAAGGAAAATAAAAAGTGGAAGGAGGTACCCAGCACAGAGGAATAATAAAGAAGTCCAAAGTCATACAGCTGAGTGGGAAATGAAGAAATGGTTGGACTGATATCCCCCTTACATGGAAGTTTTGAGAGGAATTCTTCACTCCAAACATGAGCAGAGTATATTGAAGAGGTATGAGTGCCAAGTCTGATATGATGTGGCAGGATGATGAGGTTCCTGTGGGCATCCAAGTCTTAAAGAGGTCTGTAGAACACGAGTGATCACTTTAACAGTCAAGCAAAGGCAAGTTAGGAATAGGATGGGTTTTTTTTTTCTCTAGTAGGTGTTTACTGTTTGTTGTGCAATGTGAAAAATGTGTTTTTAATTTTCAATCTCGTCATATTTAATGTCACATCAGGATAAAGCTTCTCATCAAATAGTAGCAAAATTTCAGTTCCTCTATTTTCAGCTGATACTACTGAGCTAAGTGCCTTTGAATAATGTCCTATTAATGAGCTGGAAAGATTAGGAGGAAGTATAAGTCTAGAGGTTTCAAATCCCACAAGTAGATAATGACCCTCCCCTGAACTCATCTTACTGTTATGAGATTAGAGACTCTAAAGAGCTTCCTAGCACTTCAAGAACAGAGCTGAAATTACATTTAATGGGGGAAAAAATCTATTTCATATAGCTATCTACAGACTAACCATAACACTTATAGCACTAGATAGTGACAAGAGAAGATAAGATGGGAAAAGTAGCCTGAGATGAAAAGTCATTTCAAATATGGAAAATCAAAATTATTATCACACAGAAAGTCTTCTTTCCTACCTCTATGTAATTTCAGTTTCTGCAAGACAAGGTATTATAAGAATGCTCAGGAAATGTCACAACAGGATAAATAAGGTGCCAGCAATAACACCTACCTCCAATTATCCGAATGTTATTGTCCTTCGTTAGGATGGCCTCTGCATGGAACACTAAGACAGGAATTCTCCTGCAGCCTCCAGTCCACATAATGCATGGATGATCCCTTGAAACAATAAAACAATAATTGATTACCATACCAAAAAATCTATGTCTTTTGAGTATACAAATCATACAAACTATAGTTTGCATACATCTTTAGCTCTCACATTCATTCTTATAAATCAAAACAATGAGTTACCCTAAGATCCCTAACCAGAAATCTGTAAAAGAAGCAGGCTGGACTGGACAGCCTCATGACAGCCCTTTCCAGCTCTAGACCTGCAAGTCCATAAACCTTACTTTACTTCAAATACCTCCATTTAAATCCAATATTACATTAGACAATCTCTCTTTTAGAGGAAACAAAGGAAAACAACCTCTATTTTCTTCTAATATAAATTAAGACTTTGACTCAAACTGAATTGTCTTTGGGAAAATACTCAGCATAATCAATCCTAAAGGTGTTAGGTGACACATTTCAAAGAAGGAATTATTCTTTTTTGTTTTTGTTTGTTTTAAATTTATTAATTTATTTTTAGTTTTTGACACCCAATTCCACAAGATTTTGAGTTTTAAGTTTTCTCTCCCTTCCTCTCCTCCCCCCTCCCCAAGATAGCATGCAATTTGATTTAGGCTCTATATATACACTCAGATTAAACGTATTTTTACATTAGTCACATTGTAAAGAAGAATTACAACCAATGGGAGAAACCATGCAAAAGAAGAAACAAAACTAAATTTTTTTTTAAAAGAGAGCAAATAGCATGCTTCCACATACATTCAGACTCTAAAGTTTTTTCTCTGATGTGGATAGAATTTTAGAAGGAATTATTTTTTTTAAAGTCCAGAATTCTTTGGAATTTTTCTTCACAAAGAAAATGGAATTTTAAAGAATTTTCCTCATACCAGAACAGGTATGAAAATCAAAGTACACTTATAATATTAACAAAGCAGAATACTACACCATAAATACTACACCAAAAATGTTTATGTCATGCCCCCCTCAACCTCATTATTTCTTTTTTTGTTAGTTACCAGACTAATAACACAGGCATAGTATGTCTGGGTTTTAATAACAAAATATCACGTCAAATATGGCAAAGATTTTCCTTGCCCTTATGGACAAGGTGAAAGAGATGCAAAGGAGCAAATAGACAGTTAAAAGGCTTTTGAGGAGTTGACTAACTGAATCTAAAGAGTGTAGACTAATGAATCTCTGTCAAATTGGAGGTGGTTCCACTTCTGGCTGGGTGCTGCAAGGCTCTGTCCATAGTTCTGTTTGGTTGAAAATTTTATCAATAGCATGTATTGACACAAATGACATGCCTGACCCAAATGACAAATGACAGATATAACCCAAAGTTGGGAGGGACACACTGCATGCCAAAATGTTATTCAATGGGCTGGAATGTATACTGAAGCAAAAGTGAAATTTAATAGAGATAAATGTACGTTCCTGTATTTGCACTGAAGAAAATTAACTAGATTAGAGGGAGACAGGGTTAAAAAGCAGTGGAACTGACCTTGTCACTTGACTTCTCTGGGTTTTAATTTCCCCCTCTGGAAAATGAAGATAACACTTGTACTACTTACCTCACAGGGCATTTTGTGAGATAAATGTTTTCTAAACCTTCAAGTGCTAAATCAATTTAGGTTATTGTTCTTATGTTTTACATTATCTTACTTTCTTTACTATCTTTTACTATCCTCTATCACAGTCTACTTCAGTATTTCAATCACGGTGTGATAAAAACCATGAGTTCTTGATGACTGTACCAGCAGAGCATGGTTGGTTCTACCATACTTGAAAAGCTCTAAGTATAGTACAGTGACAGAATGAGATCGTTTCATCGATAAAACCAACAAGAGGACAACAAATCTTAAAGGTGAATAGTATCGTTGCTCAAAAAAGACCAAGCGGGCACAAATAACCACAACCCCTATGCCTACTCTCTAATCTTTACGAGAAGTTCTATAGAGATGTTGATGCTTTTCTTAATGAAAATATGAAAAAAGGAATGGGGGGCTTTACAGATGATTCTCTATAGTAGGCCACATATTTAATCACACAACTGACTGAAAAGCACAGAAAATAATAAACCCTCTTGCATCACAGATACTATTTGCTGATTAGAGGTAAAAAAAAAAAGTGTTTGACATGGCAGAACAAAATGATACCTTAAAATTTCTCCTCCAAAACTCACACATGGGTTAAAGTCATATAAGATTCCTTTATCATTTCAAACTGCTTAGGATAGTACCTGGCACACAGTAAGAGTATAATGAGTGTTTACTGATTAATGAGTAATAGTTCAACCAACCTCTGTCAATCTAAGTATAAAAAAATCTAAGTATAAAATAACGTTTATGACAGTGTTTGCCACTGTCATAAAATATGTACAAATAGAACAAATGGAAAAGGAATGATGAAGATGTTCTGTTTAAAGTTAATACTGTGTTAGGTACATTGAGCTCTGGTCTAAGCTGTGACATGAAATTATGTGGCCAATCCTTTGAGTTAGTACATGTATCTTACCTTTTTGTGCCTCCGTTTCCCATTTGCAAAATGAGAAGATTGAATTCAATTACCCCTAAGGTCCTCTCCAGCTCTAAATCTGTGATTCTATGATCTGGAACTAGCTCACAGATGGACAGTGAGACTGGCCCAAAACAGAATTAGAAGCAAAGAATCAAAACTTCTAGTGAGCCAAAGGACAACAGAGGAATGGATGATGGGCACAGTAGTTTAAAGTATATTTTCAATGATGAGTGACCAATGGTATCTGGGATGAGATAGGACTAGACCTATATGGAACTTCCAATATGGGAATTCCCTCTACCAGTGCAGACAGGAACCTGCTAATCAGCTTGTAATCTTACAAAACCTGTTAGATCTATGGATAAAGAAAGAGTTCATGATATATGTACACATACATATATATGCATGTATAGGAGGGTGTTGTGTGTGTATAAATACATATGTGAGTGTGTGCAGATGTGTGTAGATGTATACATAGAGGGCACAAGATCAGCTGAATATGAAGGAATGATATCTAAAAAATAAAATTAAGATGTGAGAGAGGAATATATTGGGAAAAGGAGAAAGGGAGAGACAGAGTAGGATAAATTATCTCATATAAAAGAGGCAAGAGAAAACTGTTACAATGGAGGGGAAGAGCAGCAAGGTAAAAGGGAATGGGTCAACCTCACTCTCATTGAATCTGGATTAAGGAGGGAATAATATACACACTCAATTGGGTATCTTACGCTACAGGAAAGTAGAGGGGAAGGGGATAAGAGGGAGGATGATGGAAGGGAGGGCAAACTGGGGGAAAGGGTAGTTAGAAGCAAACACTTTGGAAAAAGGACAGGGTCCAAGTAGAAAATAGAGTAAGTGGGGGGAGGGAAATATAGTAAGTCTTTCACAGCATAACTATGGAAACGTTTTGCATAACTACACATGTACAACCTATGTTGAATTGCTTGTATTCCCAGTGGGGGTGGGTGAGGAGGGAAGAACGGAAAGAATCTGGAAATCAAAGTTTTAAAAACAAATGTTAAAAAGAATTGGATTTTTACATGCAACTGGGAAATAAGATATACAGAAACTGGGGTGTAGAAATCTATCTTGCCCTACTAGAAAGTTGGCAGGGGAAGGGAAGGATATAAGAGAGAACAGATTGGGGGAAGGGGTATTCAATAGGCTCGCTATCTTGGGGTAGAGGTAGGGGAAAGATGGGGAGAAAATTTGTAACACAAAATCTTGTGGAAATGAATGCTAAAAACTAAAAATAAATAAATAAATTGGAAAAACAAAAACAAAAGAGTTCATGACCAAAGAAGAGACAGAGAGGTTTACAGGAAGTTAAAATAGACAATTTCAATTACATAAAATTAAAAAGTTTTTGTACAAATAAAATCAATGCTGTTAAAATTAGAAGAGAAGCAGCAATGGGGTGGGGGGAAAGGTATAAAATTTTTTGCAACAAGTTTCTCTGATAAAAGTTTCATTTCTAAGATATATAGGAAACTGAGCCAAATTTATAAGAATAAGAACCATTCCCCAACTGATAGTCAAAGGATATAAATAGGCAGTTTTCAGAGGAAGAAACCCATGCTATCAATAGTCATCTTTAAAAATGTTCTAAATAACTAATAATTAGAAAAATACAAATTAAAATGATTCTTGAATATCATAACTCATATCTATTAGATTGGCTAAGCTGACAAAAAAGGAATATGACAAATGCTAGAGAGGTTGTGGGAAAACAGGTTCTCTAATCATTGTTGGTAGATCTGTGAACTGGTGAGCTGGTCCAAACATTCTGAAAAGTAATCTGGAACTGTGCCTTGAAAGCAACTAAACTGTGCATACCCTTTGACTCTGTGATCCTGTTACTAATCTACAAGTCAAAAAAAAATTAAGAAAAAGGAAAAGGACCTACCTGTACAAAAATATTTGTAACAGTTCTTTTTGTGGTAGCAACAAATTGAAAACTGATGAGAAGCCTATCAATTGGGAAACTGCAAGGTATGATATATAAACATGATGGAATACTATTGTACTAAGAAATGATGAGGCAACTAGTTGGCACAATGGATAAGAGTGTCGGTCCTGGAATCAGGAAGACTCATCTTCCTGAGTTCAAACCTAGCCTCAGACACTTCGTTGTGTGACCCTGGGTGAGTCACTTACCCCTATTTGCCTCTGTTTTCTCATCAGGAAAATTAGTAAAATCATACCTATTAGATTGGCTAAGAAGGAAATGGCAATGACTTGCATTTGACTGTGATTTGAGGGAGGGAGGGCTGTGCAGGGTCACCAGCCTCACTTTTTCCTCCAGAGTCATCTGCATCCAATGGCCAGATATTCACCAGGATGACTGGAGATGGCCCAGAATGTAATGGGAGACCTAGGCCCTTTTACGCTAAGGTATTTTCAGGTTCTCACCTTGAGTGAGGTAACACCCACTCAGTGAATAGGCCTCTTTAAGAAGTGAGTCAAGGGATGGCCTCTTAAACTACAGAGTTACAATAATAACCAATTCTATAAATTTTTAAGATTAATCAGAGTATTCTATAATGTACTTTATTCACCCATCTCATGACTTGCAGAAATCTCTATGGATAAAATATGTATTTTTTTTTATCTCTAGTAAGCTGAGATAAGACTGGACTGTATAGAGTCTTAGCTGTTTGTCTTCATTTTTATCATCAAAACTTTCTGCCAGAAATGATAAAGGGAATGGTTTCAGAAAAACTTGGGAAGACTTGTATGAATTGATGCAGAGTACAGTGAGCAGAACCAGAACAATTTATAAAATAACATCATAAGCACAACTAACTCAGACTCAATAACTCTAAAACACAATAACCAACCACAATTTAAAAAATTCTTTATTTTTATTTTTTCAATAAGGACAAATGGTTTATTTAAATATATATATATATATATATATATATATATATATATACAGGGGCGGCTAGGTGGCACAGTGAATAGAGCACCAGCCCTGGAGTCAGGAGTACCTGAGTTCAAATCCGGCCTCAGACACTTAACACAAAAACTAGCCATGTGACCTTGGGCAAGTCACTTAACCCCAACTGCCCTCCAAAAAGCAAAAAAAAAACCAAAAAAACCAAATAAATATATATGTACATATATATTTTTAATATTTGATTCAATAACTTTAAATTCTAGATTCTTTCCCTTACTCCCTTGTCACCCACCCCCACTGGAAGGATAAGCAATTCAATACAGGCTGTACATGTGCAATTACCCAGAACATCTCCACAGGGGGCACACTGTGAGAGACTGCTTATATGTTCCCTCCTTCCTATCCCACCCTCCCTTGTTCTATTCTCCACCCTGTCCCTGTCCCTATACAGAAGTGTGTACTACCAGCAACCCTCCCCCCTCAACTGTGCCCTCCCCTCCATCATCTCGCTTCTCATCCCCATCCCCCCCTACTCTCCTGTGTGGCAAGATACCCAGTTTAGAGTTTATGTCATTCCTTCCCTAAGCCAAATTCAATGACAGCAAGGTTGACCCTTTCCCTTTTGCCTTCCTGTTCTTCCTCTCCGTTGTAACAATTATCCCTAGCCTCTTCTATATGAGATGATTAACTCCATTCTCTTTCTCCCTGTCTCCTCTCATTCTAATCCTCTCCCACCTCAGAATTTCACCTTGTAGAGTATCTTCCCTTTCTATTCAATTGATCCTGTGCCCTCTAAGTACTCATATATACACATAATCGGATGTGTTCATATGCAGAAATGAACCCTCCTATATAGACATATGTATATGTATACATACATTTGTATGCCCTTCACCTATCTTCATACTGAGAAAAGTTTCATAAGTTACAACTATTGTTTTTAGATGTTGGCACGTAAATAGTTCAACTTTGATAAATTCCTTATAATTTCTTTTTCATGTTTACCTTCTCCAGCTTCTTATATTTGAGTGTCAAATTTTCTTTTCAGTTCTGGTTTTTTCAGCAAGAATGCTTGAAAGTCCTCTACCTCACTGAATGACCATATTTTCCCCTTGAACATTATATTCAATTTGCTGGGTAGGTGATTCTTGGTTTTAATCCTAGCTCCCTTGATCTCCGGAATATCACATTCCAGGCCCTTTGATCCCTTAATGTAGAAGCTGCGAGATCCTGGGTTATCCTAATTGTTTCCACAGTATTCAAATTGTTTCTTCTTGGCAGCTTGTAATATTTTCTCCTTGATCTGGGGACTCCAGAACCTGGCTATAACATTCCTAAGAGTTTTCTTTTGGGGATCTTTTTCAAGAGGTGATTGGTGAATTCTTTCAAGTTCTATTTTGCCCTCTGCTTCTAACATATCAGGGCAATTTTCCTTGAGAATTTTTTGAAGGATGCTTTCTAAGTTCTTTTTTTGATCATGGCTTTCAGGTAGTCCAATCATTTTTAAATTGTCTCTCCTGGATCTATTTTCCAGGTCAGTGGTTTTTTTCAAGGAGATATTTCAAACTGCCTTCTATTTTTTCATTTGTTTGGAACTGTTTAATATTGTC
>CM053598.1:188719649-188782391 GCA_028646575.1 Pseudocheirus occidentalis
AGGGAAGTAAGAGAGGGAAGGGGAGAATATCTGAAACTCATGGGACTGTGGAACTGAATGTTGTAAACTAAAAGTAAATAAACCAAAAAAAAAATTGCCTTTATATGTCTGATCTTCCCAAGTAGTCTATCAGTCTCTTCTGTCTCTACAAGACAGACAGAACACTAGAGTGAAAAGAACATGGAATTTGAGTCCCAGATCTATTATTTCCCAAATAGCTGGGACAGCTTTGTGATTTAAGCTCTTTGGAGACTCAGTTCACACATCTGTAAAATGGGCATAAAATCTGTACTACCTGTACTTCTTAGAGCTGGTATGAAAATCAAATAAGATGATATGTGAAAGTTAAAGCGTCCTGTAACCCTAAAACATTATATAAACATAAACTATTGTTATCTCTAACAATGTTTAGCACAATTCCTCAAGCACACTAAGTACTCAAATGGTTGTTTATAATCACCATCACCTTTATATAAGTCACACAAATAGAGCTTTAAGAAATCAAAAATTTTAGTAACTAAAGTACACAGATTTCACATCAAGTCCTAGTATGAATGTATCCATAGCAATAGCACTAAATTCACATCCTTATACCCCAACCAAAACACAAAGATGGCTACTTACTTACGTTAACTGAAGCAAAGAATTTCCCCTTTAATGAAGAAGCTGCCTGAGCTTTTTTATGCTCATGGTCCAGACTCTGGCCTCCAAAGTTAACAAGCAATTAGCACTATTTTAATAAAGGCCAGGGGCACATACAGAAATAAAAAATATGTCCCCAGGCAGAAATATTCAGATCAAATTATCTGGCTTACCAGGATTAAAGCCCCATAATTCCAATAGTTTGTATAATGAAGGCTAACTTTTCCAAAGGAGCTGATGCCTATTTATCTCAAGATTCATGAAACTATAAACCAGATTTATCTCCTTAAAGAAAGGACTTTGGGTTTTGTATCCCCACTAATCTATGTGCACAGTCTCAAACTCAACAGGTGCTTAATAAATCCTCATTGAATTGGAATGAATCCATATAAACAGAAAGGAACTTATGGTACAATTTAATAGCAAAAATCTGAAAGCTGATTTAATTTAAAAGACACATATTAAAAGCCTGTGATATGAAGGCACTATTTCAGGAACTGGGGATACCAAAATGAAAACTCAAATAGTCCCTATCCCCAATTACAGTTTAAAGGAAGAAGGGGACAGACCGATTTCAATCTCTGTGATCAGCAGCTCAGAAATACAAGTGCAGGGAAGGCAGATGGTGGGAGTGACCCAGTATTAGGGATTAGAAAGACAGGAAAAATTAAAGGATAAAAGGGTAAGGAATTCAAGAGTGTAGGTTAATGCCTTGTTAAAACGAGGTAACTACAAGATGAAGCAATGAAATCAGTTGGAGGGCGGAGATGGTTTATGGAATCAAAGATGAAGGTGAGGAGCAGGTTCAAGAGGTTCAGTGGGTCAGTGTGAGATTAGAAAGGTAAAAAGACTATGAGTAGAGAAGGGAACTGTAGCGTTCAGGATCTTAGAAGCAGCACAATTTCAAATAATGCTGAAAGTGATCATGGGAGTTGAGGAAGAATATCAACACGAATCTGAAAGTCACTGATAATGACAACAGGAGTTAGAGAATAAAGGAAAACTAAGAGTCAAGTACTAAGTCTCTGAGGAAGAGAAGCAAATAACTTTCAAGCCAGGAGCTGGCATCAACAGGGCAACATAATCAGACAACAGGGTTCTGTTTTTGTCTCTGTATCACCGGTACCTTGCAAAATGCTTCGCACTTCCACTGATACACTCCCCAACCCAGAACTGTGATTTCATTGTAGGGAATTATGGATGTGGAATCTTCTTCCACAGATGAAAAGTAACTCTTCTTTTTTTTTTTTTTCTTTTTGGAGGGCAATTGAGGTTAAGTGACCTCAGCTAGGTTAAGTGTCACAGCTATGTGTGACACGGTATGTCAAGTGTCTGAGGCCCGATTTGAATTCAGGTCCTCCTGACTCCAGGGCTGGTACCCTATTCACTGTGCTATCTAGCTGCCCCTAAAAAGTAACTCTTGATACATAACTTAAAGTCTTAGAAAGCTGCTAGGACACTAAAAGATTAAATGACTTGCCTGTATTCACACAACTAGTGTGAGTCAGAGATAGGACTGGAAGCCAAGTGTCTTTGACTCCAAAGCTAGCTCCCCATCCAATACACTATGGTGCCTTGCACAAAGAAGCACTTAATATATGAAATTAAAGTTGAGTCACTGAGTAATTTTGGTCTAAAAGTGACAATAAGAAACAAATAATATGCTGACATCTCCTTCTGGAGACTAAAGGGAACAACGGAAAAGAATTAACCAGCATAGGAAAGGGCAGTCAGGGGTGTGCTGTATTCAGAAGAGATCAGAGCTTTAATTAATGACAGAAGATGGAAAAGATTGAGGATGGAGGGGAGTTTCTTAATAACTGAATATGGGGTGAAAGGTACCTAGTATAGTGGGGAGATAGTTGGCCTCAGGGTCAGGAAGACTAGCTCTGTGACCTTGGACATTTGTCTAAGGTACCTCTAAAAGACTAAAAGTTTCAAAGTAGATGCCACTCTACATTGTGTAGAAGGAGTTTCTTCATAGTTACCTACACCAGGGATATCACAGGTCTGGTTCCGCCCCTAAAAAAAATAAGGGTCCCAGAGGGTACAGTGAAAGATGTGGGCTAAGGAGAACAGAAAGAAGGAGGCAGGGAAGAGAGGGCCCTAACCTGGCCAGGGACAGGAACTGTAGTTTGTGAAGATGTAGGAGAAGCAAATAATTTTTGCCTAAAGAAGTAGCTAATATTTAATAATAATAGCTCACATTTATACAGTGCTTTGAGGTTTTCAAACCACAAAATATGTATCCCATTGGGATCTCACAACCCTGTGAGATAGATGCTGAGGCTCAGAGAGATTAAATGACTTGCCTAGGGTCACATAGTTACTAAGTGTCTCAGGCAGCATTTGAACTCAGGTCTTCCTTACTCCAAGTCCAGCATTCCTATCCACTGTATGACCTTCCTGCCCTCTTAGTAGTTCTGAATGATAGAGATAATAGGAACCATAATTTGGGATTTGCTAGTCATGGGATAAGAAGAATACCAACTAGGAAGCTTTTGAATAAATCAGTTCCATAGATCTAAAGAGAAAGTTGGTGTGATGGAAACTTCCCAGATCCCATCTTTCACTTGGATCACATCACCCATGTGGATCCCAACTACTATAGGAATCCCGCAGACTTGATTGCAGCAGAACCAAGTTAGTAGTTAATACCACAGGAATGGACTAGAAGTCCCCAAGATAAAGGAAAATTTAAGGTGATCTGGAGTTAACTACCAATTCAACCTTCCCTTCCTCTCTTCATCTTATAATATAAACTGAAGAAGAGCGAACAAAGACAATGCCAATACAACAGGGTATCCCAAAAGGTTTGAGATAAGTTAATAGCTAAGTTTAGTCTAAATTAAATTTGTATACCTAATGTCAATTCATCCTCATGAAAATAAGTTGGGATAGATTCGTACATATCCTCTTGCAAATACTTAGAAAGGCCTAACTCCTGACTACACTGATACATGTTGGATGGCCCTGAAATAAAGAGAAGGGAACTGTAGTGTTCAGGATCTTAGAAGTGGCACAATTTTAAATAATGATGATCATGAGAGTTGAGGAAGATTATCAACATGAATCCTAAAGTCACTAATAATGACAACAGAAGTGAGAGAATAAAGAAAGAAAACAGAAGAAAAGACGTCACAAAATAGTCAAGGAGACACTACTGAGGGAACAAAAGGTGACAGGAAGAAGCCAGATGAGGACACAGACATCCTGGAGTGAAAGTGATCGAGTCTCTGTTACTTTTGTTCATCATAAATAGTCTAAAATTCTGAGCCTTAGAGGACCAAACACATTTTTCAAAATCATTTCAGGAGTGGGTGATTTCCATGCAAAAGGCTACAAGCTTTGAGATCAACTTCACTTTAAATATTAGAGTCCTCATTTTGGAAAAGAATATCCCTGAGAAATTTTCAAAGATTGAAATGTCAGATCTTATTCTCAGAAAGTCTCCTTTATTTTCTGCATCAAACAAACTAGATCAAACAATAATAACCTGAGTAGAAATCTAGGTCTCAGATACTAGTTATGTGACTCTGGGAAAGTCACTTAACCTCCTTTGCCTCAGTTTTCTCATCTGTAAAATACAGATAATAATAGTACCTACCTTCCAGGGTTGTTCTGAACATATAATGAGATAATGTTTTTTAAAATGCTTAGCACAATGACTGCACAAAGTAGGTACTATATAAATATTATCAGTAGTAGTAGTAGTAATAATAATAATAATAATGACATGGTTTGAATAATCCAATGATGCAATAATTAAATAATCCAACTCTCCCTAAAAGAACTCTACAAATTAATATGATACAATTGACAAATGAAAGCAGAAATATTGGGTTTTTAGACTTCCTGCCTTACTTTGTGACCTTGGAAAAATCACTTGGTCTTTCATGCTTTAATTTATAAGTACAGAGACCTCTGAAAAGATGAAGCATAAAACAATAACACACAGTAAAGAGACCTATTTCTCAAAATGATCCACTGGTCTCATGGAATCCTAACTTTGATCAAAACCTCAAAGGTACATACAGTATAGGCTAGAGAAACTTTATCAACAAAAGTCCACAGCTCTCAAAAAGGACATGTCTTTATCCCACTTCTGGAAACTAGAATAAGATTTTTATCTAGACCAATGGTTCTCAACCTTCCTAATGCTGAGACCCTTTAATACAGTTCCTCATGTTGTCATGACCATAAATTATTTCCGTTGCTACTTCATACCTGTAATTTTACTACTGTTATAAATCAAAATGTAAATATCTGATATGCAGGATGTATTTTCATTGTTACAAACTGAACATAATCCACAGGTTCAGAACCGCGGCGGATCTAGATCAACTAGAGAAGTTAAAATTGAAGTTGGGTAATGTGAAAGAGATGAAAACAATAAGCTTAGCAGACTCCATAATCTGTATTTATCCACTGACTAAAGGCTGCTAGCTATTACTTACTCTTGGCTTGCGACCTCCTCGTCTTCTGAGGATGATGCTGTTTCCTCCAGGTCCCGGGCCATCACGACTGGCATTTCCTTTAGGGTTTTTCATGCAGTCAGCAGACAGGGGCCTCAGAGACCTTTCTTTTCAGACTCACTGGATCAAACAATCTGGGTGGCACAGTTTCCTGAAATAATTAACAAGGAAAATACCCTCAGACAACAAAAAGAAAACCCGTTCCTCTGATCTACTTGTTAAATACTTAAAATATCCTAAGTGCTATGCCATTTATGTATGCAACATGGACCCAGACCTCCAGAAGCTTATATTATACAGCATTGAGTTTCCCATTTATTATAAAAATGAAAAGTCATCTCAAAAGTCATGTATTACGGCATAAATATTTTAAAAGTTGTTTACCTTGAGCTTCTCTTTCTTTTGTTCTAAAATAGAATTAACATGTACTAGAGAAAGAATATGAGTATATGGAGTTTGAGTAGTATTAACTGTCTAAATCTGACAGAACTGCAAGTAGGACTTAATCTACCTGCAAAACAAAACTAATTTGATATGCGTGTAAAACTATTTCTTTAACATTTCCTGCATTATTCCTCTGGAATATTTCTATGGCAAGCACTCAGACAACAAAGTTACCCTAGTATGCCAGTAAAATAAATCCAACAGGTATAGTGTTAGGGAGAAAAAAAACCCAGGATCAATGCTTAATCATAAGGCTGAAAAATCATTACATTTCATATATTACATTTCAACCTGGAAGATACCTTAGTAAATAATTCAGTGCCTCCATTTTTACAGATGAGTGATCTGAGATCCAGAAAAGTTAAGTCAGCTGCCATATTTCACATGGGAAGCAAATGAAAATGTCAGAATTCAAATACAATTCCTCTGATTCCAAATGCACAATTCCTCTGATTCCAAATGTACAGTTCTTTCTGTTCCTATCTACTGCCCTATCAAATGTATTTAAAAAATTTTACTTCTCTGCTAAACCCACAGATGTTGGGTCTGGATTGCAAAGAAATTTTACCTTTAAGTCTACTTATTTCAAAATCAAATTTTCCAACAAGATTTTAATGAGACTGGCAAGACAGATATTATGTGACACAGAACAAATATTGCAATCTGGCCCAAAGAATACTTTCCTAAACGTAAAATTCATTCTGGAAATTCCATATGATACTGTCATTCTTTATACAATCTTTCTTCCCAAACTATAAATAAATTCCTAATATAGGTCTTTATAGAATTTCCCAGAAAGGGATATGTAGAATCAAAGAACATTAGAGATGGAAGAGACTCTGGAGATCATCTATGCCAAGCTTCTTATTCTAAAGAGATGGAAAACAAGGCCTAGTGAAGTAATTTACCCAAAGTCATACAGCACATTGGTGGTAAAACAAAGACTAAAACCCCAGTTCTTTCAGCTGAACTATGCTCAATGATCAACCTAATGTAACAGAGAGTGCTGTAACTGGAGCGAGACAACATGGATTAATAACAATAACTAACATTTATATAGGACCGCACTAAGCACAATTATTATCTCATTTGGTCCTCACAAACACCTTGAGAGACAGATGCTATTTTTAGCCCCCTTTTGCAGATAAGGAAACTGAGGCAAACTGAAGGTAAGTGACTTGCCCAAGGTCAGAGCTATTAAGTGTGTGAGATTGAATTTAAACTCCTCTTTTTTTTTTTTTTTTTTTGCTTTTTGGAGGGCATTTGGGGTTAAGTAACTTGCCCAAGGTCACACGCTAGTTTTTTGTGTTAAGTGTCTGAGGCCGGATTTGAACTCAGGTACTCCTGACTCCATAGCCGGTGCTCTATTCACTGTGCCACCTAGCCGCCCCTAAACTCCTCTTCTTGATTCCAACTCCAGACTCTATTCACTGTGCCAACTAGCTGGAATGTAAGTTCAAGCTCTGACATGTACTTGTAAACTCAACTCCAATTTAAGTGTCTATTACGTGTCAGGGGCTGTGTTAAATGCTGGGGATGCAAAGAAAGGCAAAAGACAGTCCTTGCCATCAAGGAGTTCACAGTCCAATGGTGAAGACAATATGCAAAGAACTAAAGACAAGCAATATGCATACAAGAAAAACTGGGAGTAGTTTCAGAGGAAGAGCATTAAGACTAAAGAAAGCTGAGAAAGGCTTCTTACCAAAGATAGGACTCTGGCTGAGCCTTGAAGGAAGCCAGGGAAGCTAGTAGGCAGAAATAAGAAGAGAAAGAATTTCGGGCATGGGGAGGGAGAAGGGGAGAGAAGAGAAGGGGAGAGAAGGGAAGCGGAGTCAGAGAAAAAGCCCAAATTATTTGAAGAAGCAGTGGGGAGGTGAGGGAGCCTAGTATACAAAGGTGAGTAAAATGTAAGCCGACTGAAAAGAAAGGAGTGAGGTTAGGAGGGCTTTAAAAGTCAAACTGGGCGTTTTATATTTGATCCTGGAGGTACTAGGGAGCCCTGGAGCTTCGTGAATGGGGTAGGGAAGGGAGTGATATGGTCAGCTGTGAACTTTAGGAAGATAAATCTGACAGCTTAATGAAAGATGGACCCCCATCGGGAGACAGAATGGAGCCGGGGGAGCCAACCAGGAGGCTACTATTGCAATAATCCGGGTGTGAAGGAGGTGGCAGTATCAGAGGGGTGGGGTGGTGGTGGAGTCGAATACCAGAAATGGTAGAAACGAGAGGACTTGACAGCTAAGACCGCACATGGCAGGGAAACAGTGAGGGGTCAAAGGAGGACGCAAGGCACACTAGACATTAAGAGGAAAGTTAAGAAGAGGAGGGGTCGTAGAGAGTCAACCTCTCTGAGTTTCAGTTCGTCTGTAAACTAGGAGTCCTTTGCACTAGCTACTTTACAGGGCTGTGATAAACAAGAGATTTGGAGCTTCCTTTCCCCTCCCGGTCTGGCCAGGTCAGTTCCCCGCCTCCTCCTGCTGACTCAAGGAGAGTTTCATGACGACCCTAGGCAACGGAACTGAGGTCCTGGAGTGACCAGCTGAGTTTTCTTGTCTGGGAGTCCTCCATTCCCACTTCAACCTCCCTCCCCCCGGGATCCAAGAAGGGTCTACAACTGATTTGTCAGAAAGAAAATAAAAGACAGTCCATACCGGCTATCCCCAGACGCGCCCGGAAACCAGGCACTCGCCTCAAGGGCTTTCCAGAGCCTTCCCACAGCCCAGCGCGGAGGGAAAGCACAACTACCCGCTGGGGTGTCCAGGACCCACTTCCCCAAAGGCGCCAAGTAGCTCAGCAGCGGCTAGTACCTGTCTCATCTTCCCATACTTCGGGTCAGGCAGGCAGGGACTGCGCCGGGCGCTTCTTCCCTCCTCCTTCCCCCTTTGCGGGCTCACCACCGCCACCGACCGCTGCTTCCCCCGTTACTACAACAACCAACAAGCAACCGCCCGTCCCAACCCAATACGCAAGCGCAGAAGGCCCAGTTCCGACGCATCTAGCAGACTCCGGCCTCCGTCGCGAAAGAATTCCGTCATCGACTTCGCGCCTACGTATACGTTCCCGCCCTTCTCTATCTGGGAGAGTGGCTCGGGACTCTGCCGCAGTCCAAAGGGGAGTGTCCCAATCTCGATTCTTCCGCCACTCCCCAAAGGAGGGTTGATCACATGATCTCGTGTCAGGGGAGAGGCTTAGACAAAGCTCACAGTTGATTGGCCTTTCAGGCGTTCACTCCCCATCTCCTGCGCAGAGGAATGTCATTTTTATCCAATCAAATTAAGGGTTGATACAAAGTGAACCAATCCAAGATCTGATTCGAGAGGTGGGCGGGTCCACAAAAGGGTCTCAGGTGTACACGCGTATTGAAGTGAAATTGAGGGTTGCGCTGGTGCTCCAGGCTGTGTTTGCCAGGTATGGGGAGCGTGGGGACTGGGACGGAGGAGACGTCCGGAGGTGGGGGAGAAATCGGCTGAGGCGCTAGTGAAGTGGAAGAGATAGGGGTGAGAATGCGAGAGGTCAAGGGGAGAGGATGAGAGATGAAGGAGGAAAGGATTAGGGACATTGTGGGTGGAGAGAGGGTGTTGAATAAGGGGTCAGAGCAGCGTCTGGGAAAGGATGTGGTGCCCTCCAGGAGGCTCTTTGGAAGTAAAGGAGTTGGCAGTGGGGAAGAACAGTCTGGTTTTCTACTCCCACCCTCACCATCCTTCTGTGATTTTTCTTCGGCTCCCACCCCCTGCCTTTTTGAGGCTCTACCGCCCCCCCGCATTGTGGGTCTTCTCCCCCTCCTTCACCTGGCTGCCTTCGGTCCTCCGCCTCCTTCTTGCTCCTCACGTTCCCCACACACACTTTGCTCCTCTCTCGCCCTTTCCCCTTTCACCTAATTCCTCTCACTTCCCTCCCTCCTTCACCTCTTTACTTTATTGGGTTCTGTTCCCCCACCTTCCTAAATTGTTTTTCAGCTAACAGGATCTTCCTTTGCAGACTAACTGGGGTGCTCCAAACATGCCCTGAAGGACGACTATAGAATCATAGAATCTGTATCCCTATAGAAAGGACTTGAGAAGCCATCTAGCTCTACCCAAAGAATCTACTCTGTGCTAGGCACTAAGGAAAGAAAGACACAATGGAAACAGTCCCTGCTCCCAATGAGACATGTATGTATATACACAAGTATATACATAAAGACATAATAAATGCAAGATAGTTTAAGGGAAAAAAGGTACTAGCAATTGGAGGGGAACAGGATAACCTTTATAGAAGGTAGTATTGGAGATTCCTCTCCTCTTTCCTTTTCCTTTTAGAGATTCATGTTATTTTGTGTACTTGCATGGGCTTTTGTAGATTTTACATTCTGTTTTCATCTTGGATAACTAATATAAAGACTTGCATTCTGTGACTCAAACTGGAGAACTGCACATCTGAATATCATATTAAAGTTTTTCCTGGGTTCATTTTAGTTAAATCAAGTTGATTTGATTTAAATTGTTACCCAGGACCATTCAATTGAATCTTGGTGGTTGTTTGGGTTTTTTTCTTAAGCATAGTCTTATAAGGTATAACCTTAGATTCTTCAACTTGAGTAACAATGTATATTTCACAGGTAGAGAAACTTCATTAAAATATTACCAAACAGGGTCATTCCAGTTCAGTTTGCTTCTGATGCCTCATTGTGATGTGAAGGACAGCTTGTGTTCTTGAAGTCTATGTCAACAGATTGCATCCCTGACAGGTCCTACCAAGCTGGAAAAGCTTCAAGTATGGACCAGGTGATAGACATTATATATCTTTCATCTAAGGACCAGCTTAGCTAAAGACACTAAGTACAAGGTTGACCGCAGTATGATGAATTTTTCAGCTACAGCAACTCTGAAGAACTATCCGGGGGTTTTAGAAGGGATATAATTTTCTTTCATTGGAAGGAGTGTCCACATCCATGAAATAAGGGAATCTTAAATTATTGATGAGAAAGGTCTCTTCCAGCCTTATAATTCCCTGTCTAGCTATTAAACCAATGCCTGTGTGACGTTAGAGAAGCCCCTAACTTCCCTGGTCTCAATTTCCACATCTATAAATTGTGTATTTAGTATTAAATCAGTGGTTCTCAAACTCTTTTTTGATAATATTTTAGTAGTATTATTTTCCATAAAGACTCTCAGGACACTAAATATTTTAAATTTGCAACAAAGAAGGATTTTTGAGTGGCGGTATCTCCAGAGCAATGGACTTTTGTGTTCTTCTAGCTCTCTTTCCCTTCCCCCTTCCTATTTATCCTCTTCTTTAATTCCCTAGGAGTCACTGTGGAGATGGCAACTTTGTACCTCCCAAGATTTAGAACTGATATAATGATCTTCCCCATACCATGCTAGAAAAAAGCAAGCAGCAAAAGCTGCAGCTAGGAACAGGGACCAGGGATTTCAAAGCATACCTTTTAGTAACTACTGGATTACTCGATCTCTGAGGTCCCCTCTAGCTCTAACTGCTATGATTTATTTTTTTATTTTTGGAGGGCAATTGGGGTTAAGTGACTTGCCCAAGGTCACACGGCTAGTTTTTGTGTTAAGTGTCTGAGGCTGGATTTGAACTCAGGCCCTCCTGACTCCTGGGCCAGTGCTCTATTTCCTGTGCCACCTAGCCACCCCTCTAATGCTATGATAATTCCCTGAGATTAATGCCCTGTATTTAAGACTCCTAGAATGTTGTCCTGGCTTTTAGAACTTAATGCAATTCAGCAAGCATTTATCAAATGTCTACGTTGTTTAATGTGCTAGATGTTGGGAATGCAAAGAGAATAACAAATAGTCCCTGCCCTCAAGAAGTTTACGTTCTATTAGGGGAATACAACATGTATACAGATAAGTATAATGCAAGGTAAGAAGTAAAAATGGAAAAGAAACAGATGAGACAGTTCTCTAGAAAAATTGGAGGAGGGAGAGAGTAGTCGTAGCTGCAATTGGGATCAGGAAATACTTCATAGAATTGGTAGTAACTGCTGAATCTTGAAGAAAAAGATTTAGAAAAGTAGAGATGAAAAGAGAATGCTTTTGAGGCATGGCAGATAATTTGTGTGCATGCATCGAGATGAAAATGACTGTTTCTAAATTCCGCTAGTCTGTTTGGTTAGACCATAAATTGAGTAAATGGAAGAAATGTGAAATAAAGATGAAAAGGTAGATTTGAACCACATTTTAGAAAACCTTTGATACCAGGCTAAGGCATCTGTTTTATCCTAAAGATAGCAGGTTTTTGAGCATATCATGGTCACACCTTTATCTTGGTAAGATTATTTTGGCAACTATGTGAAAGTCACCCTAGAGAAAGGAGAAAGTAGAGGTGGGGAGATCAGTAATCTTTTTGTAATTACTTTGCAGTAATCTAGGAAAGAAATGAAATTCTGAAATAATATGACAGCAAAAAGAGAAGGGGAGGTGGTGCAGGAAGAATTGAGGTCTTGGCAACTGGTCAGATATGATGGGGTAAGTAAGGAGGCAGGGTCAAAAAATGACTGAAACATGTATAGCTGATATCACATTGCTTGTCTTCTCAAGGACTGGGGGAGGGGCAAGAAGGATGGAGAGAATTAGGAATTCAAACTTTTAAAAAATGAATGTTAAATTTTTTCCATGTAATTTGGAAATATTTAAAGAAATAATTAAAAATATACATATATATCAAATGACTATGAAATTACAAACCTTAATGACTGGAAGGATAGTGGTATCCTCAACAGAAATAGGAAAGTTTACGGGAATAGAGAAGAGAGAGCAATGTGTGAAAAAATGAATTATTTTTTAACATGCTGAGTTTGAGGTACTATAGGGCGTCTAGGAGAGGACAAGACAGTCTAGGAGAGACGTTAGGACTGGAGATATTTGTATGGGTAACCTACCTAGAGAGATATTCTGGTAGTAGATGAAGACCATTAAGAGAGAGAAGACAGAGGAGAAAGTTCAGGATGGAGCCTTGGGGTATACTCACACTAAGGGATAGGAAATGGTGATCCAGCAAAGGATACTGAGAAGTAGCAGTCAGACATATGGAAGGAGAACTAGGGAAGAGTAGTATCATGAAAGCCAAAGGAAGTTTAAAAAAAAACAAAACCCTCAGCAGTTTCAGTAGAGTTAATAGAGTGGTTTAGATGGGAGTCATATTTCAAGGTACTAAGAAGTGAATGGACAATGAGGAAGTGGAAGCATTCAGTATTTCCTCACTAGGAATTTATAAATATGTAAACTATTATATAAATTATATAAAAGAAAGAGAAATAGTGCAGTAGCTTGAGGGGACAGGAGAATCAGGTAAAAGTTTTTTAAGAATGAAGGGGGACTGAATATATTTGTAGGTAACAGGGAAAGAGGCAATAAATAGGGAGAAATTAAATATGAGAGTGATAAGGGAATAATTGAAATTATCTTCCCTGATGGATGGGATCAAGGGCACAAGAAGAGCAATTACTTTCTTGTGGTAAGACTGGCACAAATCTTACTGTGCAACTACCTCATCCTGGCTGGAGCAAAGGATAAGTGAAGTTATAGAAGGTTTTTGAGGTTATAGACTGGGGAAGAAAAAGGACCTCATGGGGGGCCCCCCACTCAATTTTTTTGTTTAACAAAGTGAGTTTGTCTGCTCAGCAAGGATTGTAAGGGTAATATTTAGAGCTTAGGAGAAAAGGATAAGTTTTGGGATGTCAACTGTAATCAGTGTAATAGTCCACAAAAAGCTGAAAGTATTACCATTCAGCAGTGAGGCCCCAGTTGAGATTATATTACATGAATTTTTAGTGGACACAATGTGGTTTGGTTTTGCGACTTCCCCTAACACAGTGGTTCTCAACCTGTGGGTCACAACCCCTTTGGGGTTTGAACAACCCTTTCACAGGGGTCACCTAAGACCATCGGAAAACACATATTTCCAATGGTCTTAGGAACCAAGACACTGCTCCTCTATCCATCTCCAGGCAGGTCCACCCACATGCAGATATGCCCACATACGAGTATTAAAGGGTCGCGGCATTAGGAAGGTTGAGAACCACTGCCCTAACAGTATTCCACAGTAGTGGGGCTATTTACCAAAAGACTTTACTATAAGCAGTAGGTAGGTAGATTTAAGCATCATAAACAACAAAAAGTTTGATAGAGGACTCTTCTATAACCAATTAAGCAAGGAGCCTGTGATTAAGATTATGGGGAACTTTTACCCACTTTGAACACAAAGGATTAAAAATCAGCTTGCAATAAGAATATAAGAAGGCAGTTCCAGCCAAAGAGAAATAGAGTTAGAAAAGGTTCATACACAATAAGGCACTGGGTCCCTGAGTACCTGGAGTAGTCTACCTGTCTACAGAGCAGGTGCCAAATATGGTGGGGAAAGCACTAGGTTAAAAATCAGAGGAGCAGAGGCTTGAGTTCTAGATATAATGAATTCTACTCACAAGCTGTACTACTTTAAGCAAGTCAGTTAATCTCTCTGAGCCTCCATGTCCACATCTGTAAAATGGGGATAATAGCTGTTTTGTGTACCTCAATTATTGTGAAGACCAAATGAGATAATAAATGTGAAAGTAATTAGAAAATTAAAGAATTCACACAACACGGTGAGGGGGCATAAAAGTAAAGTATTATTCTCAATGATTGGCATGCTGGTATGACTGAAAGGAGACCAGTTTCCATAAGATATATGCAACCTTTTCTCATCTACCTTTTTCCTTGTTTTAAAACTAATGGTAGTATGTACTTTTGGACATTACTTAGTCTATGGCAGTAAGGACTTAAGAAATTATTGAGCCCTAGTTTTTAGGATAAACATTGAGGAGACTGCTGGTTTTGTGAGAACAGCCATAAAGGTAAAAGATTCTCTGTGGGTAAGCACAGATAAGTGTGTAAAAGAATACTGGGGAGGATGGCATTAATCTGGAATTTGCTTCTCCAAAAATGAAAGGTTTGTCCAAACTGTTAAGTTAACACGTCTGTCCTCCATGTCCTAAAATTAGTTCTGTCATAGAAACCTCTAATCACAGAAGCTGCTGGGTCACACTTAGCAGAGACAGGAAGTTTGCAGTGAAAAGAATGATATAGCATTAAAGGACATGAATTCTAGCCCCAGCTCTGCCTCTTTCTGCTTGCATGACCTCTGGCAAGTCACTGAACCTCTCTATGCCTCTCTTTGCTCCTTGTGTGAAAGGATGAGGTTAAACAAGATAACCTTTAAGATCCCTTTCAACTCTTAAGTGGATGATCCCAAAACCCTTTTCTCTAGTGTGTCACCATCTGCTTCTCAGGATTGTTATAGAGATATCTGCATGGAGTGAGAGGTTAGAATCAGGGAACTATAGGGGTCTATGACTCCATGATTATATTGGAATTCATATCAGGATCCAGGGGAGAACAAAAGCCTTTCCCCTCTTCTATTTCCACTGGCCAGCTAGTCTCTGATCTCTTCAGCTTGGGGAAAGCTCAAGGTAGTAACTATCCCTTCAGTACTAGCTTAGGGCTGTAGTCATCCTCAAAGGACAGAAGCAGCTGAGTGATAGAACTCCCAGCTTGCCTCGTTTTCATTTCTAGCAGCTTGGTTTAGACTCTGTGAGCTGCTGCATGATAACATAACCTAACAATTGGCAGGCATAAGCCTTCTGTTTGGGGATAAATTTCTAGGTGTTATCTGTCTCATTGTTGCTGAGAAGTATTGATAGGCTCTGTCTAGCCACTTCCATGCATGGTTCCCAAGGGAAAGTAGAAAAATTAACAGCTCCAATGCAGATATGCATAGAATAACTAGGAGTCAAGGTAGAAGCCCTACTGAACACCTTATGGATTTTTTCTTCAATATTGGATACCCAAAGGTGGAGAATGAAAAATTTATAAAGGTTCTCAACATTTGTAGACTGCCAGAACTCCCAAATACAAAACATTTGGAGAGAAAGTCTCTTACTGGTAAGAAACAAGAACGTGACTAACTGGCTAGGACTGAACTCATTCTCCAATAGCTGATTCCATGTTGTCTTGTCATGTTGACGCCCTAATCTTTGTCCCTAGTGTAGCTCCTGACAAAGCCCCCTAGTGCTGAAGTAAGAAATGAGCCGCTTCTTGAATGTGCTACGAAGCTGGTTGGTTATAGTATCCATTATAGCCATGGGGAACACGCTACAGAGTTTCCGAGATCACACCTTCCTCTATGAAAAGCTGTACACTGGCAAGCCAGACCTTGGTAAGTATCCTGGAGATCATATTCTATCCAGGAATGGAGGATGATGATGGTTCTGTGCTCAATAAGTTCAGACTTTTTCAATAGGTTTTTTTTTTTTGGTCATTTCAAACTTGACAAAGCAATTTATGTAGTGAAAGAAGAAAAATTATACATGAAATCTTCATTATGTATATCTTGGGTTTTTAAAAATATGTATTATATAGTACATTGGCTCATAAGATTTCCTGCTTGTCTGTCTTACCTTCTGAACTTCCTTCTCTTCTGTGTGCTTATTAAATGCTTTACTGATGCTCTTATTCTTTTTTTCTACTTCATTATCATTACAGCCCCACCTAATATTCACCTTCCAAAAGATTAAAAAAAACTTAAAGCCTCCCTTGTGTTCAATAAACATAGTCAGAAAAAACAAATCTACACATTGGCTTTGATAATGTGTGGTGGTGAGATCTTTTTCTTCAGAGATGCTTTCTTCAGCCAGGATAGAAAGCAGAATAGGACCACATATGGCTGTAGCGGCAGATTGGCACCTTTTTAAGCAGTTAGGTGACACAGTGGATGGAGCGCCTGACCTGAAGTCAGGAAGACTAATCTTCTTCTGTTCAAATCTGCCCTCAGATACTTACTACCAGTGTCACCCTGGGTAAGTCACTTCACCTTTTTTCTCTAAGTTCCCACATCTATAAAATGAGCTGGAAAAGGAAATGGCAAACATTCCAGTATCTCTGCCTAGACTATCCCAAATGGAGTCGTGAAGAGTCAGATAGGACTGAAATGACTCAACATCAAATGCACCTCTTTCTCTTGGGAGATCCCAGTGAAACGTTACTCTCCTTTCTTATATCATTTTTAGTAGCCTTTCTTATGATCTTGTAAGTGATTATGAAGTAAAGACAGTGGCTCCTTGGGGTTTCTTTACTATGCAGATGGAGAATGACTTACGGTCACAGCAAAGTCAGGGACAGTCCTACAGGAGAAAAAATTCAAACTCCCTTCCTTTGACTGGATCCCTTAGAACAGCAGTTCTCAACCTATGGGTTATGTTCAATTTGTAACAATAAAAATACATCCTGCATATCAGTTATTTACATTACAATGCATAACAGTAGCAAAATTACAGTTGTGAAGTAGCAATGAAAATAATTTTATGGTTGGGGGGGTCACCACAACATGAGGAACTGTATTAAAGGGTCACGGCATTAGGAAAGTTGAGAACCACTGCCTTAGAAGAATTGATTTCCTCTGAGGGAGGTTAGGAAGTTAGTCATTCCTTTTTCCAGAGCCTTTCTGCTATGAATGCTGTAAGGTTTCTTATTTCTCTGATGTGATATGTACTACATAAAGCCAGCATAGGGAATTAGGAAGGCTTTAGCTTCAGCAAAAATCTCCTAGCAGCTGACAATTCTGTGTCACATTTATAGCTACCCTAGATAGAAATTCCGTCCTGTTGTCTGCAGCATCTGGGAGGAGAATGAACTGGTATAGGCTATGTCTGAATTTAAACAAAACCACTACAAAATACACAAGAAAAAAGGATCTGGAGAAATGGGTGTAATTGGCCTCTAAATTTTTTTTTTTTACCAAAAGAATTATAATCCCAAATGTATATTTACTGACCCTCAATTACCAGGCAATTGACACCCAAGTTTTTCAAGCTTTAGAAGACCTTAACCATTGCTCCAGTTGTATAATTCCCTGGACAGATCATTCCCCCATTTTCCTATGTAAGACCAAACCAGGTTTTCTTATCCCGTTTTGAGAGCAATGCAAAGAAGCTAGAAGAGATCTATAGGTATCTATAATAGAAAGGAGAATAAACCTCTAACAGTTGCCAAGGATAATACATCTTCACCAAAACTATAAGCATCTGGAGGTTACCCACAAATGGAAAGGTTATCCCCATCAGCTCTTAACATTAGAGAATTAGGTGACAAAGTGGATAGGACACTGGAATCAGAGTCCAAAAGACCTTATTGGGTATATATTAGCTTCATGACCCTAGGCAAGTCATTTGGCCACTGTCTACCTCAGTTTCCTCATGTGTAAAATAGGGGTAATCAGAGCATTTATGTCAATGTTGTCATGAGGATCGAGCAAACTAATATTTGAAAAGTGCTTCACAAACAAAATGCTCAATAAATGCTAGCTCTTATCATTAGTCATAATAATTAACTGAACCACAAGTCTAAGTAGGAAAAAGGAGCCTTAAGAGGCTGTTGCCATAGGCAGTAAACCACAAGAACTCTTAGGCTGACCAAAGATGGTAAGATAGTCCCTGCTGGCTCTTAACATAAATGAGAAAGAAGGGGAGTTCAACTGAAATAGATATTGTGGGATTGCTAAACAAATTTTGTTCTCTCATTTGTCATCTCCTGTTAATTTTTATGTTAATATGCTATCCATAGGAATACTCTGGATAATCTACAATTGTCAGCTGATGCATAATCTGATTAGAATTAGTGGCATATACTAATAGTATTTACACTGACTAAAAAAAAAATTACCTTTTTCTATCTTTCTGTTATAGCAAGTAAAAATTAGCTGGAGTATGACTTCTAGTTTTTAATTTCGGGAGTGTGGTCCCCTCAGACTACCAGCTTGGCCTCTCAGTATCATTTTCAGCTCATCACAGAGTGAGAGAGACATCTTGGGGGTAGGGAGAAACTTAGGTGCGGGTTCTCTTTGATTTAAGAATCTATGACTCTTGGAATTTGGAATCTAAGACACCCTGGTTACATAGCAATATTAACTCTTCCATTTGTCAGTCTTTTGTGACATGGGACACTAGGAAAATAACTTTGCTTTCATGGTGGTGATATATGCTCAGTCTTTTCACAGAAGAAACTTAATTATGACCTATGTTTTGGGGACTATGGTAGGAGTGGCTGCCTATTTATATAGACTGAGCTGCTTTATCCCTTTTGTCCTTTGTCATTAATAAAGTCATTTTTATGACATTTTATGAACCCTAAGAGTCTCCGCATTTTGAGCTGAAACCTAGATAGCTGGCCTGGCCCAGAATATTTGGCATAGTCAGCAGAATCTAATTCTGTCTAAAAAAAGTTCATCATAAGACAAGTGAAGAGAGGACATGAATCCAGTCCACCAAAAGCAGCTCTTTGTGAAAAAAAAAAATTAATCCCCACTCTCGCTGTCCTCCATTGGAGAATGGGTTTCAAAGGAAATTTGACTTTGTGGAACCAAGCACGCAGAACCCCCCATTTTAGCCTCCTTAAAAGAGGATAAAAGCAGTTCCCTCATCCAGGGTCTCTAACTCATTTGGGTCAATTTGCACAATCGAATTCTCTGTAAGATATGATAATGAAAGTTACAGGCCTTTGTGCATTGTTCAGGGTTGAATGAGCTTTTTTGATCTTTAATGTCTACCTTGAAGAAAGAGGAACAGTTTATGGATCTAGTAACATTCATATCTTCATTCAAAGCAAGTGATCCAGCTTTTCTCAAGCCATTAATAAGCCAAGGGATAGTTGATTCTGCTATATTTTTGCTTTCCCTTTCAGGCTTCTTAAGCATCTGTCAAGCTAATTCTACAGAGTGAATGGGAACTTCCTCTTTATTCTCCTGACATGACTCTCCATATGCCCCTAACAACCTCTGTGGCCATCTGATACCAGAATCTTGTATCTGACATTCCAATTACCTGAGACTGTTTCTTCTCTACTATCCTGCCCCCACTTTAACAATGACTCGAACCATGAGCTAATTTCAAACAACCACTGCCAAATATTTTGGAAAAGGTCTAATTCAGAACAGTCTAATGATTCAGGGTGGGGTTTAGAATACAGTGAGACACTCGTGGTTCATAAAATGCAATAAAAATGATTTACTAATAACAAAGGACGCAATAGCTAAATTTTAAAAAGACAGTGATACATGTAAAAAGCAACTTCCCCTCTGCCCCCACGTTCACTAGAGCAAAGAGCCATGCTAAGTCAGAAAGACATTTGACAGGGCATTGGGAATTTCATACCAATTCCCCATAAACTAGACCTTTTAAGGTTCTTTTGGAAGAAATCCAAATTAATGGTGATCCTAAGAATAACCTCCCTTGCCCCTCATCAGGAACAGAGAGGCAGTGCCAAAAGTGAGATGGAGAAGCCAAATTTGTAGCACTTTATGAGGGTACACAAAATGCCCTTTGATTCCCACTAGGCTTGTCAGTTACCTTGCCCAAAGTGCAGTGTCAGAGTACACCGTCTGTCCTTATGGATCTTATGATCTGTTCTTCAGTGAATTTGCTCACAACCAATCTCTTCCCTAGCTACTGGAAGATAGTTTGATTTAGGCCTAATTTAGAAGATACAGGTATAGACTGAGTAGGGAACCTCCTGTAAAGACCAGCTATGAGCATTTTCTTCATTCTGGAGTTTCTGGAGTCTTTCTTGAACTTCCTATATATTCTTAGGCATTAGACAAGATCCGTGAACAGTTCTGGGCTTTAATGGTATTCCTAAACTTAGTCTTAACCTTCATGATGATGCCACACCTGGAATGAGTTCCAAGGACAAAAAGAATGAAGTATGGTTAATGTGGCATATTCTATACCATACAGGTTTTTCCCCTTCTCTGTTCTTTCTCTACCCTGACCACTTCTGTAAACTCTTTTCTCTACTTCCCTAATGTTGGAATTCCCAAAGGTTCTGTCCAGGACGCTCTTCTCCTTTCTCTCATAGAAAAGAGTTAACTCTATGAAAAGGACTCCCTAATATATGTGTCTTTCACCCCTCACCTTTCTCTTAATTTTCAGATATACATCCCAGATGCCTAAAGGATAGTTCTATCTAGAAATCCCACTTACATTTCAAATCCAACATGTCCCAAAGTAGACTTTTGGTCTACTCCCTTTACTTTTCCTCTCTGAAGAGAACCTGTGAGCCGTCTTTCTGTGTAGCTTCAACTACTTTGTGTTCTGGTTTTACTTAGCATGTGACTGTTAATGTGAGTGTTTCTCTTTTTTCAATGATATATCAACTTTATATGGGACAAAGACCTCACATTTAAAATATCAGCAGTTACATTAATATTTTAGATCTAAAAACTGTAATTTTATATGTTACCTGAATATAAAATTACATTTTAAAAAATTGGGAGAACATAAGAGCCTTGGATAATTATAAGAGGATAATTATAGGAGTTTTTTCCCTTCAAGTTAACAAATACATATTAAGCATTTGCTACTTGGAAGGTACTGGGCCAGGCCCTAGCAAAAACAAAGACCAAAATAAAAGGTGAAATACTCACTGTCTTCAAGAAGCTTGTGTTCAGGTAGGCAGATACAAGATATACTTGAAACTTGAGGTTACTGTTTTTCTGATCACTGTAAGATATTTTTTTTAATTTGTTGATTCTTCTTTGGGTTTTATTCAAACTTTTTTGGATTTTTCCTTTGTCTTCATTTCTAATATGCTTCTCCTCCATCTCCTTCACAAAGAGATATTCCTTATAATAATGTTAAGAAAGTGAGGAAAAAACAATTCAGTAAAACTAGCCAATATTAGCAACAGGTCTCACAGGTTATACAATGTGCAACACAAAGTCCCCGACCTCTGCAAAGAAAGACAAAAGGTACATTTTCCCATTTTTAATTTGTAGCCAAGCTTGGTCATTTTAGTTATATACTATCTGGTTTCTGGCTTTTTTGTCCTTCCCATTTCCATTGTTTTCTTCATAGCATAGGATTTGGAATTCATAAAGGATAAGGGAGACGATAAAAAGTAGAGAGTTTTGACTACGTAGCATTAAAAATCTTTTGTACAAATAAGAAGACAAAACAAGGAAAGAAAGAGCAGAAAGGAGCATTTGAATAAAATATTATTGATTTTAGCAGGTCTGATATTCAAAATACCTAAGGAATTAGTATAAATATATTATACTTGTGGCAAGGGAGAGTAGCAGGAAAAAGTATAACCAAGGTCCCCTCAACACAATTCCTCCACAAATACCTAGAAAACGCACCAGACCAAATCCTTTTAAACGTGTGATTTTTAGAATTTTAAAAAATTTTGAGCTCCACATTGTCTACCTACCTCCTGGCCCTCCCCCACCAAGAAAACCAGGAATATGATATCAATTTTACATATGAAATTATGCAAAGCATATTTCTGTATTAACCATGTTGCAAAAAAAACAGTGGGGTGGAAGCAAGACAAATAAAGTGAAAGAAATTATACTTTAATTTGCTCTCAGAATCATGAGTCCTTCCAGATTGTGTAAGGTCGTTATATCTATCAGAGTAGCCAAGTCTTTCACAATTGATCATTGTTACAATGTTGCTATTATTATGTACAGTGTTCTGGTTGTGTTCATTTCGTTTTGAATCAATTCATGTAAGCCTTCCTAGGTTTTTCTAAAACTCTCCCATTTGTCATTTCACATACCTCAGTAATATTCCATCACAATCATAGCACAGCTTGTTCAGCCATTCCTCAATTGATGGGCATCCCTTCAATTCCAGTTCTTTGCCATCACAAAAAGAGCTGCTAAAAATATTTTTTTGCCTTTTCTTTTTCTTTGATCTTATTCAGATACAGATCTAGTAGTTGTATGGCTGGATCAAAGTTTTGGGGTTCTGGGGGTTTTTTTTGGAGGGAGGGAAGGTAGGGAAATTGGGGTTAAGTGACATGCCCAAGGTCACATGGTTAGGTTTTTGTGTGTGTGCCTGTTAAGTGGCTGAGACCAGATTTGAACTCAGGTTCTCCTGACTCCAGGGCCAGTGCTCTTTTCACTGTGCCACCTACCCCCCTCCTGGATCAAAGTTTTAAAGTCCTTTGGGCATGGTTCCAAATTGTTCTCCAGAATGGTTGAGCCAGTTCACAACTCCATCAATAGTGCATTAGTGCACCTATTTTCCCACATACCTTCCAGCATTTGTCATTTTTGATAGCTGTGAGGTAGTAGACCAAAGCTAGATTGGAAATCTAAGAAAAGAAAATCACAGTAAGTTCTATTTCAAGCCCAAGCTAGTATAGAAAGACAGAGAAGTTTGTGGACAGTAGGGACAGGGTCTGGCCAGTGTAGGCTATACAGAGCATTCCAACACACAGGAACTGAAAGCAAACCAAGGCTGTGCACTGGAACAAAAAGAAGTCCTATCGCCATACTTGGGGGACCCTAACCTTGTGCAGGATGAGGGAAAGGATGCCAACTAGTAGCTCTGTCTTTTACTACTCAGTTCCAGATCACAGATCCAGGATGGGGACTTGTGCATAGGGGTATTCCAGGATGAAATTAGTTATGGGCCCTAAAATACATATCAGTCAAGGAGCAAGTTCAGAAGCAAACAACAGCTGAGTGGCTCTGACTCCAGGAGTACAAGAGGGATTTCAGTTCCAGCCCCCAGTCTAGTCTGAAGCCTATAGCAGATAACTAGATCAGGAATTTTAGACCAAAGGGGAGCCTGTGGTTCTTTTACTGTGAACCTGCGGAGCTTTCCAGCTGCCTGATAGTGACTAAGTAGAGCAACAATCTACTGGAACTTTGACCAGGGGCAAGACCTGAGTCCAAATCAGGAGTTTGCATAGCTCAGGACAATGAGGTTGGGTTGGAGCAATCAGATTTTTCCCTGGATCAAACTGCTTTGGAAGCACTTAAAAGTTTTCAGATCTTCCACCTGAGCCGCCTCTGTCATTCCAGGATAACATAACACTTAATACCCTAAGAAAGCAGCAGAAGGATTCATGAGGACAAAAGTTTGTGCAAACTTGGTCCTCACATAAAGTCTGAAATCAGAAAATAGTGTGGAAGAATGAGTAAGTAAAAAAGAATCCCGTTATAAAGTTATAACGGTGACAGGAACAATCAATACACAAATCCAGGGGGGGAAAAATGCCTCCAAAACATCTCCACAAAGCCTCAAAGAAAAACATAGCTTATCCACAAATCCAACCAGAATCCTTTAAGAGATAATGCAAGATTTTTTTAAGAACTAAAAATGATTTTAAAAAGCAAATTAATGTACTTTAGAAGACCGTGGAGAAAGAAAAGAATGCTATGGAAGAATAATTTGGAAAGAAAATTAACAGCTTGGCACAGTAGGCATAAAAGCTTAACCAAGAAAAAAGGTCCCTGAATATAAGAAATTACCAAATAGAAGCAATTCACAATGAGACAAGAAATATTAAAATAAAAAGCTTGGGGGGGGCGGGGAGAGGAAATGTAAAGTATGTCATAGACTCCTGGCCTGAAAAACAGATGAATCACCAGAATACCTGAAAGCAGTGACCAAAAAAAAAAAAAAAAGATCCTGAATATCATACTTAAAGAAGTCACAAAAGCTAATTGCTTAGCAGAATAGATCTCAAACTGTATTGCAAATTGATAATCATCAAAATAATCTGGTACTGGTAAAGAAAGAGTGATGACTCAGTGAAATAGGGTAGGCACACAATACATAGTATTGGCCATAGTAAACTAGTGCTTGACAAACCCCCAGGATTTAGGGACAAGAAATCAGTATTCGATAAAAATTACTGGGAAAATTGGAAAGCAGTTCCGCAGAAACTAGCTGTAGACCAGCATCTCACACCATATACCAAGATAAAGTCAAAATGTGTACATGATTTAGATATAAGGGGTGATATAAGCAAATTGGGGGAGAATGGAATATTTTACCTGTCAGATTTATGGATAAAGGAAGAATTTATGACCAAATAAGAGAGAGCATTATGGGATATAAGATGAATAATTTTGATTATATCAAATTAAAAAGATTTTATACAAGCAAAACCAATTCAGCCAATATTAGAAGAAAAGCAAGAAACTGGGGGTGGGGGAAGCAGAATTTATAGCAAGTTTCTCTAATAAAAGTCTCATTTCTCAAATACAAAGCTGAGTCAAATTTATGTGAATGAAGTTTTCAGAAGAAGTCAAAGTTATCTGTAGCCATATAAAAATGTGTTAGATCATTATTGATAAGAGAAATGATAATTAAAAACAAGTTTACACCTATGAGATTGACTAATATGACAGAAAAGGAAAATGACAAATATTGACAAGGGTATGGAAAAATAGAGACACTAATGCACTGTTGGTGGAGTTGTGAACTGGCTAGCCATTTTGAAGAGCAATTTGAAACCGTACCTAAAGGTTTATAAAACTGTACATACCCTTTGACCCAGAAAAATACCATTACTAGGTCTATACCCCAAAGAAATCAAAGAAAAAAAATAAGGGTGTATATGTACAAAAATATTTATAGCAACTCTTTTTGTGTTGAACAAAGAATTGGAAATGGAGGGAATGGCCACCAATCAAGGAATGGCCAAACAAGTTATAGCGTAGTGTTTGAGTACTGTTATGCTATAATAAATGATGAGCAGCATGCTTTCTGACAAATCTGGAAAGGCTTACGTGAACTGATACAAAGTGAAATGAGTAGAACCAGAAAAACATTGTACCCAGTCACATCAATATTGTACAGTGATCAAATGTGAATGACTTAGCTTTTCAAAGCAATGCAATGATCCAAGACAATTCCAAAGGATTTATGATGAAAAAATGCTATCTACTTCTCGAAAAAGAACTGTTGGAGGCTGAATGCAGAGTGAAGCATCCTTTTCAAAATTATTTGGGGGGGAAGGGTGTCCATATTTTCTTTTGCGACATGGCTGAAATGGACATTTTTTTCATAACTGAACATGTGTAAAGTATATCAAATTCTTTGATTTCTCAAGGATGGAGGAGAGGAATGAAGGAGTGACAGAATATGGAACTCAATTTGTTTTTGAGGGAGGAATGCAGGGCAATTGGTGTTAAGTGACTTGCCCAAGGTCACACAGCTAGTAAGTGGTAAGTATCTGAGGCCTCATTTGAACTCAGGTCCTCCTGACTTCAGGGCTGGTGCTCTATTCACTGTGCCACCTAGCCGCCCCTCAATTAATTTTTTAATGTTAAAATTTGTAATTGAGAAAAAATAAAATTAAAAAAAAAGAACCAGATAATAAAGTAGAAATAGCAAGAATCCAGCAATCATTTCGTGAAACCCCAAAATGAAAACTTCTTGAAGTATCATAGCTAAAATTCAAAATTCCGTGTTCAAAGAAAAAAATACTAAAAGCAACCAAAAAAAGAAAGGTTCGTGTACCAAAGAGACACGGTCAAGATTGTTTGGGTTGAAAAATACCCTTCATCCATAATTCAGTTAAAAAAAAAAAAGTAAACACACAGTTGCCTTAGCATAAGAACAGGAATTTATTCTCTTTCCCGGGAGAAGAGGGCAATCTGCTCCTATTCGTGGGCATGGGAGAGAGGGAATGTTTCAAAGGATAGAACCAGAATTTATAACTTAACTTAGTCAAGCCCCCTTTCCCGACTGTTTCCTCTCTCACTGGTGGAGAGGCTTACCTCACCAAATTCTTCCCAACTGGGACAGCAAGAGACAGAGGCGGGGAGGGTTCCCACCAAGGCCAGAAAAACAGACAAAGGAAGGTAAAAGTGATTGACAGCAGCCTGGGAAGGGGAGGGAGAGGGAAGGTTAACAATCCCAGACTGAGAAGTTTTCACTCATTCCACACAAGATCATACAAGATTTAGCAGCCACCCTAAAAGGGAATGGAGGCCTTAGGATACTATGTTTCAAAAGACAAAGAGCATGGGGCGGCTAGGTGGCGCAGTGAATAGAGCACCGGCCCTGGAGTCAGGAGTACCTGAGTTCAAATCCGGCCTCAGACACTTAATACAAAAAACTAGCCGTGTGACCTTGGGCAAGTCACTTAACCCCAACTGCCCTCCAAAAAAAAGCAAAAAAAAAAAAAAAAAAAAAAGACAAAGAGCTTTACAATCAAAATAATTTAACCCAGTAAAATGGAATGTAACTCTCAGGGGGAGGGGGAAATGGACCCTAAGTGAAAGAGGACTTCTGAACTTCTTGGTGAAAAGAGCTAAGTAGAAACTTTGGGGAGGGAAAAAACCAATAGCAAAACAGGAATCAAGAGAAATATAAAAAGGCAAACATGAATGCATAATCAAAAGGAATTAAAACAAGAACGAATTGTAATTTGGGGATATGATACATACAGTCACTCCTCAACATTCTCTTGTTTAACTTTGACACAGGATTGCATTGGCAAGCTATGCACAATAGAGAAAAAATGAGGGACTTGATGTGGGCAGCTTTGTGAACCACCTGATATCCTACTAGGTGCTTCATAGGTCTTGTTTATCCAGCCATTGTAAAAAGCTCCCTGTGCATTCATTCTTTGCGTATTTTCACTGTTTGCCTTTAAAACTCAGAGTTTTGTGTTGCGGCTGTGCCTCCAAAGCATGGCATAAGTTCTTTGGACTCCAAGCCCTCGGTGTGTAGCTGTTGGCCTAGCCAAACAACTAGAGACATCAAAGCAGTAGCATCGATAGAAACCTCTAGGCTAAATTTCAGCTCTCTTCTATGCTCCCATACCCTGAGACCCTTAAGGCTCTCAATCAGCACACAAAGCAGATGTTGCTGATGGATTATTTCAAGCTGGTGCGTCCTTCATGATCTCCAGCACCATCCACCAGTTGTAAAGGACAGAGTATTGGAGGTGAGGTAGAGACCTCACCCGTCTTGGTCTTGGGGTCCTTCAACAACGGCAGCTAAAGTCCCAGCAACCTCTACCTTGGTATTTGGAGGGCAGTCAAGGTAGAGGAATTTATAGCAGTATAATATACAGTAAAATGTCTTCACGCTGCTATCTGACACAGTGAAAGGGAAAATTGAAGTTTAAAAAGGCTTTATTTTTGAGAATTTTATCTGCTCTGCACAATGAACTGGAAAAGGAAATGGCAAAGTAGTCCAGTATCTTTGCCAAAAAACCTCCAAAACTGCAAATGAAGAACTGGACATGACTGAAAAACAACCGAATGACAACCTTAAAATTTAATTATGGTACTGTGGATTTCATGTGTTCTAAAAAGTGAATATTGTCTGAAATTTTTTTATTATTATAAAATAATAATAGCAACAGAAACAAAAAAAAATCACAGAATTCTAGGAAACTGCCAGTGGGAAAAAATGTTTGCACTGTGAGGAGTAAAGTTCATCAAAAGTAAACTGAGACATGTTTTCTCCAAGCAAGATAAGAGTTTATTAGCAGGACATGAACTTGTTAATAAAGTATACCAAATGGCTACCTCAGTTAGAACAAAAGACCCTGAGGAGGAGGCACAGCACAGAACAGAAATAACTACAGAATGAAATCAAATAAAAAATACAAAATCAATATTTGTTTTTCTTAGTATGTTACCAGTTTTATTTTATGGGTCATTTCATGGTTACTATGTTAGGAAAAAGTACATATTAACAGAATTATAAAGAATTTTATCCAAAAAGGTTTATTGTCAGCAATCTCTGGCAAAAGATGGCAGTTTGGGGCGTTCATGGGAACCTAACCCCGCCCCATTTCCCATAGGTTCAGTGTATCAGCATTCAAGTTTCTTACTTTCATGCCTATTTTCTAAGACTGTTACCTCCAAGAAAGTTTGAGGATTGACTTTATATTCCTTCTGAACCCTGTTCATCATCAGGTTAATAGAGGGAGTCCAATTAAGCAGAAGACCTGAGAGTAGTTCCGTTTTATCTTGATGGTATCTGCATTAGTAGTCCCTGGTCATAGAGTTTTCATTTTGATCTTTACACAAAAAAGGAAAGGGAGCTACAGCTTGTTAGCTTAGACTTTAGCTGTATCAAGTCAAGGGTTTTTTTTAAGGATGGGGAAATCTGGGGATAATGTAGAATGCAGGGAAGAAGGAGTGGTTACTAAAGAGAGACTGAGAATAGAAGAAGAGAAGGTAAACAAAGGGGCAAACATCCCATCTGGGGAATAGAATCAAGGACGCAGGTAGAAGGGCTGGCTTTGACAAAGAGCACCATCATTTTTCTCTTAAGACTGGAGCAGAAGAGAAGATGATGTTGAAGGGAGTTGGGTATAAAATTGGGGAGAAGAGGGATCACACAATGAATCGCTTCAAGTTTCTCAGTAAAGTATGAAACTAAATCATCACTAAACCGAGACAGTCAGATTGTCAAGGGACATATGTTAATGATCTGTTATTTGCTAAGTACTATGCTGAGTAAGGCCTTGGGGTGAACTCTTCTGTTTGGTGAGTTCGTGAGCCAGACAGCTAACCAGACTCAGCCACGCTCACTTCACTCCTCTGGGCTTCTCACTAACAGCTTTTGCTCCTTGTTCATCTCTGCCCCCACACAGGGACCACCTTGTTTTCTTGTATTTGTATCTCTAGCACTTATCATGTGCCTGGCTCTTAATAAACGCTGTGTTTGTCTATGTCAATCTAAGCACTGGGTATACAAAGAGATAAAAGCAAAGCCTGCCTTCAAGGAGTTTCAGTTCTACTGTTGGAGATAGTTCATCAGTAAATAGGTAGAGTAGGTAGAAAGTAATCTTAGAAAAGAAAGTTCTAGCTGTTAGAAAAAGGGAAGGGGAGAGAGAAGGGGAACAGGAAAAACCTCCTGCAGAAGGTGACTGGTGATATAGGTGACTTTAGGAGATAAGAGATAGTTTGGAATGTGTGCTGCAGAGTGAGAGGGAGTCTGTCAGGAAGAGCACAAGGACTGACACAGTAGTGAGAGACCAGTAGAGATTAGATGACAAATTTGTAGTGGAACTAATCAGCACAGTTGTGCGCTTTTCTACAGGGTGCAGCTTGTGAGTAGGAACAGAGCCTTCTCTGTTGGTAAAGAGTAGGTAGAATACCCATATTAGTGTTTGGAAGGAGACCAGTGAAAAATGAGACGAAAGGGGAAGGTGTGTGAAAGTAGAGGACAGCATAAAGTTGAACTAGATACTTAGAGTTAACATTACCTCTGGTTTTGGTGTCAATGCCCAACCTTCTGGTGATAAATCTCTCTATAATGGACTAGTGGATTTGTTTTTCCCTTCCTCATGTCCCACATTGAATTAAAACTCTATATCCCTAACCCACTAGTATAGACTTTCGTTACCACTTTTCTTGGCCATTTATTTTGTTAATAGATTTTATTAGTGTCTTTTGATTTTACATCAAATAGATTTTCCTCTATGTCCCACCCTCCTCATAAAGACTCATCCTTTATAACAAAGAATTTTTTTAAAGGAAAGAAGGAAATTAGTAACAAATCAATACTTTTTTAAAAATCTGACAATCTACACAACAATGTACCATAACCATGGATCCCCCTCCCTCTGCATAGGAGCATAGTAGAGATTCTTCTTCTTTGGGGTCAAACATATTCTTTATAATTTCCTACCATTCATCTTAATGAATAGTTTTTGTTTTTTCTATTTACATTGGAGTAATCATTATGTATATTATTTTTCTGGCTACCTACTTGACTTTGCATCAGTTCTTATAAGTTTTCCCACAAGTTTTGTCTTCCTCATCAATTCTTACAGCATAGAAATAGTTCATTGAATTCATGCAACACAATTTGTTTCCAGTTATTTGCTATCACAGAAAGACTAGTGCATATGGAGCCTTTCTTTTGTCAGTGCCTTTTTTGGGATATGTACCTAGCCATGGAATCTCAGTCAGAATTTATGAGCATTTTAGCCACTTATCTGCTTAATTCCAAATTGCTTTCCAGAATTCACAACTCAGCCAAGAGTCCATTTACTATGCCTGTCTTTCCATACCCTCTCCAACATGGACTATTCCAGTATCCGGCCGTCTTTGACAGTTTGCTGGGACTGAGGTGTAACCTTGGGGGTTTCTATTTCCATTTCCCTAATTGTTAGTGATTTGGAGATTTCTTTGATATAGTTGTTAATAGTTTGCAATTGTTCTTTTAAGAATTGTCTGTTCATATGCTCTAACCACTTCTCTTAGGGATTAGCTTTTGGTCCTAAATACTTATGTTAGTTTTCTATCTTGGATATTAAATCCTTATCAGTTATTTGATATAAAGTTTTTTTTTCTATTTTATAGAGGGTAAGGCAAGGAAATTGGGGTTAAGTGACCTGCCCAATGTCACACAGCTAGCAAGTATGTCAAGTATCTGAGGCTGGATTTGAACTCAGGTCCTCCTGACTCCAGAGCCTGTGCTATATTCACTGCACCACATTGCAATTGCCCTGAGATTTTTTTCTTCTTTTTGGACTATTTCTGTAGTCTCTTAACCAGTCTTCCTACTAATATACTCTCTCCTCCAGTTTATCCTTTATAGTGCTGTCAGATTAGTTCTTCTTATGTACAACCTTATTGTGTCATTTCTCTGCTTAAAATCTTATGATCTGTCACGAATTCTATCTTTTCATTCTTCTCATACCACTTTCCTTTAGCCAAAATGGATATCCCTAGTGTATATCCTGTATTGACCTGCCTGTTTGAATGCCCCTTCTACCACCACCCTCCCATCTCTACCAGTTGAAATCTCACCTTTCCCAATTGCTATTTCTTTCATGAAGTGTTCTTAGATTTCCCTCTTCTACACCCTAAACAGTAACAATCTTTCTATTCCATCCCTCCTTACCCTCTAGCACCGTGAACTTTTGTATAACGTTTATTTGGACCTTTCTTATACACCCATATCTTTGTGCGTTAGTTATATGTTTGTGTGCGTGCGTGCATGTGTGTCTGTGTGTGTGTGTGTGTTTGTAGCACAGCTTCTCCTCTGTCTTGCCAGAGTAGTTTGATACTACTATGGTCCAGCTCCATATCTCCCATGAATTCCCCTTGATTGCAGTTCAGAATTTTGGAACCTGGTAGAAATATATCCTATTGATATTCTTCTCCTGAGCTTTTCTGCCATTTCTCTACCATGCAGTGAATGGCCTCCAAGCCCGAACCTTTGGCATCTGGACTCTGCTCTCATCAGTGATTCGCTGCTTCTGTGCCATTGATATCCACAACAAGACGTAAGTAAAGGAAGGGAGAGTTTCAGTGTCCTTCTTTTGAAGTTCAAACACCAGGAAAACATGCAGCCTCATTCTCAACCAGTTGCTTAGTCATAATTGCATTCAGTTCATATTGATAACAATATTAATCACTTCTGCGTCCTTAGGACCTGAGACTCTCAAGTTGTTTAATAGAATCTTTAAAATCTTAAGATACTTTTGAGCCCATAAGTAATTTACATCAGGTGTAAACTGGTGCTGCTCTCCTAGTGTTTCCCTTTTTTTTTTAATAACGTCCTCTCCAAAGTTACCTATTCCCCTTATATAATGCTTAACTCTACCCTTAGAAAGCCAAAGAAGCCAGGCATCACAGTCCTCTCCTTAAAATCAGAGAACGTGGGGCATTCAAAATGATGCACTGAGTCATCAGGAATAAGTCAAGAGGTCCTGACTCTTCCATCTAACGCCTCACTCTTATACTAGATTTGTGCATTTTTAGTATGTGAGCATTCTGTGACTAACTCCATTTTTACAGAAAAAAAATTCTTTGCTTCAAATTGGTTCAGAATCAGAGAGTAATTTAATCTTGTATACCAGCATTTCAAAAGGAGTATTTCACATAAGATGAATCGGGCAAGGGAGGTGAGGAAAAGACTTTGAAAAAGTTTCAGCAGTATTTTCCCATCTAAAGCATTAATGGTTTTAGATCTGTGCATGTTGTTGTTCAGTCATTCACTTGTGTCTGACTCTGACCCCACAGACTTTTTTCTATGTAGTTTTCTTGGCAAAGATACTGAACTAGTGTGTCGTTGCGTTCTCCATTGTGTCCCCATTTTACAGATGAGGAACTGAGACACATAGGACTTAAGTGACTTGTCCAGGGCAGCTAGTCTGAGGCTAGATTTGAATTCAGATCTTCTTGACTATAGGCCCAGTGCTCTATCCATAGCACCACCTAGCTGTCCCAGATCTATGGATAGAGGTCAATATTTATAATTATGTGGCATTTCTTTTGGTATGAAAACAGGCTTTTTTTTCTCAGAAACTTCTTTGACTTTGATATACCCTAACCCATTGGACTAGTATTTATGGGTATCATCAATATATTTCAAACCTCAAGATCTCTGATGGCCAAATTTTAATTTGAAAAACATTAACAACCATGTTTACCCTGTTTTGAACCACTGGAGGGCACTCAAAGCTTTCTTTTCTGTAGCACTCCCGCCTGAATAATCCCAGGCAGTTTTCATGAGCCACAAGCCAGAATTCTTCAGACTCCAGCTTTTCTATATTCATTTCAAAATTTCACTCCTAGTTCCTAAAACTAGCAGCTAGGACACTAGTGAACTTAACTGAGAGAAGCTGGTTCTGAGGGATTTGGAAAGAGGCTGTTCTCATTATGGATTCCACAGGCTCACTGTAATATTTTGAACCATTTTGAAATGGTGCCGTTTTATTTCTGTATCCTTAAGTGTGACTCCTGCCAAAGAATCACTCCTTTGCCAAGATGAGAGATGGGTTGTTTCCTAAATGTGTCATCTGCTAGCTGATTCTGCTGTGGTCAGAGGAAACCCTGGTAGAGGTCAGCAAAGGATAACTGATGTATGGCTTTGAAGGCAGCTTGGGTCATTGGCTAGAGCCTGGTACTCCATTTAAGTTCATTCCATTTCCACTCTAGTCCAGCTCTCCCACTTATTAGAAGCAAGTTGTTAAGTTAGTCAATGACCATGCCTGCCTCAGTTTCTCACTTATAAAATAAAGTAATACTTAAACATAACTTGAAAGTATTTTGGAAAATAAAACTGAATATCAAAAATGCTATACAGGATGAAATATTCCTATTATATGTAAGGGCAGGTTTTTCTTTGTGCTTAGAATGAACACACTGAACCTTTAGCCATTTCTTTTGTTTTACTAACCTTTCTCCCCACAACATTTCCTTTGCCATCACAAGTGATCCTTTCCATAGGACAACTCTGAAGTCCCTTCTTCTTTCAGACCTCTTTAGTCCCCATACTATTAACCATCCATCTATGGTTGGAATGTTAGACTTGAAGTCACCTCAAATACTGACTAAGTCCTTTAGTGCCTGGCTGCAGTTTCTTAATTTACCTTACAGGGTTTGTTTTGGGGATTACATTAAAGGCTAGACCCCTGAGGACAGTGGTAGTTTCTAAAACTTAAAGTTTCATGCAAATATCATATTATGCCCCCATCTTCACCAGGGCAGGTTCTAACTATCCTTCAAAGCTTATCTCATAAATGACCTTCATCATGGTTTCCCCAGAGCGAACCCTCACAGCCTGTCTGTACCTCATCTGCAAGTCACAGTGGTTTAGCCTTCTGTTTCACTGGGTCTGAATCCACTTGCTGATACATGGAAATTCACCCCTGCCTGGATATCCCAGTAGCAAATGGAAACCTTCATTTTGGTTTTTTGGTTGTCCTGACTTTGGACTATGCCTGAGGAAGAGATGATGCCTCCAAAAAGTTAAGGCAGAATTCAGCTTGTGTCTAGAATTTCACTAAGAACTAGGGAAGCACATGCTTTCTCTTGCCAGAATCATCTGGTCTCATTGAATGTTTTTATATGTTGTGGCTGTTGAATTCTTTGCTATACTCCACAAAACAGTAACTTCACACTCTTATTCTTTGCTCCTCTGCAGTCTCTACCACATCACACTCTGGACCTTCTTCCTTGCTTTGGGGCACTTTCTCACTGAGGTGTTTGTATTCGAGACAGCTGCTCCAACAGTTGGAGTCCTGGCCCCATTGATGGTGGCAAGTGAGTATAAAAATCTGCCTTACTCCCCCTCACTGAAGGATGGTTCATATCCCTCTAAGCTAGGCCTAAATGTGGGAGGGGAAGAATGAAGTGGGAAAAGATATGACAGTTGCCATGTTCATGCCAAATACTTGATTGATTGGTGACCTTTTCTTGTGCATTTAAGGTTTCTCTGTCTTTGGGATGCTTCTTGGGCTGCAGTACCTGGAGGTAGAACGAGTGTCCCGGCACAAGAAGAGAAAATGAAGACCTATGTACACCTGTTGTTTGCCACCATCACTTACCCATGACTGAGCCTTCCTCTACTGTGTTCCTTCCCTCCCTATCCCTGTGTATTTTTTATCTTGACCATCAGCCCCATTTTCCACCCCCATTCTCTTAGTGTTTTGAATTGCTGCCACAGCTAGGTTTCCCCTTCCTGACCTCTACCTTAATTTTTTGGTTTTATCAGTTGATTTTACTTGTGTGGAGGAAAGATGAGAGCTGAAAATTCTAAAGTTATCATCCTGTCACAGAGCATCCCTAAGAAAACTTTGGTGCCAAGGACTTGACAGATTAGAATGGGGTCTCCTCTCCCACTGGGACCAAGACTCTTTAAAATTACTAAGATGAGAAAAATGGACCTGTGAACCAACAAATCCAGAGAAAGCTACGTGTTACTTCTGAATTTGGAGAGGAAAGAGCTGTCTTATTGTAGACCTTATGAAATTTTATGTCTACGTAGATTGTTTTGTAATAAATGGTAAACAAACATGTGCTTGCTTGGGTCTTTTTGCTCTAATTTCATCTAACAGAGCAAGAATTCTCCCTCACCTGTTACCTAAGGCAAGGGAAGAAAATGTAGTCATTTATTCCACTTCTTCATCATTAAAATAACCACTTCTTGTTTTAAAGTAGCCCATGGTCCACATATTCTAGGAATCCAAGTCTTCATCTCTACTCACAAAGAGCTTTTAATTTCATAATTGCCATTCATATCCTGTGCTCTCAGGAAAATTCTTCCCTAGGTCTGGAGTTCACAGTTGTACCTGCAGTTACCAGGACCGTATTTGGTTTCCTTCTTTCTTCATAACCTCAAAAAGAGATGAATAGTTGGGAAAGCACATCAGACAGCTAGATTTGAAATCTGGATCACCCAGGTTCAAATCGTACCTGTGGAACTAGCTTTGTTGTCAAGGGGCTGACCAAGATCAGTAAAAATTAATGTGACCAACAAACAGATTGAAGATTACAGGGAAGAGGCTGCTAAAAAGAGGACACCATCCAAGGGGGTAAGTGGGTAAGATCAAAAGACAACAGAAGAGCGATTATTGGGATAGAGTGGCCAAAAAAGGCAAAGTGAGGGAAGAAAAAAAGAAAAGGAAGTCATGAATTGTCCTCACTAGCATGGTTCAGTCGTTCTTCAGTATTGGATGTGTTCAGGACTATAGTGGCCTATAGAAATAAGGACGTGATTCTTGCCTTCAGTCACGAAGTTTGATATTATATTAAGTCCTGAGCTGTGTGGCGTGACTCTAATTGCCATGAGCATTCAGAAGAGAAATTAATGAGGAAAAAGGTAATCATGCAGTGGAATTAAGATGTAAACTGAGATTTAAATGTGATTCTGGACTTCTAAAACCTCAACTGCTTGTACCTGAGGGGAATGGAGGAAGGTATATAGAAAAACCACTTGTGTTTTAGATTCTTTTGAAGACATCAAGAATCTAATAACACAACCACAATACAGTGACTACAATATAATAATAAATGCCAAAAGGCAGCAAAATTCAAGTTATAATGCAATATGATGTAGTAACCAATCTTAGTCCTGGACCAGATTGCAAAACTTTTCTCAGTAGAAAGGGAGAGAGAGAACTATGGATGCAGACAGTTTTGTTTCTCTTTGTTTTTGTTATTGGAGGATATATTGGAATATGACAAATAGAAAAAATAAAAGGCACCAAAACTTGTAAGTAACTTATATCATGCTTTATGTGGCTTATCTGTTTGGAGTGTCAGATAACCTTGTAAAGATACTCTATCTGTTGTTCCCATTATTACTAATTAAGAAACACACTTGGAGAGATTAAGTTGGCCACCATCACACAACTGGGAAGTTGCCAGAGGCAGGATATGACCTTTTTGTCTCCTGATTCTGTCCAGCGCTTTTAACTGATGAGTTAACAAAAGTCATTTCCAGAGAAGTGTCCAAAAAATATCCTGTTGAATCCTCTTGCCAAGAATGGTTGTAACTTCAGGTAAGCGAGGCCTTGAAGCATGGCCTTACAGCCTCAGTGTCCTCCCTAAGCTGGGGGTCCAGGTGTGAGAATGATGAAAAGCAGGGGTTCGGTACAATCTTTCCATAAAGGATAAGATCGGTAGTGATCAGACATTCCATCACAGAAATGACACTTTATAGCAAGCCTGGCCAGAAAAGACCTGCACAGGACTAACAACAGCAGTATAATCTAATATCTTCTATAAGGTCATCTGAAATGGAGAAACAGCAAGCAAGATAGAAGAAAACTTTGATTATGCATTAAGTAATAGTATCAGTTAATGGGGGCTTCGAAACATTAGCAAAGAGCAGCAATGGCCTGACCACCTTGGTGTTCAGCAATACTGAATGCCGAAGGTGAACATCCTTTATACCCTTTTGGAGGCAGAATTCCAAAGAGCAATGGGAGCTGCAAACAGCTGCCAACCCCTACAGCGGTTTTATGTAAACACCGTACTGAGGTTTCCTTGTCACAAAGGAACCATATTCGTGAACCAGCATTGTCTGAAAAATGAAGCACAACTCTATGTTGAGTCTGATAGGACCGTTTCCATACAATAGGTATTCGTCTTCCTTAAAAGGCAATAAGGTTGGGTTTGATTGGCTCCTGCTTACATTGATGTAGCTTGTCATAAAAAGTCCTGGCCAAGTGGAGAGTTGGGATCCCTCCAAAGCTGGCAGATTTCTGGAGACCTTGAATCATTATACGCTTCTCTGCTGACCAGATGCAATTCCCCATAAAATGAGGAGGGCGGCAAACAGAGACTCTAAGTGCCGTTGTATCCTTGCTTCGGTAGGGCAAAGTAACCTTTCTGTTAATTGTTCAAGATCTGTCAGTGTCTCATTGTGTCCCAACATGAATGCTGGTGTTAGGCCTACTTCTAACTGGGTCTCTTCTGGGTTATAGGAATCCTATTCCTACCTAAATACAAATAGATTTCCCTCTGTTGATTATCTCCAATTTATCCTGTGTTTAGCTAGTCTATATATATAGTTGTTTGTGTGTTGTCTCCCCCATTAGATTGAGCTCCTTGACAACAAGGAGTGTCTCTTGCTTTTCTTTGTACTCCAGCACTTAGCACAGTTTCTGGCCTAAGCACCTAAGGTACTTAATAAATATTTATTGACTATTTCTCTTGGCCCTCCAAAATTACTCCACAATTTCACCTCGGTTACTGTCCTCAGATATGTATGCTGTATCATCCTCCAGGACTAACACTGAGAGACTTATAATTACATTGACAACATTGATATTTTAACTTCTACCACTGCACGTGGAAATCCCTCGATTCTTCATGAGCTGACAAAATTTAAAAATTTACCCGGCAGTCACCTTTCTGGAGAGGTAACTCTATGAACATAGTTAAAGTGGGCCTCAGACAACATACATGATCCAATATCAAAGAAAGCCCTAGCGAGCCGGTAAAACCTACTAGGTTTTGCACTCCATTGGCAAAACATTGCAGAAACCAGGGTTCACCTATTCAGCATGAGGGGCCTGTGAGTAGAACATTCCCCAAAAGCCGTCCCTCTTTTCCAATCAAAGGACATAATAGTTTACTTGGGAAATCATATGTTTTCTTATAATATTTTATCACAATTATTAAATACATATTAATTCATTGTAAAATATGGCAGCATTCAGGAAACATTTTGTTAAACTAAAGGGAGTAAGGATTTTTAAGCCCCTCCCCCTCTCCATAGGCAAGATATCTGTGTGTGCATGTATGTGTATGTGTATATACACACACACACATATATATCTTTCCCTGATATAATTTAACATTCCCACTCATTCCTTTCACCAACACCTATCCATTTTCCCCCAAAAGTTCCCTAATTGCATCTTCATAGAATATTTCCCCAGGATATGCCATATACATACACAAAAGCTAACTTCTCAGGGTCATTGGTCCAAGGATTTCCTGCAGGATATCCTGCTCTGAGATCAAGGAACTTGGCAACAGCAAGGGTTTTCTTCCCTCCCCATTATTCTTAGAAGAAACCCTCACAGTCTAAGATTGGAGTCAAGTAGAAGGTCTGATATGAGTCTTAATGAGGTGATTTAAAGGGAGAAGCTTTAAATTGGATGTGTTTGATGAACAGTATTGCTAAGTCAGGGAAAAGGAAAGGGTAGTGGGGATTGCATGAGTAATTTCTCTGCATAGAAACTGAAGGTTGAATGACAGGAAAGGGGCTTGCCCAGATCCAAAACCTATTTTAAAGGTCACCTTTACCTCTGCTTCCTCTCACCCAGCCCTCAGAAGGTGCTCTGAATTTCTTAGAATAGTTGGAAACCATGGCAGTGTGAACAACAACAAAAGATGACTGTTGTCATCTTCAGTTAGGGCAGGGACCCTTTGGCTCAGGGCTAAGCTATGCAAGTGAAGACCTCTTTCTGCGTGTACAGCTAGAAGTCATCATAAGTTATTTGCACAGATGCTTCTGTGTAAAATCTTTTTTTCTGCTAAAAACTTGAATATCTGTGGTTTCCAGATGTAGCCTTCTGCATGAGGATAGATGATGTATTTAGCAGTCACTACCATTAAAGCTCTTAGCCCTACCAATAATTTCTCCTTGATGGACAAACGAAAGTATTTATGAAATAAAATATTTGGTTTGACCAACTGTGAGGAAAGGCAGTTTGGGGAAAGAGTTCAACATTAAACAATCTGAACCCTGTCCCAAGCGTCTTTGCCTATACAAACTACTCTTTTCTCCCAATGTCTACAGTAGCCAACCTGGTCAATTACTGGGTTTGGATCAGTTTCCCCTAAAGTAACAGCTAATCCTTACAAAGTGCTTCATCTAAGGTCAAAAAGTCACTGAAGGAAAATTAGTTTCTGTAGGAACTTCCTTTCCATTGTGATCCTATATGTTTTGTCCATTGAAGAATGAGGGTTAAGAGGGAAGAGGCAGGGATCCAAAGGTGGGATGTGAGCTGCAGCTTGCTCTCTGTTGCCCTTGATCAGCACCATCTCCATAAATTCATGGCAAGAGAAGGAGAAAGCATAATTCTGACCAAATCATCTCAAGTCCCTAGAAGGGGACTCCTAGAAGGAGTAGGTCCTGCTGTTGTGGCCATTAGATTGTAGATGGTTCCCTTTCAAGTCCTCGGTGAGGAACCTCTTTCTGGCAACCAAAGTGGGGGGAAGCCAGACCACTTCAATTCAGCTTCCCACAGTTTCCTGTGCTTCCTCCTCTCAGAAGTGTTCATCAAGGGACTGATTTGGATCTTTGTCCTGACGGGGCTGCGCATCTGGGATTTTCTGCAAAACCAGAGACATGTCACATGGAAGATAGTCATAACATCAAGAGTTCATTGGGCATATCCCCACAGCAGTGAGTATACAGCAGCTCAGTGGCTCTACAGAGGAAATGAGAGGACCCAGTTGAGTCCAGTACCCCAAAGGATGCTTCCATAACAAAGGCGCATCTGTTCTGCATCACTCACTCTCTCCCTCCCTCCTTCCCTCTCATTCTCCCTCCCTCTTTTCTTCCCATTCTCCCCCCCTCTCCCTTCCTCCTGCATTACCTCTCTGCTCCTTCCCTCTCTTTCCCTATCTCCTTTTCTCCTTCCCTTTTGTCATGTCTCTTTCCGTCTTTGTCACTCTCTGTCTCTGTCACTCTCTGTGTCTCTCTGTCTCTCCATCTCTCACTCTCTCTGTCTCTTTCTGTCTCTCTCTGTCTCTCTCTGTCTCTCTCTCTCTCTCTCACACACACACACACACACACACACACACACAGTTCATCATGTTACAATGGCCATCACTAATTAGTTAGTGGTAGGAGTCTTTTGTATATCTCAAGGCCTGGGAAAAAGGAGTAGGAAGGCAGGACTGAAGGGATAATAAAGTAGCTCTCCCCATTTAAAAATTCTATAATTTGCCTTAGCTACAACCACCATACATACTCTTTAGGCCTCCATAGTTATTCCTGTGCAACCTAGTTTAGCCGGTCTGCACAGACGGTTTTCCCAGGGTGTGGCCTCTGTACATACTACAGCTTCTTGGAGCCATAGTGAATGGGGGGGGGGGGGGAAGTGAGGGGAAGGGAGTGGCACCAAAAGTGGATGAGCAGCCCTGAAAAGGACTCAGAAAGTCTTCACACCAGAGGTGCTAATCCTCCCTGAACATATACAGATAAACAAGATACATGCAAAGATACATATGAAGTAAAGGTATCTCTAAGATGTAGACAAGGTAACCTTAGAGGGAAGACCTACAGAGAGTGAAGTGAGTTTGAATCTCAGCTGTGGCACCTGTGAAACCCAGCAAGTCACACGACCCCTCCCTGCCTTAGCTTCGTCATCTATAAATAAGAGGCGTCGTCTAAGAACCTCAAAGATCAAGCAAGCAAGCACTTATCAGGCTTTACTGTACTCTTACAGCTCCAAGAAATGATTATCATATGACTCTCAGAGCAAATTCTTTCTGCTGAAATGAGCTCCATGTTATCCCTCCCTTCCTGCTCCCCTCCCCCACCTGCCAAATGTAAGCTCCTTGAGGACAAAGACTGCCCCATTTAAAAAAAAATATTTATTTATTTGAGTTTTCAACATTCACTTCCACAAGATTTTGAGTTGCAAATTTTTTCCCCATCTCTCCCCTCCTCCCACTCCCATGAAGGTGTGCATTCTGATTACCCCTTTCCCCAATTTGCCCTGGAACCTTTTTTAAAGTTTGTTGGGGGGTTTTATTGTTGTTGTTTTGCTTTTGAAGGGGGGTAAGGCAGGGCAATTTGGGTTAAGTGACTTCCCCAAGGTCACATGTCTGAGGGCACATTTGAATTCAGGTCCTCCTGACTCCAGGGCTGGTGCTCTATTCACTGTGCCACATAGCTGCCCCCTTGCCTCATTTTTTAACAATGTGTTTTCCCAGTGCCAATGTCACTGGCACGTGTAAACATTTAAGAAACGCTTGTCAGTTGGCCAAGTTTAGGTCTTAGGTTTAGGTTCTAAGAATTAGACTGGTAATAACACCTGAGGATCCCACCTCTCCTCTTCCCTTCACGCTGCCCCCTTTGTCCCCCTCCCAGATGTAGGATAAAATAATAACAATCATGGTGATGACAGCATTTGTACGCTGCTCTAAGTTTTACAAAGTACTTTACAGATAGTGCCTCATTTCGTCCTTACAACAACCCTGGGAGAGAGGTGTTATCATCCCTATTATACAGAGGAGAAAACTGAGGCAGACAAGTGAAGTGACAGGCCCAACTGCGAGTAAGCGTATGAGGATTAATTTGAACTCAGATCACCCTGATTCTAGGTCCAATGATCTATCGCTGCCTCACTGAAGGCCAACAGGAACCTGCTCATTTTAACATTTGCCTTCAGAACTCTAAAAAACAACTCCCTTTTTAATTGTTCTAGACATTTTATTGCACCTTTTCTTAATTTGGTTCCAGCTGATTTTAAGAAATGGGCATAATTTCCTACTCTAGATCTAATTAATCAATTTATTCCCACTTCTACCTCCAATCTGCTCCTTGCTTTGCTAATCTGTCCCTTTAAGGATTTAATAGGTCCCTGTCCATTCTAATCCTACCTTATCTATCATAGTTGCAGTAAATCTTTCCTCATATCATCCATCCATCAGCCCAAGCATTACATTCTCAAATGCTACCAAATGGTAGGAGAGTTCTGGGTTTTGTCTTTATGTGCCAGCTACTAAGAAGGGCCATGGGGCTGAGGCCTTCTTAGCAGACTCTGTAACAATAGCCACACATCAGTTGGGGGTAGATAGGGTCAAAGCCTGAGAAAAGGAAGAATTTTGTCATTCATTCCTTTGTGGCAAGGAAGCTAGGGAAAGGCCCAGGTGGGAGCATCAGGAGAAGAACAAGAGCTTTGCAGTTAAGCACCTGGCAATTGATTGATAATATCTGAACTGTCCCTGCCTCCAGTCTCTGAAATCATTCTCTTTCAAAACACAAGCAAAATCATTCATTCTAATAGTCTAAGATGCCCTGGTTTTTCCCATTGCCTCTATCCTACCCAGGCCCTAAAGAAGACAAGGATCAGAACTAACCATGATAGAATACAGAGATCCACATACTCACATTGTCAGTTAACGCATTTACATTTTGCCTCCGAAGATCTGCCTTAATGAACACTGAACAGAAAGGAGAAGAGACATACAAATTCATTAAATCAGCTATTATCACAGCCACGTGCAGAAGGTATTTTCTCCAAAAATAAAGGAAATATGACAGTGGGAAGAATACCAGACTTTGAGTCAAAGGATATTGCAAGCCTAATTTCACCCCAACACTAGCTTTTTGACTGTGGGGGACTCATTTAAGCTCTGAGTTCTCAATCAGAAATGCATGAGTTTGAATCTTGCTTCAGACACCTACCAGCTGTGTGACCCTGGTCAAGTCATTTTAACCTCTCTAAGCTTCAGGTTGCTCATCTGTAAAATGAGAGGTTTGGACACTTGAAGGTCCTTCCTAGCTCCAAATCTCTATGCCCGTAAGATACAGATAATATCTGCAGGGGTTAACTTAAAGGGTTGTTGTGGGGATCATATGAAATCTTCTTATGCTGCGATCTAACAATATAGCACCACATAAATCTCTCTGCTTCGTATACGGCTGTTATTATGGCACCCAGGCTGCAGCAGAGGAAGGTTAGCCACCAACAGCATGCTTGGTAAGCCTTCAGAGCCAACAAACTTTACAAAAGGGATGGCATTTTCTGCAGTTTGTGTATCCTCACCCAGATTTGATCGGCTGCATATACATACACCTTCTAGTGATCCCAACTAGCTGCCAGTCTTGCCTTCTACCTTCATGCCAAAGAACTGTTAGCCCTGGGTCAATCCTTCTTACTAGTTAGTACAGCGAGGTGAACAGTGAATATAGCACCTGGCCTAAAGTTAGGAAGCCCTGAGTTCAAATCCAGCCTCAGACACTTACTAGCTGTGTGACCCTGGGCAAGTCACTTAACCCAGTTTGCCTCAGTTTCCTCATCTGTAAAAATGAGCTAGAGAAGGAAATAGCAAAACCATTCCAGTATCTTTGCCAAGAAAACCCCAAATGGGGTCATGAACAATGCAATAACTTACTAGTTATGAAAGTCCCTAAGGCAAGGAAGGCACACAGAAAGATGTTTCCAGCCAGTGTTCCAAAGTGTTCAATGAGCTGGCCCTGGCTGATGGTGAAAATGATCCCAAATATCTGGAGATGAAAAAAGAAAGATGGGGGGGGGGGAACAAACCACAAAACATACAAACAACAAAATCAAATTGATCCGTCTGATCAACATGCAGCTGTCAGGAGAGGGTTTCAACCACAGCTAGCCAAAAAGAATGGAGAATGGGACCTACCTGAGCAGACACATTAAGGAGCCCTGAAGACATTCCTTCTGATTCTGGGTATGTCAGTTCCACAGCAAACTCAAACCCTAGTGGGAGGTAGCCCGTCATGAAAAACCTGAAGACAATATCACAGGAACAGTTGATGAGGGGATGAGGTAGGAGCACCAAGTACCTAGAATTTTGTCCTCGTCCTTTCCCTTCCACTCTCTTTCTTCTACTTCTTGCCCCCAAAGCACCCTGCTTTCTCTGTTTCATCTTCCTCATTCCAGTGACCAGGTCCTTATTGGCATCAAGGCATCTCTATAGAATACAGGGGGCCCCAAACCCCTAATCATGACACAGAAAGGGAGCAAGGAACTGGCTTCAGATACTCAACTCACCCATACAGTTCAGAAAGAACTTCTGATGCAGGTCATCAAGGAACCTCAAAGTTTAGAAACAGTGCCAGGATACCTCATATGCCTAGCTGTGGCTGCACCAAGAGATTTTGAGGGATCCATGAATTTGGATCAGAAAAATGATATATTTTCACCAAACACTAACTGTAGGTAAACAAAGAGGGGCTTTACCAGATTGCTAAAGAGGTCCATCTCACACACACACACACACACACATGTATGCACGCATGCACACATGCACATGTGCGTGTACATGCAAATTAGAACCCCTGATTTAGCCCTTTAACTCAGAGATTTTGTTTAACAGAAGTTTCTCAACTTGTTAGTGTTAACAAATTTTGGTCACTGGAGGAAAACATCACTGTGGCAGAGGCTAGAAAACATGTACAACGCCTGAACTCTAGATAAACATCTGTGATACAGCAAGATGATTGAACTCAGGCCAGCAACTCAAGCCAAGAACCTCAGGATTACTGCTTCCTCTTTCCAAATCCTACTGAACTGCTGCCTCCCCCAGGAATGGCCCCTGGACTGTCCCCCAGGAATAACAAGACTAGGTGCCTGGAACACTGTTGTTGTTCATCCTTTGTTTTTGAAGAGGACCAACAACATCATGAGGTGAAATCTTGAATTGAACGTGAATTGGATTTAAGTGAAGCAGAGTTGTACAAAGTCATCAGCCTCACTCTCTTCCAGAAACGTCAGAAATCAGTGGTGAGAAAGAAGTCGGGACAAATGGCTATGTCCCAGGAGGCAGTGGGATCTTTGGCATCTTTGATGTCTGAACAAACTCTAAGCACTCCACAGGGCCTGCTTCACCTACCTTCATGGCCACTTGAAAAAATTGTTGTCATCCACCCATTCCACAGGAGATATCTTCACATGCTTGGGGTAAACATGTCCCTAATTCACTGACAGGTTTGAGGCCTGTCAGTTACCCTGGTTTAGCCAAAGAGTTTTTACCAATGTGTGGCCTCGGCACATGCGTCAGCTTCTTGGAGCCACTGCAAATCAGGGTGGGGAGGGGGCTAAGGCTGGGGGGAGGCACCAAATGTGGAAGAGCATCCCTGAAAAGGTCTCATAAAGTCTTCACACCAGAGGTTCTGGTCCTCCATGAGCATACATACAGGTAAATAAGGTATGTACAAAGATACATAAGAGGTAATGGTATCAGGAAGATATACATAAAGTAGGTAATACAAGGTAACCTTAGAGGAAAGGCCCAACAGAAAGTGAGTTTGAATCTCAGCTTTGGCACCTGTGAAACCCAGCAATTCACACGACTCCTCTCGGCCTTAGCTCCCTCATCTATAAATAAGGGGGCCGGACTAAGAATCTCAAAGGTCAATCAACCAGGCATTTATCAGGTACTAACTTCTTACAGAACAGACCAGGGAAGGAGTAGTGAGTCAAAGGGAGAATTCCCTGAGATGAGCAGGGACCAGACGAACCAGTGTTTTCTATTATCTCTCAATAAGTGATTTCTACGAAATAATTCTGAGGGATTTCTAAATATAGCATATACACGTGGAATAGAACCCTAGTAAAGGATCTAGTAAAGAACCTAGCTCCTAAGGCCCCAAGAGGAACTCTGAAAAGGAAGTATCCTGATATTCACTCTATCCCAGCAAAGTGCTGTCAGACCAGAAGGCGGGAGGCCCCTTGACTTGCACTACCCATTCAAGCAGAACAAAGGGCCCATTTGTAGGTCATCATATAGGTCACTTGGTCCACATTACAGATTGGAGAAGTCAGCAAGGAACAGGTATTGCTTCCTAGGATGCCAGTGTAGTAAAGGATAAGGGAACATCACCTGCTAATTAAAATATATTAGCTGTAACTTACCCCAGCGTGCCTGCAGTGACGAACACAACCCATAAGTGTCCAAGGCCCAAGGTCACAGTAAACACCACCATGCCCACCAGGGTCATGGAATAAACCACCACTGTTGTCTGTCTGGAAGCAGGAGGCAAGAAAGTCAGAAGGAAATCTCCACATTTTTCTAGCTGAGTACTGATCAGACCGGAACCTTATGAAGCATATTTGGCATATACATGTTTGATGTAGCACCTAACTCAAGGATTTCTTTCCCCATAGTGGCAAGCAGCTTAGTAACTGAGGAGAGGAAAGCCTCCTTGCACCAAGACCTTCCCATTTTCTTGTTCAGAGAAGAAAGTGAATCTGTAACCCTATACTGCGTTCTAGGTGGGAAGAAGGTAAATGGGAGCATCAGTAACATCTTTCTAAAAATATAAATGTAAGGAAGAACTGTCTCAGAAAAAGAGTTCTTGACATAATTATAGCTAGCATTTCTATAGTGCTTTAAGGTGGTTTGCAAAGTGCTTTACAATTATTATGTCATATGACTCTCACCACAACCCTGGGAGGTAGGTGGTATTATTAGCCTCATTTTACAGATGAGAAAACTGAGGCAGATAAAAGTTTAGTGACATGCCCAGGGTCACACAGATGATAAGCATCTGAAGGTGAATTTGAATTCAGATGTTCCTGATTCTAGGTTTGGATTTCCTTGACTGTGGGAATAATACTTGGGGACTACACAGCAGATTTCCAGAAGCAGCCCAATTTCACTGCTGGGATTTTGTCCTTATTACTAGCCAGTGAGGAAAAGGGAGCAGCTAGATGGCATAGTGGATAGAGTGCCAGACCTGGAGTCAGGAAGACTCATCTCCCTGAATTCAAATCTGGCCTTACTAGCTATGTGATCCTGGGCAAGTCACTTAATCCTGTTTGCCTCAGTTTCCTCATCTGTGAAATGAGCTGGAGAAGAAAATGGCAGTGTCTGCCAAGAAAACCACAAACAGAGCTCATAAGTAGTTGGACGTTACTGAAGACAACAGCAGCAAACTCAGGAGAGGGAAGGGTAGGGGAATCTGGACCTGTATTTCATCAATATGAGGAGCTTGTAGCATGGAAATTTCCCTCCACTAATTCTGATTGACAATTAGTTACTAATTTAAAGTCTTAGAAAATTGCACAGGGATAATGAAAGGTTAATTGACGTCACTAGAATAGAGTTCCATTAGAAGTGAGTTCTACTAGACCTAACCTCCACTGACTTCACTCTACTAGTATTTGTCAAAGATGGACCTTGAACTCAAATATTCTTGATTCCAAAGCCATTTTCTATTCACTACACTACATTACATTACACTGACCTTCCAGTATCTTTAATGATATTTAATATGTTAACTATGCCTTACAATTTATCGAATGCTTTTATGTAAATTGTTTCGTGTGAACCTTGCAACAGTCCTATCAAATACAAAAGGCAGATACCATTGTCCCAATTTTCCAAATGAGTAAACTGAGGCTGAGTAGTTAAGACAGTTACATAGTGATACTTGGCTAGAGGATGTCAGAGCTGGGGCCTCTGGCTTCTATGCCAGCGCAGCAATGCATACAACACTGTCTCTCCTTGTCCTGTCCTACACAATAGCAACAAAGACATTTTCAATCTGACAACCAGAAATCATTCCATTCCATACCCCAGGATAACCAATCCCAATGTCCGTTGTTAACTGACAGCGGCATATGTTGGTATTATAGAAGCAAGGATGTCGTGGGAGACTGTGTGGTAAAATAGAAAGCATAATGACTCTCAGGTCAGAGCACCTTGTTTCAAATCTCTATTTCATAACTTATTATGGGACACTGGGCAAATTACATACATCTGTTGGCATCGACTTCCTGATTGGAAAAATTAGAGTTGAACTGAATCATCTTCTTTAAGACCTTTTCTAGTGTTAGACCCTATGACTATGACAATCTTGTCTCTACTTTCTTGATTTTGACCAGAAGCTACATGGTGCAAACACTGGGTGATGGCACCACTTTTGGTTCCTCTTCTGTCATCTGAGGCTACTTCCTGTTATAGCTTGGCATAGCCTGAGCAAACTGAATTTGTCTTCCTTAATCTGATCTTTCAGGCAATCTAGCCAGCTGCTCAGAAGAGGGCTTACTTTTCTAACTCCAAAACTGAAGAAACAGGATACAAGCCCTCCGAAAACCCTCACCTTCTCACCAACCTTTCCCCTTCATCTATATCTCGAGGAAAAAATATGTGTGACTTGCACTACCTGACTCATGCCATTGGGTCTTTGCTCTAGCGTGTGAAATTTAGACAGTGCAAACACTGAATTTCTCTATTCTTTGAACTCAAGTATTCTGTCTCCAAAGACTTAAGAATGCGGCCTACGCAGAGGGTGAAGAAGGATTGCACAATGAGCTGAAGCAAGCTACAAGGAACAACTAATGAGGAATTCAAAACAAGAATACGAGGGAAAGAGATAGTAATTAATCATGTGATGAGAGGAGGAGCCGATCACGTGGCAAGAATAAAGACTTATTTGTGAAGAGCCCAATTACAGTATCAGGAGGAAGAAAACAAGGTCTTCACCAGATTAGGTGGATGTCCCCTTGTGAAAGCAGGGAAAGTATAAAGGTAATATTAGTAATAACAACTACCATTATATAGCTATGTAATAATAATGATGATGATAGTTCTATTTATATAGCGCTTACTTTGTGCTGGGTACTGTGCTAAGCACTTTATGATTATTATCTCATTTATCCTTGCAATAACCCTGGGAAGTAGGGGATATTATTGTCTCCACTTTACAGATGAGGAAACTGAGGCAAACCGAGGTTAAATGACTTGCTCAAGGTCACACAGCTAGTACATATCGGAGGTCACATTTGGACTCCAGACCCAGCACTTTATCCACTGCACCACCTAGCTGCCTCTAATATGCCTGGATCCGTGAGATCACAGCTCCGTTTGAATCTTCTAATGTCCCTGACACCCCTTCCTCTAATTGGTCAGCTCTTCCCCAAACCTCCATTTTAAGGAAAGTGCCCAGGCCAGCCCCATTCACTCCTTTCTTCCCCTCTAGACTCCATTTCTGATTCTCTGATTCTCTCTTCTTTCTCCACCATGGCCCAACCCTTTCCTTCTCCCACTGCCATTCAGCTTCCTTGTATGGACTGTTTGCCCTCATTAGAACTTGAGCTCCCTGAGGACAGGGGTTGCCTTTATTTTTGCTGCAGCTTGTATTCCCAGCACACTGCCCGGCACATGGTGCTTAAGAAATAGTAGGTTTGATTTAGCTATTGCTTTGGCATAAAAGACAAAGATGAAGAGAATGAGATCTCAGACTGATGAGGCAGAAGAAAAATGTTCAGATTCTGACAAGACTGCTGGGAAAAAACATCAGGAGTGGGGAGCCTGCGGCCTCAAGGCCACATGTGGCCCTCTAGGTCCTCAAGTGCTGGCCTTTGACTGGATCCAAACTTCACAGACTAAATCCCCTCAATAAAAGGATTTGTTCTGTATAACTTGGGCTCAGTCAAAAGGTTCTAGAGGGCCACATGTGGCCTCGAGGTCACAGGTTCCCCACTCCTGGAACCTCTTCATTCCCTTTCTCCCTTAAAGGAAAACCTGCTTCACCTCTGTACCCCCACCTTTAGTCAATTCCTTCCCTTCCTCCCCTCTATGATAAGTAACTTCTTTACTGCCTTAAAAATTCTTGGTGTCACTCTCCCTTCTCCCTGCTTGGCCAAGACCCCTAGGGTAAAACAGAAAGAGCATGAATCCCCAAATCCTGTGGGTTGGACTAGATGACAAGCACACACACACACACACACACACACACACACACACACACACAAATCCCTAGCACTTATATGGTCCCTCCTATGTGCCAGGCACTTTATAGATATCCCATTTGATACACACATCCTGAGCTCACTTCCCACTCTGAGTCTGTATCCATTAGGCCACTGTAGTAACTATTTCTCCTTACTACACTTAATTTAGCTTAACTACTGGATTATTTTCACATCACAAATGATAAAGTTGATTTGAGGGCACATTTAATGCTGCTTTTCCAGGGTGCTGAAGTTGTAAGTTATGATTCTGCTCACACCTGCTTCTTGTCCTTCTCGCTCCAAACTTATTCCTTTCCATGATAACAGGAGAACCTTTCCTGATGCCACCACAAGCCCCAATTCTCTTCTAAACATCTATTTCCCAGAACATTTCCAGGGTTCCATCAGTTTTCTTGTCTGAAAAACACTTAGAGCTCTCTAATGTTTATTCAGAAGCTCAGAAATACACATGGGTATCAGTAAGGACACAGATCCTATTGATTCAGATTAAAATGACAGCTAATTCAAGGAGTTTTGGTTGCCTTGGCAGTTCTGAAAGAAGCTCTTGGTCGCCATAAGCATTGTGACCACAGAGTTGGAATCCACTGAGTAGTCAGAAGCAGCTGGGCATGAACAGCCTTCTTCCCCCTCCATTCCTTCCATCCCTACCCACTAACCTGTCCACATAAAAAAAAATAGGTGTGTATACGTAGAGTACAGCTGGACCACTATTCTAAACCACTCCCACAAGTCCATCAAGCACTCAGTCAACAAGCATTTTTTAGACTCTACGTACCAAGCCCTGTACTAACTGCTGAGAATCATCTACACCAAGATGATAATTGTACCCTTAGCTTAGAAGGTACTGAGAACACAAAGTGAGATAGTGTGAAGAAAAAGAGAGACGAGAACCCAGGAAGAAGGCAACCATGATTAATGAATGTGACTGGGAGGGAGATCCAGCAAAGGAAACTGAGGAGAGGTCTGACAAGCAAGAGAAGAAGCACCACAACTAGAAACTGTATCTCTATGCCAAAGGATACTCAATCTACTGTGACACAAAGAGACCAATTAAAAGGTTACTAGAATAGCCCAAGTGAAAGGTGATGATGGACTGATCTAAGGATATAGCAGGGTTCTCTACTTGGGAACAGTAGGAAAAGGGGGTGAAGGAGGGGGTAACGGTAGGAGGATGTGGTGATGTTATTTATAAGTTCTTCAAGGACCAAGTTATCAAGTGAAAAGTGAAGCAAGATAAACCAGTATAACATAGTTCTCAACTCCCTAAGGCCAAAGCTTCCTTGAGGGGAAGTGCTGGCATAAAACCAGGGGACCTGTCACGGACCTGATCATATCACAGTGTTAACACTTCCTATCACAGGGTTGTCCTTTTTTTTCTTTTTTGGAGGAGGGAAGGCAAAGCAATTGGGGTTAAGTGACTTGCCCAAGGTCACACGGCTAGTTTTTTTGTGTATGTCAAGGTTTTGAGGTCGGATTTGAACTCAGGTCCTCCTGACTCCAGGGCCAGTGCTCTATTCACTGCACCATCTAGTTGCCCCGGGGTTGCCCTTCTTGCAAATGACTTCACTTCCCAGTGTCCCAGACAACTCTAAACCAAAGAACAGGTGCTGATCTGGATTGTTTTGCTTTTTTTCATAAAGAAATTCTCTATGTTAAATTTCTTACTTAGCAGCTAGCATAGTGTCTGCCATAGAAAGCACTTATAAATGCTTGTTAAGAGACTGACTGACTATACCAATGAAATTACAGGTGCAATTCAAATACAGATGAACACATATGTATGTAATTAGTGCTAATTATACGGCATCAAGGCCCAGTGTCTTGGGGGTAGTGCTGAGGTCAAAAGACTTCATTTTCTCCCCAATCTCACCACAGTGAACTCCTGGACAAAGGAAGCTAGGATAGTTTACTTAGGGAATAGCTAGTGTTCCCCACCTTCATGCCACCCCAATGATGCAAGCAAACCAGAGATGTCAGGAGCCACTGCCAAGCTTCATCACAAGCAATTCAGTTTCACCAGTCCCTTCCTCTTTTTGGAATAGAAAAGGGAGGAGGAGAGGAGAATATATGCCAGGCACTGTGCTAAATCCTTTGCAAATATTTTATCCTCACAATATCCTTGTGAGGTGGGTACTACTATTATTCCCATTTTACAACTGAGTCAGACACAGGTTAAGGAACTTGCCCCATCATAGACCATCATCTAACACTATACACCAAAACCAAGTCTAAATGGGTGCATGATCTCGGTATAAAGGTTGATATTGTAAGTAATTTGGGGAAGCAAGGAATAGCTTATCTGTCGGATTTATGGAGTAGGGAAGATTTTATGACCAAAGAAGAGTTAGAGAGCATTATAAAATGCAAAATGGATAATCTTAATTACATTAAATTGAAAAGTTTCTGTACAAAGCCGATGTAACCAAGATTAAGAGGGAAGTGGGAAATTGGGAAAGAATTTTTAAAACCAGTGTCTGATAAAGGCCTCATTTCTAAAACATACAAAGAACTGAGCAAAATCTATAAGAACACAAGCCATTCCCCAACTGATAAAGGATCAAAGGATATGAACAGGCAATTTTCAGAGGTAGAAACTAAAGATATCTATAAGCATATGAAAAAATGCTCTAAATCACTATTGATTCAAGAAATGCAAATCAAAACAACTTTGAGGTACCACATCTCACCAGTCAGATTGGCTAAGATGACAAAACAGGAAAATGACAAATGCTGGGGAGAATGTGGAAAAAATGGAACACTAATGCATTGTTGATAGAGCTGTGAACTGATACAATCATTCTGGAGAGCAATCTAGAACTATGCCCAAAGGGCTATAAATAATTGCATACCCTTTGACCCAGTAATACCACTTCTGGGGCAGTATCCCAAAGAGATCATAGAAGTAGGAGGAAGACTCATATGTACAAAAATATTTATTGCAGCTCTCTTTGTGGTGGCAAAAACCTGGAAACTTAGGGGATATCCATCAATTGGGGAATGGCTAAATAAGTTGTATATGAATGTAAAGGAATACTACTGTGCTATAAGAAATGAGGAGGAGATGGACTTTTTATATATCTGGAGAGACATATACAAACTGATGCTAAGTGAGAAGAGCAGAGCCAGAAAAAAATTTGTACATAATCACAGACACATCATATGTGTGATGACCAGCTTTGATAAACTGGACTCTTCTCAGCAATGCATAGTTATAAGACAACTCTACAAGTCTCAGGATAGAAGGAGATATCTACATTCAGAGAAAGATGTAGAAAGAACAGAGTTTAAATGGAGACTGAAGCAATCTACACGCTATCGTTCTTTTCCATGTTTGGTTTTGTTTCTTCTTTCCCATTGTTTACTCCATTGCTTACAACCCTTCTATACAAGACTATTGTTCAGTGTGAAAGTATTTGCAGATCCTATACTTGATTGCATGCCACCATGGTGGGGAGGTGGCAGGGAGGGGAGAAAATTTGTAACTTAAGGGACTGTGGAACTGAATCTTATAAAGGTAAACAAACAAATCAATTTTAAAAAGAAAGAAAAAAAAAACGCCCAGTGTCTGAAGTCAGATCTATCTATCTATTATCTATCTATCTATCTATCTATCTATACACACATACATATATACATATATATACATATATACAAATATATATACATACATATATATATACAAATATATATACATATATTTTTTTTATTTTTAAACACATTATTCTGAAAAGGGATCCATAGACTTCACCAGAAGCCACAGCAGTCCATGACACAAAAATGGGTAAGAACCTCTGTTCTATACACTTGAAATCTAGTTAGTGATAAGGACAAAGGCATATTTTAAAAAATGATCAGAAAGTAACAGTGGAGAATATCCCAGATTTGTAGTAGATTGACTTTATTCAGATCCTGACTCTGCATTTGCTACTTATGTAATCTGGGACAAGTCACTTAACCTCTCTGTTATACCTCAGTTTCCTCATCTGTAAAGTAAGAGGTTAAAGTTCCATAAAGCTCTAAATCTATACACTTGTGAATGCAAGCACAGGCTTCCCCAGAAGCCAAAGCAGTCCATGATACCAACAATGGTTAAGAACCTCTTGAGTCAGAGGGCCTGGGTTCAAATCCTGAGCCTGCCACTTTCTAGCCTTCCATTGCCATACTTGTATAACCTTGGGCAGATTGTTTAACCTCTTTGAGCCTCAGTTGGTCTGCTGGTCCTTTCTAGTTTTAAAGCTATGATCTTATGGTACCCAGACCCAAATACCTCCTCTGAGAACACAGGCCAGAAAAATGTGAAATAAATTTCAATTATTGGCCTTTACCCCCCCCCCCTTTCTTTCTTTCCACCTCCTCCCCTTAAATGTAACTGCCTCAGAAAGCACAAAGAGAAGACTCACTCTGATTTTTCCCTTCACTACCTACATCCCCCTCCTTACTCTTACCCCCAGGGCAGACTATCCATTAATGAAATGCCTAAAAAATAAAAGAGGGTACAGCTAGGTGGCGCAGTGAATAGAGCACCTGCCCTGGAGTCAGGAGGACCTGAGTTCAAATATGAATTCAGACACACTTACTAGTTGTGTGACCTTGGGCAAATCACTCAACCCCAATTACCCTGCCTTCACCCCTCCAAAAAAGCGAGAGAGAGAGAGAGAGAGAGAGAGAGAGAGAGAGAGAGAGAGAGAGACTTACTTGTATGTTTTAGTCTTATCCAGCCAGATGCCTGAGATCATAGCCCCAACCATTCCTGTGATGACGATGGTCAAACCAATTCTGCCAGCATTCACTTCTTCACCCTGAGACACACATACACATACACACATAACACACACTCAGATCTGAGGGCAACCAGGAACAACACATAGAGATCAAAGGATTTGGGGGCTAAAGACACAAAAATAAGTCATCTTCTCCATTAGAAAGCCAGCTGCTCAGAGAAGCTGCCAGTGTGTCTGCTAAGCAGAGACAAGATACGGATTTCTCCATTTTCATGATGTTCCAGCAGTAGATGTTGTGATGCAGCAGGACCAATGACTTCAGCCCAGCCTTTTCAGAAGAGGTGTTCCTCATGTACCAACACTTAGTCTCCCATTTCCAGAATTCACTGGTCCTACCTTAACTGTGGAGAAACTAAGTCACAGAAAAATTTGGAGAAGATGCTAAGTAACCCATGAACTACCCAAACATAGCCTTGAGCAAATATCTTACTGGGTAATTGGAGACCACCACGCGGTTCAGTAACGTTGATAGGGCATAGAAAGCACCAACATTCAAACCTGTAGAAGAGGGGGGAAGTATTAGGTTTAGCTATCTTTTTTAGCTAAAGATTAGCTATCTTTGTAGCAGCTGCTGGTATAAAAGGCAAAAAATCTCATTGCCACTTCCATGGTTCCTGAAATCCCTGAAGAGCACTGGACTGGGAGTTCAGGAAGCTAGCTTGGAGTCTAGACTCTTGACTCGTTGCATAATCAGAGGAAGAATCACTAAGCTTATATGAGCTTCCGTATCCTCATGCATAAAATTATGATAATAATACTCTGCCTACCTAACATGGGGGATTGTGAAGGAAGCCTCTAGAAAGGAGCAGTGCTTTAGAAATGTGAACTGTGTCATGTGTCTATTTTGATCTATCCCATTGGTTTTCCCAAAGAAACATGCATATGGTTACTAAAGACAAGAATCCTATCAGTGCCTTGCAGCACTTGGTTTCAATCTCCTTAATACTAGCCAAGGGCTGTATACTTGCTTTTAATGCTACATTTCTTCAAGGATGGAACCAACAACATTCTTATCTTTACTTCCCACTAAGTTATAACACAACTGCTCCCTTCCTTAAATCAGCCACATTCTTTTCAGAGTCCTTCAGAACTGCATGATGTATTTCTCCTACTCTTTCCCAATCCGGGGCACCTTCTTTACTCCCCAACGTACAAAAGGCCACATAGTAAAGTGCAGAGTGTTGTGGGTATGAATGCTGTCATTCCTGTGTGATCAGAAGTAATTTACTTAACCTCTCTTGTCCTCAGTTTCTTCATTGTAAAATGGAGATAGATGACTTCTAAGATTCCTTCTAGCTCCAAATTTATTACTGTGTGATTTTTGTCATATTTTTATTCGTGGTAAGAGTTATTCATGACTCCAAGAAATCCCCTCAAAGTTCTGTTTAAACATATCAAAAGATGTATCTCCAAGTGCAACTAATTGTTTTACTGGGACTCCAATATCCACAGCTATCAATTTGATTGAGAAGCAGCATTTTCCCTGCCCTGAGTTATTCAGACAGCAAACCTTCCCTCCAAATTCAACTTCTAGCCCCTTCCCCAATCTAGATTCCATCTGGGACAAACTGCAAGAGAGAAGACTTTAGGGCAGGTAAGTCACTTAACAGCCCTGGACTTCCATCTGTAAAAACGGGGAGACTGGATTTCGTCAAATCAGTCAACAAGCATTTATTAAGGGCCCATTTTGCCAGGCACTGAGCTAAGGACTGGATGGCCAAGTTCCCTCTTCCAACGATGACAACAAGATTCCTGAACCCTGTCCACATTGCCTGTCCAACCCCAACATGTAAGAGATAGAAAGTCAAAGATGTTTGCTCTGAGATTTGTCTGGGTGAGCAAGTGAAGAAAGAGAAATGGTCCTGTTGACACCGATGGAAGAGGAACTTGCTGCTGATTTTCCTACACATAGACTTGAAGATATTTAAAGGAACTCAAGAATTTTCTTTTTCCTGACTATTCTGCATTAAGCACATTATTTGACCCCACTACTTTGATGTAGATCCCCCCAAAAAGCAGAACTCAGTGATACAAAAAGTCTGTATACTTATGGAGATCCTACCTAATATTCTTGTTTCTATTAAGGGCACAACTATCCTACCAGGCACCAGATTTGCAACCTTAGAGTCATACTTGGATTCATTTTCCTTTACCTTCCATATCCAAAAGACCTTATTTCCACTCACAGTTATCATCCCTGTTCAGACCCTTAAAGCTTTTCATCTGGATTATTGTAATAACCTCCTGGCTGATCTCCCTGCAGGTATTCCCTCCTTCACACAGCTGCCACACTCAGGTTTTCTTAAATCATAACTCTGACCATGTCACTCCCCTGCTCAAAAAGCTCCAGTGCTTTCTTATTGCCTCTAGAATAGATGAAACACAAATTCCTCCCAACCATTCTAAGCTCACTGAGTTCTGCAGGCACTCTACATTCCGTCTGTACTGACTTTTGAAGGTTCCATTGCACAGGAATCCATGTCCCATTCCTGGACATTTGCACAAGCTGTTGCCTTGTCTTAGAATGGGGTCCCTCCTCACCTCAACTTCCTAGAATCCTGTGCTTCCTTTAAGACTCAGGTCAAGTACCTCTTCTCCTAGGAGCCTGTTCTGACCTCCTGAGGCATTAATACCACTCAAATTACAAAATATATACAAAGTAAAAAAATTATTTCTTTGTGTACACATGGTTTCCCCCTAACAGTGTAAACTTGTTGAGGGCAAAGATTGGCTTATTTTTCTCTTTGTATTCCCTGTGCCTGGTAGCACTTTAAATGCTTATTATATGAATACCTTGGGCAAGTCACTTACCTTCTGTTGGCCTCAGCTTCCTCATCTGTAAAACTGGGAATAATAATAGCATTTACATCCCAGGGTAGTTATGAGGCTCAGTGTGGATAATATTTGCAAAATACTTAATAAATATTGAAGTGCTAATTGTTATTCAGTTGTTTTGTCAGCATCCAATTCTTTATGACCTCATTTGAGGTTTTCTTGACAAAGATATGAGTGGTTTACCATTTTTTTTCCTCAGTTTATTTTACAGATGAGGAAACTGAGCCAAACGTGGGTAAGTGACTTGTCCAGGGTCACACAGGGAATAAATGTCTGAGGTCAGATTTAAACTCAGGTCTTCCTGACTCCAGACATGACTCCACTCCACTGCATGCATCATTTAGCTGCCCCTATAAGCACTATATAGATGCTAATTACTATTGTTCTGTGCATGCCCTTTGATCCAGCTACAACACTACTAAGTCTTTACGTCAAAGAGATCATTAAAAAGGGGAAAGGGTCCACATGTGCAAGCTCTTTTTGTGGTGACCAGAACTGGAAATTGGGGAGATGCCCATCAATTGGGGAGTGGCATGTAATGGAACATTATTGTGCTATAAGAAATGATGAGCAGGAAGATTTCAGAAAAACTTGGAAAGACTTAGGTGAACTGATGCTGAGTGAAATGTGTAGAACCAGGAGGACATTGTACAAAGTAACAGTGACATTTTGCAATGACCAACTTTGATAGACTTAGCTCTACTCAGCAACACAATGATCTAAGACAATCCCAAGAGACTCATGATGGAAAATGCCGTCCACATACAAAGAAAGAGAAATGGAGTCTGAATACAGATTGAAGCAGACTGTTTTCTCTTTTTGTTATTGTTTTTTCTTTACTGTGGTTTTTCCCTTTTGTTCTGATTCTTCTTTCACAACGTGACTAATGTGGAAATATGTCTAGTATTACATGTAGTGGTACATGTATAGCCTCTATCAGATTACATGCCATCTTGAGGAAGAGGGAGGAAAAAATTTGGAACTCAAAATCTTATAAAACTGAATGTTAAAAATTATCTTTACAGTAGGACATAGAAGAGAGCAGATTGTGGGAGGGGCTTTGAGGTGGGATCACTGTTTTGGGCTTGGGGGTGGGGGAAAGAAGGGGAGAAAATCTGTAATTCAAAACCTTGTGGAAATGAATGTTGTAATCAAGAAAATAAATTCAAATTTAAAAAAATTATCTTTACATTTAATTGGAAAAAATAATATACTATTAAGTGTCAATAAATAAATAAACAAAATTTTTTTTTAAAAAGAATGACAGTGTCATGGATCAGTGAAGTAGAACTAGTGATTAAGAATTAATTTTACTTAGCTCAAATCCTCAGCTTCTAGTCATGGCAGATGCAGATCAGTAGATCTTACGGTACCACCAGGACAAGCCTATTCAAATTTGAGTCAGTCAACAAGCATGTTCCACCAACAAGCATCCACCATGTGCAGTCACTGTACTGGGTACTGGTGGAAAGGAGAAAAAAAAAACTTCCACTCTTCAAGGAACTTGTGTTTTAACATATAAGACATATTACACATAGATAATTTCATACGTAATACACAAAAATCAATACAAGATATGCTGTGGGGAGGTGTCATGGTTGGGAAGTTAGAGAAAAGCTTTATAACAGGAGTTGTTAACTTCTGAGGAAGGAACCTTTTTTAAATATTGCACTAATTATATTTCAAAAAAATTGGTTGCCTTTGAAAAAAAGTAAGTGTATTATGAAGAACCCAAACCAAAACTCGAACTTTCTATTACCAATTATATCCAATCCAATTCAAAAATTTACTACCACTTATTTCCTCCGGCCTCTGGTCCTCCAGGCTCTTACCACTCCCACCCACAGTAAATTTTCTCTGTAAATATGGTACCCAATTCTCTTTTTAGGAGAGGAAAAACCAGAAGAGACAGCATTTTTCCCACATTTACACACACACACACACACACACACAAACCTGGAATAGGTTCAATATGAATGAACCTTTAATCTGGGATAGTTATCATCACCTCCCCTCCCCAAGGAGATCCAAGTTCAAGTTGGGGGAATAAACCTGTGGGAGCTTTATATTTATCTGGACCTGTGATTTCATTGGTGCAGGACACTTTGGCCATTGTCATTCCCTCTACCAACTCAAATCAGCAACTTGTCTGTAGTTGAGAGTCTTAGCTTCCAGTGGCCTGGGGCATAAGAGGTCATACTGTTGTGTCCCTCTGAAAGAGGATCAGTGACACCAAGGGCTTGAATTCAGGTCTTCTGACTCCAAGGCCACTTATATCTCATTGCCTAACATACGAATTAAGAAAGGCGACTTTTCACAGAAGCCAAACTGTACAACGGTGGGATGGGTTCAGGAATGTTTCAGATGATCCTACCGTGGGTATAGCGAGAGTCAAGACCAAAAGAAAGAAAAAAGGCCATGATGTCTAATGATGATAATGACAACCACCGTTTGTACGATGCCTTCAGGTTTGCCGTGCGTCCTTACATACATTTTCTCATTTGATTCTCACAGCACTGTTAGGGCCGGGCTGTTTTTATCCCCATCTTAGAGCAGAGGGAACTGAGGCTAAATGTAGGTAGTTATTTGACTCATCCGTTGTTACATGGCTAATGAATTTGAAGCAGGATTTGAATCTTGGTCATCCTGATCCTAAATCTCATATTCTGTCTACTACACTAATGGGCAAGAAGGGGCAAAGGAAGAGAGTAGAGAAAAACTGATGGACGGGAGTCATAGGGGTGACCTAATACTATTACTACAAGTGAGACTCACTCCATATCAAGAAAGGAACTAATAAAATAGGCCTTGAAGCCACACTCAGATTAATAAGGAACAGCATGAAGTCCACCACCATGTCTACATCCCAAACTCTAACCATAAACGTAGGAAATAGGTAGGCCTCATTCCAAAATACAGCACAAACCCCTAGTCTTCCATCATTAACTCAAAACAACTGGCACAGCACATAGTACGCACTTAATTAATTCCTGTTCAATTTGAAATAATTTATTTGAACTCTGGTTTCCTAATGGTCTCCTAATGTCAAGTCTAGCACTCAGCCAACTTCACTACACTCATAGCAATTCCATGAGGCCAGGTGTAGGGGCAACCACACTGGCATACCCAGAATGGCTGCTAGCACAGGTTCTTAGATATGCTTTACTAGGAAAGATAGTTGTTTAAGGGGTCAATAATCTTTTTAAATTACATTCACTAGTTCAGGGGAAAAGTCAACACTCTGAAAAAAATACAAAGAAAATACAGAGAAAATATAAGCAGAGAAATAAAGACCAACAGACAGGACTTTGACTGCCTGAATCAACTATACACTTTCCATACATTCCTGGATAGAGAAAGCCTTTACATGTGAGCAGTCAGGGGGCTCTGAACATAGGGCCACTCAGAATCTCAACCAGGGAATCACAAGATCCTTCTTATAAGCAAACCTCTCAAACAAAATACCAACTCAGAGTATGTATGCACTTCTCAGAGTCAGAAGGTATCACAACCCTCTTGACTCAGGGCCTAATTAGAAATTAGTAAAAGGGGTGAAAGCCTTCCTACAAGCAAACATCCCTCAATGGGCTCCATGTAAGACCTATTAATGGGCGGGGAAGATCTTAAATCCCATTAACATTACACAGGGTGGTACAAGAATTATTATCTCCATTTTAGACAGGAGGAAACTGAGACTCAGAAAGGTGATTGATTTGCCCAGGGTCACATAGTTATTAAGTGACAGAAGCACAGCACAAATCCAGGTTTCATCTCTCAAGATCTGTGCTCTTTGTACTACTGTCTGTCTAGAGGAGAATACATTGTGATGACCTCTGAGCCTTTATTTCCACCCTCAGGAATCCTTCTCTGGCTTATCAGATGTGAATCAAAAGGATGATCAGTTTCCTATGTGCAATGAGCTAAGGGTGACATATTTGATTCCTTATTATGAAACCACCCCCACTGTCAATCTAAATAAAATAGGTACAAATACAAGGCAAATTAATTTAATTTCATTAGTTTTTGGCCTTTATGGACACATACTACTAAGTACCTTCAATAGATGCTAGAATCAGATAATTTCAGAAGCTCAAATGTAAGGGTAATGAACTGGAAGTATTACAGTAAGGAGAAGGGAAGAGAAACAAGGGAATAAGCATTTATTAAGTGCCTGCTATTTGCCAGGCAGGGCAGCTTGGTGTTGCAGTGGATAGAGTACCAGGCCTGGAGTCAGGAAGATATCTTCCTGAGTTCAAATCTGGCCTCAGACACTTACTAGCTGTGTGACCCCGGGCAAATCATTTTACTTTTTTTGCCCTAATTTCCTCATCTGTAAAATGAGCTGGAGAAGGAAAGGGCAAACCACTCCAGGATTTCTGCCAAGAAAACCCCCAATGAGGTCATGAAGAAGCAACTGAAAATAGCTGAATAACGAGAAAAATGTGTCAGGCATTGTGCCAAGCCGTGGGGGAGGTACTATTATGATTTCCATTTTACAGTTGAGTAAATTGAGGCAAAGAGAGGTTAAGTGACTCGCCTGGGTTACAGGTGTTTTTAAGGTCAAATTAGAACTTGGGTCTTTCTTTCCTCCTGGTTCAATGTTCTATCCACTATGCCACCTAGACAGTAGAGTTTAGGTGATTCTTTGGTGGAGATTTTATAGAGGGAGTTCCCTAATCAGGTTGCCTTTGGACTACTAATGTTTGACCTCTAAAATGTTTGGATTCTGTGATTACTGTCCTATAGTAACCTCCTTAAACTCACATTTACTTCCTGTTTAATAATGAATGGGGGAGATTCCAAGGTGCAGGATTAAAGATAAGAAGGCATTCTGCCCAATGAGAGACAGTGTTAGCAACCCAAGCTTTCGAAGATAGGGGAGGGTTTTCTTTGCCTCCCACAGATGGATTCTCATGCTACTGATGACCACCTTCCTCCTAGAACATCATGTCTTTGGCTTTTTGCTTCTACAACTCAGTGCTCTGACACTACTACTACTACTACTACTACTACTACTACTACTACTACTACTACTACTACTTCTACTGCTACTGCTACTGCTACTACTACTACTACTACTACTACTACTAC
>CM053598.1:188782891-188801347 GCA_028646575.1 Pseudocheirus occidentalis
TGCTATTACTACTACTACTACTACCACCACCACCACCACCACCACCACTACTACTACTACTACTACTACTACTACTACTACTACTTCTACTGCTACTACTACTACTACTTCTACTGCTATTACTACTACTACTACTACCACCACCACCACCACCACCACCACTACTACTACTACTACTACTACTACTACTACTACTACTGTACCCTTGAAGATTACTACCTATAGAATGAGACTTATACCCAGTCACCATTACATCATTCATCATAATTTTTAAATGATTTATTAATCGCACATCTACAAATGACTATCTGTAATCACAATGTGAACTTTAGTCTAGCCTTTGTGTCAGGGTCGGGTAGATACTGTGACTTTCCAAGTTTAGTGCACCAAAGGTATTTAATTGCGAGGACAGCTGAATTCTTATCCCTTTTCCATTTTTTTAAAGGTTAAATGCTATAACATGCAGTTAGTATCTCCAGAAGTACTTCACACTCAATCCTGGAAAGGGAAGAGCCCTGACCAAATCATTCATGATCAGTTCAATACAAACATTAATTAACCATCGGGTAGGATTCCAAAACAAACAAACAAAAAGAGTCTTCTACCCTCAAGGAAATTACCTTCTCAGGAGTGAGGAGTGGATGGAGGGATATGAGATGTCAACAGTTAAGCATATACATGGAAACTTGAAAGCAATTATACTAATAGCTAAGGGGTTTAGGAAATGCCTTCCCTAGGAGGTGGTATCTTGAAGAAAAGGAGGATCTAAAGAGGTAAGACCAGTCATTGAGAGCCAGAGAGATTTAGGTTTAAGGCATAATCCTTAAGAAAAAAAAAAGTAACTTGCAAACCCCAAGATATCTTGCAAGGTTTCAGCAATGGAAATTTACTTTTCTTTGGGCAAAGCACAGAGGGAGGGAGAGAGGGAAGAAGGAAGGAAGGAAGGAAGGAAGGAAGGAAGGAAGGAAGGAAGGAAGGAAGGAAGGAAGGACTTTGTTGCCCAACTGGCCAGTTCCAGTTGGGTCCCCAGTGGGGCAGTACCTACTAATACTCATAAAGGTTCTTGTTTGAGGCAAAAGATGGCCTACTTTGCCTTCATAAAAGAATCAATCTGGGAGGGAAAACCCAAAGAATTTCTGGCCAGAATCCCTTCAAAATGTACAGAAACCAAGAAAATGAAATTCTATTCTAGATTTTATTTTCACTACCATGGAGAAACTTGTTGCTGGGGTGAAAACAGTGGGAACCTTGGAGGGAAGTGTGCTAGAATTCATGATGAAGAAGAGAGTAGGGCATATTTTGCCATTCACCTGAGATTTTGGAGAACAGTAGGGTTCAGAAGAAGGGTAGGTAGATAGGACTCAAGGACTAAAATTTTTCAAAGGGAGGTCAGCTGAGGAAGGATGAGAGGCTCACAAAAATGTAATTCTACAGATGCAAAGGGAAACATTTCTAATGAGGAAGAAGGAGAGTTATCTGAAGAGAACAATGTCCCCACAAAGAGCACTTGCCAACCAATTTAGATTTTTTTAAAGAAGATCTATGCAGGAGATGGAAGCAAGAACAGGTAACAGGCCATGAATACAAAAGAGAATAGTGCAAGAAGTGCAAAAATAAACTTACACTAGGGAGAGGGAAAGGGTTGTTTTTTCATCATATTGGGTGAAAGAAGAGGATCAGAGAAAGAATATGAACCACTGATTGGTGTGAATGGGACAATAAAACCCAACAACAGAGAGAAAGCAGATCTGCCCAATCCTTTGTCTTCATTTTGCTTCCATTTTCCCTACCAAGGAGAATGACTTTGCTCTGGAAAACCCAGAATGAAAATGACTGATGAGGAATTGATCCCTGGGATAAATAAAGAGCTATTAAAAGAGAGTCTAGCTGCCCAGATGAGGTCTAGGTAGTGATGGAATTTCTGTATCACTCTCAATATTTTAAAGATTATGGAGGGTAGGAGAGGTACCACCAGACAGGAGAAGAACAGATGTCTCAATTTTCAAAAAAAAGGAAGAAGATAAAGTCTATAAACTATGAATCTATGAGCCTGTCTTCAATTCTGGGAAAGATTTTAGCTCAGACCAATAAAGACAACAAATGAACGCGTAGAAAAGAAAATATGATCACAAAGAGAGGGCATGGCTTCAGTCAAGAATGCATTATGCCAGATTTACTGTATTTCCTTTTTTGAGAAGGTCAGTAACTTGAGAGGTCAGTAGAATGCTGTAGTTGTAGTTCAACTAGACTTTGTCAAAGCACTGGATAAAGTATCTCACCCTACCCTTGTGGGGGAAAATAGATGGAACAAGCTGAGTAGTCAACTGAAATAATGTTCTGTGGCAGCTTGGGAAGAGATCTCCAGTAGAGTGCCCCAGGGATCTGTCCTAGGCATTGTGCTATTTAACACTTTTATCAATGTCTTGAATAAAAACAGAGATCATATTTATCCAATCTTCAGATGACAGAAAACTGGGAAAGATAATTCACACACAGGGTGATGGAGCATTCAGAAAGATTTTTGACAAGTTAGAGCAACAATACTCTAAGGGTGTTCTGGGGACCCCTGAAAGTCCCTGGAGGCCCCTTTAAAGGGCTCCACAAGATCAAAATTATTTTCAAAACAATACTGAGTCATTTCAATTTCTAACACAATAAATATCAATAGATATAATCCCCATAAAGAAAGGTTCTTTGGGTGACCCTCAATAATTTTTTAGAGTCTAAAGGAGTCCTGACATAAAAAAGGTTGAGAACTGCTAAGCTAGAACATTGGCTTACATCTCATAAAATGTAATTCAAATGCAAATAAAGTGAATAAAATGTCCGTACTCTTTGACTTCAAAATTCCACTGCTTAGTCATATACCCCTCAAAAAAAGGTATACCCAAATAGCATTTCTGTGATAGCAAAAACTGTCTGTCAATTGGGGCATGGCTAAAAAACAAACTGGTACGTGATTGTAATGGGGCAATACTGTGCTGTACATAAGAAATGACAAATAGGACAAATACAGAGAGGTTTGGAAACTGTTACATGACCTTATGCACAGTGAAGTAAGCAGAACCAAGAAAGCAATATACACGACTGCAACCATGGAAATGGAAGGAGTAGCTGCTACAAAGCACTGAATCCAAATATTGCAAAGCCACGAATGAAGTCTAGCCTTGGCCACAAAGAAGAGACGGGAGAAGACGCCCCCTACTTCTCTCCTTTGCAGAGGTAGGAATCTATGGGTGGAGTGTAGAAGTTAAGTATTACAAGATTTTTTACAATGTGTAAGCTGGTTTTCTTAATTTTTTTTCCTCTCCTTCCTTTTTTTTTTAAATGTTACTTTATTAAATTTGTTTATCTACTTTTAGTTTACAACATTCAGTTCCATGATACCTTGAGTTCCAAATTTTCTTTCTCTCCCTTGCCTTCCCATGGTGGCGTGCAATCTGATATAGGCTCTTACAAATATCTTCGCATTAAGCATTAGCCAGGTTGTAAAGACGCATTATAACCAATGAAGTGAACAACGAGAAAGAAGGAACGAAACAAAACTAAGCACAAAAGAGAGACCGCAAGTAATTTGCTTCAATCTGCATTCAGACTCTGTAGTTCTCTCTCTGAATGTGGAGATCCCTTTCCATCATGAGTCCTTTGGAGCTGTCTTATAGCCTTGTGTTGCTGAAAGGAGCCCAGTCTATCTATCAAAGTTAGTCGTCACAATACAATGTATCTGTAATTGTGTACAAAGTTTTCCTGATTCTTTTCTCCCTCACTCAGCACAAAATCATTTAAGTCTCTCCAGGATATTGGGCCTTCCTCTTTTTTAAAAAAGAAATTCTTTGTTAAAAAGGATGGCTCTCATGGAAGGTAAGGGAGAGGAATATTGTGAGGAAAGCAGGCAACATAATAAATATAATAAAAAGAAATATAATTAAAGAAATCAATAAAATATATTCTAAGTAGTTTAAATAAAATGGCAATTCAATAGGTAGAAATGTAGTCATACTTCAGTTAAAAAAATCAACTTAACAAGTTGAAGGTGGGGAAGGCCTGTATTTCAGCAGTTCCTCTGAAAAAGATCTGGGGCTCTTACTGGACTGACACCTCAATATAATTCAACAGTTTGATGTGTCAGACAAAAAAAATTAATGCAATCTGAATGTATCCCCAGTCCTAAAACCCACTAAAAATGTTGATGAGATAGGGAGAAAGCAGAGCTCTTCAATTTTCTTGGGTTTGTACCAATTCCACCCCTCTCCTCATTCAAGGGAGGATATTCATCTCTCCTAATGAGGATAGTACCCTTCATACCAATGGGCTTTGGGACTGGGGTTACATTAGACTGCAGTAAGAGAGGCAGAACCTCCAAGAATGCAGAGGTAATTGTCCCTCTAGCCTGCCTTGGTCAGAACTCATCTCTAGTATTTTGTTCAGTTCTGAACACAATAGTTTAGAAAGGATGTGGCTAAGCAGGAGATTGTCCAAAGGAGAACAACCAAGGAGAAGGTCATCGAGTCTATGAGCTGGGTTATGTTTAGCCTGCAGATGGCTCTAAGGACCATCCTATGGAGGAAGCTTAAACTAGTTTAGCTTACACCTAGAGGGCAGAGCCAGAAACAATGGACAGAAGCAGCAAAGAGGAAAAATTGGACGCTGTGTTAGGGAAAATGTTCTAAAGATAAGAGCTGCTCTGATGCTAATTCTGAGGTTCCCTCTCCATAGAGGTCTTCAAGTAGACATTGGGTGACTACCTATTAAGTATGCTAAATTGAAAATGACTTAACTGTAAGGGTCATTTGGACTAGGTGATTAATGAAAGCACTTTCAACTAAAAAATTTTATGATTATCTAAATGTAAAGGTTTGTTTGTTTTTGTTTTTTACTCACAGAAGGCTAAACAAATATGAAGGGGAAAAATGTTTTTAATAAAAGATGCGGAGTTGAAGAATGTAACTCTAACAAGACTTCTCTGTCTCCCGTAGAACTGGCCAGCAGCGTAGACAACTCTGGTATCAGAAATTAGAGAACATCTTGTACCCATACATTTCAGCCTTCAACACCAAGATCAACTCATGAGCAGTACAAGTAAATGTTTAGAGACATTTGAATCATTGAGCGGTAGAACAGCTGGAAGTGACCTTACATTTTCCCCTCACTCCCTTTCCTACTCAGCGAGGCCTGTGCCAACATGTGCTTGAAGAGCTGGTGAGAGAGTGGGGCCAACAAGGAACCATTTCTGCTTTGCACAGCACCCAAGAAAGACATGCACCAGGAAAATCCCTCTCAAATAATGTATCCTCTGAAGTAGTTTTATTATTGAAAATCACTTGCACATTTTCACTGGACTGGAAGCAATGACCATATTTTATATAATTATAGCTTCAAATGGTGCAAATTCAAATACATGCAGCTGCTTTAGAGAAATCATTATTCACACTAATCATAATATGGCTCTGGGACAGACCCGGAGGGGCATCCAAATCGGTAGGTTTTGGCAGAGTTTGTTAAACTAAATAATCACATCAAGGGCCATTATTCCATGTGCACAGGTCCACCATCTCCACTCACACCGATCATAAGCCTTCTATACCTTATTAAATAATTTTATCAGCTGATATGACTCAAAAGATAAATTATTTGGTGGCCAAAAGTAGAGTTTAAGTGATTAGGATCTTTTAGACAGAAATGGGTACAGGAAGTTGAAGATCAGTGCTATTTAATGATAGTGAAAGAAGTATAGTTCAGCATAGGGTGGCTGGAGATGCAGTGAATAGAGCACCGGTCCTGGAGTCAGGAGGACCTGAGTTCAAATCCAGCCTCAGACACTTAACACTTACTAGCCATGTGTGACTTTGGGCAAGTCACTTAACCCCAATTGCCCTGCCCACCCCCCTCCAAAAATTAAAAAAAAAGAATGGAAAAAAATAGTTCAGCATAGGGTTAATAATAGCTAGTATTTATATGACATTTTGAGGTTTGCAAAACACTTTCCAAGTCTTATCTCATTTTGTCTTCCCAAAAGCCTTGGGAGGTAGGTGCCCTCATTTTACAGATGAAGAAACTGAGTAAGTCAGAGGTAAGTGACTCAGCCAGGGCAATACGATTAGTAAGTGACTGAGGCAGGATTCTAATTCAGGTTTTCTTGACTTCCAAGTTCAGTGCCATCTAGTGGCCTATCTACTGTGCCACTTAGTTGCCTCAGTTTCCAAAGGGTTAATATCCATAAGGAAATAGAAAAGTAAACTCCCTTCCCTGTCCTCCACCTCAAAACTCTGGTCATTGTCTTCCATTCCACTCTCCTTTGCTTCACTCTGACAACAGCTGACTCTTCTCCTTACCAAGGCTAACTCCTCTATTTCTGATCCTCTTTCTCCTTGGAGATTGTCCCTTCCATCACTTCTCCAGGTGCTTAATCAATATTGTTTGAATGATTGAGAGACTGACAGTGTAATGGGTAGACAGATTGCAAACAACTGTATCCAAACAAGATAATATGAGGCCGTGCTGGAAGAAGGCGCTAAGGTCAAAAAGACTTCTATGCAGAAAGGTTGATGTTAGCTTGATGAAAATCATAGAAGGATTTGAAGGAAGGCAGGGAAGTTAGAAGGCAGAGATGAGAAGGGAGAACATTTCAGGCTTGGGGGACAGCAAGTAAAAATGTCCAGTCTGGAGATGGAGTTTTAGATTCAAGGAACAACAAAGAGGCCAGTATCACTTGATTATAGGGCATGTGGAAGGGAATAAGGTATGAGAAGATTAGGAAGGGGTGAAGGGGGTATGGGGGTAGGGCAGATTACTAATAGAGGATTTTGTATTTAATCCTGGAGGTAACAGAGAGCCATTGAGTAGGCTAAGAAATGACTATGGCATAAATCCAAATATATTATTAAACCTTTTTTTAAAAGATAGAATCAGATATGCTAACTACTATTGCTGAACTACCTCCCTCCTTGTTTTTATTCTTTGTTATAAGGGATAGCTCTCTAAGAGAGGAAGAGGAGAAAGATAAATTGGGCAATGTGGGTAATATAAAAACAAATTATATCCATAATTTTTTAAAATAAAAAATTTAAACCAGGAAAAAAGTATAAAATGGAGCTCTCACTTGTCAATAATTCATGTGGAAAAAATATCTGGCTTAGTAACTTTACACATTTACTCAGAAAAAACAAAATGCATCACATAAACATACATGGGCAAGTGATTACTTTTTATGTATTCCCACTATATATGCCTTTCTGGATATCTTTAGTCAATTAGTCACTCACCCAGTAAGCATTTATTAAATGTCTGCTATGTGATAGGCACCATGCACAATGCTAAGAATGCAAAGAAAAGCAAATGAGAGTCCCTGCCCTTGAAGACTCACAATTTAATGCAACATGCAAACCGCTATGTGCAAACAAGCTACATACAGAAATTAATCAACAGAGGGAAGGCACTAGAATTAAGGGATTGAGAAAGATTTTCTGTTGAGAATATGGTTGTAAAGTGGGACTTGAAAGAAGCCAGGAGATAGAGAGAAGGAGGGAGAGCATTCCAGGCAGAAGATATAGCCCATGAAAATGCCTGGAGCTGAGAGGTGGACTATCTTGTTCAAGAAACAATAAAGAGGCCAGTCCCTGGATCAAAGAATATGTGGTGAAGTACAAGGTAGATTGGAGAGATGTACATTTGCAGGTAGATTCTGAAGACTGTTGAGCACCAAAGGTAGAGTATTATATTTGTTCCTGGAGGTGATAATGAACTGGTGTTTATTGAGTACAGGAGTGACTGTCAAACTTGTGCTTTAGAAAAATAGTGTTGGATATTGGATTAGAGTGGGGAGAGACTTGTACAAGCAGACCAACCAGAGGGCTGTTGCAATAGGACAGCTGTGAGGACATGAGGACTTGCATCAGGGTGGTGACAGTATCAGAGGAGAACAGGGAGAGACGTGGGAGATATTATGAAGGTAAAATTGACAGGCATTAGTAGCAGCTTGGATATGAGAGTAAGAGATAGTGAAGAACAGAGGATGACACCTAGGTTTTGAGCCTGGGGTGATGGGGAGATGGTGGTTCCCGAGCTGGTAACAGAGAAATTTGAAGGGATGAAGGGTTTGGGTGGAAAGATAATGAGTTTAGTTTTGGACATGTTGAGTTCAAGTTGGAGATTTAATACTGGCGATCAGCAGAAAAGTTAGGACTAGACAAGTAAACTTGAGAATCATCATCATAGAGATGATAATTGAATCTGTGGGAGCTAATGAGATGACCAAGTGACTGATGAGGTCAGTCTGTGAGATAACCACAGTTAATGGGCATGACCTGGATGGAGACTGAGGAATGGTCAGAATGTCAGGAGAAACAGGAGACTGTTTCATCACAGAAATCTAGAAAGAAGAGAGCGTCAAGGGGAAGAGGGTGATCAACAATGTCAAAGTCTTCAAGAAGGATGAGAATTAAGAAAAGGCTATTGGAACTGGCAATTAAGAGATCCACTGACAGCTTCAGAGAAAGCAGTTTTGGTTGGATGACCAAGTAGGAAATCAGACAATACAAAGTGAAGGAGAGAGTGAGAGGAAAGTGAAGGTACCTTGGCCTTTTTAAGAAGTTGATCCAGGGGTCAGCTAGGTGGCATGGTGGCACAGTGGAATAAAGCATTGGCCCTGGAGTCAGGAGGACCTGAGTTCAAGTACAGCCTCAGACACTTAACACTTACTAGCTGTGTGACCTTGGGCAAGTCACTTAACCCCAATTGCCCTGCCTAACTCCCCTACAAAAAAAAAAAGTTTATCCAGAAGTAGAAAAAATTTTAAAAGGATCAAATGAGGGTTTTTTGAGAATGGGAGAGATAAGGGCATAGTTACAGGCAATAAGGAAGCAGCCAGTAGGCAGGGGGAGAATGAACATAATCAGTGAGAGAATGGGGATGATGCCAAGGCAATCTGCTGAATGAGACAAGAAGGAATGGGATCGCTTGTACAGGTAGAGGGGTTTGTCTGGGTAAACAGCAGGGCCACCTCTTCACGTGAGACAGGGCTGAGGGAGGAGATGGTGGCAGAAGGCCTTTTAGTGATTAGGAGGGGAGAAGAGGGAGCTCTCAGAATACAACCTTGATTTTTTGAGTAAGATATGAGGAAAAGTTCTAAGCTGAAAGGTTAGAGGGAGGAGGAGTCATGAGATGTTTGAGGAGGAATGAGAAAAAGTTTGCAAGAATCTCTGTAGTGAGATAGTGAGCTAATTAGGATTGCCTAGCAGCAGTGAGCACCCAGTGGAGATTGTGTAACCCAAGTCTGTGGTGGAGCTAGTCAAAACAGCTGTATGGTTTTTTTCTACCTTCATTCAGGGACACGTGTGTAGAAGGAAGAGCTGAGAGTTGTGGGAGTGCTCTAAGGATGAGGTTGTCAGTTTACAATCAGCAATAAGATAAAGGGGCAAGTGAATCTAATTAGGACAGAACAGAGGTCTGAACTAGTTCACCAAGAGGTCAGGATGGGGAAAGCAGGAGAGTGCTGCTAATGTGGAAGTGATGAGAACTGAAGAATAAAGCAACTAAATGGTCAAGGTGTAGACAAAGACCAGGTTTTAGTATTAGAAGCAAAGGGCAGAGGTAGAAAACCAATAGGTTGTGATCAGATAAGGGAATTTCAGAGTTTGTGAACATGAGATGATGCATTGGTAACTGATAGCAAGATCAGGGGTGTGACCATCTTTATGTATGGCTGAGGTGGAATAAAGAAGAAGGTCATGGAAAATAAGTAGCTTGACTCACCAGGAGGTTAAGGTATTTGAAGTATCACTACAGGTGTTTAAATTCCCTAAAGGCAGGAGTTGGGAATGGGAGAAATATTGCGAGCCATGTATCACATTCTTTGAGAAAGAAAGGGGTGACCTGGAGGCTTCCTGACAACAACCAGCAGGACTTTGTTTGGGTAGCAGATGTAGGTTGCACGATTGTCTTTAAATCTTACCATAGCTGATCAAGAGTAGCACAAAATTTCGGTTCTTTACCAGCCGGCCGATGGATTCAAAATAAGCAGCCTTATGTGCTTCCATGGTGTAGCTCAAGTACTGGGCATGACTTGGGGGATATTTGGGCTTCTCCCTGAATACTTTTAAAGATAAGAAAGGAATGAACAAGTCAGTAACTTGCACAGCATGTTCAGCAACTATAGATGAATCACAAATGCCTTAGCTTTATGTCCCCCACAATCTATCCTCCAGCCCAGGGGTGGGGAACCTGTGGCCTCAGATTCAGTCAAAGGGCCAGAGGTGAAACTTAAAGGGCCACGTGGGACCTCAAGGTCACAGGTTCCCCACCCCTGCTCCTGCCTATCTCTCTTGTCTTATTTCACCCTACTCACTTTCAATCTCTCTATACTAAGGACCATCAAGAACCACCAGTTACTCCCTAATTATGCCCTAAACTTTTTAACCTCTATCTATTCATACTTATTACCTGTATTTCCTTCATAGCTCTGTCTATTAAAATCCATCCTTTTAAAAAAAAAATCAGGTATAACTTCCTGAACCTAACCCTGATGATTTTCCCAGTGGAATGCTTACCTCTGATCAAATACTCTTATAGGACTTTGGCTCTCTGTTCTGTCCTTCTATCTTCTATGACACTTACATGCACATCATGTTTTCCCCTAGAAGATTATAAGTTCCCAGAGGGCAGGGACTATGCCATTTTTAATTTTTACACCCTCAGAGACCAGCACAGTGTGTTAAATGTTAACTTAATAAATGTCTTTTTTAATTAATAAATTTATTTATATATAGTCACTTCATAAATTGATTGAATCAATTCCTTAAAGCCACACCTTTGCATGGAAACTTAAACTGGCAGGCTAACAAACACTGTCTCTTTATGAACATAAAGTTTAGATCTGGAAGGATTCCCAAGAGCCTACACCCTGAAGCAACTTCTCGCTGAGTCCTGCTTACCCAATGTTCTCTATGGTTAATTATTCATCACAGTATACAGAAGGGCATGATCCCTCAGGTATAGATGCAACAATTTGGAGAACTGAGAATTCCAGTAATATGCGACAAGATAACATACCAGAAAGCCATGAGGAAATTGCAAAGCTCCAAAACAAAAACATATAATAATAACAGCTAGCATTTTTATAGTGCTCTAAGGTTGGCAAAGTGCTTTACAAATATTATCTCATTTTACCTCTAAAACAATCCTCAGGGGTAGGTGCTGCTATTTTTCAGATTAAGAAACCGAGGCAGACTTAAGTTATGTGTTTTTCCACAGGATCATATTACTAGTAAGAGTCTAAGGCAGGATTTGAACTCAGGTTTTCCTGACTCCACTTTACACCCAGCTACCCATATAAGAAGCAAAGAAAGCCAAAAAGCAAGAGTGCTTGGCATCCATCCTCTGGAGAAGTGGCTCCTAAACAGGGCTCAATATTTGTCTCAGAAAGGATCTACCTCTTACTTAATCCCACTCACTTGCAAGTCAGCCCATCACTCTCTTCATGTCATTGGTCCTCTTTGAGAAGGAAGGATGAATAATCTGAAAATTCTAAGGATCTATGGTTTTGTTTGGGGGACACATACACACCTGGATATGATGCCTTGCTGCAAAAGAAAGAAGTAATCGAAATACTGCCCAATAAACCTGGTTGTGCGGGTTACTGACTATATTTTGGTTTCTGTAATTACTGTTTGCAATTTCCTTACATAAGTAATTTGCTATACCAACACTGAGTACGGGGAAGTTCTCTTTCAATAAATATTTGCCTAAACATAAAAAAGAAAGGATCTAAAAGGAATTTTAATAAAGAATCCTAAACACTCATCTTCTGAAACAAAAGGATGTAGTTCATGCAAAACAGTTCACCATCTATTGCTTCCTTTCTCAGCCCTACCCTTCTTGTCCTTTTTTCACCATAGATTCCTTGAGGACTAGCATGGTCCTGCTTTCATCTGTACTGCCCATTTCTGAGCACTGGTTCCAAACATAGTAAACCCTAATAATTGGTCTACCTTATCTAATCTCTACCCCTCCTCCACTAACCAAAACAATGGAACACTGACTAAATTAATTCAACCCAGTCAAGCCACTAATATTATTTACTTTTTTTCTTAAGTCAGCAGTTGTTTGGCTATTCAGTGAAAATGATTAGCTGTGGATAAACAATTTAAATGTGATTCTTCCTAATAAAAATCATCAGCATCCCTTCCCCTTGACTCTCAAATATAACCCTGAATTATCTCTAAAGTTTATCTGAAGTAAGAGGAAACCCTGGAAAACAAGAATTTACTCTCTTTTAAAAGATCAGAGGCAACCTTTCACCCAGAAAGTTCTCAAAAACCCTGACTTCAAAGTTCAGGTTTCTCACTCCAGGAAAAGTCTCAGCTAACTTTCCACCCACTCAACCATTGTATGATCCAGTTCACTTCCCCTTGAAGTATGGGAATAAATACAAGGGAAGACCCTCTGTAAGGACACGGAGCAATAATGTTTAAGACATTCCAAGTCAGAATTCTGTGTAGATTTCTAAGCTCTTTACTCAACCATTTTCACCAGTGCTTGGTAAAAACAAACAAAATAAAAACTAAAAACCCCAGAAAAATCAGTTTATTGCCAGCAGCAATTATGGACAGTCTGTCTATTGAAAATGTCAGATTCTGGAAATAATTGTGTAGAAATTTGACAATGAAAATCTGGCACTTGATTTTTTGCTCTAATTTTTGCTTTCCATCTACCAAATGTAAATATAGAGAGTCATCAATTTGTGAACAGATTGCTGTGAACAGACAACCCCAGGAGTTCACTAACCTCAGAAGGATCTCTTCTTTCCCCAGTACCCCTCCTAAATTGTCCATCAGGGCACAGTTTGATATCTCTGGTCTGGATAGCCTCTCAAGTCCCTTACAACTCTTTCTTTATCTATCATCCTATGAAACAACTTTCCCTTGATGTCCAAACTCCTTAAATCTGTCCCACTGCCAAAGACTCCACTGACAATTAAGAGAAAGAGACACATGCATAAGAACAGAATTTAAATGAGACTTCATCATTTCTATTAGCCTAACAAGTATGTGACCCAAACCCTAGTATTAACAAGCATTTATTAGGAGCTTATTAATAATGTGCCAGGCCAAAATAATGGGGTTATGGGACCTGGGCTCCTAAAAAGAAAAGACCATGTCTTTGAAAGCAACTCAGTCCCTGAATTTTCCCATACAGTTTAGTAGCCCAGATCACTGGTGCCTACTTTCACAGCCTCTCTGACCACCCTTGACCACTTAATATACCTTTCACAGTCCTCTTGACCCCCTCCATACCACTTAACTCCTTTCACAGTCTCTCACTTGTCCCAGCCCAGGTTATGTACGGCTCCTTAATCCCATCTAGATCTTTTTACTGTTCCTTTTTTGTATATGAGTATCAATCTTATGCCCATCAATTTGCAGATTTACTAGGAATCTAGCCTTCTCTACTGGTATTACAATAAACCTTGATACTTTGACTAAAGGCAAGTTTGAGTGCTTGAATTCTTTCCGGGCACACCACTGAAGGACACCCCCCGCTCCCCAGCAACTCCAAACCGCATCAAAACCACTAAATCTAAGCTTAGTGCCAACAAGGAAGGGAAGACTATTCAGGACTATTGTCATCTTGCTATCAATGCTTCCTTAGTAAATGGAACAATCTGTTCTCAGAAAGTCTTGAGATCCATGTTGTAACACTTTGGGAACCAAGCTCACAACTCTCTACCAACAAATCCACACCTCAGATGGAGGTCTTTTGGACCAACTCCTGCTAAGTTAGGCCTCATATACTTACTGAAGATGACAAGAATGAAGAGAAAGGAAGTCACAGCTCCTGTCATGTAGAACATAATGCTAATGTGGTAGGCAAGTTCTTCCAAGTCCTGTATGTTGGGTACCAAAAGAGGAGGAATCAAGAACCCTAAGGCAATACCCACCTGTAAGGAGAGAAAAGGGATGGAAATCATATTACTTTGGTGAAGGGTATATCAACAACTGTACTCTTGTTAGAGAGAAGTCCTATTTCCCAAATTCAACCCTTCTCAAAACTATGTGCACAATATTTTCCCCTTGATGTCCATCAACTGAGGAATGACTGAATAAGTTATGGTATATGAATGCAATGAAATGCTATTGTGCTTTGAGAATTATGAGCCGGAACATTTTAGAAAAACATGGAAAAGACTTATATGAACTGATGCTGAGTGAAGTGAGCAGAACCAAGAGAACATTATATACAGTAACAGCACCATCATGCAATGAGCAACTATGACTGACTTTACTCTTCCTAGCAATACAATGATCCAAGACAATTCCAAAAGATTCATGATGGAAAATGCTATCCACATCCAGAGAAAGAACTATGGAATCTGACTGCAGATGGAAGCATAATATTTTCAGTTTTTTTGTTTTTTGTTTCACCTGGTTTTTTCCCTTTTGTTCTGATTCTTCTTTAACAACATGACTAATGTGGAAATATGTTTAACATGATGGTACATGTATAACCTATATTGGATTGCTTGCTGCCTTGGGGAGGGAAAGGAGAGGAACAGACGGAGAAAAATTAGGATCTCAAAATTTTATTAAAATGAATGAATGTTGAAAACTATCTTTACATGTAATTGGAAAAAAGTTAAATTTTATTAAGGAAAAAAGAAAAAAGAAACATATATGTTCAGGAAAATACATATAGATTCACATGGGTGTGTATATATATCTATATTTCATACATATACATATACAAACACATATGTATGTATACATATATACACACACCTGGGTATTTACTAAGTAGAGTAAAACTGAAAAAAAGAGTATGTAAACAAGAAAAATATTTCCCCCTCAAAAAATAAGGAAAAGATCAACCTCATTTATAAAATGCAGATGAAAAATTCTAAATAAAATCTTAATATATCTTTTGAGGCTATAAAATAGCAACACACCAATCTTAGCTATGGAAAAATTCTGTATATAATTAATAATGATTAGAAGATAATTTAATCATGTGGCAAGATGTTAGTACTTTGTAGAATTTAATAATAATAACAAGAATTGAAGAAGAGATTATTTAAAAATAAGATATAAGTAAAAACTGTCTTCATTGTACAGTTGTGGTTTGAACTGTATAGTGATGACAACAGCAGCCAACATTTATATGGCATTTTCTACGTGCCAGACACTATGCTTAGTGCTTTACAATTATTTTCATTTGATCCTCACAACAACCCTTCTAGGTAGATGCCCATATACCCATTTTACAGACAAAGAAACTAAGGCAAAAAGAGAATCCTAAAGCTAATAAGTAAAAGTTAATTCCACTGTCTGAATGAAAAAAAGGAAGAACCCCACGGGTACTTAAATAGAAAGCAATTTTTGGATTATAAAGTTGAGCAGTGTGATCTTGGGCAAGTCACTTAAATCCAATTGTCCTGCCTTCTCCCCTAAGAAAAAAAGTAGAGACTTTAGAGTTCAAACAAGCACAAAGACCAGTTAAGTGAGAAGTGGAAAAGCCCTCTCTGGATTGAGCTATCACCTGTTCCTGAACTAAAAGAGAAAGGGGATGTTCTTGCGACACAAGTGCCAATTACTGAAAGTCACATTTGACTTGGTTTGAACACCCTCATTTCACCACTTCATCAGTCATCAAATTAACATCTGGGTGAAGATGACAAACAGTCCTTGCTGTGGAAGTGTAAATCTTTTCAGAGGAGGAGGAGGGAATGGCTTTATTATTTACAAAATAAGATAAATACAGCCTCAATTACTCTCTTTCTTTCCATTTTCCACTTTATTTTTGAATTTGCCATAAATTATAAATAGGAGGGGGGACTAGGCATAGGGCTTAAATGTTAAAGTCCTTACGTGTCTCCAAATAAATTTCACAGTTGCCGATATTTTTCTACAGATTCTAATAAGCATGTGGGTGCACATCAGGAAGGCATGAACAGAACCAACATTTGTAAAATGTATCTCTTGGTTTCCAGGTCCCATCCACATGGATGACAGGAAAGATTAAAACCAGTGGAATGAGAAGAGGATCCTATTCTCCAGCAGAGTAGTCTCCAAAGTGGGGGCTATGGCACAGTCCTGATGAAACTGTGGCATGATCTCATGGGGGGTTGATAAACTGAGAAGAGGATGGCAATTTCTGTCACATCCCACCCTCACTCACAGCTCCCTTCTCATTTCCCACTCAGCTGCTTTCCTTGTGGATTCCTCTGACTTCTCCATCATGACCCCCCAAATGACTACGTTCTCCTCCTCCTTCCCCCTTTTCTGTGTGTTATCTTCTCTTCTCGAGGGCAGAGCCTGTCTTTTTGATATATATATACTTGGCATATAGTAGACTTTCAGTCAATAGTGGACTTAACTCTCACAAAATTATGGCAATCTTCTATTCCACTCCCTCCCATCTCTGCCCTCCTAAAGGCTACATTAGGTGCAACCCCTCAGTGTGGTATCCCAGGCAACTAGCAAAAGCTACACAGACAAAATTCACTGTTTTCCTCCCTTTCCCTACAGCGTCCCTATGCCCTGCCCCTTTTGGTTCTTGGCTGCTGTAGAAACCACCCCCCTCTCTTCCCCAGGACAGGCTTTATACTCTAGGGTCATGGTCAATGAGTAAGCAATGTTTCTCTCTCCCTCTCCCCTGTCCCCAATAAACACCCATATATTTTTCACTTTTCAGTAGTAATGTGTGAGCAGTACAGAATGAATAGGAATGACTGGGCTTCAATAAAATTATTTCCCCCCAAAACTCATTCCTCTTTTCAACTCCTCTATTTTCATTAAGGACACACCAGCCTTCCAGTCTCCCAGGTTTCCAGCTTCCAGTTTATTCTTGACTCCTCATTCAACTAAAATTGCTCTCTTGAAAGTTACTAATGATCTCTTCATTGACAAATCTAATGGCTTTTTCTCAAGCCTTATCCTTCCTTACCTCTGCAGCCTTTAACACCGGTAGACCAGCCTCTCCACTGTGTCTTTCTAAGATAATTTCTCTTCACTATATTTTTGTGATACTGCTCCTGTGCCCCCTTTTCTCTGTCTCTGTCTCTGTGTCATTCTCTCTTCCCTGCTGACAACTGTTCTTTGCTTTTTTAGCTTATGATCCATGTCATACAAACTAAGTTGTACCCCAAGGTTCTATCTTGGGCTCTCTTCTCTTTTGTCTTTTTACTGTAACATTTGATGGTCTCATCATATCTCATGGGTTCAATTATCATTCCGGTGTAGATCTGGGTTTAGCTGCTCCTACCATCTCTCCTGAATTCAAGTCCATTTCCAGGATCTTCCATAGGCATCTCAAACTTAACATGTTCAAAAGTGTTCATTAATTACTTTTTTCCAAGAAACCAACCTCCCTCTTCTGAATTTCCCTATTTCTGTTAAGGGAACCCATTATATTTCCCATCGCCAAGTTTCACAATGTGGGCATTATCCTAGGTTTCTCACTTTGCTTTACCTGCACATTGCTATATTTACCTCTCTCACATCTGTCTTCTCTATTCACAGAGCCTTGATCACCTCCTGCTTAGACTACTGGAATCTTCTCCTAATTGGTCTCCCTGCCTTAAGTCTCTCCCTCTTGAATCTTAGCCAAAGTGACTTCCCTAAAGTATAGGTCTGATGATGTTACTCCCTTGTTTAACAACAAGCTCTCCACATATATTCAGTGGTTCCTTCTTGACTCTAGGATCAAAAATAACATATTTAATTCATCCTTTTTTAATATCTACTTTTGTATAAATTTTATAATGTACATAATTGTTAGTCGAGTCGCATACATAAATAACAATTAGAGGTGTATGCTCAGAATATATATATAATATATGTTTTTTTACTGATCATGGATGTATTATCAAAAATTTTGGAGGGTATTGTTCTAAGGGACCTTTGGCAAAGTGGTGAGTGAACAGTATAATAATGTGGAATGAGAAGAAGACATGAAGTCTAAGGAGCTGGGCTTGAATTTTGGTTTGGCTTCTTATAACTTATGTGACCTTGGTCAACTGGACCTCGGTTCCTCATCTGTAAAATGACAGGGTTGAATGAGATAATGACTAAGGTCCCTTCCAGTTCTAGACTTCTAATTCTGAAAACCCTATAAACCTGTCATTATCATTCATTCAATTGTCATTCTTCAGTCATTTCAGTCATGTCTGACTCTTCTCGACCCCATTTGGGGTTTTCTTGGCAAAGATACTGGAGTGGTTTGCCATTGCCTTCTCCAGCTCATTTTACACCTGAAGAGCTAAGGCAAACAGGGTTAAGTGACATGGTCATGCAGGGTCATGCACCTACTGTCTGAGGCCAGATTTGAACACTTGGAGCTGAATCTTCCTGACTTCAGCCCTGGTGCTCTAACCATCATGCAACCTAATTGCCCCATTCTTTCATTTAGTCATTGCTTATTAAGCACGTTTACCATATGCCTAATGGATAGTAGTGATTGTGATCA
>CM053598.1:188801847-188823631 GCA_028646575.1 Pseudocheirus occidentalis
GGAAAAAAAGAGAAAACAGTCAAGGACAGAGCCTTAGAGGACACCCATGGCTGGGGAAATGACTTGGATGGAGATCCAACAAAAGAAACTGAGAAAAGGTCTGACAAATAAGAGAAGAATCAGGAGATGGTAGTGCCACAGCTAGAACACTTATCTGTGGAGCAGTTAGGTGGCGCAGGGCAGCTAGGTAGCACAGTGAGTAGAGCACCAGCCCTGGAGTCAGGAGGACCTGAGTTCAGATCTGACCTCAGACACTTAACACTTACTAGCCGTGTGACCTTGGGCAAGTCACTTAACCCCAATTGGTCTACCTGCCCCCAGCCAAAAAGAGAAAAAAAGAAAATTTATCTGTGTACCTAAGGATAGAGGCAGCCAGGTGACTCAGTGGATAGGGTGATGGGCCTGGAGTCAAGAAAGCCTGAATTCAAATCTGACCTCAGATATTTACTATCTGGGTAACCCTGGGCAAGTCACAACCTCTGTTTGACTTAATCTACAGGAAAAGGAACAGGCAAACCACTCCAGTATCTTTGCCAAGAAAACCCCATTGACTATAGCGTGGTATGCTCCACAAGGTCATGAAGAGTCAGAAATGACTGAAAGACTGAAGGACACGAGGGGAGCAGAACCAGACACATGGTATCTGTGATGACCGACTTTGATAGACTGGGCTCCTCTAAGCAGCGCAAGGTCCCAAGACAGTTCTAAAAGACCCATGATGGAAAGGGATCTCCACATCCGGAGAAAGAACTGCAGCGCCTGAATGCAGAGTGAGACAAACTGTTTGCTTTCTCTTCTCTTTTTCGTTTTCTTCCTTCTTTCTCATGGTCCATTCCATCCGTTAGAACTCTTCTTTACAACATGATTAAAGTGAAAATAGGTTGAATATGAAGGTATATATAGAATCTATATCAGATTAAATGCCATCTTGAGGGGGAGAGGAAAGGAAAGAGAAGAGGAGAAAATTTGGAACCCCAAAGCCTGTGGAACTCAATGTTGTAAACTAAAAATAAATACATTAGTTTATTTAAAAAAAAAAAGACTGAATGAGAAGGCAAGGATACTCAATCTACTGCAGGGAGGCTGAGACGAAGAGATCCATTAGATTAGGTTACTGCAATATTCCAGGTGAGAAGTGATGAGGGATTGATTGAAGGTGTGATGGTGACTCTCAACCATAAAATGGAGAGAATGGCACCCATCTAATAGAGCTGTTGTGAAGATCAGATAACTTTTGTAATGCAGTTAGCTTAGTGACTTGTACATAGTAGGTCCTCAATAAATGATGATGACATCATTTATAAATTCTTCTGGGACCTAGTTCCACAAGTGGGTTAGAGCGTGAGGGTGAGGAATCAAGTGTAAATTGAAGTAAGACAGACCAGCACAAGAGAGTTCTCAATTCCCTAAGGCCAAACCTTTCCTGGGGGGAGGGGGGAGGGGAAGCACTGGTATAAAGCCAGGGGCCTGTCATAGATCTGACCATACCACAGTGTTAACACTTCCTACCACAGAGTTGCCCTTCTTGCAAATGGCTTCACCTCCCACTGTCCCAGACAATTTCGAATTGAAGAGCAAATGCTGATCTGCATTGGTCTTTTTCCATCAAGAAACTCCCTGTGCTAAATGTCTCACTCATCAGTTAGAATAGTGTCTGCCAGAGTAAGCACTTATACGATGATGACATCATTTATAAATTCTTCTGGGACCTAGTTCCACAAGTGGGTTAGAGCATGAGGGTGAGGAATCAAGTGTAAATTGAAGTAAGTAAATTGCTTGTTAAGAGACTGACTGACTAAACCAATGAAATCACAGGTGCAATCTAAAAATGTATGTATGTATTTATGTATGTGTGTGTCTGTGTGTATGTGTATGTATATGTGTATGTATTTTTCATCTGACTGTCAAAGCCCAATGCTATGGGGTTGGTGCTGAAGCCCACAGTTTTCATTGTCTTCCTAATCTCACCACAGTGAGCCCTAAAAAGAGGAAGCCATAATAGTGCGCTGAGGGAGTATGCTCTCCTGCCATCCCGATGATACTACGTTACAAGCAATTCAGTCTCACCATTCCCTTCCTCATTTTGGAGAAGAAAAGGGGGAAGGGGGTGAGGGGGAAAAATCATTTTTAAGCACCTACTATGTGCCGTATGCTGTATGCTAACTGCTTTTTACAAATATTATCTCATCTGATCCTTACATCAACTCTTTGAGATGGGTATTATTAATAACTTCATTTTACAGTTGAGGTAAACAGTGGCTAAGTGACTTGCTCAGGGTCATATAGCTAATAAGTGTCCAAGACTGGATTTGAACTCATCTTTTTCTTTTTTTAAAGCTTTAAATAGCATATTTTACCCAATTACATGTAAAGACAATTTTTAACATTCATCTTATATAAGATTTTGAGATCCAAATTTTTCTCCCTCCCTCCTTTCCCCATGCCCAAGATGGCAAAAAATCTGATATAGGGTATGCATGTGTAATCATGCAAAACATATTTCCCTATTAGTCATGCTGTGAAAGAAGAAGCAGAATAAAAGGAAAAAAACACAAAAAAGCAAAGCAAATGAAAATAGTATGCTTCTATCTGCATTCAAATTCTATCTCTCTAGATGTGGATAATATTTTGCATCATGAGTCTTTCAGAATTGTCTTGGATAATTGTATTGCTGAGAAAGCGAAGTCTATCATAGCTGGTCATCACACAATGCTGCTGTTAGTGTGTACAATGTTCTCCTGGTTCTACTTACTTGACTCAGCATCAGTTCATGTAAGTCTTTCCAGGTTTTTCTGAAATCTGCTCATCATTTCTTATAGCACAATAATATTCCATCATAATCATATACCACAATTTGTTCAGCCATTCCCCAGTTGATGGGTATCTCCTCAATTTCCAATTCTTTGTCACTACAAAAAAGGGTTGCTATAAACATTTTTGTATATATGGGTCTTTTTTATGTTTTTATGATCTCTTTGGGATACAGACCTAGAAATGATATTGCTGGGTCCAAGGGTATGCACAGTTTTATAGCCCTTTGGGCATATGGACTCATGTTTTCCTGATCCACAAAAATATCTTTGACCAGTAGCTTCAATTGGCCTTTGATGAAATACAACTGAAGAAGTCATCACAAATTTTAAGTCAGGTAAGATTTCAGAGATCATCAAATCCAATATTCTCATTTTACAGAGACTTAGACTGAGAAAGGTTGAGAATCTTGTCAAGGGTCACAGAGCTAGCAAGTGTCTGAAGCCTGATCTGACTTACCTGGTCCAACCAGCATCACACAGAAGCTAGTTCATGAGTTGGGGGATACATGTTTGGCACTGTCCATAACCTACAGAGGACAGGAACGGTTGGAGGCTCCAGCCTACTACTTACATCCTTCTGTAGAAGAATTCTGATCACTTCCAAAGGAGTTTCAAGCTATAGTAGGTTCTGTCAGTCAACATGCACTGGAAAGCTTACTATGTGTACCTAGTGCTGTTCTGCTCTGTAGGGAGATTCAAAAAAAAGGAAAAGCTGAAGAGATTCATACCCACTAGGTTAAGGGTTAAAATCTGGAGTTTGTGACCTTTAAAAAATCTTAACACATATATTTATGTGTATATATATATATACACACACACACACACACACACACATATACACACACATATACATAAACACACACACATATATATTTTATGGTTTCTGTATTTTGATAACTGTAATTAGTTTCTTTTGTAATTTTGTGAATTTTATATTATGTATTTTTTAAAAATCACATTCTGAAAAGAGGTCCATAGACTTCACCAGAAGCCATAGCAGTCCATGACACAAAAACAGTTAAGAACTTTGGTTCTACACACTTGAAATCCAGTTAGTGATAAGGACAAAGTCATATAATAAAAATGATCAGAAAGTAACAGTGGAAAGTATCCTAGATGTGGAATCAGAGGATCTGGGTTTAAAACCTAACTCTGCCATTGGTTAATTATGTAATCTGGGACAAGTCACTTAACCTCTCAGTTAGACCTCAGTTTCATCATCTGTAAAGTGAGGGAGTTGGGTTAAAATTCCTCAAACCTCAAAATCTATATACTTGTGAACGCAAGCCTAGGCTGTTGGGAAATGCTGAACAACTGTACCTCCTACTATATGTGCCACAAATGGGTCAAGGAGGAGGGCCAAGGGGAAGTGAGACAATGAGGCAGAGTGTTTTTTAAATTAAATGATTTCTTTGTAGGTTTTTACATTAACTTTCATAAGTTTTAAATTTTCTGCTCCTCCCTTTCCCCTCCCTCCCCAAGATGACTTGCAATCTGATATGGGCTCTCCACATACATTCCTATTAAACATATTTTCACATTAATCATGTTGCATAGAAGAATTATAATGAATGGGAACAACAAAACAAAAAAAGAAAATCATCTGCTTTGTTCTGCATTCTGACTCCATAGTTCTTTCTCTGGATGTGAATGGCATTTTCCATCATGTGTTCTTTGGAATTGTTTTAGGTTCTTGCATTTCTGAAAAGGACTAAATCTATCAAAATTAGTCCTTGCACACTGCAGTTGTTACTGTGTACATTGTTCTCCTGGTTTCACTGCCCTCACTCATATAAGCTCATGTGAATCTTCCCAGGTTTCTCTGAAGTCCACATGTTCCCAATTTCTTATAACACAATAGTATTCCATTACATTTATATACCACAACTTGTTTAGCCATTCCCCAATTGATGGGCATCCCCTTGATTTCCAGTTCTTAACCATCACAAAAAGAGCTACAATAAATACTTTTGTACATGTGAGTTCTTTTCCAATTTGTATAATTGCTTTGAGATACAGTCCTAGAAGAGGTATTTATTGCTGGGTCAAAGAATATGCACATTTTTATAGCCCTTTGGGCATAGCTCCAAACTGCTCTTTAGAATGGTTGGCTCAAGTTCGCAGTACTACTAACAATGAATTACTATTCCAATTTTCCCACATCTTCTCTGACATTTATAATTTTCCTGTTTTGCCATGTTAGCCAATCTGATAGGTATGATGTGGTACCTAAGATTTTTGATTTGCATCTCTAATCAATAGTGATTTAGAGCATTTTTTTTCATATGGCTATAGATAGCTTTAATTTCTTCCTCTGAAAACTGCCTGTTCATATCCTTTGATAATTTATCAGTTGAGGAATGACTTCTATTCCTGTAAATTTGACTCAGTTCTCTATATATTTCAGAAATGATGGCCCTTATACTGTTATGAAAACACAACTTGATTTGAAATCAGAGGATCTGGCTTCAAATTCTGATTCTGTTAGCCTCCCATTGTATAACCTTGGACAGATTGTTTTACCTCTTTGGGTCTCAGTTGGTCTGCTAGTGATGGCCTCTAAGGTCCCTTCTAGCTATAAATAAATCTATAATCCTATAGTACACAGCCCCAAATACCTCTATTGGAAACACAGGTCAGAAAATGTGAAATAAATTTCAATTATTGACCTTTTCTCCCCTTTTATTTATTTCCACCTCCTTCCCTTAAACACAGCTGCCTCAAGAGGCAAGAAGTGAAGCCTCATTTTCCCTTCACTGCCTACATCCCCTTCCTTACTCTTACCCTTGGGGCAGAATTATCCATTCATGAAATGCCTTAAGAATAAAAAACAATTGTTGTTTTAGTTTTATCCAGTTAGATATCGGAGATCATAGCCCCAATCCTTCCTTGGAAGGTACTGGTCAGGTCAGTTCTGCCAGCATTCATTTCTTCTCCCTGGGAGACACACACACACACTCACACACACTCACACACACTCACACACACTCACACACTCAGATCTGTAACCAAGAGCAACATGAAGGTCAAAGGATTTTGAGACTAAAGACACAGAAATAAGTAATTTCCTCCATTAGAAAGCCAGCTGCTCAGAGAAGCTGCCAGTGTGTCTGCTAAGCAGAGACAAGAGACAGATTTCTTCCCTTTCATGTTGTTCCAGAAGCAGATGTTGTGATGCAGCAGAAACAGTGACTTCATCCCAGCCTTTTCAGAAGTGATGTTGCCAGTATGCCAACACTTTGGCCCCCATCCCCAGAATTTACTGGTCCTACCCTAACTATGGAGAAACTAAGTCATATTTGGAGAAGATGCTGACTTGTCCATCAATTCCCCATACAAAAGTAGCATTATTTGTGTTATATAGCACCCTTACTGCTTATTTGAGGGTCACCAAGAGATTCAGAGATATTGACCTGGCATAGAGAGCACAGGCACTCAAACCTGTAGATGCAGAGAAGGGAAGTATTAGAACTATGCTACCTTTGCAGCATTTTCTGATATAGGAGGCAAGCAATTTCATTGTCATTTCTGTGGTTCCTGAAATCTTTGGAGAGCACTGGCCTGGGAGTTCAAGGACTCTGACACATTACTGTATGATCAGAGGAAAAATCTCTAAGTTTCTGTGAACCTCAGTTTTCTCATGATTAAAATGGTAATAATAATACTCCATATCCAAAAGGCCTTCTCTTCACTCACAGCTACCATCCTGAAGAGATTTAGTGGGAGGAGTCCCATCTGGGTCGCCAAAATGAAGAGGTTGGGGAGAGGTGGGTGTCTGAGGGATTTCATATGTCTTGAGGGTTCTTGTCTGGAAAGAATTTCACAGGACCCAGGCTATCTTTTGGCAAAGTTACAAAGTTTATTTTTATGCTGACTTAGCAGCAGGCAGGAGAAACAGGGGGACCTGCAAAGTGCAGGGATCCAAGGTAAAGTTATAAAGTTTTATTCTTTGCAGCAGGCAGGAAAAGGTTAAGGGAACCTTCAAAGTGCAGGGGCTAGAGATGCAGTTTTTATAACCATAAAACTGTCCGTCAAAGGTTAATTATGCTAACTAGATGGGCAAAGGTGGAGTTAGGGAGGAGTTTAGGAGGAGTTTAGGAGTGGTCAGTGCTTAAAGGGACATGTATGTTTTATATCAACTGCACAGGCATATTGCCCATAATTCACTGGGACATCCCCCTGGGGGGGGGGCTACCTGGAGGTGTGGTTTTTGCCTTGTGACATCACTAGGTTTTTGGTCAAGGATGAAGGGGATATGGCCCATATGGCTGTTGGGAGAATAGGCTTGATTGTTCAGGAGGTGCCAAGTCTGGGAGCTAGACTGATTAGGGATTCAGGAGGTACCATACTAGGAGGGAGTTATCTCTCTGATAATGTCTTTCAAGGCTTTTGGCCACTTAGAACGAAGGGGCTAAGTATTTCTCTAAGGGTTTGTTTATAGAATGCTTTTAAAGGATTCATAGGTACTGTATCTAGGCAGACTTGCTAGCTCAGGGAAAAGACTTCTAGGCTGGAGGAAGGGGAGAGGCAGAGTTAATGCCTTTATGGCTGAAGGAAAGTGTGACTTTTACAACTTAATTGCACAGGCTTATTACAAACTGACGTTACATACCTATGTTATATACATCGGTACCTGAATACAAGTGAGATTTTACAAACTGAGGTTACAGACAAAAGCATCCCAGACCGAATCAATCCTAGTTCAGACCCTTATCACTTTTCATCTGAATTATTGCAATAACCTCCTGGCTGATCTCCCTGCAGGCATTCCCTCCCCTCTTCATTCCCTCTTTCACATAGCTGCCACTTTCAGGTTTTCTGACCATGTCACTCCCCTGCTCAAGAAGCTCCAGTGCTTTCTTATTGCTTCTAGAATAGATAAAACACAGATTCCTCCCAACCTGGCTATGTTTGACCATTCTAGGCTCATTGAGTTCTGCAGGCACTCTACATTCCATCAGTACTGACCTTTGCAAGGTCACATTACACTGGTTTCCATGTCCCATTCCTGGATACTTGTACAAGCTGTTGCCTTGGCTTAGGATGGGGTCCCTCCCCACCTTCATTTCCTAGAACACCTAGTTTCCTTTAAGACTCGGGTCTTCCTATAGTTGCATTATCTTGACCCCCAAGGCATTAATATCTCTCAAATTGCAAAATATATACAAAGTAAAACATTTTACCTCTCCTTGTACATGTTGGTTCCCCCGTTAACTTGTTGAGAGCAAGATTGTTTCATTTTCTCTTTGTGTTCCCTGTGCCTAGTAGCACTTTAAATACTTTTTACATGAATGAATGAGGCTCAATAGCCTTACCCTGGGTAAGTCACTTAACTTCTGTTTGCCTCCGTTTCCTCATTTGCAAGACTGAGGCCCCAGAATTGTTATAAGGATAAAATGAGTTGAATATCTGTAAAGTTATTTGCAAATCTTAAATTTTTATATAAATGCGCGTTATTACTATTGTTATTCCACTGTCTTTCCCACCCCAAAATTTTCCTTCTTCCACTTTTTTAGACAGAATTGGGGGTACCACTTTATTCCCAGACATCCAGGCTCTCAACTCCTCACTGTCTCTCATCCCTCATATCCAATCTGTTATGAAGGCCCCTTCTCTCCACTGACACTGTTACCCACCTATTACAGGGCCTCAGTACCTCATTCCTGGGCTGCTGTAGTTGACTGATGGTCAACTGAGACTCTCCCTGACTCAAGTCTTTCCCCACTCCATTCCACACACCATTCGGCTGTTAAAACAATCTTCCTAAAGCACAAGTCTGAATGTTCCACACTCTAGCAATATGTTTCAGGTTATCAGCTCTAGGATCAAATATGGAATCCTCCATTTGACTTTAATAGTTCATTATGACCTGGCCCCTTGATACCTTTCATGTGTTTACATCTTACTCACCTTCATATACTTGGTGATCCCAAGGCTCAATCCCCCTTGCTTTTCCTTGCATGACACAACTCCCAACTCAGAGCATTTTCACTAGCTGTCTTCTATTCCTGAAATGTTCCGCCTCTCCCTCCTCACTTCCCTAGGGTCCTTCATGTATCAACTAATATCCTACCTTCTGCAAAACTATTTTCCTGGTTCTCCATGATCTTGATGCCTTCCTTTGAGATCCTCCCCCCACCACATTTATTCTATTCATATCTTGCTTCTATGCAGTTGTTTGCATGTTGTTGCCCCATTAAACTGTGAGTTCCTTGTGAGCAGACAATGCTGTCTTGTCTTTCTTCACACTCCAGCTCTTAAGACAATGCCAGGAACATAATAGACATTTAATAAAAGTTCATTTAGCCTAATTTCTGCTCTGTTGTCAGTTAAAAGGCCTCTGCTCCTGATTATACCAGGCATATAAACACCTTGAAATCTCATTCTGAGGTAAGACAGGATCAAGGAAAGTCACCTGAATAATTCACTTTGGATTAGTTTCTTTTTCTTTGAATTGTGAATTCACAATAGCAATGACCACAAAAATGAAGAGAGGATTAGATTAGAAACTATGAACTTCTGGTGTATACTTTTTAAGTACATTTCCATAAATTTGACAAGGCCATAACCATACTGTTCTGTTTGTGATCTTTTTCTGAACTTCTGCTTTTCTTGTTCTTTGAAAAAGAATGATACTTTCCACCCCATCTTTGTCACTCTTTACTAAACTACACTCTCCTCTTCCAAATAAAGACCTTCTCTTATAACAGCTATTCACAGTTGTGTTGAAATTGTATCTTGTTTTGGTCCCCTCAACCACCCTACCCAACCACCAGTTAGTATAGCAAGAATATATATGAGTAAACAGTTTATTAGTTTACCAGTGAGGTAACAATAAATAAGAAATAGCAATTAAGAGTATAAAGGGAAATATAGAAGCCACTTGCAAAACCTGCTTCCTAAATGAATTAAGGTCACATACAGAAATTGTACTAAATTAGAAGAAGTAAGCGAGTTCCCAGTATAACAGCCCCTCCATCCCAATAACAGCCCCTTGTTCTGTAGAGTGCAGATAAAAACCAGAGAAATGTTATGCTGATAAGGGATCCCTGAGCTGGCAAGGATAACTTTGAAAGTATGTTGCTACATTAATATGCAAGCCCCAAGGTGACAAGGATAATAGACTGCCCCTCCACTATCAGAACCCTATAAGAATAGGACCCCTAAACCTCAAGCCCTCCTCCACCTCTTTCTCTACCTCCTCCACTAGTCCATGCTGCCTGAGGAACCCCAACACTGATCTATAATTACATGACTCTGTGTTCACCTTTCAGTCCTGGATGGGTCTGCCTACCCTTCCTTACTCAATCATTCCTCATGCTGTCTGCCTCTGTACTCTCTGTCCCTTATTAAAGTGCAGTTGATGCATCACTGCTTGCTTGGTGTCAGCATAATCTTTCCCAGTGAGTATCCAAAGAATCAGACTTGTTTGTCCAGACCCAACCCAGGACCCCATTTATGGTCCCCTATCCTTAAGCAATAAACTGAGATCATCCTGGCTGGGACTATTTGTTCCTAGTCACACCTCACAGTGAACAAGCAGGGCTCTGAGAGAAAAGCAAGGGTAGACAAAGAACTTCATGCCCCATCTTGGATGGGGACCTTCCTTCACAGTTAGGTCCTAATAGAACAACAGTCAAGCAAACAAATCAACACATTGGTCTTCAGAACTCTGAGCAAAGCAGTAACCAAATGTGGTCAACTGAATCTTCAGATAGAACATGACTTGCCACCCAGTTTAAGTACCCACTGAGAATCTACAGCATCTTTGGCTAATGGCCACCTATTATTTACTGGATGCTTCCACAGACAAGGAGTGCACCATGTTTAAGGCAGCCTATCACAATTTTAAGCAGCTCTAAGTCTTAGAAAATGTGTCCTTATACTGATCCAAAAACCTGCCTCTCTAGAGATTCTATCATTAAAAGGAAAAAAAGCAAAAAAAAAAAAGGAAGAAAAGAAAGAAAGAATAAGTAGAACAATCACTTAATCAGTATTTCCTGTGTGCTAGGCACTTTATAAATATTGTCTCATTTTATTGCTACATATCTGAAAGCATGTGTCTCTTTCCACATTTTAAATTCATCACCTTATTGTCAGTAAGGGAATGTTTGCTTATATTTAGAAAGAAAAAATGGGGGATTTAGAGCTAGTGTCCAGACTGACTTTCAATCCAGAAGAAACTGTTCATCATCTCCTAAGTGATTCCCCTGAATCTTCAGGGACTAGATGTGCAGGATTTCTAATGTTCATTCTAATCCCCTCCTCTAATTCTAGTCAGGATGATCCCAATCCTATGACCTCTGGGCTGGAGGAAAGGCCTGTTAAAACACAAGAAGATCCCTCCATAGCTTCATTTAGAGAGGGGAAATGGTTTACTCCAAACCCACAATCACATGCTCTGTGCTCAATGCAGGGATGTTGTTCTAAGCATGACTCCTTTCACATTTAGGTCCACTTAGAACTATGATTAAGGGTCCCTTCATGTTTGGGAACTAGGTTATCACTTGAATTTAAGATATTCTTCTGGGCCAGGCCATTATGGCAAATATTTTAACTTGGAGCAATTATTACAATTATTACAGCAGAAAAAATCTTGACATTGGCAGGGGAGGAGGGGTGGGGATTTAATTTAAAAACCATTCTTTGGGGTTTAGAGCAGTTTTCACTGTGTTCTGCTGTTTGTTTTCTTCTTAGAAAACACAAATCTTCCTGTATTACAAAGAGCAATAGATACGAAAATTATTTTCTCAGACCAAACAGAACGTGAAAAATGCAAAGGAGTTTTCCCAGGAAGGAGAGTTGAAAAAACTGAGACTCAGAGAAGTGAATGATGTGCCCAGGGTCACATAACTCCTAAGTGACAGTCACAACTCAAATCCAAGTCTCAGGCTCTCCTAGATCAGTGCTCTTTATAAGACTGTCTAGAGTAGAATAGATAAGCTATTAGGACCTCTAAACCTTGACTTTAACCCCCAGGAATCCTTCTGCTTATCAGATGTGAATCAACAAGAGAATTTCTTCCCTATTGGAAAAAAGTTGAAGCTGACAAATCTGATTCCTAATTACAAAACTCAGCCTGGTATCAACCTATAGGCATATCTCATTTTATTGTGCTTTGCAGATGTTGTATTTTTTATAAGCTGAAGGTTCATGACAATCCTGTGCAGAGCAAAGTCTCTGGGTGCCATTTTTCCAATAGCATGTACTCACATTGTGTCTCCATGTCAAATTTTGGTAATTCTCTCAGTATTTCAAACTTGAAGTTATTATTATTATGCCTATTATGGTGACCTCTAATCAGTGATCTTTGAAGTTACTATTGTAATTCTTTTGAGGAGTCACGAACCATGCCTATATAAGACAATGAACTTAATAGATAAATGTTATGTGTCTCCGCTGACCTGCCATTGTCATGTCTCTCTCCCTCTCCTCAGGCCTCCCTATTCCCTGAGACACAACAATATTGAAATTAAGTCAATTGATAACTCTACAATGGCCTCTAAGTGAAAGGAAGAGTTAATAGATTATAGCAAACTTCATTGTTGTCTTATTTTAAGAAACTGGCACAGCCACCCCAACCTTCAGCAACCACCTCCTTCATCAGTCAGCAGCCATCAACACTGAGCTAAGACCCTCTACCAGCAAAAAGGTTATGACTTGCTGAAGACTCAGATGATGGTTAGTATTTTTTTAGCAATAAAGTATTTTTTAATTATGGTATGTACTTTTTTTAGCCATAATACTATTGCATACTTATTAGGCTACAGTATAGTGTAAAACCTAACTTTTATATATATTGGGAAACTAAACAATTTGTGTGACTCACTTTATTGCAATATTTGCTTTATTACAGTGACCTAGAACCCACAATATCTCCAAGACATGTTGTAAATATAACACAATCCAGATTAATTTAATTCCCTTAGTTTAATTCTAGGCATGTAGGACGAGTGCTAATAAACACTTTCAACAGAAACCAGAATTTTAAAAAAAGCAATTTCAGAAGTTAAAAATTAAAGATGGGGGGGGGAGGGTGTGGCAGCCAGGTGGCCCTGGAGTCAAGAGGACCTGAGTTCAGGATCTCAGACACTTAACATTTACTAGTGGTGTGACCTTGGGCAAGTCACTCAACCCCAATTGCCCTGCCTTCCCCCCTCCAAAAAAGCAAAAGGCAAAAACAAAAGTAAAGATGAGCTTCGCACCATTGGAAGTAGGACAGGAAAACCTAGGTGATTATTTGTGGGAGATTTTGCAGAGGGGGTTCATATATATCAGGTCACCTTTGGACTAAATGATCTCAAAAACTCTAGGATTCTACAGATAGTGTCCTTGTCTAATATTGTCAGCTCATTTTTACTTCCTATTTGAAAGGTTAAGCAGATGCACAGGGGGAGATTCCAAGGTACAGGACTGAAGGGAACTAGAAAGCATTCCACCAGAATATAGCATCAGCAACTCAAGCTTCCAAAAATAGAGGAGAGGGTTTCTTTGCCTCTTTATATGACCTTTGGCAATTTTTCTAGTATGTTATGTTTTCGGTTTTTTGCGTCTATGATTCAGTGTCCTGGCCCGACCACTACTACACCCTTGAAGATTACTGCCTATAGAATGGATTTACAGGGCTGCTGGGTGGTGCAGGAATAGAGCACCTGCCCTGGAGTCAGGAGGACCTGAGTTCAAAACTAGCCTCACACACTTGACACTTACTAGTTGTGTGACTTTGGCAAGCCATTTAACCCCAATTTCCTTGCCTTCCCTCCTCAAAAGAAAAATCATCTAAAGAAATTACACTACCAACTAGAAGGCTTAGGAAAGGCTTTCCATAGGAGATGGTTTATGGACTGAACCTTGAAGGACCCTAGGGATTCTAAGGGGAGGAGGTGTGAAGAAAATGCATATCAGGCATGTTCAAAACATATGTGAAAAACTTGCTTAAGGAGAAGTATAATAGCTACTGTGATTTAAAATGTATTTAGATTTGGGATTCGGGTACTACTTCTAGTATCTTAGGATTTTTCAAATTATGGTCTGGGATGTGAGAGATGGTTGGTTGTTTTTTTTTAAACAACTATTATGTTTCAGTGAACATAATTCTAGTTTCATAATTTCAAAACTTTAATAAATTCAAAGTTTCAAAATCACAATTTCAGTAAATACCATAGAGAGCACTGTTATTGGTACTATTGCTATTTCTCTAAACCAGAGGTCCTTAGTTTGTTGGCACAGCCCAGAAACACCAGCAGATGAGCATCTAATTTAGCAAGTAAATTGAACAGCAGCTAGGTGGTGTAGTGGATATAGCACCTGGCCTCGAGTCAGGAAGACCCGAGTTCAAATCCAGTCTCAGACACTTATTAGTGGTATGACCCTGGGCAAGTCGTTTGACTGTTTGCCTCAATTTCCTCATCTGTAAAATAATCTAGAGAAGGACATTGCAAAACACTCCAGTATCTTTACCAAAAATAGCCTAAATAGGGTCATGAAGAGTCAGACATGACTGAAAATGACTAAACAATAACAATTGATCAGAAATTAGCCAGAAAGGGACTAACTCATAAGTAATAAGCCCTCCTGATGGTAGCCATTGCCAAGGACAGAAAATGTCTCATTAGTGGAATGTATGACCCAATGGTGCCATCACCATTGACCAAAGGAATCACATGTCTACCATTCCTATATAGAAATTAAAGATCTCAAAAAGTCATAAGCTCTATCTGGGCTCACAGGTGTAGCCTGATTGTTGCTGCTCGAGATAGAACAGAGAAGAAAGCACTGGGTGGGGAAAGGGAGGAGGAGTCACCACTGTCAGTCTCATCAGTAGCATCAGAATGAGATTATACCTAAAAAGCACTTTACAAACACAAGAGTATTAAGTAAATCTCGGCTATTTTTTCCTCCATGGGGTTCAGAAGTGACTAAATTAGTTGAGGGAACTACAGCTCCGTAAAGTCCTTCCTCTAGTACTTTTTTTTCATCTGTATAGCTTTTCATTCATCTGGCTCTATGGGATTGCCTAGAATGTCCTCACTCTGCTGGTGGACAGTATGTGAGTTAACCCCAACCACCACCAAATCTGTTCTCCTTGGGAACACCTTTGAGCGGCTTCCAGGCCTAGACATTGGCAACAACAACGGGGTCCTGGAGCCCCTGCTGTTGCTCATGGCCACCCTCCCTGCCAGATGGCCCCAAGAACCTGCCCTAGAGGCTGCCCTTTGGCCCTCATGCCCAGTTCTGAGTACCTGCCTCTGGTTCCTGGCCCTGTGCCTTGGCATCTCCCCGGCCACCTGCCCAGGCTCCTCTGGGGGTTGCCTAGGACATCTATACCACCTGGGACAGTGTATGGCAAACATAAAAACAACATCTCATGAAACCAAGAAAACTGTTTCAAACCTTCATTGATCGAAGACTCTGTGTAGGACTAGAACCAGTTTTTGTAGCAGATGTAAACTAAAAATACAAGAAGCAAACACTAATTACTGGCGGTTCAATTCTAACTGCAGAATAAAGTGGGGGAGATGTTTTGTTTAATGTTTCTGATGCTGAAATGAACATTAGACCCGATATAGCCTATGAGAGTCTGTGTGGACGTTTGGGGCGGATTCTCTAAATCTGCACATCTTGTGTTTCTCTTGAGCACAGCACCTTCTCTGATGTGGGCATGCCACACTGAGCAGTCCTGTGCCAGTGTCTCCCATGTCACATAATTAATTTCAAAGTTCTCAAGAGAGACCTTGAGAGTGTCCTTGTATCACTTCTTCTGACCTCCATGTGAACCCTTGCCCTGTGTGAGTTCTCCATAACACAGTTTTTTTTGGCAAGCGTATGTTTTGTATTTGAACAAGGTGGCCAATCCATCGGCGCTGCGCTCTCTGAAGCAGACTTTGAATGCCTGGCAGTTTAGCTAGAGTTAAACCTCAGTGTCTGGTACCTTATCCTGCCAGGTGATCTTCAGAATCTTCCTAAGACAATTCAAATGGAAGTGATTCAGTTTCCTGGCATGGCGCTGGAGACCGTCCAGGTCTCACAGACATACAACAATGAGGTCAGCACCATGGCTCCGTAGACCTGCAGTTTGGTGGTGGTCAGTCTAATACCTCTTCTCTCCCATACTTTCCTTCGGAGCCTCCCAAACACTGAGCTAACTCTGGCAATGTGTGCATCAACCTCATTATCAGCGTGTACATCCCTGGAAAGTATATTGCCAAGGAAAATGAACTTATCCACAGCGTTCAAAACTTCTCCACTTGCTGTAACTGAGGGTTCCAAGTATGGATGGTGTAGCAGTGACTGATGGAGCACCTGTGTTTTCTTGGTGTAAATTGTTAGGCCAAAATTAGCGCAAGCAGCAGAGAATTGATCCATATTTTTTTGCATTTCAGCTTCAGAGGTTGCATTGAGTGCACAATCATCAGTAAGTAGCATTTAGAATCACCTATTATGCACTAGATCTTTGCAAATATCATCTCATGGGATTCTCACAGCAACTCTGGGAGATTAATGCTTTTATTGTCCCCTTTTTGCAAATGAGGAAATGGAGGCAAACAGAAATTAAAGTAACTTGTCTAGGGTCACATAACTAAAAAGTGTTAGAGGTTGGATTTGAACTCAGAGCTTCCTGACTCCAAGCCACTCAGTGCTCTACCCACTGCCATCATCCGGATGCAAGTGCTACTTAACTGAAGGCTCACCAGAGGTTGACTTAAAGATGTTTTGATATATGGTATCTAAACACCCTTTTTGGACTGAGAGCTCTACTACTCTCGTTGAGTAATCATCATACCTAATTTTTAACACTGTATTAAACATTTCCAAGTTCTTGTTTTGTAATGTATTCTTCATAAAGTTTTTAAGATGTACAGGAGTGTATGAAATGGCATAATTTGTAAGCTTCACACCATCTAAAACTTTCAGCATGATCCTGTATGCCACATCTTCTTAAATTTTCACAAAATATGTCATTTATTGTCATCTTAGGGAAGAACTATTGCGATCTTCAGTAATGGAATTGTTGAAGCAATAACGTACATTTGGGTGTTTATTTGTTCATTGGGTATTTTGTTTGCTTCAAAGCCATGCATTGCTATTTAGATGTCATTAGCAATGTTGGGATTGCAACTATTATTTGATACATTAAAGGTCTTGTTGGCTGCCCTCTATGGAAGCATAATATGTTTAACATTAAATTAATGGAAAACTGCTTTCTTTCTACTAAAAGAAATTGAGCTGTTAGGGCAATAAAAGATGAAGCAACTTATCCAGGGTCCCTCAACCAGTATTTATCAGTGGAAGAACATGAACTCAGGTTTTCCTAACTCTATCCACTATTTCTTTGTCTCTATAATAATTATTATTATTATTATTTTAAAATATGATGAAAATTATATGCATGAAAACATGGATACATACATTTTTATTTCATTAAGCATTTATTTTTGGACTCCAGGAAAAATATGAACTGTCTGAGTGAATTGAATACTGTAAATTTTGTCTTCATAACAGCATTTACCCAAGTGCCTGACACATAATAAGTGCTTAATAAATTCATTTTGCATTGAACCTACTATGCACATAAATGACAATAGCTCAAAATCCAATTTCATATTACTATCTCCACTTTTTTTAGGCAATTAGAGTTAAGTGACTTGCCCAGAGTTGTACAGCTAGTAAGCTTCTGATACTGGGTTTGAATTCAGGTCTTCCAGACTTCAGGACCAATGCTCTGTCCTTTGAACCACCTAGTTGCCCCACTATGTCCATTTCTTGATCCCTGATGCAAAAGATTAGGTTGGGGCAGGGGAGGAAGAAGTGAAGAGCCATTAGTTAGTATACTTTTGTAGAAAGAAGATCATGTAAAAATATTCATCTTCAGCCATGTACTCACCCATCTATCCCTCTCTTAAGGAAGTTGTGAGAATTGAGAATTCTTGTTTCTAAGTGTGGGTGGACATCTCAAATAGAGAAGGAGAAATGGAGGGAATAGGCATTTATTATTGCCTGCTATGTGCTAGGCACTTTACAAGTATCTCATTTGATCAAAGTCAAGAAACATTCAAAAACTGAAGTATGGCATTGAAAAGGGTCCTTTGTTACTATTTGTTACATAAATGTTGCTATATATGTAGGTACACACCAAACATATTGAAGGGAAGGATGGGATTAGGGAAGAAGAAGTGGAGAGAGAAGAGAAATAAGTCCTTTGCTAGTTAAGTGTGACCTTTGGAGTTATTTTGACTGAGAGACCACTGGCTTCTTTCAAGTTCTTCTTAGGAAGATGAGGCTTAAAGGGGTGGTATTTTATTATGTTGCTATATTATATTCATTAAAATTCAAGCTCCTTGAGGGCAGGACTATGTTTTTGTCTTTATTTGCACCCCAACCACTTAGTACAGTGCCTGGTACATGGTAAAAAACATAATAAATGCTTGTTGACCAACCATTGTGAATACTTGGTAAATACTGTGAAGTTTCTTGGTAAGATTATAGAGCTCCTCCTAAAAGACCCTTTCAGGGTTTCATGATATATTATGACGTCAGTTAGGGTCAAAAGGGGCTCCATTAATCAAAAGAGCCACATGACTGTGATATGTGTTGATGCTGAAGTTGAGGAGGAAAGGGATAAAGTGCTCCACCAGAACAGTCCCTCCATGTTAATAGCAATCCATTGACCAATACTCTTTGTGGAAAGTTATTTAACCAGCTATGTTACTGAATTGTATAGTCATTTAGCTCACATTTTACCAAAATTCTAAAAATGAATATTAAGCAGATGGTTTGTGAGCATTTGGAGAACAATGTAGTGAGCCAACACAGACCCATCAGAAGTAAGTTGTGCCGAGCTAATTTTGTTTCATTTTTTGGATAGGGTTACTAAGTTGGAAGAAAAGCTAGGTGGCACAGTGGTTAGAGTGCCAGCCCTGGAGTCAGGAGGACCTGAGTTCAAATCTGATCTAAAATACTAGCTGTGTGACCCTGGGCAAGTCACTTAACACTGTTTGCTGCAGTTTCCTCATCTGTAAAAATGACTTGGAGAAGGAAATGGCAAACCACTCCACTTTCTTTGCCAATGAAACCCCCAATGGGATCATGAATCAACCCCCCAAAACAAACAAACAACAATGCAGATTGGCCAATTGAAGGAATGCCAATGTACCTTTATTTCAGAGCAAAGCATCTGATACTTCAATATATGTGGGGGAAAGATAGAGAAATATGAACTTAACTGTTTTATGTTAACTCTTATGAACATAATGAGACCTCTGTAGTAGAATGTCATCTCTTTTTCAATAGTTTTATTAATAACTTGGATAAAGCCACAGAAAATATGCTTATCAGAACTGCAGATGTCACAGGGCTAAAGTGATAGTTAATGAAAGAGATGATGGAAGCAGAATTTAGATGATCTGAAACCAAAAAGAGGGAATTAAGCATGACTAAATTTAAAGTGTGTTTTTTAAAGCTTGCATTTAAACTTTAAAAAAATCTAATGTAGAAGTACACAGGCCATACATAAATCATGCCACAGATTTTGAGATCATGTAAGTTAATCCCCTCATCCATAGATGCGGCAATTAGAAGCATGGGAGGTGGGGGTGAGGGAAGAAAAGCATTATTAACCAAAAACAGAATAAAAATTGTCAAAAGAGAATAAATAGATTATTACAACTACATAAAATTAATAAGATTTTGAAAAAAGCAAAATCAATGCAATTAGAATAAGAAGAAAAATTAGAGAATGGGAAAACTTTACAAAAATATCTCTGTTATTGCCCTTGAGATTAGCTTACATTTACAGTGTATTTATCTTGAATATAGATAAATATTAAATATAAATATATTTTTGTATGCTGTCTCCTCTGTTAAAATCTGAGCTTCTTGAGGGCAGGGACTAGATTTTGCTTTTCTTTGCATCCATAGCTCCAGGTACATGGTAAGCACTTGTTGACTGTTAGCTGATTGATAAATAATTGATAAATAAATTCATAAGTCAGAGACATGTAGAGAATTCACATTAATATTAAAGCTCAAGATCCCAATATAAATATTCTTTATTTATATATAAATATATAATATATTTATACATTATATTAAGAATATAAAGAATATTATATAATATTCTTTATTATATATAAATAATATAAAAGGAATATAAAGAAAGGCAAACTACAGTCCCTGCTCTCAAAGGGCTTCCAGTTTAACAGGGAAGACAGCATGGAAACTACAGCATGTACAATATGCAGGAAAAATTGGATGTAGCTTCAGAAGAAAGGTACAAAGATTAAGGACTGGGAAAGGCTTCTTGCAGAAGGTTTGGTATTAGCTGGGACGTGAAGGAAACCAGGGAAACCAAGAGACAAAGATGAGGAGGGAGAGCATTTCAGACATTGGGGACAGCCAGCGAAAATGCCGAGTCTCGAGATAAAGAATTCAATTCAGGTAGCAGCCAAGAGACCAGTGCCACTGGATGCCAGACAATGGAGAAGGGAACAGGTTGGAAGAAGATTGGAAAGTGGTGGGATTGGAGTTAGAGGTCAAAGGACAGGATATGCAGGGCTTTGAAAGTCAAACAGGAAATGTATGTTTGATCCTGAAGGTGACAAGACTCCACTAGGTAGGTTAAGAAATGATAATGGTGTAAAAACAAAAGATGTCGAGAATCCGTCTCTTTTTTTGAAAAAAAGAAAAATCAGATGTGTTGGTTACCATTGCTGACCCCTTCCCTGATCATTTTTATTATTTGTTATAAGGAATGGATGGCTGTCTGAAGTGGGATGGGGTGGGGAGAGAGAAGGATAAACTGGGAAATGGAGATGATGCTAAATAATAAAAAAATTAAAATTAAAAAATTTTAGCAAATATTTAAATCAAGAAAAAGGCACAATGTGGAAAAGATCTCATTTGTTAGCAATCCATGTGGGAAAAGACCTAGTTTAATAAACTTTACATGCTCACTCAGAGACTAAAATACATCATACAAAACTACAAGGGCAAATGACTACCCCTCATATGTCCTTGTGTCTGTCTTTGGTCAGTCAGTCAAATAGAAAACACTAAGTGGGGGGCAGGTAGGTGGCACAGTGAATAGGGCACCAGCCCTGGAGTCAGAAGGACCTGAATTCAAATATGACCTCAGACACTTAACATTTACTAGCCGTGTGACCTTGGGCAAGTCACTTAATCTCAATTGCCCTGCCCTCCAAAAAGTAAAAAACCAAAAATAACGCTAAGTGTTGAAGAAGAGAAGAAAAAGTAGTAGTAGGAGAAACACAAAGATGAGAATGCAAAAGAGAAAGAGTTGAAAAAGAAAAAGGAAGGAGAAAACAAATGGGAGAAGTAGGAAAAAAGATAAAGATGAGTTGAAACAGGAATAGGAGAAGGAAGATGAGGAGGAGAGTTGCTTTTCATGGTGTTATCTCAGCAGTATAATGGATAGAGTGCTGGCCCTGAGTTAGCAAAACCTGGAGTCAATTCCTTCCTTTGACCTTTGGGAAATATTTTAACATCTGTTTATTTCAGTTCCCTCACTTATAAAATGAGGATAATAATCACATCTACATCAGAGAATAGTTTTGAGTATCTTATGAAATGAAATAAGTAAACCTCTTCATAAATCTTAAAGTATTAGCCATTAGCATTTCTATTTATTCAATGACTCCTGACTCCCCCTAATTTTCAATCTACCGACTTGTTCCCTGCTATCTACAAACAGGCTCACATTTTCTACATCATTAAACAAACAAGAAAAAATAAATTTCACTTGCCCCTATTATCTTTGCCAGGGATCATTGCTATATCCCTTATCCCTTTATCAGCTAATTTCCTAGGGGAAAAAATGTCTATATTGCTTTCTTTCATGTTCTCATATGTAAAATAACAACAACATACATAAGATATTTTCCTCTTGCTGTAATCTAACTTCCACTTACTGTCACTGAAATCAGCTTCCTCAATGTCACCAATGTTCATTGTTG
>CM053598.1:188824131-188851759 GCA_028646575.1 Pseudocheirus occidentalis
AATTGGATCATTTAGCCCAGGGAAGTTAGTGTGATGGCCTTTAGTAGTCCCATACTAGGGGAAGGGTTCATATGCAGGCTATTTTTGTCAAATGTATTCCAGGTTTATGGGAGATTGACCAAGAAGAATCAGACTTAAAATAGGAAGGAGTTCATTGGAATATGGTTATAGGTCAGAGTGGAACAGGGCAAAGAGGAATCCCTCTGAAGTATAAGACCTCTGCTGGAATCCCAGTTCTTCTACTAATTCTGTCTCAGACAAGTGAAGTTGGCCTGCTAGTAAGTCATGGAAGAGAAATTGAACAGAGGTCATCTCATGGCTCCAGATCATTCTGATCATTCTGCTAAATTATACTGATGGGAGACAAGGACACAGTGCAGGGAGGGGAAAGAAAGCACCAACTGAAGGAGGGAGAATGGGAGATTCCAGCTCTGAAAGAATTATAGCCAAGAGAGACAGAGAACCTGGACCAGTGAATAAAGAAAACAAGCAAGCCAGTGGTGTGCATCTGTGCTCTGAAGCATTAGATAACAGAAATAGTGTAGAGAAGTGTGAAAGTTGAGGAGAAGGGGATATGGAACCATGAGCGTAGTAGGGAGAAGTTCAGGAATACAGGTCTGGAAGGGATGAGCCATAATGGAAATAAATAGGGGGAAGCAGGGAGAGTGCTAGTGGAAATGAATAGAAGGAAGATGATGCTTAAAAACAGAGAAGGAAAAACCATTGAGGAGATTTAGGTGAGAGGTCAATATGTAAAAGACTAAAAATCATTCCTGGTCAATGGAGAAATCAGTTACGGAAACAGGGGTATGTTGGGGGGGAGGGTCATCATACCCAGATGTTGAACATATATAGTCCAGTGGTTGGTAAAATGACCAAGGAGGGAATAACTTCCATTCCTGTAGCACTTAAAGCTTTCCAAAATGCTTTTCTTATAAGCCTTTGGTGAGGTAGATAATCTTATTTTTCCAGTTGAAAGATGAAGTCTCTGAGACCTAAGGAATAATTAGACAGTTTCATAATAACATACTAATCATCAGTGTTGGAACTTGATTTTGAGCACAAGTGTCTCAACTCCAAGTCCAGCAGTCTTTCTACTCTGCCACCTCTTACGAGAAAGGGGAACAAGCTTAGGAAATTGAAGGATTCGAACACTTCTCTGACCAGAATTTTCTGGAAATCCATGACCCATTGCTGCAGCTTGGTGATTGCAACATGTTTCAGAAATGGAAGTGTCAATATAACTACGGGAAAAAGTAAATAAATGAAAATTATTTGTGTTACTCTTTAAATTTTTTATTTTGCATCTCTTTTGAAAAATATATTTCTCCCAGTTAAATGTAAAGACAACTTTAACATTAATTTTTTTATTTTGATTGCCAAATTTTATCTTTCCTTCTTTCACCTCCCTTTTTCCTTTAGACAGCAATCAATTTGCTATAGCTTATATATATTCAATCATGCAAAACATATCACTGTATTAGTCATGTTGTAAAAGAAGACATCTACCCAAAGGGGAAAAAAATAGGAAAACAATACAGAGATTGAAAAATAGTATGCTTTGATGTTCATTCAGACTCCATCAGTTTTTTCTCTGGAGGTGGATGACATTTTTCACGATTCCTTTGAAATTGTCTTGGATCATTGTGATGCTGAGAATAATGAAATTACTTACCATTGATCTCACAGTATTGCAGTTACTGTGTACAATGTTCTCTTGGTTCTCCTTGCTTCACTTTGTATCAGTTCATATACATTTTCTCATCTTTTTCTGAAATCATCCTGCTCATCATTTCTCATAGCACAATAGTATTACATTACATTTATATACCACAACTTGTTCAGTCATTCCCCAATTGATGGACATCCCCTCAATTTCCAATTCTTTGCCACTAAAAAAAGAGTTGCTATAAATATTTTGTACAAATAGCACCCCCCCCCCGCTTTTTAAAAATATGTTTGGTATACAGGCCCTTTTGGTGTAGTTCCAAATTGCTCTCCAGAATGGTCAGATCAATTCACAATTCCACTAACAGTGCATTAATGTTCCAATTTTCCCATTTTACTTTTTTGTCATATTAGTCAATCTGATAAATGTGAAGCGGTACCCCAGAGTTGTGTTCGTTTGTATTTCTCCAGTCAATAGTGATTTAGAGTATTTTTTTCATATGTCTATAGATAGCTTTGATTTCTTCTTCTGAAAATTGCCTATTCATATCTTTTGACCATTCATCAATTGGAGAATGAATTGTATTCTTACAAATTTGACTCAGTTCTTTAAGTATTTTAGAAATGAGACCTTTATCTGAGACACCTGATGTAAAAATTGTTTTCCCACTTTCTGCTTTCTTTCTAATCTTGATTGCATTGGTTTTGTTTGTGCAAGTCCTTTTTAATTTAATACAAACAAAACTGTCCGTTTCGTCTAATAATGCTCTCCATCTCTTGTTTGGTCATAAACTCTTGCCCTCCCCATATATTTGACAGGGAAACTATTTCATGCCCTCCTAATTTGCTTATGGTATCACCCTTTACATTTAAATTGTTTATCCTTTTTGAGCTTATCTAGGCATATGGTGTTAAATGTTGGTCTATACTTAGTTTCTTGTCAAACTGTTTTTCCAGTTTTCTCAGCAGTTTTTTGTCAGATAGTGAGTTCTTGTCCTAAAATCTTGGATCTTTGGGCTTACCATGCACTAGACTATTAAGACCATTTACTACAATGTATTGTGTATGTAATCTAGTTCACTGATCCACCACTCTATTTTTTAGCCAATAGCATACTGTTTTGATAATTACCATATCTTTTGAGATCTAGTACACCTAGATCACCTTCCTTCACATTTTAAAAATTGGTTCCCTTGATATTCTTGATCTTATGTTCTTTCAGATGAATTTTGTTAGGATTTTTTCTAGCTCTATGAAATAGTTTTTGGTAGATTAATAGGGATGGCAATGAATAAGTAGATTAATTTAGGTAGGATTACTATTTTTATTGTATTGTACTGGCCTACCCATGAGCAATTAATATTTTTTCAATTGTTTAGACCTTACTTCATCTGTGTGAAAAGTGCTTTGTAACTATGTTCAATTAACCAAGTTGCTGAACTTGGTTAATTTATGGCTTTGTTTTTCTTGATTATATGTATTTGTCACTAAGCTAGGTGGCTAAGTGGATAGAGCCCTAGGCTTGGAGTCTAGAAGACTTTAGTTCAAATCCAACCTCAGACACTTACTGTGTGAACTTGGGGAAATCACTTAACCTTTCTTTGCCTTAATCCACTGGAGAAGGAAATAGTAAACCATTCCAGTATCTTTGCCCAGACAATCCCATGGAGAGTAAGGTCCACAGGGCTATGAAGAGTAGGACATGACTAAAAAACAACAACATGCATATTTGTTACAATGGGTTTGTTTTTCCTTCTTTGCATAGTGTGGAGGAGAAGCAGGAGACATGGGAAAATAGTTTATTGCAAAACGAAAAACAAAATAAAAAATTTAAACTTTTTTTTGGAAGAAAGGATGCGATGCAACTGTAACAGTTTTAAATAAAATGGGAAATAGGTGTTGGGGAAAATTCAGAGAATGGATCATTTAACCCAGAGACATCCATATGGTAGCTTGTTGAGCGTCCAAAACTACGTGGAAGGTTTCTATGCAGGGTATGTTTATCAAATATTCTTCAGTCCTATGGAAGACTGAACAAGAAGAAATAGATTTAAAGGTGAAGGGGGTTCATTGGAACATAGTTGTAGGCCAGGAAGGCGTGGGGTAAAAAGGCCTTGATTTGAAATCTAAGACTTCACACGTAATCCACAGCAAGGTGGTCCAGAAGATAGAACACAGGAAGTCAGGAGTCAAGAAGACATATGTTCAAATCCTGCCTCAGACTTTACTAACTGAATGACTCTGGGCAATTCATTCTGCCTCAGTTTCCTCAGCTGAAGAAAGGATATCATAATAACCCTTTCCTCCTAAGATTGTTGTGAAGATCAAAATAAGTCAACTTTCTTAAAGTGCCCAGAATACTGGAGGCACTTAATAAATGCATGTTCCCTTCCCATTTACCTGTCTCTCCTTGAGCAAATTACTTGACCTTTCTAGGTCTCAGTTTTGGAGGATGAACTAGATGACTTTTGAGGTTGCATATAGCTCTTCATCTGTGATATTTTTCCTGAGCTCTAGACCTATGTCTCCACTTGCCTGTTGGACATCTCTAGCTAGATGTTCTATTGACATCTCAAACTCAACATGCCTAGAACAGAACTGATTATACTTTCCCCCAAAACCTATTGCTTCCTCTTTTCTTTCTAATTTCTGTTGAGGGCACCCTTCTAGTAACTCAGGTTCACAACTATAATTGTAATGGAAATTTAAAGATCTTCCCTGCCCCTTAATAGGCCTAAGGGAATTTGAAGATCTTTCCTGCTTTGAAGATATTCCTTGCCCCCTAATAAGCTGAATATAATCACATGGAGCCTATGGTAGGAGGAGCTTACTGAAGGGTAGAGCAAAGCCCACAGGAAGCTGGGAGTTAGAGCTAGAGTGAGGAGAGTATGCACTCAAGGAGACAGCTAGGCTTGTGAGTGTTTGTGGGCAGGCGGAAGGATGGTATGGCTCCCTGCTGTGCTATGGTTAACTTCTTTGTTAACTAGGATGGATTAGATTTTCTGGTCTTGGAATCTGGAATTCTGTTTTTTTATTTGGTCTGAATAAATGTTTTGCTTCTGACTTCTATATGGAGAGTCTGTTATATTTTATAATTGAGAACTATGCGAGCATATTCATAGTTGCCGTAAGTACGGTGAATATTATGTTGGCATGACAACAACCTAGAAGTCATCCTCTTAGTCATTTAAATTTTTATCCTGTCACTGGACTCAGTTGAATTTGGAGGCTGATGACTTTGTGTACCTCTGCCTTACTTAGGTCCAATTCACACACAAGTCAAGATATTATTCTGATGATGTCATCAGTCCTCTTCAAGAATGAAGGGCCAACTACAGAAAGAACAACACTAACAATACTCTCCCTCGTTCCCCTACCTCTAAAATCCCTTCATTCGACAAGTTTTATTGATTCTTCCTCTCAAATTCATCCATACCCTTCTCTCCATGTCTAACACCCTAGTATAAGTTCTCATCAGGTTCTATATAGATTATAGCCCCTACCTAGTCTCCCTATCCCCAATATTTCATCCTCTCACCAGTCCATCCTCCGCACAGCTGCCATATTGACTGTCTTAAAACATGGATCTAACCTTGTCACTCCCTACACAATACGGCTCCCCAGTGACTCTAGGATACAATGCAAACTTCTATGCTTAGGACTTAAAGGCATTCACAATCATGCTCTGATTTGTATTTCCAGGCCAAGATCATATTCCTCTCTTTTAAGCACTCTATATTCTAGCCAAACTAAATTCCCAGGACATGACTTTTCATCTGTCCCCACTCTCTTTCCATACACTCTCCTTGTATCTGGAATGCTCTCCATCCTCAGCTAGGCCCCTTGGAACACCGAGCTCTCTTCAATAGCCACTTCTTTTCTATTCCTTCCCTCCTCCAACTTCCCCAAAACAGTTATCATTTGTCCACCAAAATTATTATTTTTTTATGTTTCCTTCATTGTTGATTTCCCACAGTAGAGTGTAAGCTTCTAGAGGTCAGGAATTGTGTTCATTTATTTCTAGTGCAATGCCTAGCACATAGTAGGTGCTTTAAAAAAAAGACTAGAATCCAACTGAGTTGAATTGATTTGTGTGTCTAGCCCTCTTAGCCTATCATCTTTCTCTTAATACACAGCGAGTCACAGGATCATCGTTTTAGAACAGGCAGTGAATGAAGAGGTCATTTAGTCTAAACCTTTCATTTCACAATTGAGAAAACTGAGGTCCAGAGAGATTAATTGACTTCTCAAAGGTCACACAGGGAACAAGTTAAAGAACAAGGTTATGAAGCCAAATGCTCTGACTCCAAACTCAGAATTCTTTCCATTGCTTCCATAGTTACAAATATGCTTTCTTTTTTAATAAACATGTTCAGGTGGCAAAGTGTTCTCCGTTCTAGCCAAATACATTTTCTACCTCTCCCACTGTTAACAGACGGGCTGTTCATGAGGCTTTGTGGCTAGAGAATTCATAGGATTTTCCCATCTTGGCAGATTTTAAACACAAAGTATTTATTAATCCTTGAGCACATTCATAAAGCTGAGGCAGCTCTGCATGAGGAGGTCTGATTTCCCTTTCATTAGGGGCAAATCACACTGTGTACTGTACAAATTATTTCTCTTCTCTTGGCCTCAATAGGGTGATCTGTAAAAAGAAAGAATTGGATTAGTTAACCTCTCCGGTCCCTGATGAACATTAATAATCTGCACATTTATCTCTAGATAATGTTTAAATGTCTTTTTATTTTTGCTTTTTTTTTTGGAGGGGGAAGGTAGGACAATTGGGGTTAAGTGACTTGCCCAATGTCACACAGCTAGTTTTTTTGTGTTAAATGTCTGAAGCTGGATTTGAAGTCGGGTCCTCCTGACTCCAGGGCTGGTGTTCTATTCACTGTGCCACCTAGCTGCCCCTAAGTCATCTTTTCAATGTTTACCTTTTTTTTAAAAAAAAACTTGATTTATTAATTTACTTTTAGTTTACAAGATTCAGTTCCACAATCCCTTAAATTTCAAATTTTCTCCCCTCCCTCCCTCCACCCCCACCATGGCCACATGCAATACAGGATCTGCAAATACTTTCACATTGGACATTAGTCTACTTGTACAGAAGGATTGTAACCAAAGGAATGAACAATGGGAAAGAAGAAACAAAACCAAACATGGAAAGGAACGAACTGATTCAACCATTCTGGAGACCAATCTGGAACAAAGGGCTATAAATAATCAACCCTTTGATCCAGTAATACCACTTCTGGAGTTGTATCCCAAAAAGATCATAAAAGTGGGAGGAAGACCCATATGTACAAAAATATTTATTGAAGCTCTCTTTGTGGTGGCAAAAAACTGGAAATTAAGGGGATACCCATGAATTGGGGAATGGCTAAACAAGTTGTGGTATATGAATGTAATGGAATATTATTGAGCCATAAGAAATGGGGAGGAGATGGACTTCATAATTACCTGGAGAGGCTTATACAAACTGATGCTAAGTGAGAAGAGCAGAACCAGGAGTAATTTGTACACAACTATAGACACATTGTATGTATGATGACCAGCCTTGATAAACTGCACTCTTCTCAGCAACACACAGTTATAAGACAACTCTACAAGTCTCAGGATGGAAGGAGATGTCAACATTCAGAGAAAGATCTAGAAAGAACAGAGTTTAAATGGAGACTGAAGCAAACTACATGCTCTTGTTCTTTTCCATGTTTGGTTTTGTTTCTCAGTGTTTACCTTTTAATGCTTGTATATTCCAACACTAATCGGCGTTGTGGGCATGGAGAAGTAGAAGCAATTCTCTCTGCTTTGCTTTAAGATGATTTGGTATTTAAGAGCAGATTGCTTAGAACCATGCGTGCAAGCTTCCAGTATTTTTCTGCTCTAGTAGAGTGGGAAGAGTGAGAGGATTTGGGAGACAGAGACCCTGAGACTGAATCCTGACTCTTTCTTGTACCAGGCTACTGGCATGATGATGCCACTGAACCTCTCTAGGCCTCCATTTGCTCATAAACAAAATGAAAGGGTTGGACTAGATTATGTCTGAGTTTCCTTTTACCCCCCTTGTACTACTAATATCTCTTCCCCCCCATGGCTGTTTGTCTTAGTTGCTGACTCATCTGCTAACAACCCAAGGGCTCTCAGATCTTCGGAGCCCTGGTGACAGCTCTGCTTTTTCATACCCTGTGAATAGATCTGAGAACCACTTAGTTCAGATACAGGTAAGAAAAGAAACCAATGATACTTCAATATCTTACGTGGCTTCTTAGTACAATATTTTAGTGCACACATTGGAAGGAAGAGTGAAGTTGGATATGTTGAAGTGTATGAAGATATTCAATTAGGGTAGTGAAGGCAGAGGTCCATTTTGGTATACCCACTCCTAGTTCTTGAGCTTAGCCACCGTCCTTCCCCTGAAATGGTAAGATATCTTGCCTGATAGGAGGCTCCTAGAGAATCCATAGGATTAATTAAAGACATCTTCGGGATCCTTACTTTATGCCTTGAGGCCCATTGAAAATAAACTTCTTTAACATGATATAGTGAAAAATAAAGAGGCCTATGAGTCCAAGGATCTGAATTGCAGGTCCATTTTTTGCCACTGATTAACCTCCTGACCTTAGCCAAGTCACTTGATCTCTCTGGGCCTCAGTTTCCCCATGGGTAAAAAGAGGAGAACTGACTAGATGATAATCATGATTCTGAATGTTCATGACTGTCTCCTCCTTAGCTTCATGGTTTTCTCCTCCCCCAAATGTTGGCATAGAGAGTGAAAAGAGACTGGCTCCCATCCAAGATCCTTTGTTCCATGACACAAAAAAAGGAACTTGATTTCCATATGCAAAAACTAAGGGGAGACATTTGCATCTTCTTTACCTGATGTATTTAAATAACCATTATTTATATATTTATCATTATTTTTATAAGGTGCCTTTCATCAAAAGAGGAACAGTGTTTTAAAATTAAAATATATCAATGTCTCTTCAAGAATACAGATTAAAATAATTTCTTATAAAAGTTTAATTGATGTATGTAAGTCCCATAACCTACAAGGAAACCAAAAGAGGTTAAAAACTGCCTTAGTCAATAAACACTTCATTTGCTTGCCAATAAGTAGCCAAAGGCAAGAGTGGTTTAAAATACAAGTTATTGACTCTTACAAAGAAGGATGATGGAAAATTTTGAGCGGTGTCCTCTCATAAAATAGCAAGATACAGGAAAGAGGTAATCAGTACAAAAAAAGCTTGACAGGTACAGACTGGAGATCTCAGTTGAGATGAATAAGAGCAGCACACATTTATATGGTGTTTTAAGGCCTGAAAAACACTTTGCATTTATTATTTCATTTGAATAGGAACAGGAATCTGTGGTGGACCTCATCTTCCCAGTTTCAAAGCTTCTGCAAGTGGTCAGAAGCAGCAAAGACTAGAAATGGACAAAAGAAAGCTTAGCAAGAGATCCAACTAATATAGGGGTTCCTAACCCTGGTGTCCATAGACTTGTTTTAAAAATATTTTAATGATATTTTATAATCAGTTTCCTTTGCATTTCTATCTATATTATTTTATACATTTAAATATTATTTTGAAATAATAGGTTTTAATAGATATAGGTCCATAGGTTTCACCAGATTGTCAAAGGGATCCATATCACAAAAAATGACAAGAAGTCCTGAGCTAATCAAAGTCATTCAAAAACTTTTAAAGATGAGATTGGAAGGAAGAAAATTAGTCAGCCAACAGTCATTTATTAGGCACCTACTATATGTCAGGCAATGGAGATAGGAAGATATGTTTAGGACATGCTCTAGAGATGACTATTCTGCCATCCTTTGCATTGCCAATCAGGATTCCCAGAAGGTAGCTACTTTTTCTCCTCTCTGAGTTCTAGGAGATTCTAGAAGGACTGGATGGCTGTTTTCCAAAACTATAGCTCATTATCCCCCACTAGTGTGCTCCCCCATGACCATCCCTTTATATCATTTACTCAGTCAGACTGAATTCGCTTTTACAAAATGGTATTTTCATTAAGGTAAACTGGTAAGAGTTGGCACACCCGTCTTGCCAAACTGAGGACACACTCACAAGAGTAAACAGAGTGTAGTGAAAAACATGTTCAAATTTAGAGTACAAGTAGCAAAAATTCTTGTTGTCTCCATTGTGAGAGGATCTTCATGCTGTTCCCATTAGGCATGATATAGCCTTCCACTGGTCTCCTCAAAGGATCCTGAAGATGCCTTTAATTAATTAAAGCATTTAATTTGTCCTCTCATACAAATATTGCTGTCAGTCACTTCTGTTGCAATGAGATACCAATGATAATGATCACAAAAAGTTTAAATTCCCTACCTCCAAGATTCACAAAGTTGTTCTCTGGACAAAAAGGGAGAAAAGACACAGAGGCTTCTCTTCCTACCCTAAGCAATTCTTTCTCTTCTAGGCTGCAAAAATCCCTGGTTCTGCACTGTCCTGCAATTTTATACAAAACCCAGAGGGTGATTGGGTACATGTTTGTTTAATGCCATTGATTGATTGATTGAATAGAGGTGTCCTCACTTGATAAAGTTATTGGGGCTAGAGCTCATTACTTTAGGTGGCATGAGGATCAAGAGGCGTGAAAATCAATCCCTTATCCTTGCAGACAAAATATTTAAAAGCTCTGCAAAAATTTTTATGACAAACTTGTCATCATAGAGGCAGTGAGGCCACAATATTCAGACTCTAATATCACAATCCAAGATCTGCCTGGAGAGGATGTGGAAATAGCACTAAAGAGAGAGATGGGAAACCTACTACAGTAGAGTAAATGTATTTAGAGGAGATCTGTGCTGAATGTGATATGATTTGAAAGGCATTAAGAGATCCATTCTCATGATGTATGAAGAAAGGAAAGGGAGAGGAGGGTAGGGGAAAGAATCTCACTTTTATTACCTCCAAAAAGATGATAAAGAGAACATTAATATTCACTGGAATATATGACTACTTTACCATCTCTATTAACTTTTATTCATGTGAAAAGTGTTTTGTAGTTGTGTTCATACAGGTACTGGGTTTGTTTTGGCAGGTAGATTCCCAAATATTTTATAATGTCTACAGTAACTTTAAATGGGGTTTCTCTTACTATCTCTTGCTGTTGGACTTCATTGGAAATATATAGGAATGCTGAGGATTTATGTGGGTTTATTTTCTATTAACTTTTAAAGAGAATACACTCCATGTGCATTGAGAACATTCTTGATGATGGTATTAGAAAGGAACAGACAGGTTTTTTACATGTAAACCACATGATTCCACTTTATAAAATTGACTTTATAAAAGATGTGGAGAATAAAAGATCCTACCATGCTTGTTTTCTGTTGATCATAATAATGCAGTTGTATGGGTAGAATAAATGCCAATTTAAAGGTCATCGTATAATATGGTGTCTCTCAGGAATATATAAAAATTATGCAAAATTCCTTGAAAGTTACACAGAAACCACCTTGTTCAATGATGTCCTAGCTCCTTAAAGATATCAGAGAAGGAATTAAACAGGGGTACCTGCTCACCAGAGGTATTTATTATTGCCTTGGAGGAGGTCCAATGCAGAGTCCAATTTGGAGGAGATCCAGTGAAGAGTCTGGGTTGAAAGGGAGTGCCCTATAGATGATGAGATCCTCCGTTCCAGATAATGCCTATTTACAGTGGGCATGGTGATAATTTCCTGAAGTCCTAGAACTATGCACAGCCTTCTACATGAAATCTATAACCACTCAGAAGAGTTTGGCCTGACTGTCTCCAGAGACATAATTGGGTGAATAAAGCCTGCTTATTGTCCAGCCTCTGGACACACACACACACACACACACACACACACACACACACACATACACACTTATCAAGGAATCCATCTCTTCTATTCCTATATTCCTCTCTTTATCTCTTTCTTTGATCTTCAAACAATTGTTGCCAATAAATCTTGGCCAGATATAGAGTTATAGATTTAGTGTTTATGTGACATTTCAGCGGTTACCTACAGCGGTCAACCCTTTATTTTACAGATGAGGAAGCTGAGGCCTACAGAGAAGAAAGAATTTGTCCAAAGTCATACAGATGGTAAGTGGAAATCAGGATTTGAACTCAGTTCCTCTGATGTCCTTCTCTGCAGAAGTCCCATAGAAACAAGAGAACAAGTTAAAATGAGAAATAATGCCTCTCAGATTGTCTCATCCTTGTTTTTTTTTCACAAACCAAATAAAATACTTTTCTTCAATTCTGTTATGTAGAATAGTTGACGCAGCCTCACATCAATTCTTTGAACAAATAAAATAAGATGAAATAAAAAAAATTTAAATAAAGACAAGCTCTTTTTCTGTATGCTCTTAAAATTCCCCCTACTCCTGGGAAACTAAACCATAATACTAAAAAAAAAATTACAAGGTCATCATCATCAAAGCAATTTGATATTGGGTAAGGAACAGAGGTTAATCAGCAGAACAACTTAATTACACAACCTGCAGATGTAGACAACTTGTGTAATAACAATATGATAAAAAAAAAAAACTTTGAAAGACTTAGGAACTCTGATCAACATAATGACCTACCACAAATGCAAAGGAGTCCTGAGGACACATGCTAGCCAGCTCCAGCCACAAAACCAACAGACTTAGAGTGAAGATTGAAGCATATTTTATCTTTTTCTTTTGTTTTCTGTTCTTTCCTCTTTTTTTTTTGAACATGATAAATGTGGCAATGTATTTTGTTGGTCTATACATATTTGTAACAGCCTTGTTTTTCTTGCAGTTGCAAGGATTACAGGCATATTTTACCACACGGGGCCCTATCACAATTTGGAGTCATACGAAGTCAATCATACTTTTAGTCCACAAAGCCACCCAGATCTTTTTCAGACAAACTTCTATCTGTCTATCCATACCTCCTTCATTTTATTCCTGTGAAGTTGATGTTTTCGAATTCTTGTAAGACTTTATGTTTATTCTTATTAAATTGCACTGTATTGAAGTGTGTTCTGTGTTCTAAGTCTGGTAAGATGAATGGAAGGAATGAATGAATCCTAACAAGCATTGTACCAAGAATTGGGAATGGAAATACAAAAGCAATGTGGCTCCTACCCACAAGGAACTTACCTTCTAATGAGCGAGAGATAGGGCAGAGAGGGGAGTGGTGGTGGGAACTTTGGTTTGAAAGTTACAGGGATAAATAGAGCTATAGGACAGTAGATTGATATGCCCTTTCTTATAGCAATGGTGGGATTGAGTTATTATTCCAGGACTAGAATTGGAGTGGGGAGAGGGCTAGAAGAATCATGAACAGCAGTCAGGGAGCTGGTAGAGAGAGGATGACAGGGGAGTAAAGTGAAGCATGGCTGGAAGATGCTTAAATCTAGCAGACCACATGATGTAGTCACCAATCATGTGACTTGTGGGGTGGGGGTCCCCCTCTAGGTGCAAGGTCCTGGAAGGTTGCGCATAATCATCCCTCTGTCATTCGATGCATTATTTTTCCCTCGAAGCTTAACTTCCCCAGCAAATTTCATAAGCACACCATCAATATTTTTATCCAAGTGATTGAAAAAAATGTATTTGGACCAATATGGAAATTGCATAGTTTTCCATAAATTACAAATGAGTCATGAGATCATAGAATTTAGAACTAAAAGGGACCTTAGAGATAACCTATCAATTTCAATTCTCAAATCAATTTGAATTAGAAAAATCATTTCACTTTCTTGCTTGATCTCACAAAACTCTCAGTGTTAATCTTTGTTTTCTCCATTCCTTTCATTTATTTTGCTCTGCAGTGTGGAGCTCTCAGCATCCTCCTCCTCCCTGCCCTGCCCCACTACACTGACATGTTTCCAAATACCGATGTCCTAAACGTTATTTTATCTGCCCGTGATGCACACATTTGGTTAGATGCCTTGGACACTGCAACATTCCTAGTGGAATAATTCTCAATTTTGCCTTAGAGAATGACATGTGACTATGAATAGATGCTCACATGATACCAATGGCAAGACTTGTATTCACATCAAACAATAGCCTTGTGTCACCAGGTTTTTCCTGTTTCTGAGTCTGTATTTCAGGTAACCACAAACTGTGAACCTGCCTTTTCTGCTCTCCCAGCATAACTCTTTCTATCTCCCAGAATCCCTGCACCATAGGATGGAGTGAGAGAGTTAGGGTTCAATATCATGACTACATACTATGTATAGACTCTATGAATGTGTAATGAGACAAGTCCTCCTGGAGTCTCAGATACTTGTTCTCTGGTTCTAAGTTAACTTTTGGGAGCTATATTAACTCTCTTGTCCACAAGAGATGATTTTATGAAATGGACTAAAGCACTCTTTCTCTGCCAGTATTACAACACTTTGTGGCTTTGGGAAGAAAGCTTTGTTGTATGCAGACATCTTGAATTTTCTCATTTCCCCTTGAGAATGGAAAAAAATAGATGTGTGGGTAATATCCTATATTAATAATATCACTAATCATAGAAATAACTGATAAATAGAAGTATATAGAGAATAATTATACATATATACCTATTTGTATCTAATGGTAGCCAGCCATCTCTAGGGAGGGGTGGGGAAAGGAAGGAAAAAAGGGAAAAAAGAAATTTGCATGATAACTTTATTATATATTTAAAGGCAATAGCAAGTTGTATAGAATAGATTTGCAGTTTCATATGCAATCATCTTTTTTTATTATGCTATGTATTGAAATTTCTTGTTTTATTCCATTTTATTTTTAATTTAATTTATTCCATAAATTAAAAATAAAATAAATAAATAACAAAAACTATGATGTTTGCAAATATGTAATATTAACATATAATATAATATAATATAAGGTTGGAGTAAAGGGAGCCATGATGAAGAGACCAGGGATAATGGTTAGTTTATGTATTCAGGATTGATTGAATATTTTCCTCTTTTCTTGACATAGGTGAGCTCTACTATGTCCCTACAAGCACAGGGTATGTCACTGGATGAAAAGAAAATTAGAAAATCTTCTATTAAGATGTGTCATTTGAATGCAAATTCAAGGAATTGGGGAGAGAAATAATAATTAAAGTACCTAGCACTGCTACAACACTTTAAGGTTTGCAAGATGAAGAAATGTAGTTCAGAGAGATTGTGACTTAAGTCAGTTTTTCAAAGTTAGTTGTGAATGTCAGAGGCAGAATCTGAACAGAGTTCTCCTGACTCCAAGTCTGCCACTTTTTCCAGTATACCATACTTCATGAGTTTGAGCTAAGTTGGAACAAACACTAAACTCTTTGAGAAACTGAATTTTTCTTGACTACTGAAATCCCACTCCACATTCTTACTTCAGTTTCTAAATATGCCAAAACACATATGTGTATTTGTTTATATAAATCCTGGCTCTGATGCTTGCTCCCTATGTGACCTTGAGCAAATCACTGAACTTTTCTGGGACTCAGTTTCCTCATCTGAAAAAGTGTGTGTATGTGTGTGTGCATGTATGCATGCAGAGGGCTGTCTTATCTTCAAAACAATCCTGTGTGGGCATCTGGGTGGCACAGTAAATAGAGCACCAGCCCTGGAGTCAGGAGGACCTGAGTTCAAATCTGGCCTCAGACACTTAGCACTTACTAGCTGTGTGTCCTTGGGCAAGTCACTTAACCCCAATTGCTCTGCTTTCTCCCATACCAAAAAAAAAAAATCCTGTGAAGAAGGTGCTATTTTATCCCCACTTTATAAATGAGAGAACAAAGGCCAAAAGATGTTAAGGGGCTTGCCCAGGGTCTTACAATGAAGAAGTGTCTGAGGTGGGATTCAAACCCAGGTCTTCCCCAGCAAACTATGCCCACTCACTGGCATCCATGCAGTGCTGTACAAGCTTTGATAGACCCTTGAAGGCTAGAAAGTAGATTTTCTGTATTCTGGTACTTAGCACATAGTCTGGCAGAGAGTAAGTACTTAATACATTCTTGTTGACTTGATCTAGAGTGTTCCCCATACCCCATAGAGTCATACTAGAGTGTTTGCAATGGAACAGAAATCAGCTGATCAAAAGGTACCATAAATCAAGTCTGAGAAAGGCAGAATGGAAAACCCCAATGCTCCTTGCAGTGAATGACTAATTAGGGAGCCATTTCTAAAGGAATTTGAAGCAGGGAGTGGGTTTTGTAAGCACATTCATGCAATGCACATGCGTATGGCAACAGGGAAGAAAGGATATCTGGTCCGCTCTTTTCCCTCTCACCCCCATTTTTCAGCTGAGGAAACTGAGCCCCAGGATTTATATAAACAAAAAACACATATGTGTGTGTTTTGGTATACTTAGAAATTGAAGTAAGAATATGGAATAGGCCAACAAAAATTAATTCAGTTTCTTAAAGAGTCAAATGTTAGTTAACTCAAACTCATGAATCATGGGAGTCATCATGGCATATTGGAAAAAGGGGTAGACTTGGAGTCAGGGGAGCTGGGTTCAAATTCTGCCTCTGATATTCACAAATAGCTTTGAGACCTTGGCTAAGTCACCACTTCTCTGAACCACAATTTCTTCATCTATAAAGTAGCAATAGCAATGATACTAACCACTCACATACACATAGTCTTTTAGGGTTGCAAAGAATTTGATACATTTCCTCTTATTTTATCCTCACACCAACCGGACCATTATCTATGAACCTATGATCGTCTTCATTTTTATAGAAAGGAAACATATTGAAACTGCTTAAGTGATTTTCCCGGCATCATAAAGTGGGTGGGGGGCAGGGGAGATGGAGTCAAGATGGCAGCACAGAAGCAGGAGAACTCCATGAGCTCTCCCCATAACCATCTCAAATACTTATTTTTTGACTTTAAACAATTTTTAGAGCTCCAGAACCCACAAAAGGACAGAGAAACAAAGCTCCCTCTGAAGGCAGCCTGGCAAGTGAATGGGAAGGGTTCATCTCAGTGCTCTTGGAGCCAAGCCCAGCCTGGCATGAGACCACAGCTTTAGCCCCAGGACACCCAGGACGAGCCATATCTGGAGCACTCAGGAGAGTGAATCACCAGCAGCTGTGGCAGCTTCCAGAATTATCAACCTATGAGAAACAAAGTGAAAGGTCAGTGGAACTTGGCTAAATTTGGGGGATAGGAGCAGGTCTGGCCATCTGCCCCCAGAGCAACAAGCAGCTGCAGTGGTGGCCCTGCAGCCACCTCCACATGGCTGTTTCAGAGCTCCCAGTCTGCAATTGCAAGGGGGCCAAGCGACCGTTCAGAGGCTAAGTGCTCTTGCCTTAACCTGCCTGGATCAGGATCATGGTCCTGGGTGGTGGTCCAGTATACCATACTTCACGAGTTTGAGCTAAGTTGGAACAAACACTAGACTCTTTAAGAAACTGAATTTTTGTTGGCTACTGAAATCCCAGTCCACATTCTTACTTCAGTTTCTAAATATACCAAAACACATATGTGTATTTGTTTATATAAATCCTGGCTCTGATGCTTGCTCCCTATGTGACCTTGAGCAAATCATTGAACGTTTCTGGGACTCAATTTCCTCATCTGAAAAAGTGTGACCAGTGAGACAAAGCTGGTGGGGACTGCAGAGACAGTGGCCTCCTAATAGTACCAGCAGCTGCAAAAACCCCAGCAATCTGGGACAGAGCTCTGCCCTCTGAAAGCAGAGTTCTATGGAGCCCAAAAGTCAAGTAATTGACTGGCAACATGAGCAGGCAAAGGAAGCAAAGCAAGAACAGCAATCTGACTTTAGATTGCTTTTTTGGGAACAAAAAGGATCAAAGCATGGAACGGGAGGAAGACAACACAGTCTGAACTCTCACACCAAAAGCTTCAAGAAAAATGTAGACTGATTACAAGCCATAGAGGAGCTTAAGAAGGATTTTGAAAAACAAATAAGAGATGTGGAGGAAAAATTGGAAAGAGAAATGAGAATGATGTAAGAAAATCATGAAAAGAGAGTAAAAAACCAGACAAAAGAAAAATAACACCTTAAAAAACTCAAATGGCAAAAGAGGGCCAAAAAGCCAATGAGGAGAATGCCTTAAGTTGAATTTGCCAGATGGAAAAAGAATCTCAAAACCTTTCTGAAGAGAATAATTACTTCAGAATTAGAATGGAGCAAATGGAAGTAAATGACTTTATGAGAAATCAAGATACTATTAAACAGATCCAAACAAATGAAAAAATAGAAGGCAATGTGAAATATCTCCTTGAAAAAACCACTGACCTGGAAAACAGATTCAGGAGAGACAATTTAAAAATTATTGGACTAGCTGAAAGCCATGACCAAAAAAAGAACCTAGAAATCATCCTTCAAGAAATTCTCAAGGGAAATTGACCCAATATTTTAGAACCAGAGGGAAAAATAGAAATTGAAAGAATTCACCAATCACCTCTTGAAAAAGATCCCAAAAAGAAAACCCCATAGGAATGTTATAGCCAGGTTCCAGAGTTCCCAGATCAAGGAGAAAATATTACAAGCTGCCAAAAAGAAACAATTTGAATACTGTGGAAAGAAAATCAGGATAACCCAGGATCTAGCAGCTTCTACATTAAGGGACTGAAGGGCCTAGAATATGATATTCCAGAGATCAAGGGAGCTAGGATTAAAAACAAGAATCACCTACCCAGCAAAATTGAGTATAACATTTCAGGGGAAAATATGGTCATTCAATGAGGTGGAGGATTTTCAAGCATTCCTGATGGAAAAAACAGAACTGAATAGAAAATTTGACATCCAAATACAAGAAACATGAGAAGGTAAACATGGAAAAGAAATCATAAGAAACTTATCAGAGTTGAACTATTTACATGACAATATGGAAAATGATAATTGTAAATTATGAAACTTTTCTCAGTATGAAGATAGATGAAGGGAATATAAATGTATGTATATATACATATGTGTGTGTATCTGTATACATATATATATATACATACACATATGTCTATATAGGAGGGTATATATGTGTATGAATATATATGTGAGTGTGTGTATATATGTGTACATAGACAGAGGACACAGGATTAACTGAATAGGAAGGGATGATATTTTAAAAGGTAAAATTGAGAGGTGGGAGAGGAATAGAAGGAAAGGAGACAGGGAGAAACAGAATGGGGTTAATCATCTCATATTGTAGAGGCAAGGGATAACTGTTACAATGGAGGGGAAGAACAGGAAGGGAAAAGGAAATGGGTCAACCTTATTCTCACTGAATTTGGCTTAGGGAAGGAATGACAAACACTCTAAATTGGATATCTTGCCTTACAGGAGAGTAGGGGGTATGGGGATGAGAGGAGGGATGATGGAGGGGAGGGCAGGGTTGTTAGAAGCACACACTTTTGTAAAGGGACAGGGACAAAGTAGAAAATAGAACAAGTCAGGGTGGGATAGGAAGGAGGGAAATACAGTCAGTCTTTCACAATATGTCCATTGTGGAGATGTTCTGTGTAACTACACATGTGCAGCCTGTATTGAATTGCTTGTCTTTCCGGTGGGGGTAGGTGACAAGGGAGGAAGGGAAAGAATCTAGAATTTAAAGTTCTAGAATCATACGTTAAAATATACATATATGTGTATATGTGTGTATATAAAATCATTGTTATTATTTACATGTAACTGAAAATAAGATATACAGGCACTGGGGTAGGGAGATCCTTCTCACCCTTGCAGAAAAATCAGGGGGGTAATGGGGGAGGACATAGGAGAGAACAGATTGGGGGAGGGGATATACAGTGAGATCACTGTTTTGAGGTGGTGGGTAGGGGAAAGATGGGGAGAAAATTTGTAACTCAAAATCTTATGGAAATGAATGATGTAAACTAAAAATAAACAAAAGTTAATTTTAGAAAATCTCTCAAAAAAAATAAAGTGGGGGCGGGAGGGACTGAGGTGGAATTTGAGCCTAGGTCTTTCTGAATCAAAGTTCAGCATTCTATCCGCTTTACCAGGCAGTCAGTTAAACAGCAATGAACATTTATTAAGTGCTTTCTGTATGCCAGCGTTATTTCGCTTTGAACATACAAAGAAACGTAAAACAAACAAAAATCCCCCCTCATACGGCCTCATCTGTACTTTATAGCTCATTTGGGTTATTATGAAAAAAGCGCTTGGCAAACTGACTTATTACATGAACTTTGCCTTCAGAATTCTCAGTCTCTACCATATGTCTTTGGGTGCACCCTCCCCACCCCCTCTCAGGTGTCCAATTGTTCTCATTTCCTCTTGTTGTGGCATCTGAGTCCTTGTATCCCCATCTGGGGTTTTCATGGTAAAGATACTGAAGTGATTTGCCATTTCCTTCTCTAGCTCATTTTACAGATGAGGAAACTGAGGCAAGAGGGTTAAGTGACTTGCCCAGGGTCGTATAACTAGTAAGTGCCCGCAATCAGATTTGAACTCAGGACGACTTATCTTCCTGACTTCAGGCCTGGCACTCTATTCACTGTGCCAGCTAGCTGCCTCACTTCCTTTTAACCTCTATCAAATGAGATACTATTTGTAAAGGCTTACCACAGTGCTGGGCACACAGTAGGTGCTTACTAAATGCATGTCCTTTCCTTCCATCAAAATCCGCGTTTAGCAGACAAACTTGTTCACACTGAAAGTATTACTCTTCCCACGGGGCTCTAGGGAACTTTCAAGGTAATGGAAACCTTGAACTAAAGGAATCCCTCTGAGTGAACTCTCTGACCTTAGGTGTAAGGTGAGATAGTCTTTTTTTTCTAGTTAGTGAGGGAATAATCCACGTAGGACAGAGTGCAGGGGTGATCTTTATGGTATCTCTGAAATTGCACTGTACAGACAACCAATGAGGCTCGCCCTGCTTTCAACTATAGCTCAGGGATAGGGTGTATAATCCACGTTAAGTTGTAAGGCATTGAGGAGATCTGATTCCCAATTCATTGTTCTGGGCACTAAACCATAAATTCCACCAGGAAAAATGTTTCACTCAAAGGTGGGGCACTTATCTCCTCACATGGTAGATAACGGGGTGATAAGCCAGGGCTGCTGACATAAATTCATCCTCATCCACGGTGTGGTTAACTCCTGATTCATGCCAACAAGAGAGAGAAAAATGAAAAGTCAGGGGACAACAACAACCCAGTTAGTTTAGTCTGTATAGACAATATGGGTAATTCTGGCTAAAAGGTTCATAACATTTAGTGCTAGAAGATACCTTAGAGATCATCTAGTACAACCCCCATATTTTACAAATGGAGAAACTGAGGCTCAGAAAGGTATATGACTTCCCTACTGTCATACAGATTGTAAGTAGCCAAGCTGATCTGAACACAGGTCTTCTGGTTTCAAGTCCCTTGCCTTCATATTTGGGCACAATATAGGTTTGTGGGTATATAGCGTAACATTATAAGGATAATGGACAATTCCTCTGTTTATTCACTGAATATAATTATGTGGCTGCATCTGCAAAGTTCAGACCTCAGGGTAAATTTTCTAGACTGGACTCATGCAAAGATGAAGGGGACTGATGAATTCCTCACTTTCCCCGTTCGCCTTGTGCTGGATAGACCTGTTTTGAGGAGATAGTTTTAAATGGTAAGAAGTAACCCTCTCTAATCTCTCTCATGAATAAAAAGTCTGAAGTATGAATCTGAGAGTAAAGATTTCACCTCTTGGAATTCTACATGTCATTGATTTGGAACACCCCAGGAAGGCTTTTAAAAAATGTTTTTGCTTCATTGAAACAGGGGACAGCATGAAGGTGTTCAGGCCCTATCTGAACATCTCTAATGTAACCGTTGAGACTGAAATCACCCAGTATCCCCATTTCAGATTGAGGCAGATCTTTGTCGTTTAAAGGTCAAAAAATGAAATATGCTGATTTTGACTCTTCTTTACCCCCACCATCTGCTCCACATATACTTTTGATTCATATACGTCTTTTGACTAAGAAAAGGGCTGTATTAGGGTTATCTCCAGTTGTGCTGGCAATTCTTGGCCAGGAGAGACAGTGAGAAGGGTGCTGGGGTTGTACCTGAGAATCTAGGCTCTAATGCTTATTAGCTCTGTTAGTTATACTCCCCAAACTTTGGTTTTCTCATCTGTAAATGGGAATAACTAGACTTGTATTTCTTATCTTAAAGGACTGTTACAAAGCTAAGTGCCTAGTAAGCCTCTTAGACGGAGTCCATCCAACCAACATTGATTGAGAGCCTACTATAGTAAAGACACTGGTGCATGGTCCTGGGGTTGGGAAGTGGGGGAGGCAACAGAATAACCTCTTTCCCCTAGGAACTTGCATTCTACCAAGTTAATACTGAGGCCAAGGAAGATGATGAAAATCCAACCCTGATTCTGTCTAGAGGCCTAAATGTGAGGATTTCATAGGATTTAGAGAAGGAAGAATCATAGGGTCATAGATTTAAAATTGGGAGGAACCACAGAGGTTTTCTGTTTTAACTCTCTCATTTGACAAATGAACAAATGGAAACCTAGACCGTGGAAGTGACTGGTAAGTCTCGCTAAGCAGCAGATCTGTTATTCAAACCCAGTCCTTCTGACTCCAAATCCAAGGCTGTTAACACTTACCATTAAGGTTATGTACGCTGTAGCTACTGCGTCTTACCTCCATGGGTATGTGTCTTTCTGGCCCTCAGGAGCTATGAGTCTGGTGGCAAACCAGAAAAAACCTTTAGAGCTAGGAGAAGGGTAGGAACTGGCCCTCTGATTTATTGGTATGGGAACTCCATAGAGGAACTCCCTTCCTCTAATGCAAGTCAGTGCTTTCACTTCAACTTAGAGTCTTAAGAGAATTGCCCAGACCGCTGAGTAGTTAAGGGTCAACACATGTCAGAGGCAGGACTGGAATCCAGAACTTCTGGCTTCAAGGCCAGTTCCCTATCTATTCTACTATTTTTCTTCTATAGGATATGTATTTGTTTATTTTTGGATGGGAGAAGGCAAGGCAATTGGGGTTACGTGCCTTGCCCAAGGTCACACAGCTAGTAAGTGTCAAGTGTCTGAGGCTGGATTTGAACTCAGCTCCTCCTGAGCCAGTGCACTTATTCACTGTGCCACCTAGCTGTCCCTCAGGGGAGGACTTTTTTAATTAAACAATTAATTTATTAAGTACTTTACAGGAGGCATTGGTGCCACTGGATTTAAGGTCAGAAAACTGGGTTCAAGTCCTGGATGTCCTACTTAGTAAAAATGGGACTGTGGGCAATTCATTTCTTCTGTTTCCTTAGCTATGAATTAGCTAAGGAAATGTTGAGCTAACTCTTAAGCCCATTTCAGATGTAAAATTACAATCATGTGACACATTTTGTGCAGAGCAAGATGATAGGCTATACACTGGAGAAGACACATAAGCCAATTACATTAATTTTGATTCAATTCAGCATTTTAAAAATACCTACTATGTGCCAATTACTGTGCTAGACAAAATGAATATAGTCCCCACCCTTGAGAAGCTTACATTCTACTACTTACTACAACAGGCACATCATGAAGGAAGCATAAAGTAAAGACAGAAAACGTTGGTGTGAAACTATTTGTGTAACAACCGGGCAGCAGGTGAGGGGAAGGGACAGGAAAGAAGTGGCTATTGAAGAGAGTCCTAGCTGAGGATGGAGAGCATTCCAGATACAGGGAGGGTGCATGCGAAGGTGGTGGGGGGAGATGGAATGTCCTGTTTTGGGAACAACAAGCAATTTAGTTTTAGAGGAATGTGATATCAGCCTAGAAATACAGATCAGAGCATGATTGTGAAGGCCTTTACATGCCAAACAGAAGTTTGCATTGTATCCTAGAGTCTCTGGGGAGCCACTGAAGCTTCTTGTGTAGGAAAATGATGATGTTAGATCTACGTTTTAAGAATGTCAATTTGACAGCAGGGTGGAGGATGGACTAGTGAAGGGATAGATACTGGAGACAGGGAAACCAGTTAGGAGGCTCTTAGCATAATCTCTCCAAAACCTGATGAGGGCTTGAGGAAGGTCTCATGAAGAGACATATATTTGAGAAAGTGAGAATCAGCAAGACTTGTCAAGTAAAACAATCTGGGGTGGAGGTGGGGGATTAAGTGAGAGTAAAGAGAGAAAGATGATTCCTAAGTTGTGAACCTGAGCTGCCAGAAGGGTGATGGTGCCCTCAACAGAAATAGGAAAGGAAGGAGGAGAAGGTAGGTTTGATGGGGGGGGAGGGGGGGGGCAGAGGTATTAGTTCTATTCTAGATATATTGAGTTTGAGATGCCAATAGAACATCTAGCTAGAGATGTCCAGCAGGCAGGTACGTGACTAGATATGGGACTAGAGCTCACGAAAGAGATCATGAGGTGCAGGACAGTCTTCCATAGGACTGGAAAGCATTGGACAAACATACCCTGCATAGAAACCTTTCATATAATTTTGGACAACCAACAAACTACCACATAGACTTCTCTGGGTTTAAAATTCTTTCCCCTTATGCCTATTTTCCATTCCATTTACATTACTTGGAAACCTTTCCAGTTTCCTCACATCTTTTCTTTAAAAGAAAAAAGTTTAAGTTTTATGTTTTTAATTAACCAAAATGCTGTTTTCTATGTCTCTCACCTCCCATTCATCCCTTGAGAAAATAAGAAAAATAAACCTGTTGTAACAAATTTGCATAGTCAGTCAAAACAAAGCTACACATTGGCTACACAGCGCTCCACTTGTGGAAGGCAGTTGGGTAGCATATTTTATCATGGCACTAGAATCGTGTTTGGTCACTGCACAGATCAGAATTCTCAAGTCCTTCATTCAAAGCTCTGAACATTTTCTAAAGTATGATGGACAAAACCAGACCCAGTGCCCAAACAAAAGGTGGCACTGAGGCACAACAGCTGCCTGTCCCAGGCAAGTACTTAGCATCAAGGGTATAGTCAGTGGTGTGGAGAGTGAGCAATTGGGCACAGCTCTGCCTCACTTAAGTCCAATTCACGCGCAAGACAAGGCATCACCCTCATGATGTTATTGGTCCTCTTGGAGAACAAAAGGCCACCACCGCCGTCACCACCAACCACCACAAGGAGGGATCCTAAAAGCGACCACTGGGGGGCAGTTGAGAAGCAGAGAGGGTTGCAGAACAACTGCCTGAACTGACAAAGAGACAGAGTGGAAGGACTTCTTCGCGGTGCCGTGGATAGGGTGCTCGGCCTGGAGTTAGGAAGACTTGAGTTCTTATCTGGCCTCAGACACTTATTATTTGTGTGATCTTGGGCAAGTCATTTAACCCTATTTGGCTCAGTTTCCTCATCTGTTAAAAAAAACTGGAGAAGGAAAAGGCAAACTACCCTAGTTTCTTTGCCAAGAAAACCCCACGTATCATGAAGAGTTGGACTCAAAGGAAATGATGGAATAATAGCAACAAAAAGAACGAAAAATGCTTGGGATCTTTTGCTGGGCACAGGAAAGAGGTTCATGTCTGGATCTGATTAGATCCAGCCGCGGACAACACAAAGCTATAATTCAGAGGAGTGAGTCAGAAATCGTCAGCCCAAGATTTCAGTTTAGGAGAGGGAGAAGGGCACCTCACGGGAATGTTCCTAAATCTCAGGTTCAGTAACACATACATTAACAAAGAGGTCAAAAGCCAACCAAGAGCTGTGAAAACCAGAAACAAAGCCAAGATCAAATCAAGGACAACATAGCTAGCGCGTGAACATTCTGTGACGGGAGCAGAGCAGAGTAAGCAGGCATGGAAAACTACTTCAGTAAGAACTAAAGTGACTGCCTCTTTCTGAGGAAGAGTCTGGAAGAGAAAGGTTGGGTAAAGGCGGAGTTGGGATTCATCTGCATCGAGATGGTGGATGAACCCAAGGAAATTGTAAAGAGGGTAGAAGAGGGTCCAAGACAGAGCTGCTGGGTACACCCATGCATAGCAATTGGAACACAGATAGGCATCCAGAGAAGGAAATTAGGGCCACATGTAGGTAGATGTCCAGGAGAAAACTGTATCATGAAGACAAAGGAAGGAGAGAGGATTTAGGAAAGATTGTCCATTCGTATCCAAAACTGCAGAGAAGTAGAGAAGGTTGAAGACGGAGAAAAGTCCTTTGGTTTTAGGAATGAAGAGAACATTGGTGACCATAAGGAGGCTGATTTCAATTCCATGGTAGGGAATGGAATTCATAAGGAAGTCATGTCTCAAAAAGGTGAAAAATAGGTGGCACATGAGACAATAGAAGCAGAGTGTAGCCGACTTTTTCTAGTAGTTTGGCTGAGGAAAATGTAAGAGATGATACCTTGAAAGGATAATAGGGACAAATGAAAGAGGTTTGTGGGTTGTTGTTGTTTTTTTTTTTTTTTAGGATGGGGAAGATATGATCATGTTTTTTGGCAGTAGAGGAGATGGCGGATTGAGATTAGGAAGAGCAAGGGGATGATTGAGTAAATAACAATGGTAATAGCTAACATTTAGATAGCACTTTAAGGTTTGTAAAGTGCTTTGCATTATTTTATTTCATATGATAGCTATTCTGGGGATAGGTGTGATCAATATACCCTTTTTATAGATGGAGAAACTAAAGCTGAAAAATTTAAGGGATTTTAAGGGAAACTAAGTGTCTGAGGCAGGATTTGACTCCCTGTCTTCCTAACTCAAGGCTAGTACTTCATCCATTAAACTAATAAGATACAACAGTTGTAAGCATTTCTTCTCCTCTTTCTCCCCCTTCACATTTTCCTTCTCCTTTTCCTCCTTCCCTTCTTCCTCCTCTTCCTCCTCCTCCTCCTCCATCTCCTCTTCTTCATTCTTCAAATCTCTAGCATATTCTAATGAAAAGCCAAACTGACTAATGGCCAAAGTGGAGTTTGAATTCCAAACCATCTGGGTCACCTGAATTCTGTGAAGGAAAAATGGGACTGAGATGGCTCAAAGCAGTTCTGTTTATGGTCAGTAGATGGCAGCATTAAACCACAACTTGCAGCCAGGTCCATTTCCCAGCAAAAAACCTGCCACTTCTTTTTTTAAGACAGCAAAGTTCGGTGACACAGCGAATAGAGGACGGGGGCCTGGAGTCAGGAAGACTTGACATCAAATCCAGCCTCAGCCTAGCTGTGTGACCCTGGACAAGTCACTCAAACCCTGTTTGCTTCAGTTTCCTCATCTGTAAAAAGAAATAGCAAACCACTAATATTTTTGACAAGAAAACTCAAAATGGGTTTACAAAGCGTCAGACATGACAACATAAAGTTTTTAATTCTGTAATATCTTGAGTACAAATCCAGGGGCCACTATGTACTTCTAATCTTAGGAATTTAAGAAGACCTGAGGCACTGATACATATAAATACTAAGATATCACTGAGGCAAAACAGAGGGTCATCTTCTTTCCCTCTCTCATGTCCCAGCTCCTCAAGACTCATATTGACTCCTTTTCCTTCCTAAGTTTTCTCTAGATATTCATTTTAGCTGGATATAAAATGTGAGGTGTAGAGCAAAGGACAGAGTCTGGGTTCAAGGACAAAATTTTAGTTCTTGTTTGTACAGGAGAAGAGAGATGGTAACTGGAAAAACTGTGAGCAGGACAATGAAAGTCTCTTGGTTAGTTTCTGTATTTGTCAAATGTTGGATTGGAAGAGAGGAAGTCTCAAGATCTTTTAGCTCTAAATCTTATAATCCTATAGTGGATTCCACCTCCGTCACTTCCTCTTCTGTGGAGAAGCCCTGTTTGAGCTCCAATCTGATTCAGAAGCCAGCCACTTTTCCTTCCTGCCTTCCTGTCTTCCTCCCTCCTTTTCTTTCTTCTTCCTTCTTTCCTTCTTGCCTTCCTTCCTTCCTTCCTTCCTTTCTTCCTTTCTTTCTTTCTTTCTTTCTTCTTTCTCTCTTTCCTTCCTTCCTTCCTTCCTTTCTTTCTTTCTTTCTTCCTTCCTTTCTTTCTCTCTCTTTCTTCCTTCCTTCCTTCCTTCCTTCCTTCCTTCCTTCCTTTCTTTCTTTCTTTCTTTCTTTCTTTCTTCCTTCCTTCCTTTCTTTCTTTCTTCCTTCCTT
>CM053598.1:188860845-188923975 GCA_028646575.1 Pseudocheirus occidentalis
TATTCACTGTACCACCTAGCTGCCCCTTTCCCTCCCCCCTCTCCCCCTTTACTTTCTTGTAAGGAAAGACAAATTTCTATAACATTGCCTGTATATCTTACTTCTTGGATGCATGTAACAACAGTTTTTAAACATTTGTTTTTAAAACTTTGAGTTCCAGATTCTCTCCTTTCTTCCCTCCTCACCCACCCCCACTGGGAAGACAAGCAGTTCCATATAGGCTATACATGTGTAATTACTGCATAAGATGATAGAATCTGAGAATGTATTAGGTCCAGTGCTTTCCTGAAGCATAAATTATATGTACATCTTGGACAACTGATCCTTGTTACCCCTCCTCTCACCAGCCTACATCGGAAAACCTTCAACAAACAAATGTCTCACTTCTTTACTACAATAATAACTGATGGTCAGCATTTATTAAGTACCTACTACGTGCCCTGAACTGTGTTAGGTGCTGGCATAAAGCATTTGGCATATACAATTCTTTTCCTAAGTTCCCTCAACCCTGTGAGGCAGGTAGAGCAGATGCTACTAGCTCCATTTTGCATGCATGTCAAATGATGCTCAGACAGGTCGGGTGACTTGCCCACAGTCACACATCTAAGACGGTGCAGAACTTGGAGGCAAACACAAGTGCTCTCATTCCAGATCCAGCCATCTTTTGACAACACCACCAGCATCCCATTCCTTTTTCAAACAGTTCTAATCGTCAGGAAGTCCTTGCTTATAACGAAACTAAAACTACCTCCTTTTAATTCTCATTCATGAGTTCTCACTTGCTCTTCAGGGGACTAAGTAAACTGAGTCCAATCCTTCTGCCATTTGTCAAACCTTCAGATACACGGAGGCTTCTAGCAGAACCCACTGGTCTTGGCTAAAAACCGCAGATCCTCCCCTTCATCCTTGTGTCACACTGTTCACTGTCCCTTCCCCATCCTGATTACCATCCTCTGGATCAGAGGCTCTTAACCTTTCTTGAGTCGTGGACCCTTTTAGCAGACTGGTGAAGCCTAGGCACCTCTTGTCAGAATAATGTTTTAAATGCATAAAACACATAATATCACAAAGGAAACCAGTTCTATTAAAATACACTGGTGAAAACATCTTTAAAAACAACTTCATGTACCCCAGGTTAAGAACTCCTATTTTAGATACGTTCCATCTTGCAAAGATCCTTCCTAATTGACCCCCCAGAATTGAACATATACACACACTTATGTATGTATATGTATGTGTGTATACACACACATATACACACATGTTGTTGTCATCATTGCTGTCCAGTTCTTTCATCTGTATCTGATTCTTCATGACCCCACTTGAGGTTTTTCTTGGCAAAGATACTGCAGTGGTTTGCCATTTCCTTCTCCAGCTCATTTTACAGATAAGGAAACTGAGGCAAACAGGGCAAAAGGTCATAAGCTAGAAAGTATCTGAGGCTGGGTTTGAACTCAGGTGATTCTAGCTCAGGTGCTCTATCCACTAAGCCATATATACCTGCACACGCGTGTGTGCACACACACATGTGTGTGTTTATATATAGTGTGTATATATATATAAACATCAATATATTTGTATCTGTATAAAAATAATAGTGATGGTGAGCATTTATATAGCAGTTTAAAGGTTGGTAAAACACTTCATAAGTAGTCTCTTACCCTAATAACAACCCCAGGATATCATTATCATTATTATCCCTATTTTATAGATGAGGAAGCATGGGCAGACCTAAGTTAAGTGACTGGCCTATATCACTTAGCTATTAAATATATGAGACAGGATTTGAACTCGAGCCCTCCTGATTCCAAGTCCAATTCATTTCAATAAACATTAATTAAGCATTTATTTATTTGTTACATTCATTAGGTGCCAAGCACTATATTAAACATCGGAGATGGGGCAGCTATGCGGCGCAGTGAATAGAGCACCAACCCTGGAGTCAGGAGGACCTGAGTTCAAATTTGGCCTCAGACACTTGACACACTAGCTGTGTGACTTTGGGCAAGTCACTTAACCCCAATTGCCCTCCCAACAACCCCCAAATTAAAAAAAAAACATTGGAAATACAAATAAGGAAAAGAAAAAGCTCCCTGTCCTCAAGGAGCTTACAATCTTAACAGGGAAGACAACACACAAAAGGAAGCTGAAAAGTGGAGGGCAGAGCACCTGGGGTACATTGTTCCATGGAGTCCATCATTCTCTCCCCTGGGTCATCCAGTATATATGTAGCTTGGGATAGTTAAAAGTAAGGGGAAACCAACAGTTACCTGTCTATGTCCAATTTCTCCAAAGCCTGAGGTGCCACCTCCCTTACGTAACCTTTTGTGACTCCCTACCCATGCTCAGAAATGTTCTCTCTTTTAGGGTTGCATGTACTTTGCCTGAACTTCTTCACAGGTGCCTATAACACCATCTAATCCAGTTGTGTATGTGTTCTGTGCTCTCCACACCTCCCAACTCCCCCCCTTCCACTTCAACTTGTAAACCCTTAGAAAGCATGGTCTTTGTTGTATTGGCTTGTATAACCAGTGTCTACCACAGCTCTTGAAAACAGTATTCATTTAATAAATGTTTGTTGAACTAAATTAAATGTTGGTTGGGTCAACATCAAATAAATTTGTATTCTTTGGCAACTCAGTGGCGCAGCGGGTAGAATGCTGGTCCTGGAGTCGAGATCTTGAGTTCAAATCTGTCCTCAGATACTTACCAGATGTGTGACCCTGGGCAAGTCACCTTAATCCTGTTTGCCATGTTTTCCTCATCTGTCAAATGAGCTGGAGAAGGAAGTGGCAAACCACTCCAGTATCTTTGCCAAGAAAACCCCAAATGGGGTCACGAGGAGTCAGATACAACCAAAGCAGATGAACCAATTCTTTGAACACCTATTAACTGGTAACAGGACGTTGGTGAGTCAGAAGTCTTTTGAGGTTTGCTGATAGAAGAGAGCCTGGCATTTTAAAATTGCCACAGATAATCCCCAAAGGGGAGAGTCCACAAACCAGTTCTGTCATTTGCACAGTTCTGACTGTGTCCACAGCAACAAGACTGACCCAAAGTTTATCTTTTCCTGTAGTACTAGTAGACCCTTCAAGGACTGTTGTTTTGACCAACAAATTATTGGTGCCAAGGCTGTGGAATCCACTTCAATATACATCATTGAATTTTACTCTTTCTCACCCACAAATAGCACCCTGCCATACTAGTTAAGCAACAAGCATTTACTAAGTTCTTACTATGTGCCAGGTACCAGGCTAAGCCTTCTGAATACAAAGACAAGAGGGAAACCATCCCTGCCCTCAAGAAACTTACATTCTAATGGAAAAGACCACGTGCATTTATTAAATAGATGCACAATAAATACAAAATGTTCACAACAGAAGGGCAGCTGGTGGGTACAATGAGTGGATAAAACACTGAGCCTGCAGTCAGGAAGATCCGTCTCTGAGTTCAAATCTGACCTCAGACACTTACTAGCTGTGTGATCCTGAGCAACTCACTTAACCCTGCTTGCCTCAGTGTCCTCATCTGTAAAATGAGCTGGAAAAGGAAATGGCAAATCAATCTGGTATCTTTACCAAGAAAATCCCAAAAGGGGTCACAAAGAGTCAGACACACCTGAAACAACCCAACAGCAACAACAGAACCCGGCAGAAAGAAAAAAGGAGGGGCATGGTGGTAGTGACTAGAGAGGGTGATCAGGAAGTGCTTCATGGAGAAAGTGGCATTTGAACGGAGTCTTGAAGGAAGTCAGTGATTCCAAGAAGTGGAAGCAAGAGTAAGGCCATTATAGGGAGGGAGGATGGCTATCACAAAGACAGTGAGGAGAGTGGATTACAAAGGGAAGGGAGAGGAGCGAAGAAGAAGACTGGAAAGGTAGGGAGTTATCAGGTTAGGAAAAGCTTTAAATACCAGAGGAGTTTATGGTTGATCCTCAAGGCAACAGGGAACCATGGGAGTTTGCTGAGCAGGGAGGTGATATGACCTGCACTTGAGGAAAATTACTTTGTCTGCTGTCTACTGTGTGGAGGATGGATTGGAGAGAGGAGAGGTTTGAGGCAGAGAAACCAAATAAGAGACTATTGCAATGTTTTCAGGAAAGAAGTCATGAAGACCCAAAGGAAAATGGTAGCTGTAGAAAAGGAGAGGAGGGAGTACATTTGAGAGATATTATGGATTCAGAATTAATGAGATGCATCAAACAATTGTATATGTGGGGTGAGAGCAGTAGAGGACAGCCCCAACGTTCTAATTCTGGGTGACTTGGAGCATGGCGAAGCCCCTGATAGTAACAGGGAAATTTGGAAGAGGAGTGGGCATGAGGGGTAAAGTTCTGTTTTGGCAGTGTTAAGTTGGAGATGTTTCTGGTATACCCAGTTTGAAATGCCTACTAGGCAGTTGGAGGTGCAGGACTGGTGCTCACTAGAAAGACTAAAGCTGCATATATAGGTATGGGAGTCATCTGAATGGAAATGATAATTGAATTCATAGGAACTTGTGAAATCACCAAGTAAGAGAGTAAACAATAGAGGGTTCAAGGTAGAACCTTGTGATATACCCATAGTTAGGAGATGGGACACAGATAATGAAGAAGATAGACAGATGGATGGATGGATGGATGGATGGATGGATGGATGGATGGATGGGTGGGTGGATGGATGGATGGGTGGGTGGGTGGGTGGATGGATGGATGGATGGGTGGGTGGGTGGGTGGGTGGATGAATGGATGGATGGATGGATGGATGCATGGATAGATAGATGCATGGATGGATGCATGGATGGATGGATGGATAGATAGATAGATAGATAGATAGATAGATAGATAGATAGATAGATAGATAGATAGATGTATACAGATAATGTGTGTTTACATATAAACATGAATATATATGTATATATATATAAACACATATATATGTATCTGTATAAAAATAAAAGCAGTGGCTAACTGAGAAGGAGTGGTCAAATAGGTAGGAGAAAAACCAAGAGACAGCAGAATCATGAAAAGCCAGAGCTGTAAAGGAAAATTGGAACAGAAAAGATTTGGCAACTAAAAGGAAGCTAGATAGCACTGTTGATAGGGCACTGGTCCTGAAATCAGGAGAACCTGAGTTCAAATCCTGCCTTATACATTTAGCAGCTGTGTGGCCTTGGGCAAGTCATTTAACCATCTAGGCAATCTATGCCTCTGAAAAGAAAAGTAAAAAATAAAAAAGATCATTAGTAACTTTGGAAAGAGCTGTTTTAGTTGAGTGATGAACCAGATTAGAGGAAGTTTAAGAAGAGAGTGTGAGGAAGGAAGTGAGGGCACCAGATACAGATGGCTTTTCTAAGGATTTGTCTGAAAAAAGAAGAAATATAAGATGATATTGATAGAGGATATTAGCAGGGATGGTGGGATCTTATGAGATGTTTTTAAGGATGGAGAAAGCATGACCATGTATGTAGGCAACAGGGAAGGAACTAGAATATAGGGAAAGATTGAAGATTAAAAAGAAGGAGGAGATAACAGAGAGGGGCAATCAGCTAAAAAATCTTAGAAGAAAAGAGATAAAGAGTAGGAGAATTTTAAAAAAGATTTTAAGTAGCTGTGTTGACCTAGGCAAAGAGAACACCCAACTCTTTATCAGACTGAGGGGAAGGGAAAAAATGTGAGGGATAATGCAAAGGTTTTATAAGACGATAACAAGAAGGTGTTAATGAAGAGGAGGGGAAAAGGAGTTCTCACTGAATATCCCAGACTCATTTGTTTTGTTAAGAGATGTGAGGCAAGGCACTCTGCTGAGAAGATGAGGGAAGAGGAGAGCATCAGAGGTTTAATGAGAGAAGAGAAAGTTTGGAATAACTTCTCTGAAGGATAGTGACATAACGAATTGGGGGAAAGTGGGAAAAAATTTATTTTGCTGTAGTGAGGGCCCATTTGATAGAAGATAACATAATTTCGTGGTGGAACCAATCATCACGGTAGCAAAACTTCCACCAACAGTTATGCTCAAACAGTGCCTGAGTAGAACCAAAGGAGGTGGATGCTGAGAGTTACAACCACTTGGTATGTGGAAAGAGTTGACTGGTGACTAGACAAGAGAACAAGGGAATCAAGGTACACTAGAGGAGAGTTGAACTGATTCATTAAGGGATTGAGATTCAGAAGGGAAGGCAGTATAGCCAGAGGAAAGGGGATGCCCTGCAAAAGAAAATGAGATGGACAGATTGCCCGTCACAACTAGTATGAAGAAGATTGGGAAGAGAACGGCATGGAGAGAAATGCAAAGGAATTGTTAAGTTCTTGATTAAGGAAGCAGAACACTTAAAGGCAAAGACAAGATCAAGGTTATGGACATCTTGCAGGTAGCTGAGGTGGAGTGGAAGAGTAGGTCACAGGAGCTGCATGGATTGAGGAATTGAGAAGTGCGGTTATTTGAAGGAATATCAATATGTATGTTGTATGAAGCAAAAATTGGAGAGGATATGATTGTTGCTGAGCAGGCACTGAAGTGAGAAAAGAAGAATAATGTATTGTGGGTTGGCAGAAAACAGCTGCCAGGATCATTGGATCAAAGGTTCATAAATATAGAAATCGATGATGATACAGGAAGACTCTGAAAACAGCCAATGGGAGTAGGGATGAGTATTCTGACTCCCATTTTGGGACAGAGGGTCAAGGGATATGTGAGAAGATGCAACCAGTACTGGAAAGGAAGGCCTGGGACAAGAGTGGGACACCCACGGCCTTGAGGCACATGATCCTCTAGGCTTGGCACTCAAGGACCTTGAGGGCCATATGTGGCCTTGAGGCCACAGGCTCCCCACCCTTGCCCTGGGATATAGTGTTATCTGAGAGGAGCCAGGTAGAGGAGGAAGATGGAAGGAGTGTGAGAGGAAAAAGAACTGTAGTGAAGGCCCACCTGAAGAGACATTACAATAGAAGGAACAGGCACATTGCCAGCAATTTCTCAGATACTTGCCACCTGTCACAATCAACCAATTAATAACTGAGCATTTATCCAGTGAGTACTATTTGCCAGATATTGGTGATACAAAGATAAAAATTAAGTAATCCTTGCTGTCAAGCATCCTACAGGGGGGAGACAATATACACAAAAATGTAATCAGGGGCACCTAGGTAGGGATAGAGCTTTGGGCTTGGAATCAGGAAGAGACTCATCTTCCTGAATTCAAATCCAGCCTCAGACACTTCCTAGCTGTGTGACCCTGGGCAACTCACTTCACCCTATTTGCCTCAGTTTCCTCATCTGTAAAATGATCTGGAGAAGGAAACGGTGAGCCACCCCAGTATCTTTGCCAAGAAAACCCCAAAATGGGGTCGTGCAGAGTCAGACATGACTGAACAATCAGAGGCTCAAGTCAGTTGTATAACTTGCCTCATTAGTGAAAATTAACTGCTTGTCAACTCCGGCAGGCTCCTGCTTACAGAAGCGTCTAATAAATATAAGGTAATGGGGCAGGGAAGGCGCTAGCAGCCGGGGAGATTAGATGATGGGATTCGAGTTGAAGTTTCAGGAGGACTCTGAGGGGCAAAAGGGAGAAGGGAGTGCATTCTAGGGACAGGGTCTAGATCATGCAGAGCAGTGAGACAGAATAGAGTAGGACAGGATAGGTCGGAGAAATATCATAAATGTGGAAGAATCAGCCTAAATCCATTCACAGTCCTGGAAAATCTACTCCGAATGCCATAGTGATCATGAGGTTCGTATGACTGACTTTCTAAGGGAAGCATGCTGAGTTGGCTATTTACTCAAATATTTCTAAGTCAGGGCATCCCCACTTTACCGAAAGCCCTATAAAAGATAAACAGGACACTGGACTGGGGGTTGTTTGTGAGAAGGGAACCAGGGACCCGGAGTCATGGCCTTCCCCTTCCTCTAGCCCTTTTCCTCGCCCCCTCTGAGAGTTTCCACCAGTGGCAACATTTACTGTAAATTCTATGCACTGAAGAACCTGGGCAAACCCCTAAGGCTGTTGGGAGGGGCTCTGATGTGGAAGGGTAGCTTGGGGAAGAACATGGCAGCTCTGACAACCTCTCAGTCACAGGGGGCTGGCCCAGCTTTCGGGAAGTGACACTAAATCCATCCTCTCTGGGGTTCCAGGCTCCAATATTAACTCCTTCCCAGGTCTCCTTGGTAAACAGGCTACCCGGCTATACACGGCCCGAGGGGTGGGGTGGGGAGCCCAATAACCGACGGTTTTTAACCAGAAAACCACCTGTGACAGGAAATCTGTCACTACCTTGGAAATGGAAGCCTTGCTACTTCCTGCTGGGGGCCCCAGAGAAACCAACCCCACCAGCCTGCCATGGCCAGTACTCAGGGTCAGCAGCTAGACGGGCATTTAAAAGAGAAAGTGGTTAGATTTCACATTAAAAGGGAAATGACATAACCCTGAAAGCACTTATTCTCAGTATCCCCAGCATCATCCCTGTTCTTACCACTTTGGACATTTTGCCCAGTTCTCAGGTACCCAGGCTGGGCTTACCCACAGCTAACTATAGCTGTCCTCTGCATCGTCCCTTGGAGGCTCCCTGTCCCAACTCCCACTGCTGCCAGAAGCAATTCAGAGCAGCTGTTTAAAACAGCTATAAAGTAATTTCATTCCATGTCCAATCTGAATAGAGATCAGAGTTCAGGAAATGGAAGGAAACAGCACTGTGTACCCGTCTGATCAAATTCTTCACCATGTTATAGTGATGTATGTAACTCTGGGAGCAAGGACCCAGGCATATCTGTCTTTGTATCCACCTGTGGCCTCAGCACACTGAGCTTGGCAAAGAATGGAAGCTGTGAACTACCAGGAGATCAGTTTGGAGTCTGTATTAGTCTGTAGGTCTTTGGGTTGCTCTAGATCAGGGATGGGGAACCTGTAGCCTCAAGGTCAAAGGTTCCTCACCCCTAGAGATAACCTTTGAAGCCCCCTATAGATATGCTGAAAATGATATTGTTGGCAACCAGGTGGCACAATGGATAGATTACTGTGCCTGGGGTCAAGAGTACCTAAGCTCGAACTCTAGCTGTGTGACCCCCAGCAAGTCACTTAAGCTTGGTCGGCCTTGGAGGCAGTCAGGTGGCTCAGTGGACAGAGCGCTAGGCTTGGCATCAGGAAACCCCACGTTCAGCAGCCTCAGACACTGGCTATGTGATCCCAGCCAAATGACTTGACTTCTGTCTACCTTGGTTTCCTCAATCTGACCTCAAAATAGATATGATAATGGTGCCCACCTCCCAAAGACATTGTGAGGATCAAAGGAGAAAAAATCTGTAAAAAGGATTTAACGCAGCAGGCACCGCATGAATGCTTATCCCCTTCTCTCTCAAGCAGTTCTATGAGGCAGCTGCGACCACTTCCCTTTTACAGCTCTGGAAATGAGTGACCTGTGCCAGAATTCCCTTTGCCCTCTCCTCAAGTCACTGTGGGTCAATGGGGGACCCTGTGCGGGTGGGGGCAAATGCTCCCCCCGTTTGTTTTATTAATTTAGGGAAATTGGAATGAGAGGGACTCCTTTTACAATGAAGGGTACCAACTGTTCTAACAATGTGTACTCTTGGAGGATTTCTGGGGCACAACGGCATCAAGTGACTTGCCCAGGGTCATAGTAATGTGTGGCCACTGACAGGTAGGAGAATTAGAACGTAAGGACGGGTCATCCTGACCTGGTAGCCACCCCTCTCGTACACCACTCTGTGCTTTTACAAGTGTAAAACATTTACATTTTTTGATGCTGAAAGGAAGGAGACCAGCAGAGTAGTATAGTAGGGGAACAAAAACCCAACAACATTGAACCTGGGGTCAGATGACCCAAGTTCAAATTCCAGAACTACCATGTATTATCTGCATGACCTTATGTGAATCACCTAATCCCTCTGGGTCTCAGTTTCCTTATTGTAAACTGGTTGGGGTGGAAGACAAGTAGGTGGAAGTCCATTCTAGCTATTATGATAATGACATCATTGGCAGCCAGGTGACAGTGATAGAGCGCCGGGCCTGGAGTCAGGAAGATCTGAGTTCAAATCTGCCCTCAGACACTTCCTAGCTGTGTGACCCTGGGCAAGTCACTTAACCCTGCTTGCCTCAGTTTCCTCAGCTATAAAATGAGCTGGAGAAGGAAATGGAAAACTGCTCCAGTGTCCTTGCCAAATAAACTTCTAAATGGGAACACGGGGAATCAGACACAACTGAGACGCCTAAACAAAGCTTCTTCCCAGCTCTGCGGCCTTGGGGCCAGTGTGAGGATCTTACACACATTCCTGCTCATCTGGCAGGTGCCAGCTCTGCATCGTCAAGCGGCTTGGGGATGCTGTGGAAGAGCTGGGAAGAAACTGAAGAGCTTTCAGAGAATCTCTAGGCTTTGGTTCGAATGTAAGAATGAAGAGATGAAGTCATAGGCAGCCCCTGGAGGTTAATGAGCAGAGGAGTGACTCAGCCACTCGTGTGCTTTAGGAAGATCATTCCAGCGGCTGTGTGAAGAAGGATGCATCAGAGAAGGGAGGGATGTGGAACTGGGTGACCCGCCGGGAAGCTACGCTGATAATCCGGGATCCCAGCTGGGCATCTGCGATCTTTGGACCATGCTGTGATCTATCAGACTTACATGTCTGGGAAGGTAAAGGCGGAGGGCAGTTGTGGGAAAGTAGGCCAGGCTTTGTCCTTGCCCGGCTATGTTTGGCTCCCCACCTCCCCCTCCACAGAGAGCTACAACCAAACAGGGAGACTTGCTGCTCCCCCATACACATAAAGGAGGAGAAACGGCAGCTCAAGATAAGGGGAAACATAAACCAGTCTATAGGCAACTGAAAATTCCAAGAGAGCTTGTGTCGAGTTAATCAATCGTCATGAAACTTTGCCTGTAACTGTGCAGGTAGTTCATGTGCTAGAATCTCCCTCTCCCATTATTAAAACAGAATAAAACATAGATCGCAGACCTTTCCCAGTGGTTTGAGTCAAAGGGAGGCTTAAGTAAAAGAAGTGAAAGGGAAAGGTCATGAATTTCAAGGGAACAGCTTTTGAAAGAGGAAATCCCCAGGCAGCTAAGTGGTGCAATGGACAGAGCTCTAGGCCTGAGGTCAATCCAGCCTCTGACACTTTCTAGCTGTGTGACCCTGGGCAAGTCATTTGATTTCTGTTTGCCTCAGCTGACTCATCTATGAAATGGGGATGATCGACATCTGATGATCAAATGAGATAATAATCTTGGCTCCTAGTAAGTGCTATGTAAATGTCAGCTATTATAGTTGTGAAAAATCAGGTTCAGGGCGGCTAGATGGAGAAGCGACCCTGGAATCAGGAGAACCTGAGTTCAAATCCAACCTCAGACCCTTAACACCTACTAGCTGTGTGACCCTGGGCAAGTCCTTAACCCCAATTGTTCTGCCTTCTCCCCTCCAAAAAAGCAAAAGAAAAGGAAAGGAAAGAGAAAAATCAGGTTCATAGATTTAGAGTTGGAAGGATCTTAGCGGCTGGCTAGTCTAACTATCTTCTTTTACAGAATTTTAGTGAGGTGGCTTGCTCAAGGTCACACAGGCAGCAAATAATGGCCCTGGTCCTCTGCCTCCTAAACCTCCATGCTTATCCATGATGCCACACTTCCAAATATCTGAGCTGTGCCTGGAAGGGTTGATGAGAACTGGGCAGATGAATCTGCAGGGAAAGGGGCAGGCTAGATAGGGGGGAAGCAGGAACTGCTGGGTGTGTTCGGCTAACACAGATGATTTCCTACTCCCCAGAATATAGAAGGAAATAAGATTTGGAAGCTAAGTCGGAGTCCAATTATGGAAAGCCTCGAATGTCCCCTGAAAGAATTTGCATTCATTCAGTGAATACATGGAAGATTTTTAAAAGAAAGAAGCAACAAATCCAAGATGATTGATTCTGGTGTTTAGCGAGTCTGCGTTTGTGTCGTGAATTAGTACCTAGATATGCTAGAGTCTCACTCTGCGGCACTTTCCAGAGTAACAGAACTGCCTCCCCAAAGAGTCTAGATTGTTTATGGATCATTGATGATACAAATGTCATAGTAAATTACTAAATCGACTTAGTACCACAGAGCTCCCCCCCCCAACCCTGAACCCCTCCACCCCACCTGGGGAAAAGTGGGCCTTTGGTTTGGACATTTCCTCCTTGATAAGAGATTCTCTCTATATGCTGTTAATCCTTCCACACTGAGACTTTCTCTAACATATCACAGGTTAGCATAAGAAATTAAATGGGAATTTGGGGGGAATTTTGAGGAAGCCTTGTATGCAAAACCTTCAGATGACACAGAAAAAGTTTAGAAACTCAGAAATACATAAAACATATGTATAGTATTGTATGTGAATATACTTTATCGTTTAATACCATAATAATTCAGACTTCTCTGGTTTGAATAGAGTCAAAAAATTTTGATTTTTTGGATTTTCCAGATCATGGGGATGCCACACCCTTAACTTTTATGATGTGGAAGGGATAACTATAGTCAACTTCTCAAGACTGGTGTTCACCTGTAGGCTGATCCCTTTTCATTTGGAGAGAATTTCTCCAGTTCCATGATGTAATTAAACTGATTTAAGATTAAATAGGGGTGGGGCAGCTAGGTGGTGCCATGAATAGAGCACCAGCCCTGGAATCAGGAGGACCAGAGTTCAAATCTGGATTCAGACACTTAACGCTTACTAGCTGTGTGACCTTGGGCAAGTCACTTAACCCCAACTGCTCTGCCTTCCTCTCTCTAAAATGACAAAATAAAAAAGATTAAATAGAGGTAAAGTATCTATGAGGAACTAGGCACAAGAGAAATGATAAACATGGGAATAAGCCCAGTATGATGGAAAGAACATAGGCTTGGAGGTCAGGAGGCCCCTAGATGGGTCACTGTCATTTTCCCTCATTGGGTGGCCGTTTCCTCTGAGAATCTTTAAGATCCCTTTCTGTCCTAAAAAAAATTTAACGGTTCCCTTTACAAGATTTGAGGATTAGCTCAAAGTCACACAATATTTGATAATTATTCTCATGGGATGCCTGGGTCCTGCCATCTTTTGCTCTCACCTCTTGTTTCCCCCCTTACACAAATATAAGGGTCAGTTAATATAATTTCAAGTGTGGGATGTTACCTAATGCCACTCCTACAGCCAGCTATTAGCGACTTGGGCCTTTGGGAACAAAGCAGGGAATTCCCACCAATGAAGAGAGTGTAGTAGGGGTCATTCAAAGCTTTCCTCGGTGATGGGGGAATCTCCAATCATCCACCATCAGCGCAGGCAGCATTTCCTGCTCCCACCATAACTGAGCTCATCCTCTGGGGGCTTAGCCCTCTCTTCTTCCTCCTTTTGCCTGAGATCACTACTTGGATTTTCTAATCCCAGTTAAAAATAAACTGAAAGCATCCTCTCATAAAGATGTGAATTATGTCATTTATCCAAGAAGTTCCATCTTGTCTCATTACATATTTGACTGAAGGAGGAAAATATACCTTCATGTCTTCAACTTCAATAAACAATTTCTTAAAAGTCTAATATGTGTAAAATACTCTGCAAGGCATGAAGCAGAGACGCAATGTTTAAATATAATGCCATCTAGGACTCTGGAACACTCGCAGTCTAGTAGGGGGATAAGGCACACAAAACTATGGTATATAAGGAAACTAACAGCTCATGGAAGTAGAATGGGCTGTCTGGGAGTGGAGAGCGAGGGAGAAGGAAGAAAGATGGTGAAGGGTGCTCTCCCCCTCACCGGAGGTCAGCAGAGGCTGGAAGATCACTAGTGAGCATAGTCATAGAGGGACGTCTCGTTCAGGGATGGACTAAGTGGTCTGTAAAGACACCTTTCTGATCTGAGATTTTTGTGATGCTGACATTAAATGCCCCAAAACAGTATGAAACTCTCTACTGAAAGGGTTGAATACAGCTGAGAGAGATGCCTCTGGGATGGGGCAGAAAGCATATTCTGCTCCAAGAACTATGGAAATATTTGAGTCTGTGATTACCTCTGGAAAAGATAGCGTCGTAAAAGGGAAGAAATTGCTTGAGGTTAAGTAGTACATAAGAGTCTTGTAAAAATGAAAGCTAAAAACTGTCTTTATGTGTAACTGGGGAGAAAATGCTATTTAAAAAAAAGTTTTTTTTTTTAAAGTGCATGAGAAATGAGAGGGATAGTCAAGGGCCTCAGAGAGCGCTGCTGTAGCAATGAATGCCGTGTCTCCTCCATTCTGAAGAAACCTTCACTTGATCCTTCCATCTTCATTCCCTTATCAGCCAGTTTCTCAAAAAGACCATCTATGACACCGGCTTCCACTTTTCCCTCTTCTTTCTTTCTTCTGAACGCCTTACAATCTGGCTTCTGACCTTATCATTCTAACAAAACTACTCTCTCTAGAGTTACCCATCATCTCTTAGTTGCCAAATCCCATGGCCTTTTCTCGGTTCTCATCCTTCTTGACCTCTCAGCACCCTTTGACGCTGCTGATCACCCTCTTCTTCATGATAGTCTCTTCTCTCTAGGTTTGCTGGGCACCGCTCCCTCCTGGTTCTCCTCCTACCTCTCTGACTGCACCTTCTCCGTCTCCTTTGCTCCATCCTCATTTAGATCATGCCTGCTAACTATAGGCATCCTCAGGGTTCTGTCCTAGGTCCTCTTCTCTTTCCTCTCTATACTATATCACTTGGTGATCTCATCAGCTCCCAAGTAAAAGATGGGATTAAATCCTAAGATCTAATTACTATCTCTATGTTATAATTTTTAAATCTGCCTATCCTGACCCAAACTCTCTGTTGACCTCCAATCATACATCTCAAATTAGATGTCTAGTAGCTATCTTAATTTTAGTATAGTTATTCCTTCCACATCACCAGAGTTAATGGTATGGTGCCCCCACAATATGAAAAATCTGCATAAAAATTTTTGGACCAGGGGCGATTAGGTGACTCAGTGAATAGAGTACCAATAAAAGATAAAATATATTGATGTTATATAATATATAATAATGTTTTGTAATAAATTATATTTTGTACATTTCTGAGTTTCTAAGCTCTTTCTGTGTCATCTGCTGGTCTTTACATATCATCCACGACTTCTACAAAACTCCCGCAAAATTCCCATTTAATTTCTTATGCTGACCTGCAATATATCAAAACTGCAATGGGGAAAGTCATGATGTGGAAGAGATAAGTGAATGTCCAAAACAAAACTCATTATCTTTTTTGCTAATTCCCCTATATCCTCTATTACTGTATGGGGCAACATCATCCAGTCCCTCAGAGTCACAACCTAGAAATCATCCCGCCTTCTTTACTATTTCTTACCTCCTATATCCAATCTGTTGCCAATGTTTGTTGATTTCACCTTTGCAAGTCTCTTAAATATGCCTCCTTCTTTCCTCTGACACTGTAACCCCTCTGGTCCAGAGTCTCATCAACTCATACTTGGACTATTTTAATAGCCTGCTGGTAGGTCTGCTTCCCTTAAGTCTACTCCCATCTAGCCTCCACTTAACCACAAAAGTGATTTTCCTAAAATACAGCTGGATCATGTCACACTCCTATTCAATAAACTCTATTGGTTTTGTATATGTGTGTGTGTATAAATATATATAAATGATATACCATATAAGGGGGCTATATAAGTATATATAATATGTAATATATTATTATATAATAATATTATATATTATATGTTATATTGTTATAATGTATAATTATGTTATATTATATTTTATTATATTATTATAATATAATTATATATTATATTACATATTATATATACTTATATAACCCCCTTTACTGAAAGGGTTCAGTTCAAAGATGCCTTCAGGATGTGGCAAAAATCATATTCTGCTCCACGAACTATCAAACTATTTGAATCTGCAATTACCTCTGGAAAAGATAGTATCCTCAAAGGGAGGAAATGGCATTCAGGGTAAGAAGTGCATAAGAGTCTTGTAAAGAGGACCGCTAATGTGCGTGCACACACATATGTACATATATATCACATACTAAAATGCTTCAGGATCAGACATGCTTTGTTTGGCATTCAAAGTCCTTTATAATCTGTTCATGTTCTGCCTCCCCAGTCTTCTTTACTCCCTAATACACACTCTTGGATTCAGGGATACTGGTCTCCTGGCTGTTCCATGAACAAGACCTTCCATCTCCCAGCTCCAGGCATTCTCTCTGGCTGTCCCCCGTGTCTGTAATACCCTCCTACTCTGCTCCAAAGCCTGACCAGTCTAGCTTCCTTTAAGATCCAACTAAAATCCCATCTTCTACTGGAAGCTCACCCCAACTCCATTAGTGCTTTCCCTCAGCTAATTATTTAGCTTGCTTTGTATATATTTGTTTACATGTTGTTTCTCTCATTAAATTGCATGCCTCTTGAGGGTAGGGACCGTCCGTCACTTCTTTGTGTATCCGCAGTACTTACTTAGCACAGTAACTGGAACATAGTGCGTAGAACTGTTTATTGACTAATTGACTGGATAAGAAGTTGAAGCCAAGTGGTAAACGTGGGCACGTAAAGGGCTGTTGAGGCCCTTAATACCGCTTTGATCATGAGCGGCCTCTGAGGTAAGAGGGCTGCTGGGCCACACACGCTGGACGTGGGTCTCAGGACCTAGCATTGCACCAGACACACAGCAAGCACTTTATACGTAGGTTATTGATGAACCCCTCCCAAGTTGTGGTAATTGCTGCGGTTGCCGCCCCAGTGAGGAGTGACGATGAGATAGATCGATAGCTGAAATGTTCGGGGTCACCGGGAGCAATAAAGAAGAACCAGAGCTACTTTCATTTGCCAAGAAGGACAACAGCGATGCTCCTCCTCTACCCTCTCTCTGCAGGGAGAGTCTGTATCTTTTCCAAAACTTAGCTCTCTTTCTTTCACACCTGTTTTGCAGACTCATGATGGAAAGGGATCTCCAGAGAAAGAACTGCAGAGTCTGAATGCAGATTGAAGGAAACTACTTGCTCTCTCTCTCTTTTGTTTTGCTTTGTTTCATTCCTTTCTCATTGTTCACTCCATTGGTTATAATTCTTCTTTACAACTTGACAAATGTTTAATGTGAAGGTATCTGTAGAACTTATATTGGACTGCATGCCGCCATGGAGGAGGGAGGGAAGGAGAAAATTTGGAGCTCAACAGACTGTGGAAATGAATGTTGTAAACTAAAAGTAAATGGATACATTTTTTTTTTAAAAAATCTATTTTGCATTTCTGTATACTTAGCTTCTTTTTTTTTAAATGGAATATAGAGGGCAGCTAGATGAAGCAAGACATTGGAATCAGGAACACTCAGCTCCCTGAGTTCAAATCTGGCCTCAGACATTTACTAGCTATGTGACTCTGGGCAAGTCACTTAACCTTGTCTGCCTCAGTTTTCTAATATGTAAAATGATCTGGAGAGGGAAATGGCAAACCACTTCATTATCTTTGCCAGGAGTTGGACACAACTGAAAATGTCTGAGCAACAACAACAATAACAAATGTCTCTAAAAGCCTATATTAAGATAAAACTGTGCTTGAGTTAATTCATTACTAGTCTGCATATATTTCTCCTATTCAGTAAACTCTAGTGGTTTCCTATTGCCTTCAGGATCAAATATAAAATCCTCTGTTTGGCTTTGAAAGCTCTTCAAATCCTGGCATCTTCCCACCTTTCTATCCTTACTTCCCTCCAAGAAGGGTGATTCAGTGACACTGAACTTGTAGCTGTGTCTCAAAAAAGACATTCTATCTCCTGCCAGAGAAGTGGCACAATTAAGACACAAAATGAGATATGCGTTTTTGGATACAGCTAATGGTAAAATTTATTTTAGTGGACTATGTATATCTGTTGGAAGGGTTTTATTTTTCATTTTACGTAATTGGTCAGTGAAGATGGACAGCATGAGAGACAGATAATAAATGCTTGTATTAATTAATTTTTTAAAACAATATTTAAAAACCCTTAATAATGGATTGATCTAGTCCAAATCCCTGATTTGTCCTTGTCCTGAAGCATAAACCAAAACCACAAGGACTTAAATGATTTGCCCAATGCCGCACAACTAGTAAATAGCAAGAATGGGTCTGATACCAAGGTCTTTTGTCCAAATTCAATGTTTCCATTGGTGGGTGGTGGGTGGGGGAACAACTGTCTCTCATGAATCTTTGTGAGCCTCCTTCTTCTCTGTGAGCACATTAGCAGAAAGTCATGGTAATAAAGAGCACTGAATTGTGTTTTTAACAGAACACCTCATGTCTCTGAAAAGATTTTGGTCTAGGGGTGGCTAGGTAGCACAGTGAATAGAGCACCAGCCCTGGAGTCAAGAGATTCTGAGTTCAAATCTGACCTCAGACATTTAACACTCACTAGCTGTGTGACTTTGGGCAAGTCAGTTAACCCCAATTGCCCTGCCTTCTCTCCTCCAAAAAGAGACCAAAAAAATTGTTTTTGGTCTACACAGACCGAGGAATGCATCATCTCAGTCTGAGGCCATAGTGATAATAGCTCAACCTTGACTTCAAGGTCAGCAAGATTTTTTTTTTAATTTTAGAGGGATGAAGGCAAGGCAATTAGGTAAGTGTCAAGTGTCTGAGGTCAAATTTGAACTTAGGTCCTACTGACTTCAGGACCCATACTCTATTTGCTACACCACCTCACTGCTCCAAGGTCAGAAATCTTAAGGCTATTGCAATGTATTCCTTGGTTCCTTGAGGTATGATTTTATTGGACCCATACAGAAGGTTTCTCCATAATAGGACATTTGAAAAAAGTTGAATAAATAATTGTAGCAAAAGATTTTTTAAAAAAACTTGTAGAGTGTTTACTTTAGTTCAGATGATGACTTATTTCTTGGCTGGGTTAGAATAACTATATAAATCCTAAAGTGACTTGTTAGCAATTTAACCCTCACCGTTTCACTGAGTCCATCTGACAGACCTGAAACAACCTATCAAATAATATATTTGCTAAAAATAAGCAGATTTTTTTTCTTGTATTTTTTAAAAAGAGGAAGGATTACATGTTAAAATCATTCCATTTCTAAAAGTATATTTAGGAGGCTGTAAAATAATGGTATCCATCTTGGGGTTAAGGAAGAGGGAGAGAAAAAAGGGGGAAAAAAGAAATTTATTATATGTATAAATGGAACAGCAAGTTGTATGTAATAGATTTTCAGTTTCATTTTCTTTATCATTTTCTTTTATTAGACTGTACAATCATTTTCTTTTATTATGTTATAGAAATGTTTGTTTTATCCCAAAAACAGAAAATTAAAATAATTTAAAATTAAGCTGCCTCTCTTCATAGCAGAGTTAAACTGCTGCCTTAATATTTTAAAATTTTAAGTACAACAAAAATAGCATTTTCACTATTGAATGTAAGAGATACCATAAAATATTATTAAAAAAAAATTCCTCAGGCGAGTCACCCCTAATTGCCTTTCCTTCCCTCCTCCAAAAAAAGTAATTTATCCAAGCTGCATGACATAATGTAATAGAAAGCCAGTCATAAAGACCTGAGTTCAATTTTTGCTTCAGATACATACTGGAAGTGTGATCTGCATGGGTACAAGTAGCTCCCTCAGAGTAGCCTACATCAAAGATCTCAAAGAAAGATCTCAGCAACAGCCCAAGATCACCCAGGGATGAGCAAGCACACTATGTGTAAAGAAATGACTGCCTAGGCAAATTAGGCCATGAAAAAAGAAGACAAAGATTTCAAGGCACAAATTGGATTCAATTAAGAAAACTAATCATTTAAGTAGTTAAACTGTTTGATTAAAAACTCATTTGATTAAAAAACCGTTAATGGGCTCATTAATATGAGTCATCTATCTTTTTAAAAGTAGACTCGGGCTTGTTAGGCAGTCTTTTATGGAATGATTTCAAGTGATTATTCATAGACGTTAGAACTTAAAGAGATCTCAGAGATTATTTAAGTAGAATCTAAGTCCTTAGGGTTAAGTGTTATCTGAGTTTTATATAAATGTGTATATATATACATATATCTATATGTATAATTATATTATTATATGTTATATATTATATTATTATATTATATGTATATATAGCCCCAGGGCTTAGCACCTTGCATACCATGGGCACTAAATAAATGCTTGTTGAATTGAATCACTAGTCATTTAGTGAGTTAAGCCAGAAGTGGGTGGAACCAGAATCTAGCTTTCAGTTCAGTGACTAGGAAGCAATGAAACCATCTTTAAAAATAGCTTCTAATCCAGACATTACATTAATTTATGCCCTCTTTCCCCCCATAATCACTCTAGATTAATTTTGTGTGAAGGCAGGTCATGAGTTGTTGTTCAGTAGAGTCTGACTCTATGTGACCCCATGAACTTTTGTATACAGGGTTTTCTTAGCAAAGATTCTGGAGTAGTTTGCCATTTCCTTCTCCAGTGTGCTACTGTATAGATGAGGAACTGAGACAAATAAGTGTTAAGTAACTTGTCCAGGGTCTCACAGCTAATAAATGTCTGAGGCTGGATTTGAACTCAAATATTCCTTACTCTAAGCTTAGTGCTCCATCCACTGTACCACCTATCTACCCCCAGTCATCAGTAGAGAAAGATTTTGGGTTTTATAGACAACCAGGAAGGGTTTTATAGACAACCCAGATAAGGGTTTTATAGACAACCAGGAAGAAGACTATAAACAGGCATACACAGAATGTTCCCAAAAATCTTAGTTCAGTTTTAAGATTTAACAGCTTAAAATTAAACTTTAATCATTTAGCTATGCACTAAGACTTTTGGGACATTGTACATGGATAGTCATATATCTCAGGATTCTTCCTAATTTAAAAGAAAAAAAAAGATTCTTTCTAATTTTATGGGAAAAAAATAAAGATAAAAGGTAAACTAATCCTTTTTTATGTTGGTCAAGAACTAGAGATTCTCTTTCCTGGACAAGGCATCACACAAAATTCCCACTACTAGTGGCCTAAGTTCACTTTTGGAGGATCAGGTATATGGTTCTCGACTGAATTTTTTAAAAAACAGAACAAAACACAAGTGCATAACAGAGATCCAAAGAAAATTTATAAGGTAGCAAAGAAAAGATTGACAGCTCTCAACACAATGTGTAGTATTTATTATGTAGGCTTTCTTGAAACAGAAATTTTTTGCTGCATACTTTGAATTCTTTTTTACGTTCTGCTGCACACATGGCGATGTTCTTTTTTCTTGTTCTTATTTTTATTTAAGTTTTAATATTTACACTTATAATGTTTCTTTTTCTTTTTTCATTATGTATTTAAGTTTTAGTATTTAAACCTAAAATTAAAATTTTTTTTAAACAATGACAAAAACATATCACTGCCTTTGTGCTCTCTTAGATGTACTCTGTGCCCTGAGTCTGGAGCAGTCCAGGGCCTGACTATGGAGTATTCAGATACCTAGAATAACACAATAATGTCATAGCCTCTGACTACTTACTGCAAAACTTCAGCAGCTAAAGCTATACACAACAGGGAAAAATAAAATGAAATGGAATGGAAAAACCTTTATTAAGTACCTATCATGTGCCAGACACCGTGCTACATACAGCACCAGGGATACATAAAGAGGCAAAAGACAGTCCCTACTGGCAAAGAGCTTATAATCTAATTGGGGAGACAATAAGCAGACATATGCATACAAGTTACATACAGGATAAATAGGAAATAGTGGAGAGGGAAGAGACTGGAATTAGGAAGGATTTGAAATTTTGTGGTGGCTAGGTGGCATAGTGAATAGAGCACAGGCCCTGAAGTGAGGAGGATCTGAGTTCAAATATGGCCTTAGACACTAAACACAAAACTAGCTGTGTGACCTCGGGCAAGTCACTTAACCCCAATCACCTTGCCTTCCCCCCTCCAAAAAACAAACAAAAAAAGAAATCTTTCCCAATCTCCTTCAATGGTGATTATCTCTGTTTTGTTCTATGTAAGCTTGTTTCTACCTAGATGTTTGCCAGTTGTCTTCCAGGGTAGACTGAAAGGTCCTTGAGGGCAGGGCCTGTGGTTGCTTGGTGCGGTTTTGCTTTTGTTCTGCTTCTTTGTATCTCTAGCTCTTCCCATAGAGTTTGGCAAATTAAAATGTTTGTGGATTTGTTGTTGACTGGATTTCCATTTCATTACTAGTAAAAGGAAAGGGATGGACTAGTGATCTCAGAAGTCCTTATCTCATGTTCATTACTTTATATTCCCATTTTCTACAATGGTGAGAGGTTAGCCGCCACACTAAGGTAAAAAGCCAGGTAAAATATCGCAGTGCCTAAGGAAATATACAGTGGTTAAGAGGGTTGGGCCTGGAGTCAGGAAGATCTGAGTCCAAATCCAGCCTCAGACACTTACTAGCTGTGTGAACCTGGGCAAGTCACTTAACCCTGCTTGTCTCAGTTCCCTCATATGCAAAATTAAAAAGAAACAGCAAAGAAAACCACAAAAGGGGATCACGAAGAATTGGACATAACCGAAACGACTGAACAACAATTAATTTATCTGTGCCCTGGGTCTGGAGCACAGAAATTTATCTGTGAAGATAAAAAGAAATTTATCTGTGAAGCTGTGGTTCAAACCATCTGACACAACATAAAAAAAAACAACTCAATAACTTATAACCGAAGGAAGCTTTGTAGAACTAGCTCCGTAATGAAGCAGAAGTTGGACTGTGATTGCTGAGTAACATCTGAACATGCTTTATGTTGAGATGAGACATGTTGATCTACAATATGTTGATCTCCTAAAATATGCCCTCCATGGATGTCGATCTTGACCCGCCATCAGTAGGGCACACATGCGTTTGTAGAACTCTTTGTTTGGTAGTATCTGTCACACACACTTCCTTTGCCCATTTTCTTTACGATAAACATCATGCAGTTCTAGGTGGCTGGCATGGGATGTGAGTGCTGAAAAGAGTGAACATGTCTGTGTGTTCACTCTAAACCGGAGTCCCTCCCAGGTCATATACAACAGATATAAGAAAACCCTAAGGAAATGACAAAAAGAACATTCAAGGCCTCCGTGACACGGTACCGTGTTATAAAGCAAGCGTGATTTAAAGTCAAGAAGACCCAGGCACAAATGCGCTTGTCATGATTAGCCGACTGTTTTAGTGCTTAATGACTATGATTCTGGGTCAGTCACTCAATGTTTCCCAGGCTTCCCTTACCCATAATAATAACAGCACCCATGTCACAGGGTTGCTATGAGGGTCATGGGAGACAGATTATATGTTCCCCTGTATTGTGAGACACAGCAAACCCAGAGCATTCTGTGAACCAGTCATAATCACCTACACTCACGGCTTCTCAGAGTTTCTTCCCAAAACAGTCAGCGCTGTCCAGTCAATGTGGCCCTTTTCTTGCAAAGGCACTGTAATCCCAGAAGACAGAATGATGGAAGTTTTGGTCTTTTTTTTTTAGAGGGGGAAAGGCAGGGCAGTTGGGGTTAAGTGACTTGCCCAAAGTCACACAACTAGTGTTAAGTGTCTGAGGATGAATTTGAACTCAGGTCCTGCTGACTCGAGGGCCTGTGCTTTACTCATTGCACCACCTGGCTGCCCCACCATGAACGTTTTGGAGAGTCTAAGAGGCTGTATGTGTAGATAGGTGATCCAGTTCATGGAGGGTTCTGAGATTGGTGTGTCCTGTGCGTATAGGGTTAGACATGTGCAGCTTTGCAAACATTATCAAAATATCAACTGCTATTATATGAGTGTTCTCTATTCAAAGAATAGCAACAGAACTACAAAAGACAGGTGATAGACTGAGACTTAGGGGAAATGGGTTCTCGTGCTGGTTCTGCCCCTACCTAAGTAGAGTCCTAAGTCACTTCCCTGACCTAGACTTCAACTTCCTTCTCAGTAAAAGGAATAGCTGGGATCAGATGTACAATTCAGCATATGCCTAAGAAGTCCAAGTAGGAATTTTTTTTAAAGGTGAACTTAATATGAAAGACACAGCTAGAAAATCCCCAAGAAGAACAAGAAAAGAAATCCACTGTGGAAGAGAAAAAAGAATAGTTCTCCTAAAAGAAGAGATCCAGTCAATGAAGCTAGAACTAATTCCATATTCTGGGTAACCTAGGGATAAATAAAAGGTGAAAATAGTTCTGGATTCTTCTTAATTTGTATCTCAACTGCCTCAAATAATGCAGTAAAGAGTTTAATCTCAGAGTTCAAGATATAAAAGAAACCAAACTGATAAGACAGGAGAATATATCTAAAGCAAAAAGCATGTTTTAAAATTTTTATTCATTTTGAACTCAAATACAAAAAGATTTTAAAAAGAACATTTCCATGTACATAGCACAACATAAAAAGAAGATTCAACATAAAACCATGAATTTCCATTTCACATTGCTGACTTTTTAAAAAACACTTAAAACTATTTTTTTTTGCTTTTTAGAGGGGGGAAGGTAGAGCAGTTGGGATTAAGTGACTTGTCCAAGGTCACACAGTTAGTTTTGTGTTAAGTGTCTGAGGCTAGATTTGAACTCAGGTCCTCCTGACTCTAGGGCCAGTGTTCTATTCATTGTAATCACCTAGTTACCCCAAAACAAAATTTTTTAAGCAGGTTAAATCACTGAAAAAAAAAATAGTCCAAGCACGATGGCATCATTAGGATCATTGTCAAGGAATAGGAAAGTAAGATCATTGCCATTCAAATTTCTTCTACCTACTAGGGCCTTATTTTAAATCTTACATTGCATCCCATTTTATGCCAAAATGTAGAGGAAGCCTTTTACTACAGCAGGTAGAAATACATGATCTTATCAACAAGTTAGCAAGAACAATTAAAATAGTCTAAATGGGGTCTGGTGCATGAGCAGGAAACAACCAGATGGCAAGCTTTCTAACCTTTCTTTGTAGGCTGCTGCTCCCCAGTTGGACTCTTCCCCACCCAATTTGGCCCTGTTCTTTTTTTTTTTTTTTTTTTTTTTGCTTTTTGGAGGGCAGTTGGGGTTAAGTAACTTGCCCAAGGTCACACGACTAGTTTTTTGTGTTAAGTGTCTGAGGCCGGATTTGAACTCAGGTACTCCTGACTCCAGGGCCGGTGCTCTATTCACTGTGCCACCTAGCCGCCCCAGGCCCTGTTCTCTTTACTCAAATGTTTGTTCATCAGAAGCAGCCTCGTTATGCCCTGGATTCTCTCTGCTTATCCAGTCTTGTGTCTTGAGATTCAATTCCTCTCCATGAGGTGTCCTCCCCCAAATACTGAAATTGTGAATTCTTTTCTTTCTCCTTATCCCAGGCATGTGTTATGGTGTATCGCTTGAGCACCAGAGGCAGCTAGATGGTTCAATGGATAGAGCACGGTACATGAGTCAGGAAGACCTGAGTTTAAATCTGACACTTACCAGCTGCGTGATCCTGGACAAGTCACTTAACTCTGTTGGTTTCAGTTTCCTCAACTGTAAAATGAACCAGAGAAGGAAACGGCAAACCACTCCAATATCTTTGCCAAAAAAAAAACCAAACCCAAATGGGTTCATGAAGAGTCTGACACAACTGAATAATAAAGAAATTTTTTGGATTGGGCTAGAGATTAGGGGGCAGCTAAGTAATGCAGTGGATAGAATGCTGGGTCTGAAGTCAGGAAGACTCATCTTTGTAACTACAAACCTGGCTTCAGACACTAGCTGTGTGACCCTAGGCAAGTCACTTAACCCTCTTTGCCTCAGTGCCTCATCTGTAAAATGAACTGGAGAAGGAAATGACAAGCTACTCTAGTAATTTTTCCAAGAAAACCCCAAATGTGGTCATGAAGAGTTGGCCATGACCAAAAAACAATGGAACAATCACCAGGCACTAGTTATGGCTCTTCAGAAATAAGAATCCATTCATAATATTACTTTTTTGGAGGGGCATGCCTATGATTTCATCAGTTTGGGGAATTCTAGGTTTGGAAACTTCTTTCATGGATACAGAGAAGAATCCATCCTTATCAGTCTTAGAGAGTTGCCTGCAGCACTGAGAGTTTAAAGGACTTGCCAAGATCCCAGCATCAAAATTTGTCAGAAGGAAGACTTGAATACAGGTAGTCCTATTTCCAAGGCTCGCTCTCTATACGCTCTCCCAGGCTGCTTCTTTTGATGCCGATGAAGTTGGCATATTTGAGGTTCAATTTGACCCAAGACAAAAATAGTTGGTTCAATTTTGGTTCTTTCTACCAGCACTGAGTAGTCCTTGTGGACATTCACTTAATTATCATGTAACAAAATATAATTTATAAAAGAAGTCTGATTAATATAATAAAAATGACAATACAATTTGAATTAATTTACAGACTAAATGTCATACTAAAAGGTTACTTGAAGAAATAAGAAAAAACAATGACCAAAATCATCCAGAAGAATGAAAGGTCAAGAATACAAAGAGGAAAAAAAGTGAGAAGAAAGGGGCCTAGAAGAATCAAATACCTAACTATACTGGAAAGCAGCAATCATCAAAATTATCCAGTAAGGGCTAAATAATAGAAAAATGGAACAAATTAGGTGCACAAGACCCAGAAGTAACTGAACATAATAGCATAGTGTTTAGCAAATCCAAACGCTGAAACTTTTAGGGTAAGAAATCATTGTTCAACAAAACCTAGTGGAAACATTGGAAAGCAATCAAGTAGAAATTAAGTTTAGAACAACATCTCATATCAAATGTTATAATAAGTTCCAAATGGATTAATGATACATATGCAAAAAGGTCATACCATATACAAATTGGAGAAGTGGGGGACATCTTTCACAACCATGAAAAGAGGAAGAGTTGGTGATCAAACAAGGGATAGAAAACGTAGGTGACAAAAATGGACAATTTTATAACAAAATTGAAAAGTTTCTATACAAATGAATCAATGCAGTTAGATTTAGAAGGGAAATATCTAACTTGGGGAAAATGTTTACAAAAAATTTCTCTGATAAAAGTCTGATAGCCAAGATATAGTGAATCAATGCAAATGTGTAAGTACAGTCATTCTCCTAATAGATAAATGGTCTGTTCTCAAAAAGAGAAATGCAAGCTATTACAATCATTTTTTTTAAATGCTGTGAATCACAAATAATGGGAGAAACACAAATTAAAGCAAACTCTAAGGTTTGACCTCATACCTTTCAGACTGGCAAAGATGACAAAAAGGGAAGATGACAATGGTCGGAGAACAAGCACACTAATGCATTGTTGGTGGAGTTGTTACCTGATGCAGTCATTCTGGGAATACCCTGTCTTGCTTTCCTCCTTAGCCCACTGCCTTGGCAGGAGGAATGTTGTGGACTTTGGGAGACAGAGGACTTGGACTTTTCACTAGAATCCTAACGGTGTCTCTGGAGAAACCACGGCAGATGACAATGTGGTTATTGGATACCAGTGACCAACTGGATGTAATAAGGAAAGTCACAGTCAAGGTTCTACAAGGGTTCCAGCAGAAAAGCTACAATATAGCCAAAGTTAACGTGTTGAAGACTCGGACAAGAGGGCTTCCAGTAGTTATGGGTGACCCCTTTGCCACATTTGCTATATAATTGAGGCCGCATTCCCCTAGTTTTGGTATATAGTTGTAGGTGAAGGGAGAGTGTGTCAGACTTGTTTGGGGGCCATGGCATGGAGGAAGAGTTTTGTACCAACTATATCACCATAGTAAATACCCATTTCTAAAAAACTAATTATCTGGCTAAGTATATCAGTTGATAATCATGTTGGTCAAGAATGCTTTTGGGGGTTCATGTGCTATAGAGCTAGAAACCATCCCCAGTCTCCCTGAGTCACCCCTAGAACCTGGAGCATGAGAGAGTAGCAGTCTAGTTCTGAGGATCCAGCCTGCAAGTGCCAGGGAGAAAAGCTATAGGAATGTAATGGAATATTATTATACTAAAAGACATTATAAAAGGGTCACGTTCAGAGAAGCATGAGAAGACTTGTATGAACTGAAGGAGAGTGAAACGAACACAACCAGGAAAAGTATATGATGGCCATAACACTGTCAAGGACAACAACTTTGAAAGACTTAACTATGATCAGTGTAACCAATTATGACTTCAGGAGACTGATGATGAATCATGCTTTCCATCTCTCGGCAGAAAGGTGATGAACTAGAGTGCAGAATAAGTCATACCTTTTCAGATATGGGTCAGCGTATAGATGTCTTTGCTTGATTACACTTCTTTCAAAAAAGGGTTTTTATTTCTTTGTGTATGGAGGTGGGGTGGGGGTAGAAGATGGGAGATACAGTGATACAAAAAAAAGAACATCAATCAAATATTTTAAAAATACACAAAAGAAAGCAGAAGAAAATTCAGAAAGGGATGCACTCAATCAAGGCAGTTTGGGGACTATAGAGTTAAATTTAATATATATTTTGTAAAGCAAGGTAAAGGGGCAGCTAATGGCACAGTAAATAGAGCACTGACCCTGGAGTCAGGAAGACCTGAGTTCAAATCTGACCTCAGACACTTGACACACTTACTAGCTGTGTGACCTTGGACAAGTCACTTAACCCCAATTACTTTGCCTTTGCCCCTCCAAAAAACAAAAAAGCAAGGTATACTTAAGAGAGATATTCTTCCTCTTTTCTCTCTCTTCTCCTTTGTATAAGGAAATATTCACATTTGTTGATGTTTTTCAAATTAATAAGGTTAAAATGACAAAATAAATAAAACAAACAAAAAAAGTGTTGAATTGATAGATCATTAAGATATGACCATTCGGGGGCGGCGAGGTGGCACAGTGAATAGAGCACTGGCCCTGAAGTCAGGAGGACCTGAGTTCAAATCCGGCCTCAGACGCGTAACACAAAAACTAGCTGTGTGACCTTGGGCAAGTCACTTAACCCCAACTGCCCTCCAAAAAGCAAAAAAAAAAAAAAAAAAGATATGACCATTCAGTAGTTAGGATCACAATAGGAGATGGGGATGGAAATCACCTAACCTAACTTCTCTGTGGCCGTATACATTTATACTGTTTTGTTTTGGATAATATAGATAGTATAATAGCAGAAAAGACAACTTCGCTATTCTGATTTGAAAACAGCAGGGCTGAATTTTTAGGCAGTCACATAAGGACAAGCTCTGGATAAAGATGATGGAGTCACTAGCCACACTTTCCCTAGAGAAATTCACTTTAATAGTCTGAAAATATTGCAATCACATGGATGCAATGAAAGACATCAGATTTGTTCTTTGTGACAACAACTGAAACTGAGGAGAAGCTGTTACACCACCAAAGATTTGGGTTTAGAAAACAAATACCTTGGTGGCTAGGACAGGGAAACTGTTATTCTACACATTTGGAAACCATCCCCACCAAATCGGTTGCTTCTGAAACCACAGTTGTCTGTTGACAAAGTAGCCTGGTCACGTTATAGGACAAAAGGATGACATCCAAAACATTATTTGTAAAGTCAAGCCATGTTGAAAAGGCACAGAAAGAAAGATCTAAATGTTAAAGACATTGATTATGTGCAAGGTTCTTGGCTGGAACAGGTATCATGAATTAAGGGAAAAAATAGATGATTAATATATGATAGCTAATGAAAATTTACGACTACTGTAAACCATTCAGTGAACATTTATTTGGCTTAGCAATACCACTACTAGGTTTATTTCCAGAGATGATTAGGGAAAGAGGAAAAGAACCTATATGTTCTATGATGTTTACAGCAGCTCTCTTTGTGGTGAAAATTGCAGGGATGCCCATCATGGATGAATATGATTGTGATGTAAACTATCATGCTGTAAGAAATGATGAGTTTTTTGATTTCAGAAAAACATGAATAGGCTTGCACAGAGCAATGAAATGTGAAATAAGCAAAAACCAAGAGAATGTTCTATACAGTAACAACAATATTGTTTTAAGAAAAACTGAGTGACTAAGTCATTTTGACTAATATAAATACTGAAATTAACTAGAGAGGACCTATGAAGGAAGATGTTATCTGCATCCAGAAGAACTGATAAATATATAAGTATATATTGAATGATTTTACATATATACATGTATACACACATATATACACACATATATGTATTTGTGTCTAATGGTAGCCATCTGTAGGGAGTGAGAGTAGGGAAAGGAAGAAAAGAAAGAAAAAAGTTACATGATAACTTTATTATATATTTAAAAGAATAGCAAGTTGTGTATAATAGATTTCCTGTACAATCATCTTTTTAAAATTCTACTATGTTATGGAAATACTTGTTTTATTTTAGAAATTAAAATAAAATGAAATAAAAAAACATGGTTGAAGGAGGAACCCAGATAGTCAATAATGACCTTCCTCTTTGATTCCATGGAATCAAAGTGATCAAAGTCATCACACAGTTATTGTTGTTTTTGTTCAATTGTTTCAGTCATGTCTGACTCTTCATGACCCCATTTGGGGTTTTTTTGGCAAAGATACTGAAGTGGTTTGCCATTTCCTTCTCCGTTTATTTTACAGATGAAGAAACTGAGGCAAACAGGGTTAGATGACTTGCCCAGGGTCACGCAGCTAGTAAGTGTCTGAAGCCAGATTTGAACTCAGGAAGATGAGTCTTCTTGACTCCAGAGCTGGCATTCTATCTATCCATTGTGCCACCTAGCTGTCCCTACCACATAATACTGTGTAATTTAATTATCTGAAATGTGTTTCTAGACAGTAAGCTCCCTGAGGGCAGAGGGTTGATGTTTTATCAATCAAGGAATTAACATAAAAAATCTTTGGTATCAATGGTATGGGGGGGAAGCGGGTTACAAAGAGTCGGATGCAACTGAAACAACAACAAAATCATTGATATCTCTTATCCAAACTTTGTGTTGTTCTCAGCACCTAGCACAATGCTTCACACACAGTAGGTGCTTAATGCATTTATTGTTTTTGGTGCAAAGTCACAGGTTAGACAAAGAAAGGGATACGAGATGAAGAAGAGACAGAGTTCCTGCTCACAAGGAATTTAGAACAGCCCTAATCTGCTAAGGAAAACAGACAAGAATTGAAGCAGGAGTGATAAAAGCCAAGAGAGAGATTCTGCTCAGATGTCAGAGAGATTATTTCACTACCCACCAAAGGGAAAAAGAATCACAGCAATCATGGTAATTGAATTTAGAACCGGCAGACATGTTGGAGATGATGGAGTCAGTCCCTTTACATGGAGGAGGAATTTTTTTCTTGTTCAGTTGCTTTTTGTCATGTTTGACTCTTCCTGACCCCATTCCTTCTCTAGCTCCTTTTACAGGTGAAGAAACTAAAGCAAACAGGGTTAAGTGACTTGCCCAGGGTTAGTTTCTGAGACCAGATTTGAACTCAGGAAGATGAGTCTTCCTGGCTCCAAGTCCAGGGCTTTTTCCACTGCACCACTCTCATGGAGGGGGAAACTGAGGTCCAAAGAGGTCACTACTGCTATTAAGTCTGCTAAATACTTTATACACATGATCTCATTTGAGCCTCATAACTTTTCAAGACCAAGGCTACAAGCTATTAGCCCCATTTTCCTAATAAGATAACTGAGGCTTCAAGAGGTTACTTGATCAAAGTTCTATAGATAGTAAATAGCAAAGCTGGCCTGAAATGAGGCATATGAGATGTTGGCGAATCAATGGCATTTTGAAAAGATTTTATCTTGATTTTATATGCTACAAGGAAAGCAACAGAGAGAAATCACAGTCAATAAACTAGACAGTTGATCTTTTTTGCCTAGAGGCACAGCACAAATCAGAGGAAGGACATTGCCCTCTTTGGAGGGTTGGGATAATAATAAAAGCTTTCTATTTATATCTTGCTTTAAGTATAAATTTTATAAATTTATACTTTTTACACAACCTTTTAAGGTAAGTAGCAAAAGTATTTTTTATCCATTTTACAGATGGGAAGACTGGGGCTTAGAGAGGTTAAATGACTTCCTTTGGTTACACAGATAATAGGGAATCAAAGTCATGACTTGAAGTCTGGTCTCTTCACTCCATACTCTCTGGTCTACCAAGCTGCCTCTCCAGTAAGTGCAACATATTTTAAAAATATGATGCAAATATACTTTAGATGTAAAATTTTAATAACGCAACAATATTCATCTAGCATCAAAAGCTTGTTTTAACCATTATCTTGCATTCTTGCTACAGAAGTCTGGTTTTTTTGGGGGGCTGCTTATTTGTATTCTTAAAGAATTCTGAATTAGAACCAAGAGATGCATCAATACACGGTTTCACTCTCACATGAAAACACTTGTGATATTTTCAGATAACTGAACCACCGAAGGCAAAGAATAAATAGCTAGAGAGGTTTACTAACAAATTAGGATTTCTATTTCAGAATGTTCATTCTACTTATCCACAACTGTCAGGGGCAGCTAGGTGGCATAGTGAATACAGTGCTAGAGTCAGGAGGACCTGAGTTCAAATTTGGCCTCAGACACTTGAACTTGGGCAATTCACTTAACCCCAATTGCCTTGCCTTCCTTCCCCAAAAAAAACACTTTTTAAAAATAAATAATTGTCCAGAGTCATTAAATAATAGAATCTCAGTGCTGGAAGAAACTCCAGAGGTCAGTTAGTCTAACCCATGCCTCTCAGCACAATACATCCTTGATGGTCAGCTATCTTTCACCTTAACATGTCTAGTGGGAGAGAACCCATGGGAAAAGAAGTTGTTCTGGACAGCTCCTGTTAGGAAATTTTTCCTTCCTTTTGGCCTAAATCTTCCTCTATTCTGCTCTCACCATGTATTCCTGGTTCAGCCATTTGGTGCCAACCAGAATAAATCGAATCCTCTTCCCATATGTCATGTCTTGAGGCATTTGAAAAGAGTTAAGATCTCTCTATCCCTCCACCTCCTTCATCTACTTTCCAGCTAAACATCTGCAATTTCTTCCACCAATCTTCATATAGGATGATCTCAAAGCTCTTTGTCGCTTTGCTCCTCTTTCTCTGGACATGCTCTAGTAATATCCTTCCTATAATGTCACTTCTAGTACTCGACATGATATTCCCGGTGTGGTTTGGCAAGAGCAGAATATAGGCACATTGTCACCACCCTAGCCCTAGCTTATCCTAGGCAGTCTCTGATTATGGTTATTTCTTCGGTTACTGTCTCATACCATTGGCTCAAGGGGAACTTGTGGTCTGCTAACTGGAAACTAAAAACTGTTTTGGTATGATTGGTTTGCTATGGTATGAAATGGACAATACCTAAAATAAAGTGGAAATATCCCAGAAGTGCAGTTTAACTCTATTGGCTAATGACATAAAATGAAAAATAACATAAAATAAAAATCTTGATCTTACAAACCTGCATCTTATTGGGGGGAGGGGGGAAAATGACTGCTTCAGGTTGCTCCTTTTTGTGCTAATTTCCTAAATAACCAAAATACCCGATGAGGAAAGTTATACCTGATATGTATCTTTCACAATATAACATTATTTCCAAATATTTTTCTGAATTATGAGGTTTTCATTGATTTAGAATTGGAAAGGACTTAGTCACTTCATTGAACTCTGTCATTCTATAGATGAAGAAACTGATGCCCAGAAATTATATGATGCATTTAATAAGGTCATAAAAGCAAGTGGCAGATCCAGGCATTAAACCCACACCCTGACTCCAAATGTGGTGTTCTTTTTACTATATCACTATTGCTTCCCATTTTGTGGTGGGTGAGAATACACCAGAAAGAAGAAGGCACAGGAAGACTTGTGGTTAAAGAGGGGAAAAGCAAGGAATTTATTTGAGCATTATCGATATTTAATGTCCTTAAAACATCTGAATCTAAATGTGTCCTTTATTATCAAGGGGTTTAAAGACCTAGCCAATTGAACAAAAAACTCCTAAGAAAAAAAAGAGGGGGATGGGAATATCTGACAACTAGAACTTTGAATACGTTCCTGATTTTACTATGCAGTGACCAAAAGACAAATAAACATATTTGGGAAAGTAACTATTTATTTATAATTTAAAAAATCAACAAATTTTTTTCCCCTTTGGACTCAGGCGCCTGAGTACATTCCCTACCTCCCACTAAAGTTTGCTTTAGCAACAATGCTGCAAACAGAAGGAAGATTATTCAGTTTCAAGAACTTGGAGCTATTTAGTTTGAATCTCAGATGGAGTGTCAGGCAGACGTTGTAGTCAGTCCAAATGATAAGTAAATGCTTCGGATTCAGGTATGAGTAGAGAGCAAATTTAGATAGCATGAAGGGAGACTGTAGAGTTGTGAAAAGGCTGCTAGAGTTGGATTCATAAAATTGGGCTTGTCATTATCTAGTTCTGTGGTTCTGGGCTTAACTATGATGTCATTGGGTCTCAATCTCCTTATCTATAAAATGAAGGTGTTTTGGACTCAATGAGTATCATTCCATTCTAACTAAGAGTCTACGAATGGGGGTGGCCGGGTGGCACAGTGAATAAAGCACGGGTCCCAGAGTCAGGAGAACATGAGTTCAAATGGGATCTCAGACACTTAACACTTACTAGCTGTGTGACCTTGGGCAAGTCACTTAACCCCAATTGCCCAGCCTTCCCCCCTCCAAAAAGCAAAAAAGAAAAAAAAAAGAACATATGAATGCCTTGAAAGCAATTTGATAATATGCCAAGAAAATGATTAGATGTACATGCCCAGAGATCTAGCTGCTAGGCATCACCCAAGGATGCCAGAGATAGAAAGGAAAGCTCACATGCACCAAAATATTTCTAGCAGTATTTAGGAAGGAACTGGAAACAAAAGGGGATGTAATAGGTCTGTATTAAGTACTAAGGGCCAGGGACTATGCAGGATGCTTGACAAATTTTATCTCATTTAATCTGCACAAGAACTCTGAGAGGAAGGTGCTAAAATCTCCATTTTATAATTGAGGAAACTGAGGCAGACAGAGGTTAATAACTTCTGGCTGGATTTGAACTTAGGTCAAGCAGTATCTCCACTGTTCCATCTGGCTACCATATAAGAAGCAAAGAAAGCAAAAGCAAGGATGCTAAGGGCCATTCTTCCAGAGATCCAGAGAACTTGCTCTTAACCAGGGTACGGATTTTCATAGAGTCCTAAATGCCCGTCTTCTGACACAAAAAGGATGGGGCAAATGCAAAAGGTTCACAATTCATTTTTTTCCTTCCTCTTCAGCCCTACCCACAGTTTCCTCACCATGCCCCAGCCTGGGTACCCTTTCCACCTTCACCGCCTTTCCTTTATGTGTGGTCTCCCCTCATTAAAAGATAAGTTTCTTGAGGGTAGGGACTGTCCTGTTTGCTTTCATCTGTGTGTCCAGGGCTTAGCACCTGCCTGGAATATTAGCCTATCTGTCTGTCTAAAATGTATTTACTCTTCATCTTTATTCTCTTTCTCTTCTAGGATTCAAACTCACTGGACTCCAAAACCAACACTCTCTCCGTTATACCACTGTCTCTTCCAGAGGATAGGAATAAATAAAACAAAATGGAGAGTGGTATATGAAGAGTCATGGCAAAACATGACAGAACCAAACAAGGAGTAATCATTTTTGAAAGCCAGATCTAGGCAACTGTGCAGGAAAATGTCATCAGGTCTCCTGCGCTGCAGGCAAGCATTCTGCTCCAAACTAGATTTCAAATGTATAGAGTTGAAGACTCACTCTCATGCACCATCAAAAAACATAAAAACTACTTGACCTAATTCAAGGAAGTAATCTGAGCTTAAACTAAATGATTCTGAGTGTGGGGCTCTGCATTTCCTCTCTATGTATTTTCACAATATATCCCCACCATAGCATCTCATCCTTTTCAAGTCCATAATAAAGCCAATCCTGCCATTCTGTTATCACTACTGCATGGTAGGTCAAACTCATTGTAGCTGAGCCACCTGTAAGCAGGTGCCAGTTTGGCAATCCAGCCTTGCTTTTAAAAGATGAACCTTATTTCTGCACTTTCCCCTGCTTGTACACGGCAGCCCTTTCCAGACTGTCCTTGCCATGCTTCAGCACCACCATGCTAGGCACTAAGGATACAACAGTAAGAGTAAAGCAGTCTCTACCCCTCAAAGAGTTTGTATTCTACCAAAGGGAGACTATATGCTCATACATTAAATAAAAATGGGAGATGGCCTAAAACATGCACAGTGACTGGGGAGAGAGCTGAAGCACTAAAAATGAGGTACGGGGAGAGTCAGAAAAGGTCTGGCAGCGGTTCTCAACCTGTGGGTTATGTTCAATTTGTAACAATGAAAATACATCCTGAATATCAGATATTTACATTATGATTCATAACAGTAGCAAAATTACAGTTATGAAGTAGCAACAAAAATCATTTTATGGTTGAGGGTCACCACAGCATGAGGAACTGTATTAAAGGGTCGCAGCATTAGGAAGGTTGAGACCCACTGGATCATTGATTGGTGCTATACCTTTTGTGTTTCCAGAGGGCTCAAATAAAAATATAACACATATCTATGTAGATATAGGTACAGATACAGCTTCACAGAGCTAAACTCATGTAGATTAACATCTATATACGTCAGATTTTTAAAATTAAATTATTTTTTAAATTAACAGAAATCAGTTTTATCTCCTGCCCTGACCACTGGGGGGCGGGGGAAATTTATCTCTTTATAGATATAGATAACTATCACTGTATTTATAGGAATAGATATACCAGGCAATAGAGAGAGACATAGAAATCTACATATATAAAAATACTTATGTGTGTGTGTATATATGTGTGTGTCTGTGCATATATGTGCATGCATGTCAAATTGACGACTCTCATAGAGGCAGTTGAGGCTATTTCTTAAACCGCCTCCATGACAGTGGTCAATTTGACAAGCATTTATTAAAATACCTACCATGTGCTGAGTATATACTATTCTAAGAACTGAGGATACAAAGAAAGGCAGAGCTCTCAAGGAATTCACAATTTAATGGGGAAGACAATAGGAAAACAATTATTTACAAACAAAATATATACAAAATAAATTCCCCACAAAGAAAAGCTAAAGTTGAGACTGGGTCTCAGGGGTGTAATAGAGTCAGCTCCAAGGACAATTACTACATTTTCAGAGTGAGAATTTGCATCTCAGAAATGGACAAATGTTACAAATCAGGGCTTGATTGATTGCTTAGTGATTGCTTAGAATTAAGAAAGGGATGCATAAATCATTAATGATTAAATTTAAGCTTAAGCTTAAACTTAAAAATGTGTTGTGGGTTTTAGGAGAGATGGTTGTTAAGTATTTCCCAGCATATCCCTGACTAAAAAAGGCTTCTTGTAAAAGGTGGTACTTGAGTTGAGATCTAAAGGAAGTCAGGAAGGGAAAGAAGAAAGTAATCACTGGGGCTGAAGGGATAGAAACAGGAGCTAGAAGCACTCACCAAATGTAAAGTGTCTGCTTTTTGCGTCTGTCTTTGTCGACTCTTCTGAGCTGCAATACGGTTTTTCTCCCTTCTCTGAACTTTCCTCACATCATCTGAGGAATCCTGAAAAGTAGAGAGGGTAGTAATGGGTCATCCCTTCCTGGTTACTTTGAGCTCTCTGCATTTACTCATCTGGTAAATACCTACTGAATCCCTAGCACTTTTCCAAATGCTAGACTGAGAATCCTACTGCCTTTCTATGGAATTCCCACTGTTAGGTTAATATGGTAATATAATGGGGGGGGTGGGGGTGGAGGGGGGGAATGACCTTTGCAAACCCTTACCCATATGAGTACAAGTATCTTCCATTGCAAAAACATATAAATAGGAATATCTTGAATTGTGATCAAGTGGTTTCTCTCACTTACAATTTATCTAGAATAAGGCACTAAGACTTGACACACTCCATTAGACTGGTCTGGGCAAAGCTGCTAAGGTTACCTCCGAAAGCCCATGACCTTCCTTTTGCTGTGCCTTTGCACATTTGCCTTCTCACCCCCAGTTCCTGATGCCTTCAGTCTTACCCATGACTTGTCACTTGTGTGCTCTGTTTCTGATCTCCAGGGGCAGAATTTCAGGTTTCGTATCTCTTTAATCATCACTCTGCCTCTCCTATCAAAATGAACATGCTTTGTATTCTGACCCCATGGACAATATCTACCTTCTAAATGGGAGGAATCTGACAAACTGAAGTGTTATTGTATTTACAGATGCTAAAGGCTGAATGAATGAATCTTTCATAGATAATATAGGTCACCCGGCCAAAGAACAGGGAACAAGATTCAGAGGTGGAAGATCTGGGTTTAAATATCAACTCTGCAACATGGTTTCAAACAAGTCATTTAAACTCTTTGGAACTCAGTTGCCTAATCTGTAAAATGGGTAAAGTAGACCAGACATGGTGGTATACCTGCTACTGTAGAGGATGAGACAAGCAGATAGCTTGAGACTGGTAGTTCTGAGCTGCAGTAAGAAGAGAAATTACATGTCTACACCACATCCCCCACCAATATAATGAGTCCCTAGGAGCAGGCAACTATCAGGCTATCTTAGTCAGAAAGAAAGCAGAGCAATGATCAAAGCAGGGTTACCCCTAAACCACAATGGAGCATCAGAGTAGGACTTTTTAGTGGCCCCATATCTTACAGTGGAGAAACTCAAAGTCCAAAGAAAAGTGACTAGCTAAGGTCAGTCAGAGCCAGTAAGCAATGGAGCCAGACTCCTCCCATTATGACAGATGTTCTATCCATCCTTTTTCAACTAAAACACATCCCCTTCCAGAGGGGGTAGCAGGACCCCTTACTCTACACAGGATATGGGAAGAAACATTGCTGTTACAGAGTAAAAGGAGGAGAGGATGATCTTGTTCTTACAGTACCAGCCTATTTCAATGCCTGTGAATGCATGGATAAACAAGAGATAGAGAGCAAAGCTAGGTGCAAAATGGATAATTCAATTAGAAAGGTTTTGTACAAATAAAACAAATGTAGCCAAGATAATAAGGAAAGCAGAAAATTGGGGGAAAATATTTTATAGACAACTTCTCAGATAAAGACCTTCCAAATACTTCTCAGAAAAGTGAAAGCAAGAGGATTCAGGTCACATAGGAAGAGAAATTCCATTTCTCTAAAGGATACAGAGATAGGGATTGGATTTGTGATTTCATTGATTTTGGGAATTCTCAGATAAGGAAACTGCAGTCAGGGCAAGTGGGCACTTCCAGTCTTAAAAGAGATGCCTGAGGCATTGAGAGGTTAATTGATTTGCCTAGGGTCTTATAGCCAATAGGTGTTCGAGGAGAAATGCAAACCTAGCTCTTCCATCTCCACCAAGGCACAATGCCTTTCAAAAAGGTATGTGGCATCATTTTCTATTTTCTGGAATGAGAACAGAACTCCCTAATTCCTAAGATATTTAAAAATTGAGCCAACACATACCTCAGTCCTGCCTCGAAGGATGGAGACACAGAGATCTCTAGAGGTCCTTGAGATACCTTCTAAGAATCTGCTTTTTAAACATTATAATACAATAATAATTATAACAGTTCATACTTACATTGAATTTTAAGGCTTAAAAAGCACTTTCCTTGCTTCCTGCTGAGCCTTGAAGGAAATAAGGGATTCCAAGAGGCAAAGGTGAGGAGAAAGACTCTTTAAGCACGCTGGAGCTAGGGGGGGAGGATGAAGATTCATTACAGAGACAGAGAATTAAGAGATGAACAATTGTGTATGAAGAGTAGCAAGTAGGTCAGTATAGTTAGAGTACTGAGTGCTCAGGAAGGAATAACATGTCAGAAAGCTGGAAAGACAGGAAGGGGAGAGCTGGAAGGAACCCGCTGCAACACTCCTTAGTACTGCCCGAACTAGGCTAAAATGTAACTGGGACATATTTAATAAAATGAATTAAAATGCAATAAGACATTGATGATGTTTAAAAAAAAAAGCACTTTCCTTGAGCAAGTCTGGTGAGGTAAGGATTGCAAACGTAGGACCATTTTACAGATGAAGAAACTGAAGTTCAGAATCGTTCCCTTTGTTGTCTAAATTATGCAGCTAGTGTCAGAGCCAGGACTTTTGTCTGGCTCCAGGTTCAGCATGCACATGTGTACAAAATAGACGCTATGCGACTACCTCCTAAAGTTGTGAAGAAAATGTGTTCTAGTCCTCAAATCACCACACAAATGTGAGTTGTTTTTATATGTGCCTATAGACACAAAACACAGAAAGTCCACTCAACCTCTTCCTCTAACACAGTGCTAATGAAATATAGTTTTAAATCATAAGAGTAGAGAAGGGAATTTAAAATGATTGCATCACAGGTGGTTAACAAGGCCAGCACCATCCTGCTTTACAGATGAAAGTCAGGGGATGTGGTGAGCAGGCAGGTTCATGGAAGGAGAACTTCGGTTCCTAAAGTATGACCTGTCAGAAAGCCGGAAGCTTCTGGCCAGACTTTATCTCCCAGTACTGGAGGTGAGCAGTTGGGTTATCTGAGGCATCTCCTTTCAAACTCTCTAGAATCCTCCCCCACACCCATTCCCACACCTCCAAACCCAGTCCTATCCAATGGGGTAGGGGCATTCCAGCAGCAGCTGCATACCCCTTTTCCCCACCAATGGCAGGCCACCTCCTCATAATGCTCCTTCAGAGCTTCCGAGACCAGACCACTGCTCTTGCAATGGCCTTTCCCCCAGCTCTATGGTCTTAGTGTGGGCTTTTAGCTGCTTTTTTTGCTTGTGTCCAATTTATGTCCTCTGGGATCATCCCTGATTCATAATTTGACTTAAGTTTTCCAGTGTAAGCTTCAGTTCACACAGCCTGAAATAGGGTAGTATGGTGGAAAGAACCCTGGACATTGGGTCAGAAGGCCTAGCTCTGACTCCTACTCTCTAGGCTTATGATCATGGGTCAGCAATATATTTAAATGCTCGGAGCCCCAGTTTCCTCTTCTGCAAAATGGGGCTAATAATAATGCTCGAGAGAAGCAAAGGAGCAAATTGAGAGCCAGTCTCAGAATCAAGAAGATCTGGTCTCACACTTAGGGGATGTGTGATCTCAGGTGAGTCATTTAATTTCTTAGTACTCCCTGGTCGCTCTCTAAAGTTGTACCCTTTCAAAAGAGTTGCTCATATGCATGAAGGGTTTTTACAACAGTATTTCATGCAGTGATGAAATCATACAACCAGATCCAAAAAATAAAACTGAAAGGAATACTTATACTACCTACTTCATAGAATTTATAAGAAAAGCACTCTGTGAGTTTCAAGTGTGATATTCATATAAGCTGCAAGTATTAACAAATGAGATAATATTTGCAAAGCACTTAGCAGTGGTACATAGTATATATATATATATGTGTGTGTGTGTGTGTATGTACACACACACATGTACATGCATGTATAATGCATGCGCATATATGTATATGCATATATCTATATATGTGCATATACACATATAAATATGTTATGTTAAATAAATGTTCTAAATACAAATGTTAGCTTTATCATCATTATTATTAGCTGTAGGTTACACTTAACTCCCCTTATTAAGACTAAACTTTCCATAGCATAAAAGAATCTTTTCCCTCTGACTAGACCAAAACACTTTCATTCATCATCTCTTCATTCATTCTCTTTCCTTCCTAGAAAGCTTGACAGGGCAGGGAGCATGAAGGTGATAGGAGGCAGTTGAAAGGAGAGGGTCACAGTGGTAAAGGGATGAATCAATGGTCCCTGAGCCAAATACCTCTGGGAAGCCAGTCCCAAATTCATAGAACTCAGAAGAGGATACTTGACTTATGCTCTGACCTTGACCACTGAGTCTTCCTGCCTCAGGCTCTCCAGACAGCCTCCTGAGAGGTTCTACCGGGAAGAGAAAGCCTAGGGTTTGGAGTTGGGGTGGCTGATGGCAGAAGAGAAGAGAAGTTTTACCTGTTTATTGCTGGGTGGAGGTGAACGGCTGAAGCTGGAGTCGCTGCTGTCAGAACTATGGGGCATGGCTGAAGTCTCCAGGGGTTGGGCGAGTTTCATCCGCTTCCTTTCAGGCCCCGTGTTCCTCTAACTCTCCAGACACCAAGCGGCCTCTCTCAAACACTCACTAGGTCACCAGCCCACCACCTTCCTTGGATTCTTCTTCTTTCTTGACCACCATGCACCTCTAGAGCCCAAGGTCCTCTTCTCTCTGCGGCCTGGAGACACTGCAGTTAGCAGTGACATAGTCGCTTGCTTTTTGGGGCTTGCTTTTCTGACTTGTGGTTTCTGGTAAAAGAAAAAAAAATAATAATGGAGAACTAAGCTGGAAGTCACATGGGCGGAAACTTAAGTGAGCTACAAGTCACCCTGATGGGCAAGAGACAAAAAAAACCATATCGGGGAAAAGACCTTGAAAATAATCTGAAAATAAGAAGAAAAAAAAAAACCACACACCTTCAAACAATTTAAAAGGCAAAGAAATTAGTTTCAATTGAAAATGGTAAAAGAAAGAAAAAAAAAACAGAATGAGGAGGGAAAGTCCCCAAACAGTTCTAGAGAGCTAGTCCTCTCTCAAAATGGATAGGGACGCCAGGGAAATAGATGTTATTGTCATACAATTTGACTTAAAGCTGAAATAAAACGGCAGCACTAGGATTTCATTTTTATTTTCCTTCATAAATAACCTACAGAGGCAGCTAGGTGGCACAGCGAATAGAGCACCATCCCTGCAGTCAGGAGAACCTGAGTTCAAATCCAACCTCAGACACTTAACACTAGCTGTGTGACCTTGGGCAAGTCACTTAACCCCAATTGCCCTGCTTTCCCCCCTCCAAAAAGCAAAGTAAATAAATAAATAAATAAATAACCCACAGCAACCAGAAGCCTGGAATGCACACTGTAAGCATATAAGAAGCAAAGTGAAAGAGAACAATGAATAGAGAATCCTAACTCAAGATTTAGAGGGAAAATTATGATACTGTAAGTATAAGCAATAATTAACATTAATGTAAATAAACTTTAACATAGTAGGTGCTTAATGAATATCCCCTGATCATTTTTTAAAAGAAGAATCTACAAACATTTCTTTTTAAAGATAAAGAAAAGAAATTAAGTTCAAGCTCTAATCTAAATGGACATAGAATTCTGACTCCCCTAAAAGGAATACCCAAATAATTTGCTCACTACTTTTTACTTTTCTAATACAAAAGATCCTGATAGTATCATCTGAGAAAAGCAGTCATCTTATTTTGAACTGAGACTCTGAACCCAAATTCCCTGTCAATGCATCTCCCCAAAGGTAGAGCCCAAAATGGAGAGAGGATTTAAGGCCTGGTAAATATCCTGATTACCAACTTCTCAGTCACTAGGTGACACCATCAATGGAGGACTGAGCCTGCAATCAGGAAGACTCATCTCTGTGAATTCAAATCCAGCCTCAGACATTCACTGAACATGTGAACTTGGACAAGTCACTTCACCCTGTTTGCCTCAGTGTCCTTATCTGTCAAATGAGCTGGAGAGGGAAACGGCAAACTGTTTCAAATATCTGTGCCAAGAAAACCCCAAATGGTGTTATAAAGTGCCAGAAACAACTCAAACTAACCTCTCTCCTTGGGAAAGACCTTATTTTCTTTGATGAGTAGAATGCAATCTCTTTGGGAGTAGGGATTGTTTTGGTTTCTGGTCCTTTCATTATATACTGAGGACCACAAACAGTATGTGCCTTCCTTCCTTCTTTCCTTCCTTCCTTCCTTCCTTCCTTCCTTCCTTCCTTCCTTCCTTCCTTCCTTCCTTCCTTCTTTCCTCCCCTCCCCTCCCGTCCCTTCCCCTCTCCTCCCCTCCCCTCCCCTCTCCTCCCCTCTCCTCTCCTCTCCTCTTCTCTTCTCTCCTCTTCTTTCTTTTCCTTTCCCTTTCTTTTTCTTTCACAAAACCTTAAACCCAGGTCACTCTGAAGGTCATGGATTGGACCAAAATTGCTCCCTGCCCAAGCTCTACTTAATGGCTGTATTTTGGACCTTCCCTGCTTAAAGTGAATGTCAATGATAATTATTTCTCTTTAGAACAGTAACCTGAGGGTCTTCCCCTCCCAGTTTGATAGATTTTTTTTTTTCTAACTAAAGGGGCCATCACTTGACTCACTTCTTAAAAAGGCCTATTCACTGAATGGGTGTGTTACCTCATTCTAAGTGAATACCTGAAAAGGGTTTAGCCTAAAAGGGCCAGGGTCTCCCACTGTATCCTGGGTAATTTCCAGTCATCCTGATGAATATCTGGCCACTGGACCCAGATGGCTTTGGAGAAGAAAGTGAGGCTGGTGACCTTGCAGAGCCCTCACTCACTCAAATCAAAGTCAACTTCAAGTCATGTCTTCATGCCTTCGAAAACAAAGGACAAGCACAACAACAACCTTGGACTTTCATTATTTATTTACTTATTGTGGTTAGCACCTGTGATTTCATCGGGGTACTGAGCTCCCAGTGAGGGAATTCCCTCTACCAATGCAGAATTGCAAAATTTCTATAACCTACTAGTTTTAAAGAGTTGACTGTACCTTGGGTCACACAGCCAGTATATGTCAAGACTTGAACCCGAGACATGCTGACTCAGAGACTTGTCCCCTTTCCACTCCCTTATCCTGTTTCTCATTAAGTTGCCTTGCACCTACCTAGTGAGCACTTGATGAATGAATATCTATTAAATCATCTTGAGTAATACAGTACATTCTGGAGCGTTTCAACCCTGTAAGTGGCTCTTGTGACTTTTCTGGGATCTCTTGGCATTATTACATATTGTAACCCGATAAGAGAACATTCCTCACTCTGAAACTGATTAATGTACTTGATTATTGGCTCTCTTGTCTTTAGCCCTGCTTTGTGCAGTTCCAAGCATTCTCAGGTTAGAGACGGACCCAGGAAAAGTCCTGTTACATCCTGTGCCAACTCTGCATCGAGCAAGCCTATCGGCACTGTTTTTCCAACAGCACGAGCCCACTTTGTGTGTCTCTGCCACATATCAGTAATTCTCGCAATATTTCAAACTTTTAAATTATTATTATATCTGTTATGGTGATCTTCAGTGTTATTATTGTAATTGTTTCTGGGTACCATGATCCACAACTATATAAGACGCAGGACTTAATAATAAGTAAATATTGTGTATGTTCTGATGCTCCACCAACCAGCTATTCCCTATCTACCTCTCCTTAGACCTCCTATTCTGAGATGTAAGAATACTGAAATTAGGCCAATTAATTACCAAAAACTCTCTTGAATTCTATGTGTTCAAGTAAAAGAAAGAGTAGGTCAACAGAGCAAATTTCATTGTTTTATTTTAAGAAGTTAAGAAATTTATTTTAAGAAATTTTATTGTAAGAAATTAAGAAAATTTTAAGAAATTAAGAAATAAATTAAGAAATTACCACCCCAGCCTTCAGCACCCACCAGCTTGATGGGTCATCAGCCATCAACACTGAGGCAAGACCTTCCACCAACAAAAAGATTCTGACTCACTGAAGGCTTAAGGTGATAGTTAGCATTTTTCAGCAATGAAGTCTTTTTTACTTAAGATACGTACATTGGGGGTTTTTTTAGACATAATACTATTGCACTGTAATAGGCTACATTATAGAATAAACATAACTTTTAAGTGCTCTGGGAAACCAAAGCATTTGCTGTGTTCTGGGACCTCACCCACAATATCTCTGAGGTAGGCCTCACATGGCTCACATGGCTCTGTGGGGAAAGTGCTCAATTAACCTCAAAAGGCTTTATAATTGTGAGCTACTGTTCTCGTCAGCTTTTTCTTTCTCTCTATGCCACCTTTATGGACTTTATTTTGTTGAAGGGAAAGATACAAGGAATATTAGTTAACATTTATATAGCACTTAAGATTTTGAAAAATGTGTTATACTGCCTCCTTATTGCATAAGGATTTTGTGTCTTACATAACCTTCTGTACTTTCTTTCGTGATATATCACCATTCAGTTGACTAGTGTGGACCTAATTTTTCCCAGTCTTTACAGTGTTCCATTTCTAAGGGTTAACTGGGATTCATACTTGACATTCTTTCTCACTTATTTAAGCCTGGAATAGTGAAGCAAGAGAAATATAGGTGGATTAGAGCCCAGAAAGTATTGTGAATGGCCGGAAAAGGCTACTGCTTCTAAATCTCAATGCTGAATGAGATAGGTCTCCATTGCCCTTAGATCAGCAGTTCTCAACCTGTGGGTCTTGACTCCTTTGGGGGTCAAACGACCCTTTCACAGGGGTTGCCTAAGACCATCGGAAAACACACATTTCCAATGGTCTTAGGAACTGAGATACTGCACCTCTATCCATCTCCAAGTGTGTCCACCCACATGCAGATATGCCCACATACAAGTATTAAAGGGTCACAGCATTAAGAAGGTTGAGAACCACTGCCTTAGATGTTTCAGGTGAGGCCAGAGCCATTACTTGGATTTACCCTGTGGTGTTGATAAGGCAGACTCTTCTTACTCTAATGGGTCCTTAATGCTATTGGCTTTACATCAAGAGGTCCTTTGACAGCTAGCATGAGCAGCCCACTCTCCTGAGCACCCAACAGTTTCTATCCCCATGGTTCTAAAGTGGGGGGATCCCTTTCCAAGGAACACCTTCCTAGTGACTTCTACTGGCCATACTATAGGAGATGTGACCAGATTCTTGAGGGCTGGACCCTCTGTCCAAGCACAGCTATACCTAGGATGGAATGTTCTCTGAACTGAACCCCAAAACTAAATTTGCTCTTGATGCAGAAGGCAGAGAGGAAGAAAAAATGTTCTTGTAATACTTTGTAGTTTTCAGATTCACTGATTCTTAGTTATGGAAAAGTAGTACGGCGATCATACTTTCCGTAAATAAAGGAAAATTCATTAACTCCCATAGAAAATTGGATATCTTTCATTGTGGCATACGGAAAGAGTACCACCTTTTAAGTCAAATATGAATATCCAAGTTCAGCTATGTCAGTATCTTTGTGACCCGGGATGTGTCAGTTGACCTTTCTAGGTCTCATTCACCTTGTCTGTAAAATGAAGGCCCTGGATTAAATGACCCTTCTGGTCTCTTCCAGGCCTAAATTTGTTTTTATGATTTCATGATTGTTATAGATGGCCATATAAAACACGTGCATAATTGAGACCAAGTTTGGGAAACAGGGAGCCCAATGTGATGGTTTTTTTTTTAATTTAGTTCAGAAAACAAAATTTACCTTCCTTTGGAGAGAAGAAGGAGAGGGAGAGGATGAGCTGAGTTACCCAAATGGCTGGGTCCCCATTCAGGCATCTTGGACTACTCACAGGTTGTGTTTGTCCCTGGATATTGAAGAGCACCATGGCATCAGGGAGATGGTGACATGACTTGCAGTTGACTTTGATTTGAGTGAAGGAGAGCGTGCAAAGTCACCAGCCTCACTTTCTCCTCTACGACAACAACACACACATATGTGTGTGTACTTCCTCTGACTACATTTTCTTTTTTTTTCCCAATGAAGTTATTTTTGAATACCCCACCAGTTAAGAGCTAAGAGTTGTGATTCCCAGAGCCATTCTTAAGCCAAGACATTTAGTAGTCATCTATGTAGCATTATTTGAAGGTAACAAAGGGGCTTCTTACTATCTCTCATTTCTTTCCACTGAATTATTCCCTCTGGTTCATCACTCTCAAATCAATCTATCAATCAACCAACAAACATTTACAAAATGCCTAATCTGTGTCAGGCCCTACAGGGTTAAAAAACAAAAATTAAAATCCCTATCCTTGAATAGCTCAGTCTAAATAGGGATATGGCATACATATAATACATTTAGGAATTGATGATCATTAAACATCATATTTTGGTCAAAGTCTGAATTAATCAAACAGGCTGCTTTCCCTTGCCTTCTGTGTCAGCAACTTCAGAGAGCAAATAAGGCTGGGGATAGGATTCCCCCTTATCTTGGGAGAAAAACAGACATCCTGTGGCCATAAAATGTAAATAGACCCTGCTTTGTTTATTGTCAATTTGCATTTACAACAAAGGAACTTCTTTTTCACTTATAGATGGTAACAAATGGAGATCATAACATTGTGTGACACAGTCACTCTGAATTGGGATGGTTCTAAAACGTATAAAAGTTTCCTGATTTATCTGTTCATCAGTCAGGATTCAGCTCCTGGCTCCTTGTACAAGTTGCTAGCTTTATGGGAAAGTAATCTGTTTGATTAACTCAGATTCTGGCCAAAATATGATATGTAATGATTATCAGAATATACAAAATGGATACAATTTTAGGGAGAAAGGCACTCCTGACAGAAACAACAATAGAAAAATCTCAGCTTGGAGAGATGAATTTGGAAAGAAGTCAAATGGAATTGTTAAAATATCTTAAATTATAGATTAAAAAAAGAAATATAGCTTTATTACTTTAATACCTTCAAGTACACGGCAAAATGTGTTTTGAATGATAGCATCATTCTTAGAATAAATAATGGAGTCCATTTCTCAATTCAATCAATAATCACTTGTCAAATATCTATTACAGTATATATAAGGCACTGTTAGAGGCTCTAACTCTACAATCTATGAAAAATAAAATAATCTTTATACTTAGGGAGCTAATATTCTACAAGAACAATGAAAACAGAAAAGGTAATTAATGCTTTTTTACATGTATAAAATCTGGTATAGATGGTGCAATGGACAGAATGCTAGATTTGAAGTCAGTAGAGATCTGAATTCAAATCACGCCTCAGACACTAGCTTTGCAATTCTGGGCAAATCACTTAACCTCTCTCACCTCAGTTTCCTTATCCTCAAAGTGAAATAACTGAATGTTATCAATGAATGATTAATAGCACCTACCTCAAAGGGTTATGTTGAGGCTCAAATAAGATAACATATCTAACATTCATTATAAACATTAAAGTATTATGTAAATTTGTATTATTATGGGAGTTAATGCATTGTCCTTGATTTATGGAAATATTAGTATAAATTATTATTAAAGTATTATATAAATTGTTATTATTATCATTATTATTATTATTATTATTGTACAGCAAGTAGGCTGTCAGATCTGGAGTCAGAAAGAATCAGCTTCCTAAGTTCAAATCTGGCCACAGAAACTTAGTAGCTGTGTGACCCTGGGCAAGTCACTTAACTCTGTTTGTCTGTTTCCTCATCTGTAAAATGAGAAGCTGAAGTAAATGGTTTCTAAAGTCCTTTCCATTCTAAGTTTACTAAGAACTCAGTCTTTTTACTTCAAAGCTGAATCTTCTTTCTACAACAACAATAAAATGCAGTATTGCAAAATCACGACATTAGTGATATTTCCTTTGCAATCAGTCTCTGACAATTGTATTTAAATGGTGTTTTTGAAGCGCTAGAAAGGAAAAAGCATAATCCCTCTTACTTCTCTGATTGGTTTGTTACAACTAGAAAAAAAAATCTTCTGTCCAAGCTCGGTGAATCATTTGGAAGCCCAAGGCACTCTAATGACAGATAATATTTATATAGCGTTTGGTCCACTAGACGGAGCAGTGGGCTAGGAATCAGAAAGACATCTCATGAGTGCAAATCTGGTTTACCAGCTGTGTGACCCTGGGCAAGTCACCTAACCCTGTTTGCCTCAGTTTCCTCATCTGTAAAATGAGCTGGAGAAGGAAATGGCAAACCACTCCAGTATCTTTGCTAAGGAAATCCCAAATAGGAAAAAATAAAATAAAATAAAACACAAATAGGGTCACAAAGAGTCTGACACAACCCAATACCAACATATAGTGTTTACTACATTATTATCACATCTGATCCTCATAATAACCCTGCAAAGCAGCTGCTGTTATCAATCACCCCCGTTTTACAGATGAGGATTCTGAGGCAAAGAGAGGTGAAGTGACTTGCCCAGGATGACACAGCTAGTAAGTGTCTGAAGCCACATTTGCACTCAGGTCTTCCTGACTCCAGGCCTGGCGCTGTGTCCACTGCACCACATAGCTGCTATAGGACTATAATCTGAATGAAGGCAATCCACAGTAAAGGGAGAAGGAAGGAGAGTCAGCCTCCCACCCTTTAATTGCACAGAATGCTGGAGGCACCTTCGAGATCATATACTCTTGATTTTACAGATAGAGAAAGAGAAGCACCCAGAGTCAGAGGGATGAGTCTAAAGTCACCGGCACAATGAGATGTGAAGCCGGGTCTCCTGAGTGTCCGCTGGTCTCTCTATTACCCCAAGCCAGGGGTGGGGCTGCAAGCTTCCCACCACCAGCTGCTCTCAGCTAACCCTGCATTCACCACTCATTAGCACCTATTCTGATCATGGCACTTCCAGGAACTTGCCAGGAAGTCTGCCCCAAGGACAGGCCTTCTTGCTTGCAGGGAGATGATATCACGCCTGTCAGGGCATTTGCTTTTTGAATGATTTTTTTTCCCCCAAGCAGGGATGATGGATGAATTTCTCCTTCTTGCCTGGTCCTACATCACCATCAGTGATATTTATAGCTAGGTTGGTTGAAGGTCAGTGCCACAGTCTAGGAAGGTGGAATTGGCTAACTGGCCCACAGAGAAAGATTCAATCCATGACTTGACCTTATGAACATGAGGTCACCCTGACTCTGTGACTACTCAGAGACCAGAGTATAAAGTGCTGTAAACTACTCAGTCCCAAAGATTTCTGCCTCTACAAGATAACACCGGCTTCATCCCAATAAGAAAGACATAGGATGCTCTGTTGTCAGTTTGTTATATATGCATAGAAAGGAGACCCAGAGAAGGGAGATAAGCCATGAGTCAAGGGAAGAATCCGCTAAACCATCCTCTCTCTTCCACATCTCTTTCTGAGATGTAAGGTGAGTCAGCATTGACTTCATTTTGTGACCACTTTGCTTTTAAATGTGAGTATTAGTTTTACTTTCCTAGAGGGTTTTACTTGTGATTCCTTAACAGTTTGTTTTCTTGGTATTCTTACTAAAAAGATTAAAAAAAAGGGAAGAACATTAAAGAAAAATGATCCCTTCAAGAGCTACATGCACTTAGGAAGATTCCCCCCTTCGTGTTGAGTTCAGTCAGACAAAAGAAAACCGAGGAATGGTTTGCTTTTTTGTGTGTGCTTTTTTTTTGTTGTGTTTTTTGGAGGGGCAATTGGGATTAAGTGACTTGCCCAAGTAAGCGTTAAGTGTCCGAGGCCGTATTTGAACTCAGATCCTCCTGACTCCAGGGGCGGTGCTCTATTCACTGCACCATCTGGAATGATTGCTTAGGTGTCCACCTTCCTGTTTATTCTCTCATTCACCGAGCCCTTACTATGTGCAAGGCACTAGACTGGTTGTAAAGATTATAAAGACAAAAACCAAACCATCCCTAATCTTCAAGGAGTTCACAGATGTTCCTGTTGGGGTTTTTGGCATTAACTATTTGTTCATTCTAAACTCACACTTTTTTTTTCCCAAGCTCTATCTGACAGCCCAATAGACACTTACCAGCAGGATGAACCAACTTTGAAGTCTCTGGGTTAGGTATCAGTTGGTAGCTACTTGAACTAAAATAATAAAAATCCCCTAGCCGCTTTGTCTTTAAAATGGAAAAAAGCCCATTATTTCACATCCTAAATGATTTTAAATAGTTAAAGGGGATTTTTCTCAAACTTTCCCAAACCTTTCACAAATAGGAGAGCACACACCTGAAAGGGCACTTTCTTCAGAAGCCTGTGACAGGGACAGGGAAGGGTAAGCAGGCTAAGCCAGGGCTCTCAGGCCCATGACTCCATCATTGATGGGACTCTGGGTAGTGTGCAGGAGGCCCTGGTCATCCACTGTGATAATGTACGTCAAGCCTCCAAGAAACAAATTTCACAGACGTTCCTATTCTTGCTGGCCTAGAACTCTAAATACCTACTTACACCCATCGTGTCCTTTTCCACTGCCATTAGGGTGACCTGGTCACCTCAAACTGTCATCCTCCTGAGATCATGCTTGTCCAAGATTTCTAGCCATAGAGCAGCATCATTAGGAAACTTTCTTTTTCTTTTTTCCCTTTTCTCTTTGATCTAAATGTGCTTTTATCATCATAGGGGAATTCTTTGGTATGGAAACTTTTCACTATGGGTATCTACAGCTTATAATCTACAGCAGTGGGACCTTTTTTGTTTCATGAACCTCTCTGGCAGTCTGGTGAAACTTAATAATACTGGCTTGCTGCCTATGTTGATAATTGAAGAACATGCTAAATTTCAGTTAGAGGTTAATGAAAGTCATGCATGATGGGTATCATATTGCTTACCTTCTCATTGAGGGGGCGGGGAAGAGAGGCTGGAGGGAGAAAAAGAATTTTGCAACTCAAAATTTCAAAATGAATGTAAAAAAAGAAAAATAGTTTAAAATACAATTTTTGAATGGGGATAATAATAATACCTCCCTCATAGGGTTGCTATGAGCTTCAAAACAGATAATAAAGTACTTTGCAAACCTTAAAAGAAAGCAATAAGGGGCAGGTAGGTGGCATAGTGAACAGATCACTGGTCTTGGAGTCAGGAGGACCTGAGTTCAAATCTGACCTCAGACACAACACACTTACTAGCTATGTGACCTTAGGCAAGTCACTTAACCCCAAATGTCCTACCTTCCCCCCTCCAAAAAGTAAAAAAAAAAAAAGTGATGTTCAGTAAAGGTTATGTGACTTTCCCTGGTCACACAGCTAACCTAAATAAAAACAGTCTATATGTAGGGGTAGCTAGGTGGTGCAATGGATAGAGTGGGAATTAGGAAGATTCATCTTCCTGAGATCAAATCTGGCCTCAGACTAGTAGCTGTGTGACCCTGAGCAGACCACTTAGCCCTGTTTGCCTCTGTTTCCTTATCTATAAATTAAGCTAGAGAAGGAAATGGCAGATCACTCTAGTATCTTTGCCAAGAACACCCCAAATGGGATCACAACAAGTTGGACATGACTGAAAAATGGCTGAACAACAGTCTACATGTAGATGGAGAAAAACATCAGAAAGATATGAAATAAATCAGGAGTTGACAATCTTTAAAAGGCATCCTGACGAAGTCCTAACCTGTTTTCTTTGGTGAGCTAGTGGCCAAACATGGATTCTTCCTACTTGGAGAATGGGAAAAATGGGGAAGAAAAATATATTGCCAATTCTTGAAAATGGGAAGAGGCTTCTAACATTCAGGAGCTGAAGATTTGGACGATGAACTCTCCAAGGGGTGGAAGGCCTCACTGTGAAAACTCGGGGGGGGGGGGTGGAAAAAGTGGGAGCTCTTACAAGCACCAAATGTGGCTGAATCAACTATCCCATTTGTCTCTGGAAATAGACTTGGATATTCTCTTTGAGGCATGCGGCACAGGATGAGAATCTTTAGAATGGATGATATCTCATATGTCAGAGGATAATCTTAACTAGACCATGAGCTGAAGTAACCACTAGTCACCCAAAATATTCAGGCACCCCCACGTCTCTGCTCCCCGTACCAGAGACTTAGAAATCCCCAAATTAAGAATTCCACCCAATCCACCTGTGGATGTGACTGAGTGTCTATGATAAAAGAAGAGGTGGTTGAAACTTCAGCCTGAGACATGGAGCAAATTAGAGCACCCAACTAAGACCATGATGATCAAAAAAGCATGGATTAGTCATCTAGTTCCTCATGGTAGAGTTCGTGTTAGGTATGCTCTATGCAGATTAAGTAACGAACATGTAAAGCATCTCACACAAAGGCACTGCTAAGTCTTTTATCAAAACTAAACCTGTAACAGTTGTTAAAGTCTGTATCCATAGTAATAGTTAACATTTATTTAGTGTGCTAACTGTTTTACAATCATTTGATCCTCACACATCCCTTTGAGGTAAGAGGTGACTTTCCCCATTATACATATGAGAAAATTGAGTCAAAAAAGGTGTCAAGTGACTTGCCCAAGGGTCACCTAACTAGGCAAGATTCCTGACTCTGATCCCAACTCTCCAACCACTGCGGTGTACTGCCTTTCCATTGGCAGCATTAGCAGCAGAACTATCACCCTCATCATCTTCCTTAGGAAGATGTTTCGTTGAATTTCTCTATATTTAACTTAGGCTGTATCTATGCTCTAACTCTGTGCTTTACTTTTGAAGATGTAAGCTTGGCTCATGCCTAGGAGACAGATTTATAAAATACATCCTGCATTCATAAGTCTGCACTTTGTTGTTGTTTCAGCCACATCCAACTCTTTGTTGACTCCTTTTGGGGTTTTCTTGGCAAAGATAATGGAGCGGTTTGCCATTTCCTTCTCCAGCTCATTTTACAGATGAGGAAACTGAGGCAAACAGGGTTAAGTGACTTGCCCAGGGTCACATAGCTAGGAAGTGTCTGAGACTGAATTTGAACTCAAGAAGATGAGTCTTTCTGACTTTAGACCTGGTACTCTGTCCACTGAGCCACCTAGCTGACCAAGTTTGCACTTAGCAAAGTAATAATGAAATGGCTTGTGTTTATACATCCAGTAAGAGAGCACAGTTGTGGAAAAATAGGCTGGAGGTTGGGTTCCCAGCTCTGTGATGGAAAAGATCTTTCTCCTGTGTGGCTCCCATTACACCCTTATGACCCAAAACAAAGGTAGATCCAGCAATATAAAGACAGACTGAGGCCATAGATGTTTGTGAGAATATTAAAGCTGGCAAATGTTTTTCTTCTTTTTTTCAGTTTTACTGATGTTTTGTTTTTATATTACAAACATTTATAGATTACTCCCAATGTGAAAGGTCTCTTATAACAAAGTAAAACTGTTCATTGCAATACATTAATAATACTGTGACTTTATTTACAAATTCACGTAACATTTCACATCTATAGTACCCCCCCCCTTTTTTTTTTTGCTTTTTGGAAGGCAATTGGGGTTAAGTGACTTGCCCAAAGTCACACCACTAGTAAGTATGTCAAGTGTCTGAGGTCAAATTTGAACTCAGGTCTTCCTGACTCCAGGGCCGGTGCTCTATTCATTGCACCACCTAGCCGCCCCTATAGTACCCCTTTAACCCTCTATTTTAAAAAATATTTTAACAGAATTCTATTTACTTTCTCTCCCTTTCATTCCTTACTCCATTAAATAAAAAGAAACAATAAGAAAATGTAATGAATATATATACACATTCTTTAACAAAATTAATTTAAGAAAAACACAAACAAAAGTAAGATTGGGGCTGGGTGGGATCCAACCATTCTTCTCAAGAGGCTTGTTTCTTTTTCTTGCATACCTCCCAGCTTGTCTATTTGGATAGAGGTCATCTCTCACGGTCTTAACAAGGGAGCTAAAAAAGGAGCCGACACTAGCTGCTGCCATGAGATGACCACCATCTTTTCCTTCTTCTTGAGAGTTTGAAAACTCCTGCCATTCCTGTGCATGAAAACTTCCACCCTACCCTATCAGAAGACTAATTTCCTAATTTCTCCTAAAACTGGGAAGAATTATAGTGGCGCAGTAGATAGACCACTGGGCTTGGAATCAGGAAGACTCATCTTCATGAGTTCAAATCTGATCCCAGATATTTACTAACTGTGTGACCCTGGGCAAGTCACTTCACTCTGTTTCCCTCAGTTTCTTCATCTGTAAAATGAGCTGGAAAAAGAAATGGCAAGCAACTCTGGTCTCTCTGCCAAGAAAACCCCAAAATGGGGTCATGAAGAGTCAGATATGACTGAAACAACTTAACCAACCAACAAATCCCAAGGTGGGTTGTGATCAACTAACCTCTTACCAGGAGTTGTTACAGAGAAGTTGACCCATGATTAAAAAGTTTAAAAGGATTATTATTCCTTCTCATGTGTTGTAGGACATCAGCTTTCTGAAAGAGTGTATTGGGGGGGGGGGGGGCCCACTGGAGCACTGGCCCTGGAGTTAGGAGGACCTGAGTTCAAATGTGACCTCAGATACTTAACACAAAACTAGCTGTGTGACCTTGGGCAAGTCACTTAACTCCAATTGCCCTGCCCTCCCCCCTCCAAAAACAAACAAACAAAAAAGAGTGCATTTGTGTTTATATTTCAATATGTCTGTGTGTATCTCATGAGTTCTATGTCCAGCACACCAGGGAACTTGCAGAAAGAACACTAGCCTGGGGTTTGGAAGACCCAGGCACTTATGTGACCTTTACGTAAATAACTCAGCCTCTGTATTTCAGTTCCTTCACCTGTAGAATATGAGTTTGTGCTAAATCACCTCCAAAATCACTTCTAGTTCCCAGGCTGTTTGGGGAAAGTGAATTGTCTGCGTATAATTTTTTTTACTGCTGTCTTAGGATCAAAACTCTGGAAATGAAAAGGACTTCAGAAAGATATGTTTAAGTGCCATGATGAATGTTCATATTATATATACTATAGAAGTGCAGAAAAAGGAGAAATGAATAAGGTTTAGTGCAAAGGAGTCAAACACACAGCCCACCAGTCATATGGCCCAGAACACTCCCAAGTGTGGCCTGATGCAGATTAAAACTACATTTCCTAGAATGTGAATGGAATGAATTTACCTGTAAAATGGAAATGGAGAGCAGATTAAAAATCTGAATTCAACAACATGTTGCTTTCAGGAAACACAATGAAAATGAGATTTACAAAGATAAAATAAAGTAGAATTTAATATATAAAAAAAAGCAGGGGTAGTAATGATGATTGCAAAGTTAAAACTAAACTAGATTTAATTCAAAGAGAAAAATAGGGAAACTACACAATGTGTCACCAATGTTATTCAACATTTTCTTAGATCATTTAAAGTAACTAGATAGTATAAAATACCTGAGAATATACCCTGCCAAAACAGACACAGGAACTACACAAACATGAACATAAACATAAAACACTTTTACAAATAAGATCAGATTTAAATAATTGGAATAATATTTATTTTTCATGGGTAAGTAAAAGCAATATGATTTTAAAATGATAATTTTATGTAACTAATCTATTTATTCAATGTCATCCCAATTAAATTATTAAAATTTTATTTTACTGAATTGGGTAAAATAATAACAAAATTCATTTGGAAGAACAAAAGGTCAGAAATTTAAAAGAAACTAGGGGGGAAAGATGTAAAGGAAACAGATACAGCAGTATCAGACCTTATAAGGTGAGAGCACAGTTGAAGTGTAAAATCAATAATTTCAACTATTTTAAATTAAAATTTTCTTGTATAAATAAAACTAATGTAGCCAAGAATAGAAAGAATGCAGAAGACTGGGGGTGGTGGGGGTGGTGAACTTTCATAGACAATCTCTCAGGAGCAGCTAGGTGGTGCTGTGAATAAAGCACCAGCCCTGGGGTCAGGAGGACCTGAGTTCAAACCTCAGACCTCAGACGCTTAACACTTACTAGCTGTATGACCTTGGGCAAGTCACTTAATCCCAATTGCCCTGCCTTCTACCCCTCTAAAAAAAAAGTCAGTCTCTCAGACAGGACATGATTGTGTTGGAATGCTGCTGTGGCATAGGAAATGAGCTGGTTGATTTAGAAAAACATGGAAAGACTTGGACATATGAAGGAATATGCTATCCACCTTCAAAGAAACAGATGACAAGCAGAAATATGCATAGTAAGGTTTTACTTCTATGAGTGTATTATGTGTAGGTTGATAGATATCTGCATTTAATTGCAGCCTTCTTAGCGGTCAAGGGGGGAGGAAGGGAGAAAAAAAGTAAAGTAAAATGTGCATAGCAGAGAACAAAAGAAAACCTAGAAGGAAGCAAAGACAAGTTGGGCAGCTTTGAAAACAATGTGTAGTATTTATTATTTGGTTTTCTTGAAATGGAAATTTATTATTTTCATTGAATCATCTCTTGTGTTCTGCTGTGTACATGGAAATGTTCCTTTTTTTTTCTTTTCTTGTTTTGTATTTTAGGTATAATTCCTATATGATGTTAATGTGCTGAACTTTATACTGATGAAATGTGGGAAGCTAGGTGGTACAGTGGAGAGAGCACCAGTTCTGGAGTCAGGAAGACTAAATCACATTTATCTGAGAGCAAATCTGGACTGAGTGACCCTGGCTATGTCACTTAATCCTGTTTGTCTAAGTTTCCTTATCTGTAAAATGAGCTGGAGAAAATAAAAAACCATGAGTGTCTTTGCCAAGAAAACCCCAAATGAGGTCATGAAGAAATGGACCTAACTGCAAAGAAAAAAACAACCCAAAAAAATTTATAAAAAATAAATAAATAAACATGCGGTTTTCTAAGCCAAAATGCAGCCTATTGGGATCCTTTTGTAAAGTTTAGTATACCTCATTTCTATTTGAGTGTGAGACCACTGGTCTAGAGTAGTCAAACAAAGCTTTATGAAGAAGATGGGAATTCCTTTGTACACCAATTAACTTTAGGTAGGATATTATGGAAAAGATTTCCAAGTTATTTTTAAGTAATTGGGGGGAGGGATTTTTTTCACAAATGTTGGTCAGTAATTTTATTTTGGGTGGATAATTGTAAAGCTAAGGATCCAGAAGAGAGGTATCTTAGACCATCTCCTAACTCTGGGTGTTACCCAAAGCTCCATCCTGGGTCCCGGCGGTTCCTTTATATACACTCTCTCTAGGTAACCTCATCATTGGCTCTCACGGATTTAATTACTACCACCTGTTCAGCTACCCTTCACAATCCTTTTCTTGCTTTAAGACAAATCTCCAAATCAATCCAATATACTTTGTGTAAGGCCCATGTAAGGCCATATAAGGCCTTTAGTAAGGATACAAAGGCACAATTGAAAATGTCTCCATCTCAAGGGGGTGGGTTGACAATCCTAAATCTAACCTCTTTTCCCCTCCAATTAATTCCTCCCTCCCCATTCATTTTGAGTTCATCAGAAGCTATGGTGTTAGGGAACACCATCTTATAGTCCTATAGCAAAACTCCCAAAACATTAGTATTGAAAAGATGAGTTAGTCCTTTCATGGACAGCTTTGAGGGTCATTAAAAGAGTTTTTCAATTTTCTGAAAGCAATTTAGTCTACTATCCTTTTTAATTCTGAGCCTAGTTCACCATCCATTTGTACTTTCTGCCCCAGATACGCATGCTACTGAAATACTATACAGTATCCATCCAAATGCATGTTGAAATATGGGCAAAAGACATTTTTCATCCACTTTGTCTTTCCCATGTGGATGGATAGTCCAAACCTGTTTGAAGGATCACTCACAATGCTCTGAGAGAATATAGCTCTCTTGTAGGGGGCTCTTCAATGTACTAGGCCTGGATAGAGCAGTACCAACAACAATAATCATTTATATAGTGCTTATTATAGGCCAGGCACCACGCTAAGCACTTTTACAGCTATCATCCCATGAGATCCTCACAGCAACCCTGGGAGACAGGGCCTATCATTATCCCCACTTTACAGATGAAGAAACTGAGGAAGAAAGAAGTTAAATGACTCGTCTGCTATCAGAGGCCAGATTTGGATTCATGGTTTCTAGAGTCCCACTCAAGGACTTTATCTACTGCATCACAACATAATTAAGTCAGTTAAGTAGACTATTTACACAATATACACAATCTTAAAGCATATGTATATATACATATACACACATACATACATATAAACAAACATATGTGTGTGCATATACATGTGTATATAGAGGGGGTAGGTGCCTCCAAATATTTTTTTACAGAGGAGGATGCATGATTTAGAAAATACGGGGCCCAATGACTTGGAAGATAAATCTGAAGGGGCTGTTTAACAAAAGGAGAGGTTGAATGACATACTTAGGGAGCAGTTGGGTAGCTCCATTGATAGAGAAGAGCACCAGCCCTGGAGTCAGGAGGACCTGAGTTCAAACGCACCCTCAGAATCTTAATAGCTGTGTGACCCTGGGCAAATCACGTACCCCAATTGTCTTCCCCCCCCGCCCCAGCCCATGCCCAAATACATGACTTACTCAGGATCATACTGTATCAGAGGCAGGAGTACCTCTTGACTCCAAACCCAGAACCCTATCCAATAATTCCATTACATCTTGCTTCCATTTAAGCAGGGTACATTGAAAACAAGGAAAAGTACATGGAAAAATAGAGAAAAGATCAGGGAAGTCTTCAGAAAAGAAGATGAGCTAAACCTTGAAGGAAGACAAAGACTCTGAAAAGGCAGAGAGGAAGGAGTCCGTCCCAAAGATAGAGGCTGGTGTGTGCCATACGGTATAATTTCCAATTTGGGGAATGCCTAGGGATCTAGCTCGGTTGGAAGGCAGAGTTTATGAAACAAAGCTGGCTGTCTTCCTTGGGTTTTTAATGTTCTCTTTCCCTCTCACATTGCCTTTTTTTGTACTTATCATTAGATTGTAAGTTCCTCGAGAGCAGGAACTGTCTTTTGCCTCTTTTTGCAACCCCAGCTGCTTAGCACAGTGGCCTGGCACATACTAGGTGGTTAACCCATGTTTATTGAATTAAATCAAACTGAGTCTGTTATTTGTTGTATCTGCATACACATTTCATCCAATTGTAAATTGCCCCCTTGCCTCCTGCCCCAAATAAAACGTCCTTGAAGGCAAGGTCAATTTTATTCTTAGCTCTGCATCCCCAGCATCAAACATAGTGCCTGGAACATAGGTATGTTTTCGGTAGCTAATAAATTTTTATTGAATTGAAAAGAACTTTTTGTGTTACAAACTTGATAAGATTAATAAATCAGAGCATAATGAAATACATAAAGAGTAGAATGCAACCTACCAAAGAATAAGTACATTTAGACACTGGAAAACGTAAGGAATGAACCTTTAATCAACCATTATTCACAGAATGCTTACTATATAAAGTTCTAAGGTAGAAGGGACTCTGGAGATCATTTAGTCCAATTCCCTCATTTTAAGGATGAGAAAAATGACGCCTAAAGAGGTTTTTTACTTGCCTAAGGTCACTCAAGGTCACACAAGTATATTTCCATATTTGCCACACCGCCTCCTCAGTAATACATAGCCAATACTGTTTTAGAGCAGTGGTTCTCAACCTGTGGGTCACGACCCCTTTGGAGGTCAAATGGAGTCGCCTAAGACCATGGGAAAACACATGTTTCTGAAGGTCTTAGGAACCGAGACATGCGGCTACTCTATAGGTCTCCAGGCAGGCCCACCCACATACAGATATGCCCACATACGAGTATTAAAGGGTCATGGCATTAGGAAGGTTGAGAACCACTGTTCAAGAAGCTTGACCCTTGGAAAGAGAGCTATGACAAATCTGGACAGCATGCCAAAAAGCAGCAGCATCACCTTGCCACAGTCAAAGCTATGGTTTTTCCAGTAGTAATGTATGGTTATGAGAACTGAACTATAAGGAAAGCTGAGCACCTCTTTCCAGAGAGGCCTTTTGAGAATCCCTTGGGCAACAAGGAGATCGAATCAGTCCAATACTAAAAGAAATTAATTGAGGCTATTCATTGGAAGGTCAAACACTAAAGCTGAAGCTTAAGTACTTGGACCACATACTGAGAAGACCGGACTCACTGGTAAAAGACCCTGATGTTGAGAAAAACTGAAGGCAAACCAAAAAAGGGACAGCAGAGGACAAGATGGACAGTGTCATGGAAACAAGGACCATAAGGGTGGACAGACTTCAGGACGCAGAAGACAGAAGGGCATGGTGTGCTACGCTCCACTGAGTCACAAAGAGTCAGACACAACTGAATGGCTGAACAACAAAACACTAGGACTGAGGTTAACACACAGTCCTTGCCCTTAAAGAGTTCTTTCATTGGATCCTAGAACTAGAACTAGAACTTCAAAGGCCTTTTACTCCAGTCCTTTCATTTTATGGATAAGTGAACTGAGGCTTGAGAAATTTACAAAGGTAATGTCAGAGGTAGGATTTGAACACAGGTCTTCTGACTCCGGATTCAAATATCTCTCTAAATTATGCTGTGGTCATTCAGCCATAGATCTGGAGCTAGCAGAGACTTTAGAGGTCATCTAATCTAACTCTTTTCAATTAAGGAAACTGAGCGCAAAGTAGTTAAGTAATTTGCTCAGGGTCAAATAGGGTCTAACTAGGAGACATCCAAGTGGCATGGTAGGTAGAACTTTGGACCTAAAATCAGGAAGACCTGAGTTCAAATTCAGCCTCAGACACTTACTAGCTCTGTGACCCTGGGTAAGTCATTTAACCTGTCTACCTCAGTTTCTTTGATTGGTAAAATGAGGATCACAATTTGTCTTCCAGTATTATTGTGATACTGAGATACATTGAGATTAGATAGATAGATAGATAGATAGATAGATAGATAAATATTGAGATATTTATAAAGTACTCAGCACAATGTCTGTCATCTTTTTCTTTTGTATTTGTTAGATCATTTTTCAGGCATGTCTGACTCTTGGTGACACCATTTGGGGTTTTCTTGGCAAAGACACTGAAGTGTTTTGCCACGTCCTTCTCCAGTTCATTTTACAAATGAGGAAACTGAGGCAAACAGGGTTAAATGACTTGCCCAGGGTCATATAGTTAGGAAATGTCTGAGGTCAGATTTGAACTCAGGAAGATGAGTCCTCCTGACTCCAGGCCCAGCACCACCTAGCTGCCCCCAGGAGGCACTTAGTAAGTGTTTGGCTTTTTTATTACACGAGAGCTACAATTATAATATCTTAGATTCTCATTTAAAGACCATTCACAATTTTTAGCACTAAAGCACAAACGTGCAGATTGGGGTCCATCTGCAAATAGAAGTTTAGCCCCTACTGGGCCCACAAGATTGCAAGACAAAAAGGAAGTCCGAGCATCTGCCACAACCTAAAGGCTGTCATCTCTAAACCCCGAAGGCTAGATTCGGGTATCTTAAGAATAACAGGGCTCCAATGGTGCATACAACCAGGAATTCACACCGAGAGCCGCCGGACACATCTGCTAACAGGCCTCTGAGGGTCTGCAGGAGTGCAGGGAGAGGAGAACCAACACCAGTATAGAAAGGCCCCTGCTGGTGGGGCTACTCTCAGGGGACATCTTTCAGGTTTCTTGATCTTAATCACACCAGCCTCACAGCTGTTATCTGTGGTTCCGATGGAACCTAAACCAATCTTCATGAACACATCTGGCTGAGTAACAGCTAGCAGCTCAAAGACCTCTTCTATCTTACCTGTCCATTGAGTAATGGGGTCTGGCACCATAAATAATAGACTGGAAGAGAGAAATCAGCCTTGTGGCTGGAATTCATTTCCTTCCAGGGTCCGGCAGCTCTTCCAGGACAAGGATGTCCCGAGAAAGGAGAAAATTCCCCTGAAGCAGCCGTGGCCAGGGAACATAATCTACGACTTCCCCTGAACTCTTTGAGGGAGGGATAGTTCAGCAAGTGCATTCTGCAGAAACCAGATAACATCAGAAGCTGTCTGGAGGTTTGAAGACAATTCTACCTAAGCATTATTGGAGG
>CM053598.1:188931170-188946242 GCA_028646575.1 Pseudocheirus occidentalis
CACATATGTATATGCTTGCTCATGTTTGCTTGTATGTTGTCATCCATATTAAACTGTAAGCTCCTAGAGGGCAGGGACTGTTTTTGCATTTCCTTGTAATCCCACAGTGCATTTAGCACATTTTTGGGTGTATAGTGAGTCATTTTCAGTCATGTCTGACTCTTCATTACCCCATTTTGGATTGTCTTGGCAAAGATACTAGAATGGTTTGCCATTTCCTTCTCCAGCTCATTTTTTTTTGCCTTTTTTTTTTTTTTGGAGGGCAGTTGGGGTTAAGTGACTTGCCCAAGGTCACACGGCTAGTTTTTGTGTTAAGTGTCTGAGGCCGATTTGAACTCAAGTACTCCTGACTCCAGGGCCGGTGCTCTATTCACTGCGCCACCTAGCCGCCCCTTCCCCAGCTCATTTTACAGGTGAGGAGACTGAGGCAAACAGGGTCAAGAGACTTGCCCAGTATCACTCAGCTAGTAGGTTTCCAAGGCCAGGTTTGAACTCAAAAAGATGAGTCCTCCTGATTTTAAAACAGGCACTGTATTAACCGAGCTTAGCACAATGCCTGACTAATATTGTGTACCCTTCATGCAACAGGTTGTCCCTAAAGTCTGGACACATAGGAAATTTCATTAACTATGCATATTTTCAAGAAATGAAGAAATTTTCAACATTTTATTTAATTAGCATAAATGAGATTTCATAGAAAGACATAGGAGACACATAGGAAATCTCATTTATTAATTAAGTAATTAATCTCATTAATACAGAAAATAGCCTCCAATAGCTAATGAAAGCTTTCATTCCATATGAAATTGTTATAGCCAAAAATTATGCTAATTATATAAGGTGTTGTTAAAAGTTTCGTTCATTTCATTTCTTGAAAATATGCTTAATTAATGAGATTTCCTGTGTCTAGGCTTTAGGGGCACTATAGAAGAGGCCCAATGACATCATGAGAGTAATGTCTTGACTTTCACATGAATTGGATTTCAGGAGGCAGAGCCTCACAAAATCACCATCCTCTCCTCTCCTCTCATGGAAGTCCAGTGGCAAGAAAAAAGTCAAGATGACTGGCAACGGCCCAGGAAGCAGTGGATGATGTTGGCCTCCTAAATTAAGGTCTTAATACATGCTTGTTGACTTGACCTAAAAATAGCATATAGCTTCTCAGCAGGAAAAAAAAAGAAAATATTTTTTTAAATGAGCCTTTATTTCAGAGAAAAATTTGGAGACATGACATAAATTTTCCTATAGCAATCCAGCAATCCATTCTTCTCCTACTGTTCAGTTACGGGCCCCCACTCATGGATCATATGTGCTATTATGTACACACAACAAACTTTGTGAACACTTACTAATTATTTTTTATGATGCTGGCTATGATGGGACCCCAGTGGAAAGCAATGAGGAACTTGCTTCACTGCAGGGATGAGAGGCAGAGATTATCAATGGCCTGTCCTCCCTAGAGACTCAGGCTCCTGGTGATGAGCAGATGAGTCACCCAATGGCCGTCTCCATTGTGCCAGTAATGATCGTTTGATCACAATGGGCTGTTATTAGTGAGAAGGGAACGGAAAAAAAGGGGTGATGAACTCTTTGACACAGACAGATTAAGTAGGTTTGCAACTCAGGCCACCATTAAAGGCAAGGGTTAGATAGGAATGTTTCACTGCCACATTAATCACGACAGAATTTTCCCTCTTGTACTCTGCTACTGTTTTCTCATCCAAAAAAATCCCATCCTAATGTACCAGATTCTTTCCTTAAATAAATTTCAGGAGATTCTTCCTATGAGTACTTTACAGGAAAAGGTTAAGGACTTTGGAAAGCTCAAACTGCAGATTCAAGATGTGGTAGAAAGAAAACTGGAGTGCAAATGTAAACAACTCTCAAGTTTCACCTTGTACCCAACAAATTGGCAAAGAAGATAAAAGTTGGAAATTGCCAATATTGGAGGGAATGCAGGAAAACAGACACTAGCACACCTTTGGTAGAGTTTTGAATCGGTCTGACTATTGATCTATTTTGGAAAACACTTTGGAGTTATGTGACAAAAGTCACTCAACAGTCCACACCATTTGACCCAGTAGCACCACAATGACCCATTTATCTGTATCTATATCTATCTACACACATATGTGTGTGTATCTATTTGTGTATGTATATTTAGAATACATATTTCTGCCATTTATGTATGTGTGTATATATGCATATATTTGTTATGGGAATCTGAAGATCTTCCCTGCCCCTAGGCCCTTTCATAGGCTTAAGTTACTCTGAGAACCTTCCCTGATTTGAAAATATACTCTGCCCTTAATAGGCTGAATGTGGTCACATGGAGCCTGTGGTGGGAGGCTTGTTCTTCAGGAATGCCTATACCTTATTACTTTGTGATTGGGCAGTAGGTCAAGAGGGTTATGACATTTTCTGATACACAAGAAGACTAGATACACCCTGATATGAGTTTTTGCTTTGGGGCTCACTTTGGAAAGAGTTGTGTGATGTGGCCAGACGAGACTCTGGGCAGCCGTTGAGCCCCCTGGCTTTGAAAATCCAGATGTTGATGCTTCCCTCTCTGGTAACTAACTAGGCATGGATGTAATAGTCACCTGTCTGCTGACCTGTTTCTTTGTCTACTTGTAACTCCTGCTTGTATTCTCAGAAGTTCAGGGTGCTGACTTTTTCCCCTGAACTAGGTAAATTATGTTTGATTGACTAAAGTAAGATTGTTAACCCATTTTGAGTCACTTTCCTTTAGAAAAGCAGATCTAAGAACCTGTGCTAGCAGCTGCCCTAGGTATGCTAGGGTGCTTGCTGATACAATATTTAAAATACACATACACATATATAGACATAGGTATAGGTATAGAGATAGAGATAGAGAGACAGATACAGATAGATATAGATATAAATATAGATATAGATATAGATATATAGATATAGGTATAGATATAGGTATAGGTATAGGTATAGGTATAGGTATCATATATGACCTTCCCTCCCCCAGGACTTGTTTGTATGTTGTCATTCCTACCAAGCAGGGCAAGGACTATTTTTGCATTTCCTTGTATCCCCAGAATACACATACACATACACACATACACACGCGCGCGCGCACACACACACATCTGTATATACCTATCCATGTGTATGTATATATGTAGGAATATCAATATAGAAGCAAAAATGAGGAGAGAAGGAATTCCAGGCACAGGGAACAGCCCGTGTGTGCGGGTAGGTGGGTGGGTATGTTTATTGTGTGAGATACAAATATATAGCTAGATATATACATAGACATAGATAGATGTAGATATACATAGATATATACACACACATACCTGCATACATGAATATGCAGGTATGCATGTGTATATGTGTGTACATCTATATATACAAATATAAACACATATATATTCATATAGACTCTTTTTGTATATGGAGTAACTAGAAACAGAGGTGGGGCTCATTGATTAGGAATGACCTGACAAATTGTGGTACGTGAATGTGATGGAATCTTATTGTACCACAAGAAAAAAATTAATTCAAGGAATTCATAGAAAAATAGGGATACTCAAATAGACTGAGGCAAAGTGAAGTGAGCAAAGTGAAGTGAGCAGAACCAAAGAACAATAGAAACAGTGAGTACAGAGATGTAAGTGATTGCACAAAAGATGACTCAACACTAAACACTTCAATCAATCTCCGTTCTTGGTAACAAATGATGAAACTCCTTTCCCATCAGAGATCCAACACTGTAACAGAAAGTTTAGTTCAAAAAAATAATAGACCTGAGCCTGAGGTCACTAGCTACACTAGAAAGGACTCTCTTTTTTGTTCAAAAGAACTTGGCACATAGGGCTGAGAATTGACTTTAGGAGAAGAAAGGCATCAGTAGCCTAGCCTCTGAAAAGAACAAGACTCATTACTCTCTAAAGGAAAAAAAATCAGAGAAGGTTTTTCCTCTAGAGAAGGCTTTTGCCTGTGGCTGGGACAATCAATGTTCTCAAAGAATGATTTTTTTTAAGCCTCTGGATTTTGAATTAAAAGAGCATTGTATTAGCCACTCTTCTCTTAACGAAGAAATCACAAGATGAGAAGGGAAGACACAAACAGACCTCTTCTATGAGCCAGCGCTAAGTGCTCTCTTAGCCCTCATGACAAACCTGGGAGGCAGGTGATAACCAAACATTTAAACTGAAGTCAAAAGCCAGAAACAGTGAGAAGCTTCAAAGCCATATACCCAATGATGCTGCACTGGCTACATCTGGTAGAGACAGAGTACTCCATGGAGAATCCTTCAGTGGAGACCAGTAGGCCAAGTAGATGCAAAGTAATAACATCACAAAAAAAAAGCAGCAGCCATAAAGCTTCAATAGTGTCACTTGCCCCTCAATACATGTGCCCTGGCCACACATGTCCTACATTTGTGTACTCCTCTAATGCTGTATCTACATATGTATATTCCTTCCGTGTGTCCATTCTTCCCAGAAGTAGTATGTCTGTCTATCTGTGAAAGTGTATGACCCAGGTTTAGGGAGAAAAGGTATTTATCCACGGCTATTTACCCACACCCCTACTCTCCCTCTGCTGCAATTGTCTCCCTAAAGCTCTTCAGGAACAAACACGATTAGCCTATAGCAAATAGAAGATCCAGAGTGGATAGGATATGTTGGATCGGCTCTTTTTAGCGTCTAAATGTCTGGGAGTTTCTCAACCCAGAAGTCCCAAGAGGATGTCCTGGAGAATAATTCCTCCCATCTTGGTCTATTTGACTGGAAGTCAATAAATCAGGTGGCAAGGCTAGAAGATCCAAGTTTAATTACCATCAGTTCATGAGTAGTTGCCAGGTGGAGGGCAATGTGCTGGGAGATACATGATATATGGTTTGTACAGTCTTAGGGCAGATTGTTACAAAGGAAAAAGAGTCTATCAGGAAAGGCTATTTACCCACTCTCTGATTTGGAAGGCTGTGTAAAAGGGACGAGATATCAGACTACTTAGGGGAAAATGGGTTAACCTTGGGGTTTAAACTTGTTAATCCTGGGGTCTCAGGGGTTGCCAAAGAACAAGTTTGTACCAAATGGGATGTTTTCTCTGTAGTTAATGTTATCAGAATACCCTAGTGGGGCAGAAGAACTCTAAAAAGAATGGAGGTCTCTTTCAAGATTGGTAGAGTTTATCCTGTCTTTGCCAGACTGAGTCTCTATTTACATAATCCTGTAGCTTTATTTCTTTGATTTCAATCAACTCTCAGTCTGCTTCTTCCACAAAGCCTTCCCCATCATTGTTCCTGATTCAGGTTGAAATTCAGATTGTGAAATTCATTCTAAATCCCTTAAGTTTATTATCCACAAGTTACCTCATGGTACACTATTGATTGTTCCATATACAGAGTATACAGCACAGCACAAAATAGATACTTGAATAGACTACTTAATGCTTTATTGGTCAAGACAGCACCCATAGGCAAGCTATGGCATATTGAATAGGAAAGCTCCAGACGTCCAGTGAGAAAACCTGAGTCCAAAGCCTGGTTTTGAGATCTACAAACTGTGTGGCCCCATGCCAGTCATTTAACTAGACTCCATTTGTTCACCTGAAAAATGAGAATAATAATACTTTACCTACCCCCAGAGTTGTTCTGAGGAAAACCCTGAATACAAATGTAAGTTATTATTCTAAATTATAAGGCTGGAGCAGACATAGAACCAGAGAGAGGGTTTACAGTCCACCAGAGGTCCTCTAGGTATGTTTTTCTACCTTCTTTGGCCTCTGAGGGGTTTCTTCCCCTGGCAGTCTGACCCCATTACCATCTGTTTCCATTATGCCCGATTTGCTAGAATTCCCAGAGGAGAAAAAGATAGGAGGGGGACATACTTACTCCCCTCCTAGACTTCAGTGTTTATTCAGATCACCTCAGTTCCCTCATGCTCCCTTGTTAAGGTTTAAAAAGTTGAGGACTCTTGCTTTTAAATATTCACTTGGACATCAGTGGCTCTTCTACCAAAACATTGCTTTTAGGGGCAACCAGTTCATTCTCCAGCTACAGACAGATCCAGGGCCACACTTGGAAAATGGGATGGGGCCAAGAAAAATTATTCCTTCTGCTCCTGCAAAAGTATTTTTTACTGGCACACTTAGAATGAAATGAAAAATCAAGCCCATTACTTTAGCATTAGAGTAACTTTACCTGTTAAGTCTTAGTAATAATCTATTGATCATGTTTGGAATAGAAATAATCATGAAAGCAGATATTAAAAAAATAGTTTAACTTTGCTTAAAATAAGCATCAATTCTTTTAGGTAAAGAACAGTAACACCTCAACTCTTGGGAACATTGCCAAGAACAAAGGGGAAACCCAAAAGGCCACTTTATCCTTACTTTGTGAACACTTCTAACAAAGTTGATTATCTTATTTCTGAGGCCAAATCAGATTAGAAATAGCCAAATAGATGGGGAGACAGAGGCAACTACAGGACCAGATACTAATAATCATGAGAAATAACAACTGACAATGGACAGAGAAGACAGAAAAACTATAAAAAGCAGACAGAAAAGTCATAAAGTACTGCAGTCCTGGTCCACAAAAAAGCTCTACCCAATTCAAAAGGCCCTAAGGGCCTCAGTGTATTAAAGCCCAATATACTAAGTTTCACAAGGATTACCTAAGTCATCAGGAAAAAGTTACATTCAGTTTGTTTTTTAAAATGCAGAGAAATATGTGATCTATTTTAGAAAGAATTCAATTTCAAGTGGTTGAAAGAATTTAAGACGTTGATATTTAAAGAGGTGAACTCATTTATCCAGTTATCCAGAATGGTGTTTTCCCGGAGGTTTCCAGGTAGTCAAAGTTTTACCATATGTGGTTTTCATTCAAAAAGATTGACTATAAAGGTTCTCAATTAGGTTGGACTCCCATTTTCTTTCTCTTGTTATTATTTTTTTTTTTAAAGAAAGCAGTCTTACATTAGAAACTTAAAACTGAAACCAGTCTTCATATAAATTTTTCCCCATGTTTGGAACATATTCCTTCCTGTATTAATGAGACTGGGTCATGTCCCTAACCCAGTCCTTGGGGATCTTGGGCCCCTGAGGAGGACCTCCTCACAGCTCTGATTTGCCCTGAAAAATCTGTGGGCTGTTTCAGTTTTCTCCTTAAATGAGCAGAGCATGATTCCCCAAGATCCCAGAGGTGTCTTGAGAGATGTGGCTACACAGATGAAGGTGTAATATCTAACGTGTTAATAAATTCATGATGTAGTCTAATGAGGTGAGGTTACAGGGATGTTGCCAATAAAAACATCCAAAGTCTATGCATTACTTTCTTTTTTTTTTAAAGGGCTTTCATTCTCTTCCCACCCACATGCTTATATGCACAGGGACCAATCCTTCACCTAGTTAGCACCTTCCTTCCATCTGCCCAAAAATCCAGACTCCAGGTTATTTTCCCCTCTCCATGACCTCAAAACTCTTGTGTTCTGGTCTGAGCCATGCTATTCCCCTCACTAGTCCATTGGGTTCTATTCCTTAGCAAATTCCATTTTTCAGTTCCCTTGAATAAGCTATCCTTTCCCAAATTCCACCAACTTGAACCCTGGACATTTAAGCCCTGATAGTTTCCTAAAGTCTGATTCTTCTGGTCCTAAGGTCCTCCTCAGTTTTCTGACTCACTTCAAGAGAGCCAGCCTTGACTTATTGGATAGCATGTCAGACTTGGAGTCAAGAAGATCTAAGTTCAGATCCTGACTCAGGTACTAGTATATCATCCTGGAAGTCACTTAAACTCATTTACATGTCATGTAGACAACACAACTGGTTCGATTTTATTGCATTTTCCCCTTTAACCAAGGGCTTTGCTGGCAGGTAGCAGCAACTGGATTAACACTAGAAAGACCAAGAACATCAACTGATGCGTTTTTTAAACTTTGAAATAAAAATTATCTTCCTATGATCTCTCCTTTCTTTATAGATGAAGAAGAAATGCATTGCACCAAATTGCATTGACATAGCTTGATCCTTTGAGTTATTTTTAAATTCTGGTCCTTCTAGTATTTTAATAGTATAGGTGTAACTCCTTGTTTTTTATTCGTCCTTCATTCTCAAAGAGGACCAATGACAAGTGATGTCTTGACTTGCAAATGAATTGGATTTAAGTGAGGCAGGGCTGTGTAAAGTCATCAGCCTCACTCTCTCCCCCAGAGTCATTAAAGTCCAGTGGTAAGACATAGGTCAGATGACTGGGGATGGTTCCCAAGTGTAGCTGCCCCATTAAGGGAGGCCCAGCTTTTGGTGGGGTGCGGGTGTTGGGATAGAGCAAGATACTCTTTCCAATTTGGCTTGAGCATCTGGGGAATTTTAATGTATATCTTTGGTTGGCAGTGAAAGGGCTGAAGAATCCCTGTTGGGAAGCCATTTAATACCCGATCCCTACCTGGGGTCCATTTCCTTCCTCACTTTCAGACTACCTATGGATTTGTCATGGCTGCTGTTTCTACATTTGTGGGTAGATGGGTCACTGTCTTGCCTAATTGCGACACCTTGATGCTGATGCATAGAACAAGAGTTGACCACCTTTTAAAAAGTAAGGGTCAAGTTGCTAGACCCTATTCTTCTGCCAAGGATGAGGGAGAGAGGAGAAGAGGAAAGAAAATACAGACATGAATGAAAGTGTTGAAAGCTGAAGCAGTGAAATAGTACCTTTTACTCAAAATTCTCCCCCCTTGAGGGTTAGGTAGTAGGTCACACCCATGCTTAGTCTAGAGACTCTGAAGCCTTCATTCAACCTGGTTCTGGAATTATTCTCTTGCTGTGGTATTGCTATTTGTCCTTTGTTCTTGAAGAGGACTGTGATGTCAGAAAGATGATGCCATGACTTGCAAATGAATTGGATTTAAGTGAGGAAGAGCTGTGTAAGGTCACCAACCTCACTTTCTCCTCTGGAGTCATGTGGGTCCATTGGAAGATATAGATCAGGCCAACTGGAGATGGCCCCATTGCTGTGGTGTAGAAATAGCTTAGTGAATAGTGGTTGGTAAGAGCTTATGCCCTTCCATGAGGTACCTGACTTGTTGCCAAGGTAGATCTTGGGGATGACAAAAATCTACCTTATCTGTACTTCAGGAGAGATGGTAATGAAATAAAGTTTTGCCTGATCAAACTTGACAAATCTGTAAGCCAGTGACTCATATTTCACTGAATGTTTGCTCATGCCAAGGGCTATGTGTTATAGTATAAAGACCATTAGATCTGGGGTTGGAAGAAACTGGGTTCAAATCCTGTCTCTCATACTTCTTAGCTATGTAACAATAACAATTTGCTTACTTTTTTAAAGTCTCACCTTCCTTATTTGTATATAGGGACACAACAAGTTTTTCTACCCCCATTCCCCTCTTAGCTAAGTGTCTAAAAATCTAGACTTTGCCACCATTTCTCAGTTGCCTTCTTAGCCTGGAACATCCTTCTACCACACCAGCCCCCTTCTCCCATTGGTGAGTTCATTCCACGACCTCCACTTTGAGAATGGACCTAAGCCATCCATGCTTCATTCCCAACCCAGCTGTGATTCTCACTCTCCAGACTGCCACCATGTCCCTTTGTGGGCACTTACTCCCCTCTCTATATCTCTCACCATTTCTAGCTCTTTCTCATGTTTTGTCTTCTCCCATTAGGAAGCAAGGTGGTGCAGTGGACAGAACACTGGGTATAAAGTCAAGGAAAACTTAAGTTCAAATCTGAATGTAGATACTTGGTAGCTGTGACCCTGGGCAAGTCACTTAACTTTGTCTGCCTCAGTTTCCTTGACTATAAAATGAAGATAAGACTAGCACCTACCTTGCAGGATTGTTGAGAGCATCAAATGAGACAAAATTCATAAAGTGTTTTGCACAGTGCCTGGCACATGGTAGGTGTTTGTTAAATGCTTGTTTCCTTCCTTCCTTGAGGGTAAGACTGTCTTATTTTTGCTTGTATTTGTACTGTCAGCTTATCACAGTCCCTGACACATAGTTTTCATTTAATTAATGAATTAATACTTATTACCTGCCTTCCTACCAAAATGTAGCACCAAAGGTGGGGGATTTTGCTACTTACAGATTTATATAATAAAGGCAGCAATTCTGAGCAGGGAACAATGACCTTGCTTCCTTTGCTTGCATTTATTCTGGCTTGTGTTCATTTCCACGCCAAACCAGAGAAAAGTTTTGGAATTTCTAGCCCTAAGTCAGATAGTTGTCTGGGACAAAGGTTCCTAGCTCAAGACACAAGACCAAAAAGAAAAGAAGCAATTTAGCTTGTGGAATATTTTCCTGGATTTTATTAACTGGATATAGTGACATGACTAAAGAATTTTCAGCCTGCCCTTACAAGAGACGGAGGAAAGCAATGCTGTGTACCCACTAGTCACTATATGACCAGTGTACCCACAAGAGATAGTATAGTAGGTAGGAAGCACACTCAATGAAGGCATCATGATGATGCTACTTGAAGACGCAAGTGGTCCTTCAGCTTTAAAGGTGTGAGCTAAACCTCCATAGGTATGCCTGAGTCACACGAATTCCCTGTGCCCCCCCATTTGTGATTCCTATGAATACCTACTTTTCCCAGGGATGGTCCATATATTTGTGGGAAGGAATAGAACCCAATGGACTAGTGAGGGGAATAGCATGGCTCAGACCAGAACACAAGGGTTTTGAGGTCATGGAGAGGGGAAAATAACCTGGTTTTATGAGAATAGGAGAAACATTAGATGTTCTCTTGTTACTTACTATGCTATTTTATTAGATGCCTTTACTTTAAACTAATGGAGTCTTCTGACTGACTAGAAAAATGTAAACATATAGGTGGAAGCTGATGAGCTATGATTTTTAGCAGATTAATGCTTTCACACATGTAATCATTTATACTCTAAAGCAGTGGTTCTCAACCTATGGGTCGTGATCCCTTTGGGGGTTGAATGATCCTTTCACAGGGGTCACCTAAGGCCATCAGAAAACACATTTCCAATGGTCTTAGGAATCAAGACACCGCTCCTCTATCTGTCTCCAGGCGGGTCGCCCATATGCAGATACGCCCACATACGAGTATTAAAGGGTTGCAGCATTAGGAAGGTTGAGAACCACTGCTCTAAAGGTATCTGTACTTTAGAAGAGGAGGACCAGGATGAGAAGGTAGTGCTCAACATAATGGTATGAGTCACTAACAGTGGAGGCCTCACTGAACCTAAGGTAGCTATTCTAGGGGACCCACGTGTGGAAGAGAGGTACCCTGGTGCTACCTGTAAAACGGGGATAATAATACATACAGTGTCAATCTTACACTATTACAGAGAGCTTCTAACACAGTAACTTATTGCAAACATCTACCATTTCATTGCCACCCAAATCACCAGAAGGCTCAAAACTGTGGTCTATCTGGTCAACTTTACTGTCTGAGCAGTTCAATTGAATTGTCGCCCGATCAATCCAGTCAGTCTATATCCAATCAGTGATAAACCATTACCGTTGTAAATGGCATAGACTCCTCCTTCCAGAAATGACCCAGACAGAAAGTATTAAGTTGTATGTTGAAGAGGAAGACACGAGACCTGAGTTCTAGAAATTGTCTTAAGACTTACAGCTGGGGCAGCTAGGTGGCACAGTGAATAGAACAGCAACCCTAGAGTCAGGAGGATCTTAGTTCAAATCCAGCCTCAGTCACTTAACACCTACTAGTTGTGTGACCTTGGACAAGTCACAACTCCAATAGCCCTGCCTTCTCCCCTCCAAAAAGACAAAAAAAAAAAAAAAGACTTCCAGCTTCCACAGTAGCTGTAAAGGATGAGCAGGTGTGCATCTGAGAGGCCCATGTGATAAATCCATTAAATTCAAGACAGGGAATCACCTATAGCTCAATTCAATACCCGGATATAGGGCCATTGATCTGTTTCAGATCATGTGGGAAAAAGGGTTCAAAAAGAAGAGTCAGCAGGCACCCAGAACAAACGCTTGTCACTCCATAGCTTTGCCTAGAGCTAACACAGTCCAAAGGTTAAAGGTACCTGTACAGGAACACTGGGCATCACTTGCCCCCCTGCTTACCGGCTTAGCTAGATCATTCATGGGAAAGTTAGCTGCATGACCCAGATGTACTTTCTCTAAGAAACATCCAGGCACCTTTCTATTCAAAATGTTCTCCTGTTTATGCTTACTTCTAAAATGATTTGTTTCTCCAATATCACATAAATAAGATCTTCAAACACAAGTCCATTAACCAAAGGTCACCAGAGGTTCTTACTCTAGCCTTTGCACAAACTAAGCCCTTCCCCTGAAATGCTCTTACTTCTAATCTCTGCCTCTTGTTGGAATCCCCAGTTCCCTTCAAGGCTCATTGCAACTTCCTCTGTGAGTCACTTTCTGACAAAATTGCTATTTGATTTATTTTGAATATTTTTGTTTTTATTTACATGTTACTATCAGTCATCTCCTCCACCCACCCAGTAAAATGCCTCTTCTTTGAGTTCAAGAACTATTTGGATTTTTTGTCTTTGGATTCTCAGTGCCTAGAACATAACAGGAATTTAATAAACACCCATTGAATTGAACTGAATATACTTCACAGCTTGAACTGATTTTTTTTGTCTCCTTTCTTCATGGAGGGATAGAAAGAAAAAAAAGAAAGATTATTTTTAAGAGCATAGCCAGCTTGATATTTAGGAAGAGAAGTCAATACAGTACAATACAAATTGTACAGAGTACAATTTGAGGTATACCAGGAGAGTCCCACTGCCTGCCACCAATGCCTTCAATTTCAACACTATTGATTAATTCTTTTGTATTGAAGATTACCTTAAACTAAGTTCCAAAAGTTGCTGTGTGAATACTTGTATCAAATACTTTCCTCCTTCACTGGGAGGGGAGGGGGCAGGATGAACACTATGAAAATCCTGGGGTCCTAGAGGGACGGGGAAATGAGCTCAAAAATAAGAATTGGAAGGCTACAAAAGTTGACCACTCCACGGCTTTGCCTAGAGTTGATCTGGTCCAAGAGTTAGAGGTACCAGAGAAAGTGCAACCTACAACTCCTTTTAGCACTGTGGCTGTACATTAATGATGCTTTATTTTAAAAGGTCCATGGAGAAATTTATTGATACAAGCCGGAAGTTGGGTTGGCCACATTAGGAACATAGCTTCCCTTTCTCCGCCAGGTTCCACTTTCCACAAAAGGACCTTTGTCTACCTCCAAACCAGCTAATCCAGGATGTGACCACTAGAAGGAATTCAACCTTTAATAGGCTGTATGGTCTACTAAAAAATGCATTGGCTCCAAGCTTGTCATTTTTCACAGCTCCCTAACTCTCTTGGAGTGGAACAAGGCCAAGGTGTCTGTGGCAACTGTACAACCTTCCAGAGGGTTGAAATCCAGAAGAAGGACTCTTCTGGCCAGCCTTTCTCTTTGGGACCCTTCAGTCAAGGTACTAGAGATGAATTTAGACCTCCTAGAGAAAGTGAATCAGCATCCAATTCCCAGGGAGACCAACTTTCCTCTCTCTGGGGTCTGGCCATAAGCAATGTTCCAAAGGAGTAGGGTCAGAAAGAAAAAGCAGCCCAGGCATGAGTCTGGCCTGGGAGAAAATGTGAAAGGAGGGTGACCCAGGATCAAAGAATCACTCCCCAGGAAGCAAGGGCTTCCTCCTAAGTATTGAAGGATCACACATCAAAGCCTGTATGGCTTCCTTTCCATTCTCCCCTCTCCTCCAGTGCTATAGAATGAAGGATAGGTAAGCAGAGAGGGCAGTGGGCAAGCATGTTGGCTGTTGTCTGGCAAGTCACCCTGAGGGGGCTGGCAAGCATATGCTTGGGGCAGTGGTTCTCCAACTCCTTCTATTGCTGCAACCCTCAATTTTCATTAAACCATCCTAATACCTGCTATTTAACATTAAAAAATAAATAAATGCTAGAGTTTGCCATGAATGTGCACATAAGAAGTAAAGTAATTTTTCTTCTCCAATAATTATTCTTTTCTTAATTGACTAGAAATCATTTAGAGTTTCTTGAGTATTTTAATAAGATGATACCATTACTTAGGATGTCCCCCTGATAAGCTTCTTATACCCTTGAAGACATATTGAGAATCCTTGGCCTAGGGGCTGGCCATGGGCGAAACTGACCCCCAGAAACATTGTCAAGTGCTCTTCCAGGGGCCTTCTCTCCACTACTTTCAGTGTCCCATACCTACTTTGTGCCAAATTCTATTCCCAGATACCTAGTCAGAGCTCTAAGGCAAGGTATTTGATCCTTTCAATGGGGCAAGAAATTGAGAGGGCATCAATATCACCATTTGGGGGGATATTATGTTAATCCCATTCTACTTCTCTGTGTGGTGGCAATAATAGCACTTCTTCAGTCACTTACTTTTCCTTCAAAGTTGTTCCAGGAGGACTGACGGGTCTTATGTGAGGGCTTGATTAACACTTTTCAGGGCTGCTCATCTGCCCTCAGTGTCTACCTGGCATTCAACTCTCAGCTATGGCTCCAAGAAGCTCTACTATGCCCAGCAACCACACACCAGTAAAATCATCTTGGCTTAACCAGATGGACCTCAAACCTGTCAGTGAGTTGAGGCATATCTACCCCAAGCATGTGAAGACTTCCCCCAATAGAAAGGACAGATAAGGACAATTTATTCCAGTTGCCATGAAAGAAACCAAAGCAGGCACTTTGGTGTGCTTAGAGCTTGGTCAGACATAGAAGACACCAAGGTCATCATCCATTGAGTCTGGGGCCATTGACCATTCTCTTGACTTTTGTCTTACCATTGGACTCTGAAAGAGAAAGTGAGGCTGATGACTCTGTGTAACTCTGCCTCACTTAAATCCAATTTACATACCAGTCAAGACATCACCCAAAGATGTCACTGGTTTTCTTTGAAAACAAAGGACAGGGGCGGCTAGGTGGCGCAGTGAATAGAGGACCGGCCCTGGAGTCAGGAGTACCTGAGTTCAAATCCAGCCTCAGACACTTAACACAAAAAACTAGCCGTGTGACCTTGGGCAAGTCACTTAACCCCAACTGCCCTCCAAAAAGCAAAAAAAAAAAAAAAAAA
>CM053598.1:188946742-188969157 GCA_028646575.1 Pseudocheirus occidentalis
CTCTCTCTCTCTCTCTCTCTCTCTCTCTCTCTCTCTCTCTCTCTCTCTCTCTCTCTCTCTCTCTCTCTCCCCTAAGGATCAGTAATCATAACTATAACTTCCTTATGGTACTACCAATAATAAACTCCTATGGATGAGATCTCAAGTGGTATTGACTTATACCAACTTCTATGAAATCCTGGGTAAGAAAATGAAGATCTTGGGATCACAGGTGGTGTTTTCACCTGGGGAATGACTGAACAAATTGTCATATATGATTGTGATGGAATACTGTTGTTCTATAAGAAATAATGAACAGGATGTTTTCAGAAAAACCTGCGAAGACTTACACGAACTGGTACAAAGTGAAATGAGCAGAACCAGGAGAATGTTTTAGTTGCAGCAATATTGTATGATGATCAACCATGAATGACTTAACTATTTTCAGCAATATAGTGATTCGTGACAATTCCGAAGGACTTATGAAAAATGCTGTCCATCTCAGAGAAAGAACTTATGGAGTCTGAATACAGATCAAAGCATGCTCTTTCTTTGCTTTCTTTACTTTTCTTGTGTTTTCTTTCTCAACATGACTAAAATGTAAATGTTTTGCATATATGTATAACCTATATCAAATTGTTTGCCTTCTCAGTTTGGGGGGGAAAGGGAGGGAGAGAATTCTCAACTCCAAATTTTTAAAACACAAATGTTAAAAATTATTTTTGAGTGTAATTAGGGAAAAAGAAAACATTAAATTAAAAAAATAACCAAGATTTATATGGCGCTTTATAGTTTGTAATATGTTTCACCATATATAACCTTATATGATCCTCAAAACAACCTTGTGAGGCAGATATTATTATTATCCCCATTTTACAGATGAAGAAATTGAAACTGACAGAGGCCATGTGACCTGCCCAGGTCACATTAATATCTGAGGTTGGGTTTGATCCGAGGTCTTCCCAACTCCTAGCGTGGTGCATTATCCAATATGCTACCTAATCATAAACCTGGCATAAGGGCATGATAAAGTAATAGTGAGGAATTGGGGATATACTGGTAAATGTTTAACAACCAGGTCTCTAGAAAAGAAAAAAATGTATGCACAACACTTTTAGTTTTAGTCTAAATTTTTTTTCTCTTTTTTGGGGGGGGAGGGCAGGACAATTGGGGTTAAGTGACTTTGCCCGAGGTCACATGGCTAGTAAGTGTTAAGTGTTTGAGGCTGGATTTAAACCCAGGTCTTTCTGACTCCAGGGCTGGTGCTCCATTCACTGTGCCAACTAGTCACACCAGTTTTATTCTGAATTACTAATATATTCCCTATCACTTTTTAAAGTCTGGACAATCAACAAAACAGTAAATCAAGCCCTCTTTTATAGCATTTGCTGATTTCTGAGATGGAAATGTTCACATTGAAAGGTTAACAGTTGGTTAACTAACAGTTGGTTAACTAACTCTCAAGAGCTAGTAGGAGTTGGTTGAGTGTACTCTTGTGAAATGAAAACATTAATTTTCTGGACATATGCTGGAGCACTCTCTCTATTAGAACCAGACCATATAATCAATCCTTGACTCACCTTAAAGATCATTAAATTCTTTAAAATATGGAGAAAAAAAATGAGAATTGTTATTCTAGACCTGCTGTTGTCCAGGAAGGAAGACCTAATAGAAATGATAGGACATTCAGAGGCAGTGAACATAGAGCTAGTCATCACAGGGAAGAAGGAAGCCAGGTATAGTCTGAAACATGCCCCTCTACCCCTATCTCTCCCGATTTGGGAAAACGAATTTCAGTGAATTTAGAGAAAAGAGATGTTGGAATTCATAGATTTAAATGCTGTAAGGGGAATTGGCCTAATGGGTATGGGACGAGCTGTCTTCAAAAACGAAAATTGTAAGATATGGTTCTTCAAGTAATAAAAAGTTACTATTTGAAAAAAAACCCATATAATTGCAGAGAATCCATCAATCAACTTATATTTCAAAAAGACATATGGTGGAATACTAGTGTGCTATAAAAATAATGATCAAGTTGATTTTAGAAAACATGAAAACATGAAGTTGATTTTAGAAAACATTTTAGAAAAACATAAAAAAGAAGAGAAAAACAGAAAGATTTGCATGAAATAATGCAGAGTTAAATAAGCAGAACCAAGAGACCATTGTATACACTAACACTGATATTGTTCAAAGATTAATTGTAAATGACTAAGGTATTCTGAGTAATATGAATGATCAGATCTACTACAAGGACTTATGAAGGAAACCTACCTCCAGAGAAAGAATTGATATATGGAACTATATATTGTATAGTTTCACATATTGTCAAATATTGGCCTTGGGTTGGGAGGGGGAGGGAAGGAAATGACTTGGAACTCAAATGTAACTATATGCATACACACACACATACACATGTATGTAAGACTAAAAAACGTATGGAATAATGTAAGCAAGGAAGGTAACTAGTATAAAGTATTATCCTTTTCCTATTATCCTGGATATTTTGGTTGCATAAAAGAAGCATTTGTGTAAGGAAAACTGAAAAAAATCACCTTGAGAAGAAACCGTCTCTCAGATAAAATGAAGAAAGACCCACAGCCTGTTCCAGGACCTGAAGGAGAAGTGACCCTCACATAAATGTGTTGAGAGGAACTGTTTAGAGGAAGAGCAATGATTGAAGTAGCATGGCTGTAGAACACAGCGTTCCCTTAGCTCATTTGCATGTGACTATTTTCAGAGTTTTAAAGGTTATAATTGAGAAATTATAAATCAAGTAATTATTTGGGGAGCATGGGAATATAAGGACTGTTGCAGGGGGGAATTCTACTTGATAGAAAGGTGGAATTGTTCAATTTCACATCTTAAGTTAGAGATGGGTCACTCCTTTGAATAGGCATTGATGTGAGGCATGAAAAGTGAGAGAAAGAAGAAGAATAAAAGGAGAGAAGAGAAAAAGAAAAGAAAGGAAAGTGGGAAAAGAAGAGGAGAAAGAAAAAAGAAGATGAGAATAGAAGTAGGAGAGAAAGGTAAGCATAGGAAGAGTCAGGTACAGAAGTTGAGAGAAACTGCTTCCTGAAAATAGAAGGCTGAGATAAGCTATGTAGCTTCTGGAAATTAATTGGAAGAGAACCTCGGTGCTGTTGTATGGAGAGCTGTCTGGGCTTATTGTACGCAAGTGCCATCAACCACCAAAGGGAAAGAAGATCTTTCAGGGATGCCTGTGTTGTTCTCTACTTTTCTGGGAAAAGATAGGTTTTACACTTGCTTTGCTGTGAGGAGAGGCTGGCTTCTGAAAGCTGAGTGGAAGAAACAATTTTTTATTATTTGAAGAGATGGTTAGGTAAAGGTAACATGGCTCTATTTCTATCCATAGCCTGAGAAAGAAAAACTCCTCAGAGCCCCTAAAAAGACTTGAGGCGCTTGGGAGGTCTTTGGTTTAAGGGCACTGTTTGCTGCTGATAGAACCAACGCTTTCTCAGCAACCTGCCAAAGGTATCTATGTGTTAAAAGAACTTGTCATTCTATTATGGAAATGTTTTGCACAACTACACATGTATAATGTATATCAAATTGCTTGCCATCTCAATGGGGTGGGGGTGGGGGTGGGAAAAGAGGAAGAGAGAGAATTTGGAACTCAAAGTTTTAAGAACGAATATTAAAAATTGTTTTTGCATGAAACTGGGGAGACACAATATACTAGATAAGAAACAAATGAACAAAAAAGAGCCTGTCATTGTTTAAGCAACCTGAGGGAAGCAAAGAAGTGGCTTAACCCAAGAGGAAATCTGGAGATCCAGGATGGGAGCCAATAGCACACGGTATAGACTGTTCTCTAAAGAGACTACAACATCAAGATTTAATATCCCCAGGCCTGAGATGTTCTGTGCACATGGGTTTCCCTACTCATTTGTCTCCCTAATAAATTTCCCTGTGTGCCCACTTTCTCCTTCATGGATACCATACTGGGGAATGTGATCCATGGGAAGAAAGTTATATTTTAAAAAAAGAATTCCTATTTTTGCTTTCTATTTAGCAAATGCTAGGATGATCCTGCTCTTGTCTTCTATTGAATGAATGTTTTGATTATCCTTGCCTCATTTTAGTAAATGTTTTATGTTTAAGAATCAATGGTCTCACTCTGACTGATTTTACATAAATAGAAAGGATACTAGTGGGGTTTAGGAGCTACAGATGAACAGTAAGAGTGTATCCCCCACACTATGCTCTGTGTCAGGGCTATCCCTCAAAGAGGTTACATAGCAGCTGAGTGATTGTGGCTAGTCTTGGTTTTCCCAATCTGGAAAAGAAAACCCAGGCTTGTCAGTGGGAGGACAGGTTGCGATGAATGAGGAGAGAGAAAGAGAGAAAGAGAGAGGGAGGAGAGACAGACAGAGACAGACAGAGACAGAGAGACACACACAGAGGGAGACAGAGACAGAGAGGAGAGAAGGAATGTTGTATGGGCAGGTGCCAGGCTGGGTTAGGGTTAGGGTTAGGGTTAGAGTTAGAGTCGGAAGTGGAGGCGGAGGACTGACTGCCTATGTGGATGGGTTTGTGGCCATGCTTGGGTTTTATAACTACTAACATAAAATAGTGACATATTCTTATAAAAGTAGTGTCAGGAGGACTTAAACTCAGAATAAACTGATTTTGGCAATGAGTTCTAAAGGCAATCAAAATGTCTTTTTTTTTTCCAGGTTGTGTTGGATAGAAGAGAAAGGTTAAATAAGAAATAGAAACATTGCTTGGGGTGGATGGAATGATGGCAGTGTGATACTGAGAAGGCAGAATTACTTGACTTTTATTTTGCTTCTATTTTGTCTATAAAAGGGAGCAATGTTTGATTTGGAAACTGGTGAAAGAAAAGGGATCTATTAAGTGCTTACTCTGCCTCACACCTTAAGTCAAGTGCTGGGATACAAAGAAAAAACAAAAGGAAGATTGTGCTTGCCCTCAGGGTGTTTACCTTTCACTAGGTAACACAGCTGTAGGAGAGTGGTGGCCAAGGAGGTATATTTTGATCAGAGAAGTTGCAGGAAGTGAGTAGAGTCATAGGGACATTGATTGACACATTATTTGCAGACATAACTGGGGGCTCACAAATTTTTGTCTGCTTGGAGAGATGTAGTCCAAGAGTAGAAGCTGAGTTCCTCCTTTCCTGTGAAGTCTCTAAGAGAGAAGGTATGATCAACAAAGACATCAGAGGGAGAGAGAGAAAAAGACAAATCCACTAGAGAAGGGATGAGGAGCCCCTGGGATCTCATGGCCATAGCAATACAGAAAGATCACAGCTACAAGTGAGTGAGCTTGCTGAGTATGGTTAGAGGCAAAGGGTGCCACCACTATCCTTTACCATATCTTCTGCATACAACAGCTTATGGGAAAACTATAGCTAAAGAATAAGAGAGAAGCAGGCAGACTCAAGATGGTGAATTAGAAGCAGCAACCCAGGCAAACTCTCCCAACATTTCCCTTCAGACAACTTTTAAATAACTCCTCAAATCAAATTCTAGAGAAGTTGAATCAACAAAAATTCAGGGTGAAACATTTTTCTAGTTTAAGACAACTTAGCAGGAAATACCTGTGACACCAGAGTGGGGGCTAGTCTAGAGCAGCAACAAAGGCAACAGCAGCTTTGGGAACTCTCAGGCCAGAGGCAGTAAGAGGGTCAAACAACTAGTCACAAAGAAATTATAGAGGATGCTTTTCTGGCATTGGGTGCAGATGGTGCTGACTGGCATCTTTATTGCTCATATGCAGTTCTGGGAGACAGTTCCAGGGTGGAGAAGAGCCCTTGTGGCTGGTCACCTCTCTCCAGTCACACCACCTTGGACACACCCAAAATTTGCAGACCCCTAAAACTAGCTCTGAAAATAGTGCCCACACGCACAGGTGCGCGCGCGCGCGCACACACACACACACACACACACACACCACATGCAATCTTTCAGGGAGAAAATGAATATTTAATGAAATAGAGGACTTTCAAGCATTCCTGATGAAAAGACTAGTGCTGAATAGAAAATTTCACATTCAAACACAAGGCTCAAGAGAAGCATAAAAAGGTAAACATGAAAGATAAATCATAAGGGACTCAATAGGGTTGAATTCTTTACATTCCAGTATGGGAAAATGATACATGTAACTCCTAAGCATTTTATCATTGTTAGGGCAGTTAAAAGGGGTATACGTAGATGGAGAATGCAACTCCAATGGACTGGCCACGTTATTTGAATGCCAAATTTACATTTGCCTAAAAGACTATTTTACAGAGAACTCACACAAGGCAAGTGCTCATGTGGAGATTAGAGGAAGTAATAGAAGGTCTCTCTGAAGAACTTTGGAACTGATTGTAAGACATGGGAGACGCTGGCACAGGACCACTCAGCATGGTGTACCTACATCAAAGAAGACTCTGTGCTCTACAAGCAAAGCAGAATTGCAGTAACTCCAAAGAGGTGAGATACAAAAATTTAGAGACATCTCCATTCCAAATATTCATACAGACTATTTGTGCCCGACCTGTAGCAGAACCTTCTAAGCTAATATTGGTCTGATCAACCACAGCTGGACATGCTGTACATAGAGCCCAACATAGTGATATCGTTTCATTCCTCTTAGATTACAGAGACAACCACCATAGACAGGGGACATAGGTGTGAGTTGATTATGTTGGGATGATCTCAAAAAAACATTAAGGAGTGAAAAATAGGGATGCATTAGAAGGAGAGGGAAGGGAGAGGAAGAATGGGGAAAATTATCTCACATAAAAGAAGCACATAAGGAAAAACATTTACAGTAGAGGGGGAAATGAGAGTGGGGTGAAAGGTGATAGTTGAACCTCACTCAATTGGTTCAAAGAAGGAAGAATACACATATACACACATGCACATGTTCAAATATTGTTCCCCAACAGGGAAGTAGGAAAGGGAAGGGATAAGAGAAAGGAGGGGAGCAACAAAAGGGAAGGCATTCTAAAGGACTCAGGTCAGAAGCAAAATAGACTTTTGAGGAGGGATTGGATGAAAAGGGAGAGAGAAAGATAAATGAAGAAAACAGGATGGAGGGAAGTACACAGTTAGTGTACTTCTGTGAATGTGAATAGAGTGAACTAGCCCATAAAACAGAAGTGGGCAGCAGAATGGATTAGAAGCCAGAATTCAACAAAATGTTGTTTATAAGAGAGACATTTGAAACAGAAAGGCACACAGAGTCAAAATAAAGATCTGGAGCAGAATCTATTATGCTTTAGCTAAACTAAAAAAAGGCAGGGGTAGCAATCATGATCTCAGACAAAGCAAAAGCAAAAACAGATCTAATTAAAAGAGATAATTTGGGAAACTACATTTTGCTAAAAGACGCCACAGACAATGAAGCTTCATCAAAAAATTTTACAGCAAGTTTCTCTGACAAAATCCTCATCTCTCAAATATGTAGGGAACTGAGTCAAACTTATGAAAATAAGAGCTATTACCCAATTGATAAATGCTCAGGAGATACAAATAAGCAGTTTTCAGAAGAGGAAATCAAAGTTTTCTATAGTCATATGAAAAAATGCTCTAAATCACTATTGATCAGAGAAATGAAAATTAAAACAACTCTGAGGTACCACTTCATATCTATCGGAAAGGACAAATGCTGGAGAGAATGTAAAAAAAGTAAGGGCACTAATGAGCTGTTGGTGGCCTTGTGAACTGGTTCAACCCATTTTCTGGGGAGCAATCTGGAATTACGGCCAAAGGTCTATAAAGCTGTGCATACACTTTGACCCAGAAATCCTACCAATAGGTCTGTATCTGAAGAAGATTGAATAAAAAGGAAAAGGATCTGTATGTACAAAAATCTTTATAGGGGCTCTGTGTGGTGTCAAAGAATTGAAACAAGTGGTGGCATGATTGTGATGGAACGCTATTGTATTAAAAGAGATAACCAGGGGCATAGTTTTAGAAAAACCTAGAAAGACCTATATGAACAGATGCAAAGTGAAATGAGCAGAATCAAAAGACCATTGTATGTAGTAACAGCAATAGTGTAATGATGATTGACTGCTAAACACTTAACAGCTCTGATTATTATAATGAGCTAAGACAATTAGGAAGTACTCATGATGAAAATTGCTATTCTTTTCCAGAGTAAGAGAGCTGATGAACTCTGAATGCAAATTGAAGTATAATTCTCTGTCTTTTAAATTATTTTTTGATGTCTTTTTTGAGATATGGCTAATTGTAATGGGAATCTGAAGCTCTTTCCTGTCCCTAGCCCCTTTGCTTAAGTGGCTTGAGTGGCTCCAAGAATGTTCCCTGATTTGAAAGTATACTCTGCCCCCTAATAGGCTGCATGTGGTCACGTGGAGCCTGTGGCGGGAAGCTTGTTTTTTGGGAATGGCCACACCTTGTTACTTGTGGGTCAAGAGGGCTGACCCAGGAGAAGCCTATATATATGCCCTGATGTGAGGTTTACTTTGGGGCTCACTTTGAGAAGAGTTGTGTGATATGGCCAGATGAGACTCTGGGAAGCCGTTGAGCCCCCCCACCCTTTGAAAAACCCAGATGTTGATGCTTCCCTCTCTGATAACTTGAATGGGTAATGGATGTGTTGGTCAGATGGTTGGAAGCCCATCTGCTGCTCTGTTTCTTGGTCTACTTGTAACTTGTGCTTGTAACTTGTGCCTGTAACTTGTGTTTATATTTTCTGGAGTTCAGGGTGCTGACTTTTCCCCTGAACTAGGTAGATGATATGTTTGTTTGATTAAAGAAAAATTGTTCATCCATTTTGAGTTGCTTTCCTTTAGTAAAGCAGATCTAAGAACCTGTGCTAGCAGCTGCCCTGGGTATGCTAGGGTGCTTGCTCATACACTAATGTGGAAATATGTTTTGTATGATTTCAATTTATGATGGGCATCATGTTGCCTGCCTTCTCAGCAAATGGGGGAAAAGTTGTTGAAAGGGAAAGAATTTGGAACTCAAAATTTAAAAAATACTCAAAAATTAAAAAAAAAAAGAGAGACACAGACACACAGCAGCACACACAAAGACATACAGAGAGAATAGAAAGAAACACAGAAAGACAGAGACGGAGCTATGAGCCCAGTGCTGCTTCTATGCTACTCATGGGACAAGAGAAGAAACTGCTGTTGAGAAATGTAGGTTTCTCCCTACTAGGATCCCATGCAGAATGATGGAGTAGAGCATCCCATTCCCTGAGAACCCCAGTGGTGAAATATCTACTTCTTCCTTATCTTGTTCTGGCCCCCTCTCACTGAGCCAAAATATCCCATTCCGTAGTTTTTTAAAAGCTTCTTCAATTTTCCATACACAAATGCTTCTTTTATGCAACCAAAATATCCACATAGGAAAAGGACAATATGTTATGCTAATTACCTCCCTTAGTACGGATATTGGAGTTAGTAGTGATCGTTAATGTGAGTTTGGATGTTATTGTTGTTGCTGGTGTTGGAACTACTTTTGATGTTGCTGTTGGTTTTATTATGAAGTCCTGCCTAGCAAGAAGTCTTTAGTAATCTGTTCTTAGCTCTGTAATGTGGACCATTGTTACTGTCCTAAATAAAGGAAGGCATAGATGACCAGCTTCTCCAATTCACAAATTACACAAAACTGGGAAGTGTAGAAGTAGCATAAAGTAGTCTGATTGGTCCTACAGTAGGGAGACCTGGTTGGCTCTGACACTTATCAGTCAGATGTGCATCATCATGACGACGGAGAACCTTCTCAAAGTCCAAGGGGTAGAGAGATTCCCGATAGGTGATGATGCTCTGAGATGTTCTTCTTTGTGAATGATACTAACATTATAGAGTCACCTCAACAATATCCATAATTACTCAAAAAAGATTGGCCTAACAATCCATATAGGAAAAATTAAATGGGTGGAAAGTATCTGTTGTTCAAACTATGACATGTAGTTGGACTGTCCAGTCCATTGAGTTTCTCTAACACTATATTAATCAAAAAGCATTTCTTAAATGCCTTCTATATGCCAGCCACTGTACTAGGCAGGGCAATTAGGGAAGGTGATATTAAGATAAAAAAGAATGTAGTTCCCTGTCCTTAAGAAGTTTCCATCATATTTATGTATATATACATATGTATGTATGTAAGGGTGGGTGTATGTGTGTATACATATATGTGTGTGTATATGTGTATATGCATACATAGACAGAGGGCACAGGGTGAGTTGAATATGAAGGGGTGATATCTGAAAAATAAAATTAAGAGGTGAGAGGGGAATTTATTGGGAGAAGGAGAAAGGGAGAGATAGATCCGGGTAAATTATCTCATATAAAAGTGGTAAAAGAAAGCTGTTACAATAGAGGGGAAAGAGCAGGGAGGTGAAAGGGAATGAGTCAATGTTACTCTCATTGGATTTGGCTTAAGGAGGGAATAACCCACACACTCAATTGGGTATCTTACCCTACAGGAAAATAGAGGGAAAGGGGGTATGAGTGGGGATGATAGAAGGGAGGGCAGAGAGTAGTTAGAAGCAAACATTTTTGAAAAGGGACAGGGTCAAAAGAGAAAATAGAACAAATGGGGGTTGGGATAGGATGGAGGGAAATATAGTTAATCTTGCACAATATGACTACTATGGAAATGTTTTACATAACGAAACATGTATAAGCTATATTGAATTGCTTGTTTCCCCAGTGGGGGTAGGTGAGGAGGGAAGAAGGGAAAGAATCTGGAACTCAAAGTTTTAAAAACAAATGCTTAAAATTGTTGTTACATGAAACCAGGAAATAAGATATACAGGCAATGGGGTATAGAAACCCATCTTGCCCTACAAGAAAGTAAGGGGCAAGGGGGTAAGGGGAGGGATAGAGGGGGATATATGAGAGAGCAAGCTGGAGGAAGGGGTAATCAGTCTGCTTGCCATCTTGGGATGGAGGGTAGGGGAAAGATGGGGAGAAAATTTGGAACTCAAAATCTTGTGGAAAAGAATATTGAAAACTAAAAACATATAAGTAAGTTCTGAAAAAAAGAAGCTTCCATTCTATTGGGAAGAAACAACATATGTAAATTCAAAATATAGAGTAATTTTTTTTATGTCGGAGAGTGCCGATAACCAAAGAGATCAAGAAAGGCTTCCTGGAGAAGGTGAACCTTGAGCTGATCCTTGAAAAGAGCTAGCGATTCTAAGACTAGGAAATGAGAAGGGAGAGCATGACAGGCAAGGGAAAACCTACGTGCAAAGTTTTGGAAACAGGAAATGGGAGGTCATGGATAGCAAATAGCGAGCAGGCCAGTATAGCTGGAAGGTATTACAATGAGGGGGAGTGATGTTAAATACCTGGAAATATAGATGAGCCAAATCTGAAGGATTTTCAGTGCCAAATGGAGGCATCTTTATTTTATCTTAGAGGAAATAGATAACCACTGAAGCTTTTTGATCATTTAAGTGACATTTGATTTCAATTCAATTTAGTTCAGTAAATATTTATTAAGCTCCTACTATGTGCTAAGCACTTGTAATGGTAATCAATTTGTTGGATATTTAGGGCTAAGTGGATAGGATACTTAGGGCTAAGTAGATCAGATACTTAGGGTTAAGTAGCACCTAGTAACTTAGGGTTAAGTATAGAACTCTGTCCATTGGTAAAAAGATGTGAACTTCCCTGTTGACATAGGAGAAGGCTATTGGCCGAGACACTCCCCTGTTGACTTTGGAGAAGGCCAGTGCTTATAAGGAATAATTTTAAAGAGTCAAGACAGATTTTGGATTTGGTTCCTCTGTGAAGCTGACTGAAGACATGAACAGGATGGGACTCTGTTTGTTGGTGGCCTGGCTGATCCTTGACTTCCAGGCAAGAGAAGTCCTGAAGGGTTTGAGGTGTGCTGAACCCTGTGAACTTCAGTGTGTGCCGGGGATTGCCCTGAGGACTGGACAAGGACCTGGGAGCTGTTCATCTTTGAGGACTAGACGAGAGCCTGCCAGCTTTCTGCTCCTGACTCTAGGTGATTGTTTGACAGACTCAGGAGAGAGCTGGGACCAGGGAAGAGGATCCAGGGAATCAGAGAGACTACCCAGAGTCAAAATGAAGAAAAGGCCTCCCCTTGGACTAAACTGAGGTTTGTTGGAAATCAAGGGGTGGAAGGTTTGTGTGGTTGTCTAAGGACTTTTTTGGAGACTAAAGTTAATGGTTGCCCCGTGAGTGAAAGATCGGTATATTGTTAACTGTTGATTGAATCAACTCCTTCTTAGGGAAACTAGGTCATTCCTTTTGTTAATTGATTGATTGGATCTTTAACTTGACTGATTGAATCTAAAAATGTGAAGCTGGTTTCTCCCTTAGGGAAACCAGCTGATTCTTCTCTTGTTCCTTGTAATATAATATTGAGACTTTCCTTGTTCTGAAGATTGTATATAATATTGTGAATTGTTGAAACTGTGAACATTGTACTGAATCTAGATTTGTAATGGAATAAAACAGAGTGTTCACTAATACTGTGTAATCCAAATCTTAAGAGCTGTTCACAGCAGCATTTTCTCAGGAATCTACTGCTGATTGGCTTTACAGCACTGCAAAAACAAATTTTAAAAAAGATACTCTCTGCCCTCAAAGAGTCTAATGGGAGAAGATAATGCATAAGAGGAATGTGAAAAAAAGTGTATTTCAGGGAAGGTACTGAGCTCTGGGGCACAATGATGGTAGAGTTGGATCCAAGGAGTACAACTGGTGGGAAAGGCCTGGGCTTTGACTCCTCTTTAAATGGAGGCTTAGGGAGACTTTTACTCTGTCCTTCAACCTTCTAGTCAGGGGGGCAGAGACTACTGAAGGGTACTGATGAGATGGGAGTAACAAAGCCAGAATAATCTCAAGGATGATGGGTTTCTTAAGCTTTTCCCAGGGATATGATGATAGAGGAGCTGAATCCAAGGAGTAGCTGATGGGAGACGTCTGGGCTCTGAGTCTTTAGTAATAAGACTTGTGATTTAGGAATATCCATTTAGCATCCATGTGGAGAATGAATTAGAGAGGAGAGAGACTGGAGTCGGTGATACCAATTAGGAGATTATTTCAGTACTTAAGGCAAGATGTGATGAGGTCCTAAAGCAGAGTGGTGGCTGTATGGGGGAGGGAACGGAATAGATTCATGAGATGTTTTAGATGTAGAATTGATGAGACTCGGCAACTGATTGAACATAGGGAGAGAAAGAAAGGGAAGAGTGAGGATGACAGTTTGTGACTGTGTGTGACTAAGAAGATGGTGGTGTCCTCAACAGACATGGGGAAGTTAGGAAGATGGATGAGTTTAGGAGAAAAGATAATGAAATGTTTCTTTCTGAAATGCTGAGTCTGAGATGCCTATGGGAGATTCATGGGGAAATACCCAGTAGGCAATAGATGCAGTAGGTCTAGAGCTCAGGAGAGAGATAAGGGCTGGGTAGATATGTGGCTTTGTTAGCTATCTAAATAGAGGTAATTAACATCCTAACCTGCATCTTGAAAGAAGCATTTACCTCGTTAAAAACACACATGTTTCCTTGGTGATGCTGTATGGTTGTGTAAAGAATCAAAATTTAGGTGACCCCATAGGGCAATGGAGTGGAATGGAATAAGTATTTATTAAGTACCTACTGTGTGCCAGGCTCTGGGCTAAATGTTTCAGAAATTCTATCTCATTTGATCTCACAACAGCCTTTTGGAGTAGGTGATTATTATTATGCTCATTTTGGGGGTTGAAGATAAGGAAGATGAGAAATTAAGTGACTTGTCAAGGTCACAGCTACAAAGTATCTGAAGCTAGACTTGAACTTGGGTCTTCCTGGTTCCTTCCTGCTCAAGTGGATAGAGCATTAGGCTTGGAATCGGGAAGACTCATCTTTGTGAGTTCAAATCCAGCCTCAGACACTTACTAGCTGTGTGACCCTAGGCAAGTCACTTCACCCTGTTTGCCTCAGTTTCCTATCTGTAAAATGAGCTGGAGAAGGAAATGGCAAAATACTCCAATATCTTTGCCAAGAAAACCCCCAAATGGGTCATGAAAAGTTGCGCATGATTAAAAATGGCTGGACACAAATATGGAGATGACTAGCAGCGATTACCTTTCAGGGTTGTTGTGACGATCACATGAGGTATTTATAAAATGCACAGCACTGTGCCGAGAACCCAGTAGGTGCTTAATAAGTGCTTGCCACCCTTCTCACTTTGGAGGGAAGGGACTTTGTAGAAGGGATTTCTGCTCTAAAGAGTCAGGCCTGGCCGCCCAAACAGAAAAGAACAAGCGGACAATGAACATCCATTCTCTGAATATGGCATGTAGTCAGATGATCTACAGAGCTTGTGTATCAGTATCTGGAATAAACAGCAAACGCTGACAGATAATTGGTTTCTGAATTAAAAAGGAAGAACCCAGACAGTTTAATTGTTTTTAGGAAACTGCAAAGTTATCAAAACACTTCTTCCTAAAGGACAGGTATCATCATTTCCTTTCCTTTAACTCAAGAAGCTTGAATGGCTTTTTATTGCAAGTAGGACACAATACAACTCATTAGCGTCACGTTTAAAATCCTTTACATCTTGACTCCAAACTATGTTGCCAAACTTTCTCCACATATTCCATGTACTCTACAGTCCAGTCAAATTGGTCTATCGATCCCCAAACTGATAATTATTTCCTCTTTCTATGCTTTTGTACAGACTGTCCCCTAAACCTAGAATTTGCTCACTCCTTGCCTCTATTCCTTAGAAACATAAAGGGATGTTAACCCAAGCGTGTGAAGATTTGCACCCCCTCCCGCCACAGAATGGGGAGTTTGAGAACAATTTGTTCCAATGGCTTCAATGGTGGCTAAAGCAGGTACTGTGGAGGGATTGGTAGAGGTTCCCAAACTTATTTGGCTTACCACCCCTTTTGAAAGAATTTACTCAATGTCCCCCTGGAAATCTGCTTTCTTTAACCTCTTAATGTTTTTTTTTTGAAATTTGCATCATTTAAAAAATATAAAATATATTTTTAAAAATGACACATCTCAAACTTAATAATTTGTTGTAAATTTGTGGACTTTTCCTGCATTGGAATTTTGATGATACAATATTGTATCGTACAACTGTATAGTATTACGTTGTAAACAAGTCATTACATATACATATTCCTTCCAATGCATGCTGGACTTCCCAACAATATGTTATACACTAGACTGACCACACTTGCCTGTTAAGACCTGTTATTGGACTTGACCACTGATTGGTTGTAACTTGCATTTTGTGTGTTTATTTGGAACATGATGTAATCACTATTACTTTAATTCTGTTATACAACAAATGAAACATGTATGAACATTTTTCCAAAATTTTTTTCTTTTCTTTCCTTGTGCTTCCACCACCTGCTTATTTTTATTCAATGTTCTCCAATTGTACCTGAGGCTACTACCTTCTCCCTGTATCGTTACAGTGCTCCCAGAGGATGGTAACACACACACACACACACACACACACACACACACACACACTTTGGGAACCTGTGGATTAGAACTCAGTCAGGCATCAAAAACTGCATCCTAGGCCATCAGGAATCATCTTGACTTTTGTCCTGCCACTGGACTTTGATGACTCTGAAAAAGAGAGCAAGGCTGATGATTTTGTGTAACTCTGCCTCACTTAAAATCCAATTCATGCACAAGTCAAGACATTAACTAAGATGTCATTGATCTTCTTCAAAAGAAGGATGAACAACATAGTAACATTTCTTCAGTGGAGCACCACAGAGATAACACTTACTACAATTTTCCTGATCCCCACTTTTGGATTCACTTATTTGAAATAGACACAAAAATGCTTTTGACAAAATGTAATACCCATTTATACAAAAAATATTATAAAGCACAGAAATAAACGGTCCTTCCCTTAATATGGTAAAGAGTACATATCCATCTTAAAGCAAGAGATAGCATTTTCTATAATATAGAAAATCTGGAAGCCATTTAAAATAAATTTGTAGATAAAATAAGGATCTCTATTGTCATCACTATTATTATAGTGTTTTAGAAATGGCAATATAAAAAAAAAGAAAGTGAGGGATTAAACACAGGCAAAGAGGAAACAAAATTATTTATCCCAGCTATAAGTTCTATAGGTCATGCAACCAAAGGCATGCCATGTTCTAGGCAACAGACATTTATTATCCACTCAGTATTTTCTGTGTGGATGATCTGACCCAACTATTTTGAGTAATTATGGATTTCTTCCAGGATGCCCTGGTACACAAGATAATCAGCACAATGTAATCTACAAAGAGGAGCCTCTGGAGGATTCACCATCTCTTTCCCCACCTGGATGCTCACAGTAGTTCATCCTCCCAAGTGGCCACCAGGGAAGGGAAGGACCCAGTGCTCTTTCAATTGTGTCATACTGTCTCCAAATTAAAATGCAAATAGCTCTTCAAAGTATAATCCATTCACTAGCTATCACCTAGCTCTTCAGTGGACTTTCCTTTAATAACTCACTCCTTTGAAAATAGAACACAAAATGCATTGGGAGAGGGAAAGGAAACAGGACGCCAAAGACAAAAACCGTGACTCCTTCACCATTTTACCTCGAGCCAGCTCTTCTCCCTTCCAAGCTTTAGAGACAACTTGGATTTGGGCCAGTAAAACTTGGGTACAGATCTCAGCTCGATCACTAGCTGTGTGACCCGGGGCAAGTTATTTAACTTCTCTCAGACCCAGTTCTCTCATAAAATGGTGAAAGGAATAGCTACAAGTTACCTCACCGGGTTGTTGTGAGGGCCAAATGAGATGACATATGCAAAGTGTTTTTAAAGCACTGTCCAAATATCCATTCTTATTATTCTTATTTAGAGAGTCCAGAGTTTCCAATCTGACTCCAGCGGGATCATCAAACTTGCACCGAATAATGGATAAAAGGGAACCATCGTATCAGGAAGCTATTTCTGGATATGAATTATACCAAGAGCTCTTTCATTCCCACTTTAGTATATTGTAATATATTCTAATAAGATTTCAAAAGAAAGGGAAGGGGAGAGCAGCTTAATGTGCTTTATGGCGTGGTTGACTTGCTCCTGTTTTTCTCTCCTGTCTGTACTTGCCAATTCTCTCATATTTTATTCTCATCTAACCATGTGGCCCCCAGCTTTTATGCCCTAGAATGGCATTGCTTTTATTCTGTATGTTTAATGTCTAATTCTCATTAGCTTATAGAACTTGTCCAATGGTTACTCAAGTGTGCTGAGATCCAAATTTTATTAGCTAAACTTTCCACTCTGTTGTCATGGCAACTTCACATTGAGACAATTAGATGTAAATCTGGGTGTTTCTTAAGGCAAGTTGATAACTTCCAGGCAGAGATGTTGATTTAAGAGTGCATTGGGAGGAACAGAGGATTAGTGGCACGATTGAATTACTGGTTTTGACACCTTAGTCCTTCAGGATTCACACCTCACACCTGGAATCAATGTTTTTATTTCTGACTTAAAGCAGAAGTCTCTTTTTTGCTCTCAGTGCCCCTTTAAACACGTTCATTCCCTTTAAGAGAATGGACCATGAAGTAAAACCTGGGGTTTAGGTTGAATGCCCAGACGATGTGATCCCTGCACTGAAGGCACTGTCAGTTCAGGTCACCCTGGCTCCATTCTCTTGCTGGTTCCTCATTGATTAGTTTTGGAAAGAGAAATGGAGAGAGATATTCATGTTTCAGCTGCTCTCGGTGACTTTTGAGGGTCTCTTCCAACTCTAAAAGTTGGGCTTTCCAGCTGCCCAGAAAAATTGCCAAGGAAGAGAATAATTAACCAGAGAAGGAGGGAAATTGGTTGCATATGAGAAATAATAATGTAGACTCAATGAGGAAAAAGAGGCAGCAAGACAATCTACAGTGCAGCCTAATATCTTCCCTTTATTAACACAGACTTTTCTAAAATATGTTAGGAAGAATGGCAAAGAGTATAAATGTGAAATGAGACCCCCTGTCAACGCTGGATTTATTTTACATGGGCCTAGCTGGGGGGAGGAGAAGGGAATAGGCACGGATATAGGAATTACCATGTGCTGCGCATTGTGCTAAGGACTTTATCAATTTACCTGGGAGGTAAATGCTATTGTTGAGGAAACTCAGGAAGATCTCAGTTTGAATCTAGTCCTAGACACTCACTAGCTGTGTGACCGTGGGCAAGTCATTTATCTCTCTTTGTCTCCATTTCCTCAGTTGTAAAATGAAGATTAGCACCTACCTTCCAGGGACCTTGTGAAGGCAGAAAGAGATAATATTCATAAAGCATTTAGTACAGTGCTTGGCTCATAGTAGGCACTATATAGATACTTACCCTCCTCCCCCTCCCCCAAGCAAAGGTTAAATGATTTGTCTCGTACTGCTGATGTCTAAGGTCAAATCTGAACTCAGGTGCTCCTGACTCCAGGCCTGGCGCTCTATCCACTGTGCCACCTACTGCCCTGCTTCTGATTTAGGAGACACACAATGAACTACATCACCCACAATAATCTGGGCCAAGCAAACCTTTATCCCTGGGCAATATTCTCTGTGGACTATGTCTTCTAGAAGGTTGTGTATGAGTCTGTGGCATGGAGAAGTCCCTAAGCAAAGATCCCGTTTGGTGCTTACAGCCTGGGAGGTGTACAAAGACTAAAGGAGTTCTCAAGAGCCTTCTTCATTCTGCTGACAGTCATTCCCAAATTTTGTTGTACTACTATATATACATATATATATGTATGTATGTATGTATATATAGAGAGAGTACACTGCTAATATATATATACATATACATACATACATATATACACATACATAAAATATATGTGTGTATGTATATATGTGTGTCTGTGTATACACTGTGCATATACACAGACACACATATATACATATACACATATATATATTTAAAATCCTCTTCCTAAAAGTGCTCTGTGATTTAAAAAAAGGCTCACATTTATATAGATCCTTATATTTACAAAACATTTTTTCAAGGCTCTATAAAGCAGATGGCATCATTATTATTACCCTCATTTTGCAGATAAGGAAACTGATCCTCATCAAATAAAGATGTATCAGCTAAAGAGATAAACCTTCAGAACAGGGACTTGAACCTACATTTAGGTTCGAGGGATCGAGAAGTAGAAAAGACCCTAGGGATTATCTGGTGAAAATTCCTTATGTTATAGATGAGGAAACTGAAGAATGGAAAGATGAAATTGCCGGTCAAAGACACGCAGGTAGTAAGCAGTAGAAGGCTAATAGAATTCTAACCAAGATCCTCTGAGTCTAAAGCCAAAGTTCTTTCCACTATATTTGGTTTTACTTTTCTGACTCTAAGCTGGATTCTCTTTCTGTTATAATTCAGATTTAATATCAAAGTTATTTAAATAGAAATTGTTTTGAAGAGGTTCTGAGTTTCATGACACTTGTTATAATAACTGGAGGTAACCCAGGGCATCTCAAAAACCATTTAAATGACTTTTCTTTAAAATAGTATCGGAGATGGGGAGCCATTGCCAGTTGTCCTGACCTGTGTCTTGCCAGTGGATTCTGATGACTCTGAAGGAAAGAGTGAAGCTGATGACTGCACATCTCTGCCTCACTTAAATTCAATTTACTTGAAAGTCAAGACATCACCCTCCTGATGTCATTGGTCATCTAGGACAATCAGCATCAATGGGAGATAGAGTGTAATGTGTAAGGTCAATTTGGCTTAATCATGGAGCATGGAAGAGGGAGCATACGAGGTTGGAACAATAGCTTGAGGTCAGTGTGAAGGCATTTAAAAGTCAAATAAAGGAATTAATATTTTAACCTAGAAGCAATAGGAAATCTCTGAAGTTGTTTGGACAGGGGCATAGGTCATTACCTAAAAGGATCGTAGTTTATTTCGTAGAAATAATGAAGAAGAGAGGAGACTTGGTGGAGAGGAGGGGGAAGATAATGAGTTGAACTTGTCGATTTTAAGATATTTGCAGGATCTCCAGTTTGAAATATCAAATAGACAATCGGTGATGTAAGATTTAGATCCAATGGAGCATCTAGGGCTGTAGCTAAACATCTGGGAGGCATCTGTGTAGAAATGATAGTGAAACCTACAGGAATTACTGAGGAGACAGAGAGAGGAAGGAAGGGAGGGAGGGAGGAATGGAGGAAGGAGAAGGAGAGAGGAAGGAAGAAGAAGGAGAGAGGAAGGGAGGAAGGAGAAGGAGGGGGCGGGGAGAGAGAACAGGAAGAGAAGAAAACAAAGCCTAGGAAAGAAACTTGGGCAATATCTACACTTAGGAAGCATGATGTGGGTGATGAACCAGTAAAGAAGACAGGAGAAGAAATGGTCATACAGGCAAGAGGAGAACCAAGAGAGCAATATAATGAAAACCCAGAGAAGAAAGAATATCCTCAGTTTATCAATGCCCTTCTTCAATTGGGGTTTCATGAAGTGATCCAACAAGGCAATAATGGAGTAGGATTATCACTTCCTTGTGCCTGGAAACTATGCTTTTCTTACATAGCAGTAGTTTTTGTGTTTGCCATGTCATACTTCTGGTTCAGACTGAACTTGCAGAACATTCAAACCCCCAGATCTTTTCAGTCAATCCACCATCCAACCATATCTCCCCCATTTTGTACTTCTGAAAAATGGGAAAAAATAATAGCACTATTTCATAAAGTTGTTTTGAGGATCAAATGAGTTAATAATCATAAATAAAAAATGTTTACAATGAGTGACTGAGGCTAGATTTGAACTCATGCCTTCCTGATTTCAGGCCCAAAATGTTACCTAGCTGGCTCTGAATTCAATATAGTGGGTATTCAATACATAGTTGTTTGATTAGGTTGAAAATATGTTTATCACTGGTAGGGTAGTATAAGTGATTTTTCAGTATTTAAGGATGAAAAAGGTATATAATATTAAATGATACATTGATCTGTGACTTTACTGGCATGGGCATTCCTTTCACACATGCATGTTGAAACCCCCTCTGCCCCTTCTCCTTTGTGACTCTTGTTCAAGTATCACTGCAAATATTCAACATCTACTCAATAGCTTCCCCTGGTTCTTTTTGTATTTGAGGGTACAAGAATATCACTTGGATGGTCTTGTTTTCTCTGATTTTTATTACATGGCAGCCCCCCCTTCCCCCACTTCTTGCCTGGACCCGTGTATGTTCAAAACATCTTGCACTAACTACTTACATGAAAGTCTTATTCTAAAGCTTCAGTGGGGTGGACATGACACCTATCTAAAAGTTGGTTTATGATGCATGATTGGAGATCAGGGGAGATTCATCTCCATACATACATACATACATCTCCAGGTTAGGGATGTAGATCTGGGAACCATCTTTATAGAGAAGATTATTGAATGAGAGCTGAAGAGGTCATCAAGAGAAAGAATGTAGGGAGAAAAGAAGAGACTTTTGGGGAGAGGGGACAATCTTGGGGGACACCCACTGTTAGAGGGTATGACATGGATGATGAATCAGCAAAAGAGTCTGAGAAGAAGCAGTCAGGTGGGTAGGAAGAGAATGAGGAGAGAACACAATCATGCAAACCCAAAGAGAAAAGTGTATACAAGAGGAGAGGTGCATCAACTTTATAAAATGCTATAGTTAGGTCGGGAGGATGAGACTCCAGAAGAGACCATTAGATCTGGCAATTAGGACAGAGTAGTTTCAATTGAATAATAAGTCTGGAAAGCAGATTACTAATAGCAAAGAAGAAAGCAAAAGGAAAGGAAGTGGAGGTACTGAGTATAGATGGCTTTTTGAGAAGTTTGCTGAGAGAGGGAAGAAAGACATGGAACAATAGTTCTTGGAAATAAAAAGATCTGATAAAGCTTTTGTTTTTCTTTTTAAGAACAGGTAAGACTGGCACTTGTGAGCATTGGACAAGGAACAGTAGATAGGGAAAGATTAAAGAATTAGGGATTTGGGATGATAGTGGGGCAATTTTCAGGAGAAGACCAGAGGGGATAGGTAGGATCAAGGGTGCATGTAGAGTTTGGCTTTGGTGAAAATGGCCATGAGTAAATGAGTAAAGAAGGAAATATTGGGGCATGATAATAAAGAATTGTGAGATTAGGAGGAGGGAAGAAGTTCCTGGTAGATAACTTTGTGTGTGTGTGGTTTTGTTTTATGTTTTTTTTAGTAAAGAATGAAATGGATGGTTGAGAAAAGATGATACAGTTTGGAACAGAAGCCTTGGAGAAAAATATAGATGTATGGCCCACAGGGATTCTTATATTAATATTATATATTATGTTAATGGTCTCTGTTTCTATTTGAGTTGACATCATTGGTCTAGAATATGGAGTGTGAGAGGATGAGATCTGGAGCAAGGATAAGATTATTAATTATAGAATAGAATCTTTCTTCCCTTCCCTTCCCTTCCCTTCCCTTCCCTTCCCTTCCCTTCCCTTCCCTTCCCTTCCCTTCCCTTCCCTTCCCTTCCCTTCCCTTCCCTTCCCTTC
>CM053598.1:188969657-189000740 GCA_028646575.1 Pseudocheirus occidentalis
GAGAGAGAGAGAGAGAGAGAGAGAGAGAGAGAGAGAGAGAGAGAGAGAGAGAGAGAGAGTAAAGGATGATGGCAAGGTTGCCAGCCTGGGTGCTTGGAATGATGTTGGTGTCCTCAATGGTAGTCGGGAAGTTAGAGAGAGAGGAAGGTTTAGGGGGAAACATGACGAGTGCAGTTTTGGATACGTTAAGTTTAAGGTGTCTACTGTATATACAATTCAAGGTTCCTATTAGGCATCTGGGAGATGTGAATCTGAACATCAATACAGAGGTTGGGGCTGGATCAGTTGATGTGAGAATCATCAGGGTCTTCCTTCTGAGACTACCCCTTATTTATTCTGTGTACTGTTTATTCCTTCCCCATCACAGTTTGACTTTCCCCATCACAGTTTCAATATTTTGCGGGTCAGCATAAGAAATGAAATGGAAATTAGGGGAGAGTTTTATGGAAGCTGCAGATAGCGCACAGCCAGCAGATGACACAGAAGAAGTTTAGAAACTCAGAAATGCATAAAATACAGGTATAATATTGTATAATATCAACATATTTTATTTTTCAATACCATAATAAACCAGACTTCTTTGGTAGGAATGGAGAGTGCTCTTCTAGGGTGTGGAATGGCCATTTTCCAGCTTTCTGTTTGCATTTCAATATCTCTGACCCATGTGACCTTTAACCCTGTTTGAGTGAAAATGGGGCACACCTTACATGTGGAAGGGGAAGGGATAAAGAATATCTCTGGATAATGGGGGTAGGGAAAAGGCATGGATTTTACTTATTTATCCCCACAAATTTTTGTGTGCTCAGCAACAGGCAAAAGAAATCCTGCCAGTAGATTTAGGAAACCATTAGGAAATACATATAAAATAAAAAGAAACTGGTACCAACAGACTGACCAAGAGGACAATAATATCTGGGGAATTATACTGAAGGTATGAAAGCACTTTGTGGCCTGGGGGCAAGTCCATTGTCTCTAGTCCTCTTCCCACTCCCCCACCCCACCCCACTGCAGTGCAATGGATTTACTTAAATAACAAGGAGGCAGCTAGGTGGTTCTGTGGATAGAACTTTGGGCCTGGAGTCAGGAAGATCTGAGTTCAAATTTGGCCTCATATTTACTTACTTATCACTAACATATTACCCTGGGCAAAGTCACTTAACCTGTTGGTTTGTTGTCCTTCAAATGACCAAAATGATATTATTATGTTGGGGTCAGCACAGTGGCTGGTTCGACCAATAGGAGCTCAGAGGACTCTACCACAGGTTGAGCACAAATAGTCCATATGAGTATCTGGAGTGGTGATGTCTGTGGATTTGCTCATCTCACATTTCGTTTGACCTACTGCAATTCTGCTTTGCTCATAGAGCATAGCGCCTTCTTTGATGCAGGCACATTGTGCTAGGTGGTCTTGTGCCAGTACCTCCCACGTCTCACAATCAATTCCAAAGTTATTCAGAGAGTGCCCTTGTATTGCTTTTTCTCACTTCTGTGTGAGTGTTTGCCTTGTATAGGCTCTCAGTAAATTAGTTTTTTAGGCAAATACATGTTTGCCTTCATCCACCAGAGAAGGAAATAGCAAGCCACTTTAGTATCTTTGCCAAGAAAACCCCATGGACAGTGTGGTCTATGAGGTCACAAAGCGTTGGACAAGGCTGAACAACAAAAACCTTAACAAAGAGAGTAGGAAAAAAGAGTTTGTCAGCAGTGGAACTCATTCCATTTTGCTTTAAGCTTCCATTTCGAGACTGAACTATTCTGAGTAACTTGTTTTTCAATAATAAAATAAGTGCATGTGTGATATGACATGGTAAAAACCTGTATATATTTTTAAATATCTGATAAACATATATGGGCTTTCAGATAAGACACACTACCAATAAAAAATATTATAAATGTCTTTATCAGTAATTGGGAAATAAACTACCAATCAAATTATGTGGGGTAAAGAGCTGAGGAACACCCATAGCTAAAAATATTAAAAACAAACAAACAAAACCCTACCTGGAGTACTATCATCAACCTGTTCCTATGGCATGACTAGAACGGGCTCCTGTATCCCCCACACTTGAATCACAACCAACCTGTGTTGACCTGAGGGCAGTGAGATACTCAGCCTCCAGCTGAGTGGAAAGAGAACCTTGTTGAGTTTGGTAGGAATGAAACTCAGGAATCTCTAAGATTCAAGTTAGCAGTTTGTTTTTTAAAGGTAGGGTATTGTTTGCCTTCAGGGCCGCTAGGTGGCATAGTGGATAGACTGCTGGACCTAGAGTCAGGAAGACCCATCTTCTTGAGTTCAAATCTGGCCTTAGACAATTACTAGCTGAGTGACCCTGGGTAAGTCACTTAACTCTGTTTGCCTTAGTTTTCTCATCTGTAAAATGGGCTGGAGAAGGAAATGGCAAACCACTCCAGTATCTTTGCCAAGAAAACCCCAAATGGGGTTGTGAGAAGTCAGACGTGACTGAAAACAACAGAACAACAATTTGCATGTTTTGATTAATATTTTTTGATTACATGCATGGAGAGCAGAAGGAACAGTAAATTGACCATACACGTATCTGGTAAGTTATTTGACTCCAGACTCAGAGTTTTTGCCCTTATTCCATGCTGCCATCCAAAACAGATGGCAGAGTTCTCTTCTCTCTTCTGCTGGTTCCTTCCCCCTTGTCTATAAATGTGCTACCTTCTCCAAATTTTCAAAAAACTCTCCTTTCACACTGGCAACCTTTCAAACTCTCATCTTACGTCTCTTCTCCCCTCTACTGGTACACTTCTAGCAGTAATAGATTATGCTTTCTGCCCTTTCCCATCTGGCTTGGGTTACAACTGCCCTGTTGAAACTGCTCCCCCCAGTGACCTCGTAATTGCCAGATCCAATGGCCTTTTCTCAGTCTTCATCACCTTTGACCTTCCTGTTTTTTGGACCCTTATTGGCACCCCTTCTCTCCTTCCCCCTTTCATCATACTTTCTCTTTCTTTACCTTTTGTGACATTGCTCTGCCCTGATCCTCCTCCCACCTGCGTATGAATAATCATTCTTGGCTCCTTAACTGATTCATGTTCCTCTTCTTGCCCCCTTAAGTGTGGGAATCCCCCAAGATTCTCTCCTTGAATCTTCAGCCTTTTTTCTTTCTACAAAGATCTCCCCTGATGACATCATCTGCTCCCATGATCAGCTCTATGTAAATAACTCACAAATCTCCATCTCCATTCCCTGAGATCCTCAGTTCTCCCCCTTAAGTTCCAGGCTCACCTTTCCAGCATCTGCTAAACATGTACACCTGGATATCCTGCTAGTGCCTAAAACAACCACTTCCCATGCTGTACTCACCTTCCCCACAAAACAGCCTTCCTCCCAACTTTATTATTTCTCCCTTTCATTTCAGAGTTATCTCTAACTCTTCCCACCCCTCAGGTAGCTAGGGCCATCTCTGGTCATCCTGATCTATATCTTGCCACGGAACCCAGGTAGCTCCAGAGTAGAAAGTAAGCTTGGTAACTTTGCACAGCCCTCCCGTGAATCCAATTCACTCGCAAGTCATGACATCATCTTCCTGATGTCACCGTTCCCTTCAAGAATGAAGGACAAACACGGGGGCGGCTAGGTCGCGCAGTGAATAGAGCACCGACCCTGGAGTCAGGAGGACCTGAGTTCAAATCCAGCCTCAGACACTTGACACAAATACAAGCCGTGTGACTTTGGGCAAGTCACAACCCCAATTGCCCTCCAAAAAAAAAAAAAAAGCAAAACAAGAATGAAGGACAAACAGCAACTCCTCAAGAAGCTGGGTGACTGGGGTGGCTAGGTGACGCAGTGAATAGAGCACCGGCCCTGGAATCAGGAGTACCTGAGTTCAAATCTGGCCTCAGACACTTAACACAAAAACTAGCCGTGTGACCTTGGGCAAGTCACTTAACCCCAACTTCCCTCCAAAAAGAAAGCCGGTCTGTGTTCCTCTCCCAGCCCGGTGCAACAGACCTCTCCTGTCAACCTTCCAGGTTGTCTTGGGCTGGATGTTTGTTTCACTCTGCCATTTGGTGGGTTCTGCTGCTCTAGAATTTATTTAGAGTCATTTTTGCAGGTATTTGGAAGGGTTTGGGGGAGAGCTCAAGAAAGTCCTTGGTTTTACTCCACGGTCTTGGCTCCACCTGGGTTGTTGTAAAGGTCAGATGAGATAATATTTGTAAAGCACTTTACCAGCTAACAATCAATCAGTGTTATTGTTGTTTGTCCTTTGATTTTAAAGGGGACCAATGATGTCTTGGCTTGTGCGTGAATTGGATTGAAGTGAGACAGAGCTGCACAAAATCGTCACCCTCACTCTCTCTTTCAGAGTCATCGAAGTCCAGTGGAAAGTCAAAAGTCAGGATGACCGGTGATGGCGCAGGATGCCGTGCATGACCTTGGCATCTTCTCCATCTAACCAAGCAGCTATTCAGCACTCCTGGCTCTAGCCACCTTCATGGCTATTGGAACAAACTGTTTTCACCTCCCCATTCTAGCAAGGACTTCTCCACATATTTGGAGTAGACATCCCCCTAACTCAGCCTCGGGTTTGAAGCCTCTCAGTTACCCTCAGCCTGGTTTAGACCATCTGCCAAGATGGTTTTACTGGGGTACGGCAACTGCATGTGCTGTAGCTTCTTGGAGTCACAGGTAAGAGTTGAGTGCCAGGTAGACACCAAAGGTGATGAGCAGCCCCCAAAAGGGCTCAGCAAGCCCTCCCTAGCACCAGAGGTGCTCGTCCTCCCCAAACACCCATATGCCCCCATCAATAAATAGGCATTTAGTAAATGCCTGCTATGTGCCAGGCACTGTGGTAAGTGCTGAAGACACATAGCACAGCGCTTGGCATGCAATAGGCACTTAATAAATGTTTGTTTCCTTCCTTTCTCCTTTTGCCTCCTATAGCCAATCAGTTGACAAGTTTCATCAACCCTCTACCCAGAACCCCTTTCATAGTCATTCTCTCCTCTCCACTCACACTGCCGTATCCCAAATGAAACTTTTACCATCTTTAACTTATTCTATTGGGAGAGTCTCTAACCTGGTCTCTCTGCCTCCTGTGTCTATTTTCTCTAAATCAGTCATCACAGATACATCACCACCATCTTCCCAGTGTGCAGGTGTGACCAAGTTGTACCCCTTTAAGCAATTTCCTATTCCCTATAGGCTAAAATGCAAATTCCTTAGCCTGGAATTGGAAGACTTCTGAAATTTGACTCCATCTACCTTCTTAAACACCTATCAAATTACTTCCCTTCATTTTCTTTATAAATCAGCCAAAGAGGACTGCTAACTAAGAGCCGCTGAGTTCAAATCTGGCCTCATTCACTTACTAGTTATGTGACCCTGGGCAAGTCTACTTAACCCTGTTTGCCTCAGTTCAAATCTGACCACAGACATTTACTAGCTGTGTGACCCTGGGCAAGTCACTTACCCGTAATCACCTCAGTTTCCTCATGTATAAAACGAGCTATAGAAGGAGCAAACCAGTCCAGTACCTTTGCCCAGAAAACCCTAAATGGGGTCACTGAAACAACTTAACAAAACTGTCTTCTGATCTCTCCTGACTCAATGCATTTAAGTCCTTGCCTAGAACAAATTTCTTCCACATTTCTACGTATTAAAATGTATTCTCTTCCTTTAAAGTTCAGCTCAGATGCTATGACCTCACTTGATTTGATTCTCTCCCCCCACAATCCCTTCGACAGGAATTTATCTACTCTCTCTCTTTTTTTGGTTTTCATTTCACTTTTATTTGTACTCAAATGTCATATTTACTCCCATGCCCTAAGCTTTTGTTTGTTCAGTTTCTTCAGGGATATCTTTTTCTTTTGAGCAAACTCCTCTTCTGCTTTAGAAACAATTTGTTCCTTTTCAGTAAGTATCATCTCAATATGGCAAGGAGAACTCATATATGGGTTGATCTGACCATGAGCCCTTTAAGTATACTTGTTGCATTTTGGGAGCCTTTTTAACCTGGATAAGCTCAATGACAAGAGAATCCATTTCCAAACCCTACAGCTCTGCATTACTCTCTGAATTTTTAAGCAAATGCAGCAAGAATTCAGTAGTCTTTTGGGGCCAACAACCCTGTGTCCAACCTCATCGCTTAACCTGGGCACACCTGCCAAATCCACCATTACATCCACAGAAGGGAACATGTTGTTTCTTCAATGTGACATCTTTCAAATATTTGGTAGCTTTTTGGATATGCATGCCCTTGATAGCCTGGGCTGTTTCACAGGAGTTTTTGAAGTGGATCCAGAGATTTGAACCCCTTGACTTGCATGATTTTGTGGGATTCTCTGAATCAAGAGAATACCACACCATTTTAAGTGATTACCTAGGACAGAGCAAGAGAAGAGAAGAGAGGAATTTATCTTTTCTTCCTCAAATTTCTTATAGCTTTTTCTTTGCCTACCTGGGTGAGCGATACAGTGGATAGAAGGCTGGACTTGGAGATGGGAAGAGCTGATTTCAAATCCTGCCTCAGACATTGACTAGATGTGTGATCCTGAGTCAGTCACTTAATCTCCTCAAGACTCAGTTTCCCGAACTTTAAAATGAGGATAATTACAGACAATAAGTCAAGGTTATTATGAGGATCAAATGAGACAAATACGTGTCAAGCAGGCTGTGAGTCTGACACAGAAATGCCAGCTCTTACTATCAGTTTTCCTTTCTCTTTTACATTAGATTTCACTTCCTCCTGGTTTGTGTACATGTTTATCTCTACTATTTGAGAGGCCAGGGACCATTTTCATCTTTGTTGTTGTTGTTGTTTAGCACTGAATACACAAGAAAAGCTTATTAAATTTTTATAGAATCAAATTGAATGCATGCAACTAAATTATGAGTACCTTCAGGGTAAGAACCATATCTTATCTCTCTGTCTTCTCCAATTACTAGCACTGGGCTAGATATGGAGTAGGTATATAGTATGGGCTTACTGTGTACTTGGAACCCATGCCCTGATTGTTCTGTTCTCTCTCCTTTGGGGAGACACATTTAGTGTAGGAAAAGAATCCTCCCTTTCTTTTTCCACATAAATTCAAGAGCCACCTGTAGCAGCAAGCACCCTAGCTTACCCAGGATGGCTGCTAGCACAGGTCCTTTGATCTGCATTTCTAAAGGAAAGCGACTCAAAAAGGGGTTAACAGGGGTGGCTAGGTGGCACAGTGAATAGAGCACCGGCCCTGGAGTCAGGAGGACCTGAGTTCAAATCTGGCCTCAGACATTTGATACACTTACCAGCTGTGTGACTTTGGGCAAGTCACTTAACCTCAATTGCCCTCCAAAAAGCAAAAAAAAAAAAAAAATCAAAAAGGGGTTAACAATCTTACTTTAATCAAACATATATCATTTACCTAGTTCAGGGGGAAAAGTCAGCACCCTAAACTTCAGAGAATACAAACAAGTTACAAATAGACAAAAAAATACAGACAGAGAAAATAACACAATTCAGCATACCAACAGACAGGGCTTCCAGCTGTCTGATCATTACATACATACATACATACATACATACATACATACTTACATATATACATAGTCACCAGAGAGAGAAACACCAATGCCTGGGTTTTCAAAGCTCAATGGCTCCCCAGAGTCTCATCTGGCCAAATCACACAACTCTTCCTAAAGTGAGTCCCAAAGCAAAACCTCACCTCAGGGAGTATATCCAGCCTTCTCCAGGGTCAGAAAACATCACAACCCTGGTGACCCACTTGACTACATGTAGACGCAAGCACCCTAGCAAACCTAGCATGGCTGCTAGCACAGTTTCTTAGATCTGCTTTTCTAAAATAAAGCAACTCAAAAAGGGTTAACAATCTTACTTTAATCAAACACGTATCATTTACCTAGTTCAGGGGGAAAAGTCAGCACCCTGAACTTCAGAGAATGCAAACAAAAGTTACAAGCAGACCAAGAAACAGATCAGCAGACAGGCTTCTAGCCGTCTGACCATCACAACCATACCTAGTTACCAGAGAGGGAAGCATCAACATCTGGGTTTTTCAAAGCTGGGGGGCTCAACGGCTTCCCAGAGTCTCATCCGGCCAAATCACACAACTCTTCTCAAAGTGAGCCCCAAAGCTAAACCTCACATCAGGGTATGTATAGCCTTCTGGATCAGAGAATGTCACAGCCCTCTTGACCCACTGCCCAATCACAAAGCAACAAGGCGGGAGCATTCTTGAAGAACAAGCCTCCTGCCACAGGCTCTACGTGACCACATTCAGCCTATTTAGAGGGCAGAGTATATTTTCAAATCAGGGAAGGTTCTCAGAGCCACTTAAGCCTATCAAAGGGCCTCGGGGTAGGGAGGATCTTCAGATTCTTATTACCATTACACCACCCCAGTAACATTTGAATGATATTTTTGTGACAGTAAATTAGATCATCTTTTGTTTCAATTCTTTTTTTTTTGTAAATTTGAAAATTTATCTTAAATATAAAATGAGAAAAGAAAAAACATTGCTATGTACACAGCAGAACATAGAGGATTCAATATAAAACAATAAATTTCATTTAAAGAAAACCTATATAATAAATATTACACATTGTTTTCAAAACTGCCCAGTTTTTCTTCGCTTCCTTCTAGGTTTTTTTATTCTTTGCTGCGTTCTTTTTACTTTACTTTTTCCCCTGCCTCCCACTCCTACCTTAAAGAAGGTTACAATTAAGTTCGTGCGTGTGTGTGTATACACATATATATAGTATGAGTGTGTATATGTAAATATACCTAGATATTTACACACACACATATATTTATATATACACACTCATATGTAAGACTGTACTATGCATATTTCTACCTGTCATCTATATCTCTGGAGGTATATAACATCTTTCTTCATAAGTCCAAGCCTTTTCATGTTTTTCTAAATTAACCAGCTCATCCATAGCAATATGCCAATCCAATCACATCCCATCTAAGAGATTTTCTATGAAAGTTCCCTCCCCCTCCAATTTTCTATATTCCTTCTATTCTTGACTGCATAGGTTTTATTTATACAAGAAGAATTTAAAAATAATTTAATAGTATCCCTTTAAAAAATAATTGAAATCATCCATTTTACTCTTATATAATATTCTTACCTTATAATGTAGTTTAAGGTCTGATACTGCTGAATCTGCTTCCTTCACATCTTTTTCCCCAGCTTCTTTGAGGTTCCAGACCTTTTGTTCTTCCATAAGAACTTTGTTATTATTTTTTCTTATTTTTTCTCATTTTTTTTAGCAATTTAGTTGAGATGGGTTTTGTCTCAATTCTTACTTACCACTCAGTCACTGGATGGATGGTGCCTCAGGCAAACTGAGACCTGGACAAGACTTCAGTTTAGAAAGGCCAAGATCATCCATGGTATCCTGGGTCACAGCCAGTCATCTTGACTTTCATCTTGCTGCTGGACTTTGATGACTGGAAGAGAGAGTGAAGCTGTTGACTTTGCCCAGCTCTGCCTCAATTAAATCCAATTCATGAGCACGTTAAAATGTTACTCTCATGACATGGTTGGTCGCACTGGAGAACAAAGGACTAACAGCAACTTTACCCAATGTAAGAAAAATCAATAACTAGAATGTAAGTAATAATCACCACTAGTAAATGTAAATGTAAAAATAAATATAGTCCTTTGCATTTCACAAAGGTGAGCTAAGGAGGGAAAGGGGTATCATACACATTTTACAGATAAGAAAACAGAGGCCAAGATAGATTAAATAACTAGTCCACGGTCACATAGATGGTATAAACTCGGGTCTTTTCCAACAGCAATTTAGCAGTCAGTCCACTACACCCTGTTATAAAGGAACTGAAGGATAGAAAAAAGCTATGAAATCACTCAAGCAAGCCCGCAGGAAGCCAGGAAAAGAGAAAGGCTGGGATCTGGCACCTTACCTCCTAAGTTTCTGTCCTTGGTTTTTTCCTTTGAGTCTTTTATCTCAGAAAAAGATAGAAAAATCTTAGACTTTAAATATGCTAACAGTATAGCTTCCCTGATGACTAGCACAGCACCTCCATATAGCCTTCCTCAGCCACCTCCCCTCAACTGGTATCAATCAGTCTCCTCCTGAAACCGAACTTTGATCTCTCTTATCTTACCTTTTGTCAAATGTTTATGTACACATGTCATCTTCCAGTCAGTATAGAAGACCATGACCCCAAGTTAAAACCTGTTTGTGTTGTACCTTTGCTTCCCTTTGGAACTTCCAAAAAAATACTTGATATTTTAGTTGGGGTGAGAAAATCCAATTCCCACAATGCCCCTGGAAGCTCATGCTGAGATTATGCAAATACCCAACTGAAGGAAACACTTAGCAACACCATTGCAACCTTTGCCCCAAATTCCGACAGACATAAATTAGTTCTTTTATTTCTACTGGTTTTGTACCTGCTTTCATCGTTGAATATGGTGTCTTACACAAAATAACCATTTGGGAAATTTTTGTTGAATTGAACTGAAGTTGTTAAATGAATGTAGGTAAGCATTAATGCAAGTCTCTGAGACAGGCAGCATCCCAAGTTTCACAGAGATAGAGCTACAAAAATAGCCTCACGTTAAAAACAAACGAACAAGACCTTATCAAATGTTCAATCTCGGCTTAAATAATAACTGACATTTATTTAAATCTTCACATACATTTTCTTATTTGAGACACATAACCTGTGAGGTATTTACTGCAATTATCATCATCATCACCCCTACTTTTTGGATAAAGAAAAATTATCCCTATGCTGTGGTATACCGAAGATGCAGATGCAGAAGGGGCTGCTGGGTAGTACAGTGGATGGAGAACTGGGCCTGCAGTCATGAAAGCCTTAAGTTTGAATGTGGCCTCAGACACAAACTGTATGACCCTGGGGAAGTCACTGTTTGCCTCAATTTCCCCATCTGTAAAAATAAGAAGGAAATGGCAAACCACTCCAGTGTCTTTACCAAGAAAACCTTAAAGGGGATCCTGAAGAGTTGGACACAATTGAAAATGCCTATGCAACAACAGATAGAGAAACTGAGGCCCAGAGAGATTGTGACTTCCTCATGTTCACATGGCTTGTAAGGGCCGGTGGTAGGCTCTGAATCTAAATCTTCCAAAGTCTCAGATCAAACACTCTATTTTACTCTTCTTACTTTATATGGAACATTACAAAGATGAGCTCATCATCATTTTTCTAACCCTCCATTTTTCAATAGGCTAGACAAAGTCAATAAAAGCTGTCTAGCTTACTGATAGGAAGACAGAGAGGAAAAAAAATTTGTTTATGGGCATAATGGCAAATTTGGCAGAGCTAAAATTGGAATAATCTTAGGTTGTAATTTTCATTTTCTGGTAGAAGTGGATTATTAAAAAAAAATGTAAAAAGTCAAATAGTCTAACCCCTTCATTTTACAGACGAGGAAATTGAGACCCAGAGAGGGAAATGATTTGTCCAAGGTTACACAGATGGAAGAGAGGGAATTGGAACCCAGACCCTTTGACTCCACCACCCAGCTTTCTCCAAAGGAGTTTGGGGAATTCATGCTCCAGAGGGATGCTCCTTAATCAGTGATGGTACCTAATGTTAGCCACCATCTACTTTGAGGCAAATACTGGGACTAAGACTAAAAACAGGCAATCCCTATTGTGTGAAATCCGCAAAGGACCAAGAGAAGTATGTGGTGTCTGGCACCACCTAGTGACAAAATAATCACTTTCCACGAAACCCAGATCTTTTAAGGTCACCCATATAATTTAAAAGTGAGATATAAAATACACCATTAAAAGAACCCAAGGGAGGCTTACATTTCAAGTACATTCTCCATGAAGGGTTTATGTGAGGACATGGAGGGGATTCGCACAGGATGAGGTATGTGTGCATGGTTTTAATCTGCACACCCCTCCAGGGCTTGTCATAAGATTATGAAACTGGAGGGCCCTCAGAGGATTTTACAACTGAGGCCCAGGAGAGTGAATTGACTTCAAGGTCACAAAAGTAGTAAATGTCAGGGCTAAGATCTGTGAAACCACGAATATATTTTATTTTAATCTTTAAAAGTGGCTCTTTATTATTATTATTTCATTCTTTCTCAAGTATATGCAAAAACAGTTTTTAACATTTGGCTTTTTAAATTTTGAGTTCCAAATTCCTTTTCTCCCCTCCAGCCATTTTAAAAAGGGAAACAATTTGATATAAAATATACATGTACAGTCGTGCAAACATATAACACATGATCCAAAAATTGCCTGGGTTCCCCAAGACCCTTGGGGAAAGGCTTTTGTGCGGTCAAAACTATTTTTAAAATTATACAAAGATGTTATTTGCCTATTAAAATACTCTTCCGTTTTCCAACTACATATCCATGTAAAGCTGGATTTTCTTCACACGCCTCAGTTAAAACAATATATCACAACAGATTGAAGGTAGAAACAGATATAAGAATTTAGCCGCCTTCTAGTAAGCTAGATATTTAGGAGATTTGCAAAAATACATAAAATAATACCACTTTTCTCACTAATTTTTTGTTTTGGAAAAATACAACCATTTTTCATAAAAATGTTATTTGTGTGAACATGTAATGGGTTTATTATTGTTATTTTTAATGAACGAATGCATTTTGAAGGAATTTATCGGTTTGCTACTGTTATTTTTAAATAACTTAAGCATTTACAATTTTATCAGCTTTAATTTCTAATATTGAAAGTATTGGGGTAGCTAGGCAATCCAGCTGAGTGTTTCCTCCCTCTGATACATTTATAGGTTAGGGAGTGGACTTACAGTGTTACTAATAAAGAGAACTTACAGATAAGGAAATCCCTTCTCACAATACAGGTCAGAACCTTCTCTGTTACTTATAGTCTTAGAAGACTTGCCTAGAGCACTGAGAAATTAAGTGACTTACCCAGAGTCACTCAGCCATCAAGTATCAGAGTTGAGATTTAATCATTGAATCAATCCATCAGTCAGCAAGTACTAAGGTGCCAGGCACTGTGCTGGGTCTGGGGATACAAGGACAAATTAAAAAACAAATCTTGACTTACAAGGAGTTTACTTTCCAATGGAGGGCATAAATACATTTAAAATATATTCAGCATAAATATAAAATGAATAAATGCAAATTTATACAAAATAGTTAAATACAAGGAAGTTTGGGAAGAAGGACACTATTAGGCATTTATTGGCATATTTAGGATACCTTCCCCCAAGATGTATTTGTACTGTAAGCTTTGTGACTTCTTAGACCTTGAACTCATCCTTAATTGTTTCAGCACATCAACATAAGGCTATGTTCCTAATTTGGCGACACAAAGCTTACAGTACAAATACATCTTGGCAACATCATTTGATGTAATAAAAGTTTTAAGCTAGAGGGGACCTTGATCACCTAGACTGAGGGTCCTTAATTTGGAGTTGGTGATATTTTTTTTGAGACATCTGGGGTTAAGTGACTTGCCCAGGGTCACACAGCTAGCAAATGTCTAAAGTCAAATTTGAACTTGTCTTTCTGACTCTAGGCCCAGTCTCTATACACTGTACCACCTAGCTTCCCCGTTTTGAAGCTAGGTCCAGTCGGAGGTAAGGAATCAGAGATTATTCCAGGCATTGGGGTTATTTGGATGAGCAGAGTTTAAAGGGTATGACCTCTCCAAATAGAGAGGTCCCCACAGTCTCCCCTATGAAAGAATCCTACCCACCCTAAGATAAGTGATTCCTTTAACAGAAAAAAATCTTCAAAATGGAAATTAACCAATCATCTCCTTGAAATAAATGTCATAAATTTGGAGCTAGAACATACCTTAAGGGTCATCTAGACCAGAGGTTCTTAACTTGAGTTCTATGAATTTGTGTTTTGCTTTTTAAAATATTTTGATAACTATATTTCAATATAATTGGCTTTGTTTATAACTCTACCTATTTTATTAGTTTGAAAACATTATTTTGAGAAAGGGCCCATAGGTGTCACCAGACCAACACAACGGTCCATGCCACTAATAATAATGATGGTGATGATTAATAATAGCAACAGAAACACAAGAGATAGATGCAAAGCGGATAGAAGTAACCCTAGAAAATCAACATCAAATAGCGGAGCAGTATCCAGCTGGCCTCTGATGAAAAAGGATCTGGGTTCCAACTTCGAATTTCCCCCAGATAATTCTCTAAGAGCATATACGTAGCAGAACTGTTGCTGATCTATATTGGTAGAATCTGTATAACACTTGATGATCATTTAATATCAGTTTGAATCCCCAATAAGAGCTAGAGCCTGAACTAATTAACCACAAGAAGAGCCTGGACCTAACAGCTTCTTGGTTCTCTGAGTAAAATCAGAAAATACCTCTTCTTAGGCCCACAAGGTCAGATGTGGCTGACTTAAGAGCATTTTTCCTCTGTTTATGGCTATTAAGGATGAGACCTCTAATCTGAGACGCTATTTTGAATAATGGGCCTTTTTCTTAGCTTAATATTTTTTGGACATATACTATGTTATGGCATGTTAATGGTAGAGAAAACAGCTATTCTAGGTCGCAATTTCAATTGATACTTTGTCAACTCTTATTGTTTTTACCACTTATTCAATTAAGAAAATTCCTTTCTCATAATATGGTTAAACATATGTGGAGAGCATAAATTTGAGTGACATATAGAACCTGAGTTGGGTTTGTTCTAAAACATATTTAAAGCTGTTTATTCTTGTATCAAACAGTCAACTGACGGTTTGGCAACTTGTACCCAAAAAAACTAGTTAGCTTCTACTAGCTTTGAGGGAATAAACAATATGAATTTACATATCACCTAGACTGTTTGCCTCCTTTAACCAATTTTTCAGATTGACAGACTTCATGAGAGGGAAAGGGATATAATGGATGAAGGACCAGCCTTGGGTTCAAGTTTTGCCTCTGCCAAAGCTGTGTGACTGTGGGTAAGTCATGTTCCCCAAGTTCTCAATCTTTTTGGTTCCTTATACATTCTTAAAAATTGAGAATACCAAAGAACTTTAACTTATTTGAGTTATGTGTATCAATATATACTGTTAGAAATGAAAACTGATCATTTTAATTTATTTATTCATTTAAAATAATTCAATTACATGATAACAAATAACTTTTTAATAAAAAAAAACCACTATTTTCCAAGGCAAAAAAAAAAAAGTGCGACGGTTGGCTGTTTTACATATTTCTGCAAATTTCTTCCATGTCTGACTTAACAGGAAGAAGCTAGATTCTCATATCTGCTTCTACATTCATATTGTTGTGATATATTGTTTTGGTTAAAGTATTTGAAAAAAAAAATCCAGCCTCACCCAGATGCATAGTTGGAAAGGAAAGGAATATTTTAATAGGCAAATAAAGCTTTCATGTTATTATGAAAATAGTTTAGATCTCTCAAATTCCCATTAGGATTTTGGGGATTCCTAGGAGTTTGTGGAACCATACTTTCTGGTATAAGAAAGGTTCCGCTGGTCTAAGACAGTAAATTATATGTGAGCTGTTCATCTGAATGGAGAGAATGAGTTTCCACACCCAGAGTTCCTTATACCAGTGAAATCACAAATTCTGATTACCACCACCACTAAAGAGAAGAACGTTTCACAGTTTGCAAAGTACTTTTCTTGTCTGATATAGCAGTAAAATATAATCAGAAGACCAATATTCTTCCCTTAACTATCTCTGTAGCCTTGTGGAAATCTTTTCATCTCTCTGGGCCTCATCTGTAAAACAAGGGGGGCTGAACTAGCTGACTTTGAAGGTCCCTTCCAACTCCAAAATTCTATGACTAGATACCAGGCTTACGAAAACTTAACCTGCTAACACTTTTTTAGTTTCTAAAGCTAGGGAAGAACCCAAGGAGGGAGAATTTGGGGGAAACCCCTCTTACCCAGCTTGGCCTGAAAGCCAAGTTCAGAAAGAAATAAACAAATTTGCTCTTTGTAATTGAAGAAGCATTTATTAATTGCCCATTTATTCAAAGGCACTGTGCTACAAGTTGAAGATATCAAGAGAGAAGCAACTCAGTCCTTACCTCCCAGAAGCAGCAATTGTTCACATTTATTAAAGGTTTTAAAAGAAATGACCAAAATCCCAATAGAATTTATCTGGTTTTATATGCATCTCAAAGGCTAAGAATGTGGGAGGACAGGTAAAAGAGACAATGAATTTGACCCCTGGGTTAAATTTTAAAAGTCTTTTGTATTTTCCCCACCTACTCCTGTTGTAAGAATGGAACTAGATTGTAGTTGAAAAACTATAGAACTCTGAACTAACCGCCCCCCCCTTCCCTGCTCCCCAAGCTGTGGTTTGATAGCTGGGGGGCAAAAAGCTTAAGCATGGATAATGAACCCCCGTAGTCAGGTGTCATTGTGAATTGAGCTCTGTCCTGGAGTCTGGGAAACCTGAGCTTGAATTCTCTGACCTTAGCTGTAAGACCCTGGCAAGTCATTTAACCTTGGTCTCAACTTTCTCAAATTGTAAAATATTACTATAATGATAGCACCTACCTCACAAGGTTGTCCTGAATCTCAAATGAAATCACACACATACACACACGCGCATGCACGCACGCACACACACTTATTTATTTTTAATCATCTTTTTTATTGACTTGTTTATTTACTTTTAGTTTATAAGATTCAGTTCCAGAATCACTTTAGTTTCTGATTTTCTCCCCTCTGTTGTTTCCCCCCCATCCCCCCATGGTGGCGTACCATCATGTATAGGATCTGCAAACACTTTCACATTGTACAATAGTCTGGTTGTATAGAAGCGTTGTAACCAATGCAGTGAACAATGGGGAAAAAAAGAAACAAGACCAAACATGGAAAAGAACGATAGCATGTGTTGCTTCAGTCTCCATTTAAACTCTGGTCTTTCTAGATCATTCTCTGAATGCAGACATCTCCTTCCATTCTGAGACTTGTAGAGTTGTCTTATACTGTGCGTTGCTGAGAAGAGTCTAGTTTATCAAGGTTGGTCTTCACACATATGATGTGTCTGTGACTGTGTACAAATTTCTCTTGGTTCTGCTCTTCTCACTTAGCATCAATTCGTATAAGCCTCGCCAGGAAATTATGAAGTCCATCTCCTTCCCATTTCTTATAGCACAATAGTATTCCATCACATTCATATACCATAACTTGTTTAGCCATTCCCCAATTGATGGGCATCCCCTAAATTTCCAGTTTTTTGCTACCACAAAGAGAGAAGCAACAAATATTTTTGTACATATGGGTCCTTTTCCCACCTCTTTGGGATACAACCCCAAAAGCGGTATTACTGGACCAAAGGGTATGCAATTATTTATAGCCCTTTGGGCATAGTTCCAGATTGCCCTCCAGAATGGTTTTATCAGTTCACAGCTCCACCAACAATGTATTGGTGTCCCAATTTTTCCACATCCTCTCCATCACTTGTCATTTTCCTCTTTTGTCATCTTAGCCAGTCTGACTGGTGAGATGCACGCACACACTTATAATGCTTAGCACAATGCCAGGCACTTAGTAGACACCTAGGATTCAGAGATGAAAATCAGGAGCATATAGAGAATGTGTACCCCAAATTTCAGTGAGGTACCTAATGGAAAAACTCAAATCACCGGACCAGGAAGTTGAAACTAAAGAAAAATTATGCCTGAAGTCATCTGGAACCAAGGATGTATCTGAGAGTTCTGGCAGAGACCAGTGGGTGGAAATTATACCTTCTATAGGAAGTCTTTCCTAGTCTCTCCTAGTGGCTTTTCTCTGTGATTACCTTCTGCCTCTTCTGTATATGTCTTACACATATGGAGTTGTAAATATATGTGTGTGTGTATTGCATCCTCCCTTTTAGAATTTGAGCTCCTTGAGAACAGGGCCCATATATTTGCCTTTCTTTGTAATTCTAGCATTTAGCATACAGCCTCATACTCAACAAATGTTTAGTGACTGACCAACATACGTGTTTCTTGTGTTTGTATTTTTCTACTCATGTTCCCTATGCATGTCCATTCTTCCGACTGATACAGCATGTATTTGTGGGAGGGCATGTCCCAAGTCTAGGGGGGAAACATGTCCTTGATACTGTTCTTCCCTTTCATTAAATACCTTCATTTTGAACTAAAAGGGTCCTCTAACTCAGAGGTGTCAAACACAGCCCATAAGCCCACAACACCCCTGAGGGCTGCTGAACCAGATTAAAACATAACTGGGTAAGATTTAACAAAAAAAAAAAACTACAGTAATATATATATATATAATAATATTTTAAACTAAATCAATGTCACCTACAGGGATTCTTTTCCACATAAGAGTGGCCCTGTTTCTATTTGATAACACTGCTCTAGATAACTTTTAAAGGTGAACATATTGGTGGGGGCTCATAAGATAGAGTTTTAAGGGGCTGCAGAATCATAAAGTACCTGGAACACAAAATAGCTTTCTCTGGGAAACCACTCTATTAGTTGGTGAGAAGTTGAGGGAAAGTTTTATTACCCCATTCTATGAGATGAAGTAGAGACTCAGAGAGGTTTAAATGACTCAGATCAGGTCACAGTTTGAATGACCTCAGAGTTTGAACCTACCACTGAGTCCCAGGATTTGAACCTATCATTTCTGGCTCTAAGACCTGGCTCACTCTCCACTAAGCCAGACATAGAGATAAATATGATCTTTTAGAAAATTAACAAGTGTCAAAGGAGAGTACTATGAGAATTTAAAGGAGGGAGATATTATTTTCACCTAGGGAGTGGAGAAAGTTAAGAGCTCTCTTCATGGGGCTGACATTTTGAGCTGGGCCTTGAAGAAAGAGAGGCATTTCAATAGATGAAGGTAGTAGCAGACTTTGTGCTTCAGGTATGAGAAAAGTTCCATGAGAACCTACATTTCCTTCTCTTTTAAGAAATAGCCCGTTTTACCTGAGGTTCAGGGCAGTTAGGTGGCGCAGTGGATGGAGTGAAGGAAGACTCATCTTCCTGAGTTCAAATCTGGCACTTACTAGCTAGGTGATTCTGGGCAATTCACTTTACCCTGGCCTCAACTTCCTCACCTATAACAGGAGGTGGAGAAGGAAATAGCAAACCATTCTAGTATCTTTCAAATTTTACTAAAAAATGACTGAACCACAACCAGAAGAAGTTCGTGGCCAGACTGCCTGCTCCTCCCTCCTAGATATGACAATATGGCATTCGCTCGACTCCTCACTTAAATCCAATTCACTTCGTGTCACGGCAATTCACTTCCTGACGTCGTGGTCCCCTTTGACAACAACAATAACTTAGTTCACATAATTATACCCATGAGGTAATTAGGTATTTGCCCTGTAACTGGGCTTTGTGGAGAAAGGGGAAAGCAGACCAGAAAACGAGTCCCTTGCCCCAGGGAATTTCTGCATAGGACCCAGCACCTTGGAAACTTACTGAGGGTGTTCTGTAGACTTGTTCCTACTGGTCCCAGTCTTCTGGCCAGAAATAGCCCCACACCAAACAGTGAGGGAAGCAAGGCTTGCTTTGAAGTGCCTCCCTCTTTCCTTCCCCAGATCCCCGGTTCCCTTAATGTCTTTCACAGGTCAGAGATAGCTCTTCAAGGTCTTCTGGGCCTACCTCTTCATCTGGCAGGTATAGAACCCCAAAAGGGAAATTCCTTGTCCAAGTTCACAGAGGCAAGAAAAAATTAAGGTCTAGAACGTAAATCTTCTGCCTCCTGCCTTTGCTTACCCACCCCCACTTCCCTGTTACTCAGATGTTTGTAATCCATGTAATGGATGGCCTTTCACAAAGGAGTTTGTACTTTAAACCAGGACAGGTGCTGTCAGGGTAATGTTTTATACAAAGAAATGAATAGGAATGGTGGCATTTCAGGTATTCGTGGGAGGAATATTTTGCGGGGTCTGCCCCAGGTCCCCTCAAATTTCGGATCGTAGAAATGCCCAAGAGTTCATCTAATCTAGTCCCTTTATTTCAAAGATGAGAAAACTGAGATCCAGAGAGGGTAAGTGATTGAACTAATGATAAAACCAAGTAGTAGTAAAATCAAGCCTGGACCCAGATTTAAGACGGAGGCTAATGCTAACAGACTGAGGTTGACAAAGGAGACCCATCATCTCCATTTTGCCCCATGGATGGTAGGCTGGCCCCCTCTCAGTTCCACCCCCATGCTTGGCTCCACATGTGCTCCCCACGTTGCCCCCACTTCCCCAGGGGCCTTGCTGCTTGAAGACTTGAGAGCCTAGGAAGAGATCATGGTACTTCTTGGCCGATTTTTCCCAGCCACCTCATTCCTCCTAACTTTGGTGGAGAGTGACCAGCTACTTTCCTGTCCTGGGATATTATTTAACTAGTACATTTCTCATCCATGATACTTTACACAAATGAACCTATTTCATTTGCCATAATATTTCTGTGTCATAAGGAAAGGGCCCAAGAATTTTAATCGTTCTGTTGTTGTCCAGTTGTATTCACATTATTGTGACCCCACTTGAAGTTTGTATTTTTATTTTATTTTGGCAAAGATCCTGGAGTGGTTTGCCATTTCCTTCTCCAGCTCATTTTATGAATGAGGAAACTGAGGTCAAAGGGTTAAGTGACTTACCTAAGGTCACACAGCTAATAAGTGTCCGAGGTCAAATTTGGACTCAGGAAGGTGAGTCTCCCTAACTGCAGGCCCCATGCTCTATCCACTGTACCCATTCTCCTTTTACAGAGAGAGAAAATAATGTACAGTAAAATGAAGGGAAAGAAGGAAAGAAAATAACCATTTACTAAGCACCCATTATGTGCCTGTCATTGTCCTAAGTCTAAGCACTTTGCAAATATCTCATGTGAAATGAGTACTAGATTTGGAGTCAAAGAACAAAGGTTTAAGACAGCTAGGTGGCACAGTGAATAGAGCGCCAGCCCCGGAGTCAGGAAGACCCGAGTTCAAATGCGGCTTCAGAAATGTAACACTGACTAGCTGTGTGACCTTGGGCAAGTCACTTAACCCCAATTGGCCTACCTTCCCCTCCCCCCCTTAAAAGAAAAAAAGAATAAAGGTTTGAATTGTAACATACTTCCTGTGTGACCTTAGGTAAGACAATAAACCTTTCTGATTTTGCCTTCTCATGAGGAATGAGCTAGCCCACCTCTTAAGATTCCTTCCACCTTTAAATTTGTGTAAAAGTCATGCCCCAATAAGAAGTCTTGGCCCCCAGCCAGGAGCTAGCGCAGGTAAACACATCTGCCTATGGTGCAGGCCGGTTAATGCATCCAGCAAAACCACCACACATTTGTGTCTCTTCTTTCAAGGTAGTATAAATATTAGGCTAGAGTTAATACTTATGCAATGGAAAAAATAGGAATAAAGCAATAGGCTCTATAAATATTTAATGTATTAATAGAATTTAATCTTTTTAGTCTTTTTATTTGATATATAATTGATATTATGATAATTAATATAATATGTAATATAAAAATATAATAAAGCAACTCATTATCTAAAGGAATGTGGAGACAGTATTGTACTTATACTGGAAGGAAGCCAGCCTTTATTAGGCACCTACTGTATGCTAAGCACTTTACAAATGATCGCGTTTGTCCCTCACAACAACTGTGGGAGTTAGGTACTATTGTTATCCACATTGTATAGAAGGGGAAACTAAGGCAAATAGAGGTTCAGTGACTTGCCCAGGGTCACATAGAACTAGTAAGTATCTGAGGCTGGTCTTGAGCTGAGGTCTTCCTGACTGCAGCCCCAGGGCTCTATCCACTGTGCCCCTCACTAGTTACCTCAGGTTTTGGTTACTAAGACATCATATCAGAGGGCCTGTTTGAGAGGCCAGATGCAGGAGTGGGGAAGCTGTGGCCTTGAGGTTACCTAGGTCCTCAAGTGCAGTCCTTTGACGGAATCTAAACTTCACAGAAGAAATTACTATTTAAATAGTAATATTAAATAACATTGTTAATATTAAATATTAATAATTTATTATGGATATTTTGCTATTATAATATACTTTATTAAAACAATTATACCATTAAGTTATCATTCATTGATAAATGGTAAATAATTAATAAAATATTGATGTAACATTAAATAATAATATTAAATAAATAAAATAATAAATAAATAAATAAAACCCCCTTAATAAAAGGATTTATTCTATAAAACTTGGACTCAATCAAAAGGCTGCACCCAAGGACCTAGAAGGCCACAGGTTCCCCAACCTGGAGCCAGAGCTACACTATGAATTTCTGACTACTAAAAACTGGTATCTGGATTTCCTCAATATAGGCACTTCCCCCAAACAATGTAGATTTCAGGCCATTCATTGCTTTTCATCCTTCACAATTCTTCTACCTATTTTCCCATAGTGTTCCACAAGGGGTCTACACCTACTGTGCTGGAGGCCTTCCTCTGTATCTGGGGTTCCTAACTTTTTTGTGCCACACATCCTTTTGGCGGCCAAGTGAAGTCAGATCCCTTTTCAGAATAATGTTTTAAATGCATAAAATACAATACACAGGATTACAAGGGAAACCAATTATACTGAAATATAAGCATAAAAATATTGGGGAAAAAAAGCTCACAGACCTCTGGTTTAGAACCCGTGTTCCAAATCTCAGTGTTAGCTGAATGCCAGCAGAAGGAGCTTGCAGATGTTCGATGGATCTTACTATGCGTATGACTCACCTCCTCCAGGCATTTGTCTCGTGATGTCTTTTACACCCACATCTGTACAGATTTCTGTTGGTGTTGCACGGCAGCCCACCCACACGTACCGTGGATCTTTCCATTGTTTTTCCATTTTTCAGAGGCTGAATTGTCACAGAGCATCCCCAGAAGACCCATGTAATAGCACTATAAAACCCAAGACCTTTAGATGTTTGTTTGTTTGTTTTAATGGTAATTAAATAGTAATATTAAATAAGTGTTAATACTAAATATTAATAATTTATTATATTTTGTTACTATAATATACTTTATTAAAACAATTGTACCATTGAATTATCATTCATTGATAAATTGTAAATAATTAATAAAATATTAATGTAACATTAAGTAATAATATTAAATAAATAAAATAATTAATAAATAATAAAATCCCCTTAATCAAAGGATTTATTCTGTAAAATATGGACTCAAGCAAAAGGCTGCACCCAAGGTCCTAGAATGCCACAGGTTCCCCAACCCGGAGCCAGAGCTACACTGTGAATTTTGGAGTCCAGAAGAATGAAGATGGGGTCTTTGTGTGCTTGTGTACACACATGTGAGTCAAGGAAAGGGGCAGTAGGACTGGAACAGATCAAAATGTAATAGAGAATTATTTAACAAAATAAATAAAAACACAATAAAACATCAATAATATTACATTTTAAAGCTAAGTCCATATGTGGTTGGCAGAGATCCTTAAGTCCTGGGGCTCCTAAGTAACGTCCCTTGTTCCTGCCTAGGTTTGTGGTCACTCTTGCCCAGAATAAACTATCTGGAGAAAGTTGCAGTTGTATCTGCCAATCCCTCACTTGCCACCAGAGGACAGCATGGGAAAGATTAGGTTGAGCTTAGTATGAGGATTGTATAAGGATTGTACCATTTCCAGCTGTGAATGGGGAAAAACCAAGGTGTAATTAGCCTTCAAACTAAAAAGAGAAGAGGGATCTCTGTGTGGTCCTATACTGCTTATCTTTTTTTGCCAATTATTCAGATGAAACTGTAAATGGTGTTCCTGCCAGACTTTTAGAAGTCATAAGGCTAGGAGGGATGGTTGGCACATCCAGGTAGACCTTGACAGTCTAGAGTAGGAGTGGGGAGCCTGTAGCTTAGAGACCACAGGCGACCCTCTAGGTCCTCAAGCGAGGGTCAAAGGGCCACACTTGAGGACTCAGAGGGTCATGTGTGGCCTTGAGACTGCAGGTTCCTGACCCCTGCTCTAGAGCATAGAACCCTATCTAATGGGATCCAATCTGACGGGGTGGGGGAAATGTAAAGACTTACTCCTGGATTCCAAGGATCAACTTCTGAAGTGGAGGATGGTCTGACTGAAAGAGGTTGGAGAGTTTTGGTAGACTGCCACTTTAATATGGGTTAGTGGTGTGAGCCACTTGGCTTGTATTAAGAAGGGAAAGGAAGTGAAGGGGAGGGGAAGGGAAGACAGGGAAGGGAATGTGTATTTATTAAACACCTACTATGCGCCAGGCATTTAAAAAGTATTCTCTCACTTCATCCTCATAACAACCCCAGGATATGGATGCTATTATTATTATTCACATTTTACAGATTAGGCAAGCAGAGGTTAAGCAACCAGCCCAAAGTTACACAAATAGCAGCTGAGGCCCAAGATGAGCTCAGGTCTTGATTCCGGGCCCAGCTTGCTACCCAAGGCAATACCTACCTACCTCCAGAGAGAACCGGCGCCAACCAGCAGAGAAAGGACGGCCCTCCCGTACTCTGCTCAGATCAGAGAGTCTGGAGTATTGTGCTCAAGGGCTGTCATACTGAAGATGGATCAGACTTGTTCTTCTAGGCCCTGTAGGGCAGAGCTGGAAGCAACAGGTGGGAGTTTTCAAGCACAGTGACTGGGAGAAACTTTCTGACAATTAGAGTCATGCAAAGATTGGATGGGGCTGCCTCTAGAGGTAAGGGATCCCCCCTCGCCAGAGGCCTTCAGGAAATGGCCGAATGGCCAGTTATCAGGAATGTTGTGAAGAGGGCCCTTATTCAGGAACAATTCACAGGAGGCCCCTTCTTATGCCGAAATTCTATGATTATGAGGCACGATTTTGTGAACGGATTCATGAAGGAGATTATATTTGAGCCAGACCTTGAAGGATGGTAGACAGAAACTGAACAGATGGACCTGGGGAGGGGGGGCAATGGAGGGAGGATGGAGGAGGCTGCTCTAGACTGGGAGAATATCAGGAGAAATGAAAATAGATGACACATATTACATTTCAAGGCTTGCCAAACATTCTGCATGATTGTCCTGCACTCTTTACAACCACCCTAAAAGGTGCTTATTGTTTTTGCATTTTACGGACAAGGAAACTGGGCCCAAGAGGCAACTTTGCCCATTGCCGCAGAACTAGTAAATAGGAAGGCTTCAAACCCAGGTCTTCTGTTTCCTGACTCCAAGGCTAGCCCATTATTCACTATAGCATCCTGACTAAGCAGTGGTACTGAGGGTATACTGAGGGAATACAAGTCCAGTTTGACAGGAGCATAGGATGTGTGAAGGCGAGTAGTGAAAGGCAAGGTCCGTCACTGTCTCCACAAACCTGTTTCCAGGTCCTCTGAGTATTAGCTTTTGCATCTGTAAAGTGATCTTTAAGGATCTCCTAAGGAAAGGGCTTTGAATGCCAGACTAATTGATGAGTTAAAGAGGGTTCAGAGGAAGGCAACCAAACAGAATGGCCTTGACTTATATTATATGAGGAGTAGTTGAAGAAACTGGGAGTATTTAGCTTGCAGAAGAGATAACTTAGGAAGGACGTGATCACTGGAAGACTGGACAGAGCGCTGGGCCTGGATTCACGAAGACTTTTCTTACTGAGTTCAAATGTGACCTCAGACACTTACTTGCTTTGTGACCCTGGGTAAGTCACTTAGCGTTGTTTGCCTCAGTTTCTTCATCTGTAAAATGAGCCAGAGAAGGAAATGGCAAACCACTCAGTATCTTTGCAAGAAAATCCCAAATAGGGTCAAGAAGAGTCACACATGACTAAAAAAAACGACTGAACAGGGTGGCTGGATGGTGCGATAAATAGAGCACCGGCCCTGGAGTCAGGAGAACCTGAGTTCAAATCCGGCCTCAGACACTTAACACTTACTAGCCATGTGACCTTGGGCAAGTCACTGAACCCCAAATGCCCCATCTTCTCCCGTCCAAAAAGCAAAAAAAAAAAAAAAACAAAACAAGGGCAGCACACTGGAGGAACAATGAGCTTTGTTCTGGTGTATTCCCACGGGCAGAACTGGGAGCAAGGGTAGGAGCTGCAGAAGAGACCATTTATGCTTCATGTCAGAAAAGCTTCCTACCAGTTGTAGCTCTCCAGCGACGGTGCAATGGGCAGCCTTGGGAAGAGCTAGCTTTGCTCTCCCTGCATGTCTTCAAGCCCATGCTCGCCAGGTATGTTGCAGGGAGGATTCCTTTTCAGGTAAAGGTTGGATTAGAAACCACTGAGGAACTCTGAAAATTTCCAACTGGAAAAGGTTGTTTTCATTACTCTGTCTTGCAAGGAACGAGGAGAAGAGGAAGATGTGTGAGCAGAGAAGCAAGAGGAACAAAGCTTTGAACTAGGAAAAGGAATCACCCCTACAAACAGATGCCAGAGCAGAGGAAAGAAAGACGGAGGCAGGAAGGACATTTAGGGGCGTCCTGCAATAGCTGGGGGCAAGGGAATCAGGACCTCATGAGAGTGGTGATCACAGGGATGCAGAGCAAAGGATGGACAAGAGCAATGGCTTCAAGGTTGGCCCAAAAGGATCCTAGGACCGTGGGATTACAGAATCATGACTTCATGGATGTTACAGGTGGCAAAGAATAGACAGCTGGACCCAAGTTCAAATCCTGCTTCAGATACAAGCTAGATCACTCTGAGCGAGTCACTTAGCTTCTTCGGTTTTCAGTTTCCTTATCTGTGAAATGGAGAGAACAATAGAACTTACATCCTAGGGTTATTGTAAGGATCAAATGAGATAATATTGTAAAGTACTTTAGAAAACTTAAAGTGTTACATAAATGCTAATTATTATTATTTTTAACTTGTTTTTGGAGGGGGAAGGACAGTGCGGTTGGGGTTAAATGACTTGCCCAAGGTCACACGGCTAGTAAGTGTTAAGTGTCTGAGGCCGGATTTGAACTCAGGTCCTCCTGACTCCAGGGCAGGTGCTCTATTCACTGTGCCACCTAGCCATTCCATAAATGCTAATTATTGTTATTGTTGTTTGGTCATCGTTGTGTCCAACTCTTCCTGACCCCTTTTGGGGCTTTCTTGGCAAAGATACTGTAATGGATTGCCATTTCCTTCTCCAGCTCATTTTACAGATGAGGAAACTGAGGCAAAAGGGGTTAAATGACTTGCCCAGGTTCACACAGTTATAATTAGTGTCTGAGGCCAGATTTGAACTGACTCCAGACCTGGTACTCTATGCAGTATGGTGCCACCTAGCTGCCTGGAAGGACAATTAGTTCAATCTTAGATACTTGAAGCTTCATTCACACTAAAGGTGCGAGTGAAGACTGAGGGAATCACCATTTCCAGGACTAAAAGTATAGGGGACAATTCTCAAAGGAATTAGAAGTATCAGTAGCAAACAGGTAGGGGAGATATTTGGAGACCACACTATGTGGGCTTCTAGACATTCTGCTGAGACATAAAACATCCAAACCTTCTTTTCGAGCTTGACAGTTTTGAATATTTCTATTTGAGAGAACATCAGCCTTGATTTTCTTCTTTTAAGGTGAGTTAATGTACAGAAAATTTTGAAAATTAGACATTTTCCCACTACTCTTCCCTTGTTGTCCTTGACCAACACTCACCACCTATCCATCCACCTACCCATCCATCCATCCATCCATCCATGAATATTAGTTCTGCAATTCAGCACATATTGTGTGTTTGGTGCTAGGAAGACAAACAGTTTGGATAAGAATTGATACATGGCTTAACAGAGTTTACAATCCATTAAAGTGAGAAGACATAAAATGATAATTACATAACCTTAGAAGTTAAGTGCATTAGGGAGTTGCAAAACCAAAGTGCTTTATAAGGGGTAAGAGAATCCAAGAATCTTCATATAAGAGATGGCACTTGAGTTAAGGGATGGGCAAGAATTCATGAAACAAAGATAGACAGAATATTCCAAATATGGAGAACAGAGTGAGTAAAAACATGGAGTCCAGACAATATGGGGTATCCTGGGAGGGGAGGGAGAAGTATGGATACAGTTTGGTTGAGTTGGACTGTAGGTATGCCATATGAGATGACTTTGGAAGGATAGAATAGTATTAGCTTATGGAAAGCCTACATGGAGAGTTGGAGCTTTAATCAGTCAATACACATTAATTAAGCACCTACTGCATACCAGGTACTGTGCTAAATGCTGTGTTTTAGATAATAGGAAGCTATTGAAGATATTTTGAGCAGAGTAATGATCAGATCTATACGTAAGAAATATTATTCCGTCTATGCAAGATAATCGGTATGGGAAGAGTTAAGGTAAGAGGACTTCTTTGGAAGTTGTTGCAATAATTTTGGCAGGTGGTAATATTAATATTTAACATTTATATAACACTTACCATATGTGAGACACTGGCATATATTTATTATTATTATCTCAACAACCCTAGAGGTAGTTGCTATTATTATTATCACCATTTTACAAGTGGGGAAACTGAGGCAAAGAGAGATTAAGTGACTTGCCCAGGGTCACACAATAATGATGGTATTATTCAAATATAATTTGAATTTTATATAATTTCATATTATTCAAATATAATTTGAATCACCATATAATTCAAAGGTGATGGGGTGAGAATAGAGAGGAACATTCCTCTGTAGCCTAGGCCATTCCCTAAATGCACACCCCCTTCCCTCATCCCTTTTTCCCTTCTATACTCACAAGACTTTTTCAGTATATATTGTTCCCTTCCAACTAGATCTCAATGTTCTAGGTCACATATTTAGCCCAAATGATGTTTAACAAGCTCATTCTGTCATGGTTGAGACCTAGCCAAGTAGCAGAGGAAGAAGGGAGAGGAGAGATGAAGCCAACTGGGCACTGACCAAAGCAGCAATAGGGACAGTGTTCCAAGGTGAGTGATGTCACCCAGCCTTCTCCCAGAATCCCCTCCTCTCACTGCACGGACAAAAGGGAGTCAACATGACTGACAATGATGAATAGATCCCTAAGCCACCAGGGTAAACTCATGAACTGTGGGGGTGTGGGGCATAAAGAATCCTCCCATCAGAGCACCTACACTTCCAGGAACAGCATGGGCAAGGAGCTTCCGTGACCCAGAAGCCCCGATGGGACAAGGGCACAGAGACCTCAAGAATCCTGGAAGGAGGTTCTCAGGCAAAGATCATCTCTCTCACATGTCCTAGCAGGCAAAACTGTGAGAGAGGAGAGCAGTTTAGAGATGCTGACAGCCTGAGCTGATGGTTCCTTGGGTCACAAAATCACATCTGGTCACAGATCCTTACTACCTTACTAGCTGTGTGACCCTGGTGGAGATACTTAGCCTCTGTCTGCCTCAGTGTCCTCAACTCTACAATGAAGGTGGTTATAGCACTCCTAAGGCTGATGCTCACATCGGATCGGCTCGGGTGATGCTTGCAATGCCCTTAGCATAGTTCCTGGTGTGCAGTAGGGACTTGACCGTCTGCCTCAGTTTCCTCTTATGTGAAACTGAGATAATGATGCCTGAGTAACAACATCCACCTCATAGTATTATTATGATGATCAGATGAAATAATGTGCACAAATTTATATTTAAATTATTTTGTTGTTCAGTCATTTCAGTCGTGTCCGACTCCTCATGACCCCATTTGGGGTTTTCTTGGCAAAGATACTGGAGTGGTTTGTCATGTCCTTCTCCATACATTTAAATATCACCTATTGTTACTTTGAGATCAGACATAGGCCTGCTTTTCTAAAACCTTTCAAACTTATAAAACAGATGAAATGAAGGAGGAGGGAGGAATCATTTGCTTTATAAAAAAAGATTATTCTCTTTATGAAAGCTAAGTGCCCAGATGGCACAGTGGATAGAGTCCTGGGCTAGGAGTCAGGAAGATTTGAGTTCAAATCCTGCCTCAGATACTTAGTGGCTGTACGCCTGGGCTTAATCTCTCTTGGCTTCTTCATCTGTAACATGAGGGGAATGGAATGCGATGGCCTCTTCCATCTCTAATCTATGGTGCCATAAATTCATTCCACAAGTTCCTTTAAGTCACTAGCTCCTAGTCTGACTTACTTCTACAACTCAAATGTAATATTATGTAGTTTATGGGGTAGGACATTTTACCTGCAGGCAGAAGACCTGAATTCCAGTTCAGGCTCTTAACTTCCCTAGCTGAGTGATGGTGAACAACTGATTTGACCTCTCTGAGTCAAACTGGAGATTCCTCATCTGTACACTGAAAGGCTGTCACCTCAGACAAGCTGAAGTCTGGGAAAGAACTTAATTTAGAAAGACCAAGGTCACCCAGGGCATCCTGGGCCATTGCCTGATCCCTTGACTTTCACCTTGCCACTGGGCTCTAATGACTCTGGAACAGAGAGTGAGGCTGACAACTTCGTGCAACTCTGTCTCACTTAAATCCAATTCAGGCACAAGCCAAGACATCACCCCATGAGGTCATTGGTCCTCTTCAAAAATGAAGGACAAAAAGCAGAAATAAAAATGACAACAACAATGGGAGTAAGGACATATACTAGATATCTCTAAGAATTGCTCAATTAGTCCATCAGCAAACACCATAAGGAAAGCACTATGTAAACTAAAATATGGAATGTGATCTATTATTATGAGATTCCATTTCCTGAGCTTACACTAGCTATGGAATTATAAGGTAGGACACAGACTATAAACTCCAGGATGGCACCTTGCATCTCACTTAAATTTTGTTTTTCCTATCATATCATATTATACCTATCCCAGGATGTCAAAGTAACAATATTAAATGCATAAGATAAAATATATAGGATTACAAAGGAAGCTAATTATATTGAAATTCAATTATCCAAATGTTTTTTGAAAAGTGTTCTACATAATTGTATCAGCAAGCACCCTAGCATACCCAGGGCGGCTGCACAGGTTCTTAGATCTGCTTTTCTAAAGGAAAGCAACTCAAAATGGGTTAACAATCTTTCTTCAATCAAACAAACATATCATTTATCTAGTTCAGGGGAAAAAGTCAGCACCCTGAACTCCAGAGAATACAAACACAAGTTACAAGAAGAACAAGAAACAGATCAGCAGATGGGCTTCCAACCATCTGACCATCACGTCCATTACCTATTCAAGTTACCAGAGAGGGAAGCATCAACATCTGGGTTTTCAAAGCTGGGGGGCTCAATAGCTTCCCAGAGTCTCATCTGGCCAAATCACACAACTCTTCTCAAAGTGAGCCCCAAAGGAAACCTCAC